>JARQOD010000003.1:403635470-403796525 GCA_033576555.1 Oophaga sylvatica
AATAGAGAGTTGTTGGCCATTATTGCCGCCTTCAAAGAATGGAGACACCTTCTTCAGGGAGCTGCACAGCAAATAGTCGTCCTGACAGACCATCGTAACCTTGAGTTTATCAGGTCGGCTAAGTGCCTGACTCCTCGCCAGGCTCGCTGGAATCTTTTCTTAAACCAATTTAATTTTATCATCTCTTATAGACCAGGATCGCGCAATGGAAAGGCTGATGCACTCTCTAGGATTTACTCAGCAGAGACACGTCCAATTACTCCTCCTAAGACTATTCTTCCTGACTCTAGATTCCTAGGAGTAATTCATAATCAAGACCTACTTAAGGACATCAAGGAAGCATACCATGCGGATTCCTTTTTGGCACAACCCCCAAGGGACGTAAGTCTTGTCTTTAAGAATGGTGTGTGGATTCAGGGACAACGTCTGTATATTCCTGAAACAGTCAGATTAAGAGTATTGCAACTCATTCACGATTCCAAGATAGCTGGGCATAGAGGAATTCTAAAGACACAGGAATTTCTTTCTCGTTTCTTTTGGTGGCCCACTTGCAGGAAGGATGTTTTGAATTATGTCACTTCATGTGAGGTCTGTGCAAGATGCAAAACACCTCGCTCCTCACCAACTGGTCTGTTACAGCCTCTTCCCACCCGTCCCGCCCGTGGGGATCCATTTCTATGGACTTCATTGTGGAGTTACCAACCTCTCAGGGGAAGAACACCATTCTAGTGGTGGTTGACCGTCTAACAAAGGCAGCTCATTTTATCCCTTGTGTCGGCTTACCCACTGCAAAACAGACATCAGATTTGATGATTAAAGATGTGTTTCGCTTACATGGAGTACCGGATGAGGTTATTTCGGATCGAGGGGTGCAATTCACTTCTAGGTTTTGGCAAAATTTCTGTGCAGCATTGGACATTAAAGTAAACCTTTCTTCTGCTTTTCATCCCCAGACTAATGGACAGACCGAACGAACCAATCAAACCCTGGAGCAGTATCTCCGCTGCTTTATCTGCCACCTACAGGATGATTGGGTGGATCTACTTCCATTAGCTGAGTTCTCGTATAACAACTCTCAGAGTGCCTCCACTAAACAGTCTCCTTTTTACTCTAATCTAGGTTATCATCCTAACATTCTACCACGATTTCCCATAGAAACGCCTTTACCAGCAGTGGCTGAAAGAATCACGTCTTTACAGAAGAATATGGATCTTCTAAAGGAAAATCTGGAATCGGCTCAAGAAAGGTACAAGAAAGCAGCAGATAAATTTCGTAAACCTGCACCAGCTTTCAAGGTAGGAGACTTGGTCTGGCTGTCAACCAGAAATCTTAAGTTAAGGATTCCATCGTCTAAGTTGGGACATAAGTACATTGGACCCTATAAAATCAGTAAAATTATAAGTGCCGTTGCTTGTCGTCTTCAACTGCCCAGAACTATGAGAATCCACCCTGTCTTTCATGTATCCCTACTAAAGGCTGCGACACCCAATACGTTTCCTGGACGTTCCTCTCCTTGCCCTGACCCAGTGCTAGTCGATGGTCAGGAAGAATTTGTGGTGGAAAGGATTTTAGATTCCAGGTTGTATAGAAATCAGTTACAATATCTGATTAAATGGCAGGGCTACCCAGTGGAGGACAACTCATGGGAACCGGTCAATAACGTTAATGCTCCTCGCTTGCTCCGTCAGTTTCATCAGAGGTACCCACACAAGCCTGGTCTGAGGTCATCCGGAGGTTGTCCTTAAGGGGGGAGTAATGTAAGGTTCTATGTATATATTCCTGAAACTCAGTTTGTTCGTCAGCCATTTTACTTTCTGTCTTGCTGCAGCTATCTTGCCCTCAGTCAAAATGGAGTTTCTAGCTTGCATGTTCCCGCCCTGATTCTCTCCTTTGCTTCTTAAGCAGCCACAGCTGAGCAATCAGTGCTTCAGAATCTAGCCTGCAGTGAACCTGTGACTTGACTCCTGTAAGCCTTGGACCTTGTACTCCAGCTATTCCTACTGAGGAACTCTGAAGCACTTGTGGACTCTGAACCCTGCTCTTTGAAAGACCCACGTTTGCATGGACTTACGGTAACAGAGAAGAAGATCCTGAATCTGTATTGGAGAGTGATTGCTGAGCTTGGATTGCTCTGGCCTGCTGTGTCTCCTGTTTCTGTGTCTGCAAACTGTGTGACTATTTCTGCCAACTTGTATGAAGTAATACAGGACTTTTCTATATCAAACCTGTGACTCCTGTGTTTTCATCGCACCCAAGCACAAGACGCTATATGAACTGTACTACATACATTACACTAGGATTCCCATGCCAGATTTGTTTTTAGGGGATCGAGCTAAGTTTCTGAATTTCAAAAATAACTGTAAATTGTTTTTTTGCCTTAAAATCTAAGTCCTCAGGGAACCCAGCGCAGCAGGTTCAAATTGTTATCTCTCTCCTGCGCGGCGACCCTCAGGATTGGGCTTTTTCCCTGACACCTGGGGATCCTGTTTTGAGTTATGTTGATGCGTTTTTTCAGGCTTTGGGGTTATTGTACGATGAGCCTAATGTCACTGATCAAGCGGAAAAAACTTTGTTGGCATTAAGTCAGGGGCTTGAGGACGCTGAGTTATACTGTCAGAGATTCCGTAGGTGGGCAGTCCTGACCAAATGGAATGACGACGCTTTGGCAGCTCTTTTTCGGAAGGGACTGTCAGATAATGTAAAGGATGTTATGGTGGGATTCCCTGATCCCTCTGGTCTCAATGATTCTATGTCATTAGCGATTCAAATTGACAGACGTTTGCGTGAGCGGAAAGGTATGCGTGGAATAATGTTGCCTTGTGAACCTGCTTCTGAATCCATGCAGTGTGATAGAGTGGTTTCTGGGGCACAGCGTCATGAATTTCGAAAGTGCAATGGATTATGTTTCTGCTGTGGTGATGCCTCTCATGCTATTTCTGTCTGCCCTAAGCGGGGAAGACGTTTTGCTCGCTCAGTTGTCTTGGGTAGTGTTCAGACTAAGTTTTTGTTAACTGTTACCCTGATATGCTCTCTGTCCTCATTTTCTGCTCAGGCTTTTGTTGATTCTGGAGCAGCTATTAACCTGATGGATTTTGATTTTGCTAAACGTTGTGGGTTTCCCTTGATACCCCTACGGAAGTCTATTCCCCTACTGGGGATCGATTCTACCCTTTGGCTGAGAATAAACCTCAGTTCTCTACTCAGGTGATAATGAGGGTAGAACCTGATCATCAGGAGAGTTGCAAATTTTTGGTTCTGTATAATCTGCATGACATTATCGTACTGGGTTTCCTTGGTTACAGTCTCATAATCCTGTTTTGGATTGGAAATCTGTGTCTGTTACCAGTTGGGGCTGTCAATGTGTTAATACCAACACTCCTGTTTTTTCTGCCTCCCCCCAGGCTCAGGATGTTCCTGACTTTTTGATTGATTTTTCTGATGTGTTTAGCGAAAGTAAATCTGCATCCTTACCTCCCCATAGGAGCTATGACTGCGCTATTGAATTAGTGCCTGGTAGTAAATTCCCTAAAGGTCGCCTTTTTAACTTGTCTGTACCTGAACATGCGGTCTTATATCAAGGAGTCATTGGAGAAGGGTCATATCAGACCATCCTCTTCACCCTTAGGTGCCGGTTTTTTCTTTGTGGCCAAAAAGGATGGTTCATTAAGGCCGTGTATTGATTATCGTCTCTTGAACAATATTACTGTGAAATATCAATATCCGTTACCCTTGATCTCTGATCTGTTTTCCAGGGTGAAAAACGCTACTTGGTTTACCAAGCTTGACCTCAGGGGGGCATATAACCTTATTCGCATTAAGCACGGGAATGAATGGAAGACTGTTGTGAATGGGTTTGAGATGAGTTCTGAGCAGAGGCTCCCTCTGGTGGTTACAAGCGGTACTAGTGAGGATTGGGAATCAGGTGTTACTGATTGGTCTTATTTAAGGGAATCATTTTCCCATCAGGGTTGCCGGTGATCAATTGTTCTGGTCTGAATCCTTCTTTCCAGTTTCCCTTGTAGCCTGCTGTGTCGTGTCTGCATCTCCTGCTATCAGATAAGACTATTTCTTATTTTGTGTTTTTGCTATATTTTTGCATTTTGTCCTGCACTTCTGTGGGGGCCTTCTGGGTCCCCTCCGGGGGCTTTTGCCTTCTCAGTTTAGTCCAGCCACTGTGTTTTGTACTTTTGCTTTTTGCAGTTTTTTCAGTGGCTGCTGTTTTTGTTACACCAGAGAACTAATTTAGGTGGTAGAGGTCGTGTGATCTCAGGTGATTTTGAAATTAGTAGAGTTGGTGTTTTTCAGGGTTTTCTGGGATTGCAGTAAGTACCCTTCCTGTCCTTTTCTATTTAGATAGTTTGGGCCCCAGCGTTTGCTCATACTATTTTCTTTCTGTGTCAGTATTTCCTCTTGTCTAACCGCCATTACATGTTTGGGGGCTTTCTATTATCTTTGGGGTTCTGCTCCGGGGCAGATAGCTTTCCTATTTCTATCTTTAGGTGTAGTTAGTTTCTCAGGCTGTGACGAGGCGTCTAGGACCAACGTAGGAACGCTCCACGGCTGCCTCTAGTTGCGGTGGTTAGTCAGGGTACTGCAATCTCATAGATTCCAACTGCTCTGGTGTATTTCCTTTTTTACCTGCACTCCTCAGCTACCGTAACATAACAGAAGACGGCATTTAATACCCCTGAAGGGCATTTTGAGTACCTTGTGTTGCCCTTTGGGCTCACTAATGCTCCTTCTGTCTTCCAGTCCTTCATGAATGACATTTTCAGGGATTTTGTGGATAAATTTTATTTGGATGATATCTTGATTTTTTCCAATGACTGGGACTCTCATGTAAAACATGTTCGGACTGTGTTCCAGATTTTGAGAGAGAATGCTCTGTATGTGAAGGGATCAAAGTGTCTTTTTGGCGTTCAGAGGATCTCATTTCTGGGTTTCATTTTGTCCCCATCAGTTATTGAAATGGACCCGGTCAAAGTTCAGGCTATCTGTGATTGGGTCCAACCTACTTCTTTAAAGGCTCTTCAAAGATTCTTGGGTTTTGCCAATTTTTATCGTAAATTTATTGGTAATTTCTCTGTTATTGTTAAACCATTAACTGATTTGACCAAGAAGGGTTCTGATGTGGTGAATTGGCCTCCTGAGGCAGTCTCTGCATTTCAGGAACTTAAGCAGAGATTCACTTCTGCTCCTGTTCTACGGCAGCCTGATGTTTCTCTTCCATTTCAGGGGGAGGTTGATGCCTCTGAAATTGGGGCAGGTGCCGTTTTGTCCCAAAGAGATCCAGAGACCTCTAAAAGTGACCCTTGTGCCTTTTTCTCTCGAAAATTTTCTCCCACTGAACGTAATTATGACGTGGGTAATCGGGAGTTATTAGCCATGAAGTGGGCTTTTGAAGAGTGGAGACATTGGCTGGAGGGAGCCAAACATCAGGTGGTGGTCCTTACTGACCATAAGAATCTAGTTTATCTGGAATCTGCCAAGCGACTTAATCCTAGACAGGCCAGGTGGGCCTTGTTTTTCACACGTTTTAATTTTGTGGTTTCATTTCTTCCTGGCACTAAAAATGTTAAGGCGGATGCCCTCTCGAGGAGTTTCCTGGCGGACTCTCCTGAGTTATCTGATCCTTCTGTTATTTTGAAAGAGGGTGTAGTATGTGGTTGAGAAAATATTGAATTCTTGTTTTTCTAGACGGAAACTCCAGTATTTGGTTAAATGGAGAGGTTATGGTCAGGAAGACAATTCTTGGGTGTTTGCTTCGGACATCCATGCTAGGAAACTCATCCGTGCGTATCATAGAACTCATCCTGACCGACCTGGTTGCTCAAATGAGGGTTCGGTGACCCCTCCTCAAGGGGGGGGTACTGTTGTGAATAGGCTGGAAATGAGTTCTGAGCAGAAGCTCCCTCTGGTGGTTACAAACGGTACTGGACTGTCCAGTGAAGATTGTGAGGATTGGGAATCAGGTGTTACTGACTGGTCTTATATAAGGGAGTCACCTTCCCATCAGGGTTGCCGGTGATCAATTGTTCTGGTCTCAATCCTTGATTCCTGTTTCCTTTGAAGCCTGCTGTGTTGTGTCTGAATCTCTGCTAACAGATAAGACATTTTCTTCTTTTTGTTTTTGTGCTTGATTTTTGCATTTTGTCCTGCACTTCTGTGGGGGCCTTCAGGGTCCCCTCTGGGGCTTTTGCCTCTCAGTTCAGTTCAGCCACTGATGTTTGTACATTTGCTTTTTCCAGTTTTCTCAGTGGCTGCTGTTTTGTTTTTGGTTACACCAGAGAACTAATTTAGGTGGTAGAGGTCGTGTGATCTCAGGTGTTTTTGAAATTAGTAGAGTTGGTGCTTTTCAGGGTTTTTTGGGATTGCAGTAAGTGCCCTTCCTATCCTTTTCTATTTAGGTAGTTTGGGCCCCAACGTTTGCTCATACTATTTTCTGTCTTTGTCAGTATTTCTTCTTGTCTAACCGCCATTACATGTTTGGGGGCTTTCTATGTTCTTTGGGGATCTGCTCCGGGGCAGATAGCTTTCCTCTTTCTATCTTTAGGTGTAGTTTCTCAGGCTGTGACGAGGCGTCTAGGACCAACGTAGGAACGCTCCACGGCTGCCTCTAGTTGTGGTGGTTAGTCAGGGTACTGCAATCTCATAGATTCCAACTGCTCTGGTGTATTTCCTTTTTGCCTGCTCTCCTCAGCAACCAAATCATAACAGGTTCCCCAACTCCATTCCTCAAGGCCCACCAACAGGTCATGTTTTCAGGATTTCCTTTGTATTGCACAGGTGATGCAATTATCACCTGGGCAATTATAAAGAAATCCTGAAAACATGACCTTTTGGTGGGCCTTGAGGACTGGAGTTAGGGAACCCTGTCTTAGACCATGCATTCACTATAGGGGTTTAAATAAAATCTCCCTAAAAGACCACCATCCATTGCATCTTATCTCTAAACTCTATTCATTAAGACTGGTGACTGCAACAAAATTATTTTACGAGAAACTAGACAAATGTCTCTGAGCAGTGTCGGACTGGGGTGCCAAGTGACCTCCAGTCATATTGAATTTGGGGGGCCCCACTTTTCACCTGCATACAAATATTACACTACCCTCTTTCACAAATTTACCTATGTGAATGATATGATGCTGTGTTTTTCTGTACAGAGTGAATCAAGTGAATTGTGCCAAGTATTGCCCATACAATGGGGTTGGTTGTCCAGATCTGCCTAGTGGCCCACCGGGGGATTCCCCTGTTCCCCTATGGGACAGTCCGTGCCAGTCTCTGAGCATAATAAACTGCAATTTCTGCCATATATAATCTTTTCTACATTTGAACCAAGAAGAAGCCTGTTATGTTTTGATAGCTGAGGAGGCAGGAGCAAAAAAACGCATAGGCAGCCAAACACCAGAGAGGTTGGAAACTAATAGGTTGCAGACCCCTAAACTAACTGCACAACTAGAAGCAGCCGTGGGACGTTCCTACGGTGCCCTAGACGCCTTATCACAGCCGGAGAGATTAGCTATCCCTGAAGATGGAAAGAGGAAAGCTAACTGCCCCGGAGTAGAGCCCCAAAAGAATAGGAAGCCCCCAAACATATAATGGCGGTTAGACAAGATGAAAACACAAAAACAGACAGAAAATAGATTGAGCAAACGCTGGGGCCCAAAACTGTCTAGATAGGACAGCACAGGAGAGAATACTGTCTGCAACCCAAAAAGCTGAACTCAAAAAGCAAGGCAGCAAAAAACAAGGAAAATCAAACCACTGTAAAAAAAAAAAAAAAAAAGTAACTTATCTGAATGATAGCAGGAGACAGCAGAAAAGCAAGCTGAATTCCAACCTAGACCAGGAAGAACAATTGATCACCGGTAAGGACCATGGGAGGTCAGCTCACTTATATCAGGCCAGTCTGTACCACCTGATACCCAATCATCAGTTGCAGGTGGTGGATTTTTGCTGTTCAACATAGGTTCAATACCCTCAGCAACCACCAGAGGGAGCTTCAGCTCCGAAGTCGTCTCCAACACTTTCACAACAGAAGCCTGTGATTCTGGTTGGGACACTGCGTGTGGGCTTTAAGTTCTATCAACGATTTTTGGGGTTTAGTAAAACATTACCATCAAGAGCTATTTCTAAGGGGTAGTTCTTTCTAGAGCCGTCACTCAGAAAGATGTAAATGATCAGAACTGGCTGGATTCTGCGATTCAAGCCTTTAACCTTCTTTAAACTTGCATTTCCTCTGCTCTGGTTCTACCCCACCTGTATGACGACAAGCTATTTTGCCTTGAAGTGGATGCCTCTACTATTAGTGTGGGAGCAGTTCTATTTCAATATTTATGTTGAAACTAGAAACCATCCCCATAGTTTCTTTTCTAGCAAATTCACACTGGTAGAACGGAACTTCTCTATTGGTAGTTGGGAACTTCTAACCATACAGTTAGCTTTGGAGGAGTGGTATTATCCTCTTGAGGTAACTACGGTAAGTTGTTAGTGACCATCTCTGTGGACTATAAAAACCTCGAATATCTTCAGTCATCCATAGACTGAATCCACAACAATTTTCATGTTCGTTTTTCTTCTCGCAGATTTACGTCATCCTCAAGCCAGCCAACAAAACTAATAGAGCAAATGCCCTTTCCAGAACCTTTCATCCATGTGATGCCTCAAAGAGAGACCCTCTCATGTAATAGAACCTGAATGCATCCTTGCTTCTACGTAAAAAAAAAAATTCCATCCAAAAGATGTTTCTTCATCTCTAAAGTTCTTTGTGGGAATGCCTTATCTGGCCTAAATGGAAAAAAAGACAAATCATTTGTGACATTGTGTTCTCAATGTGCACAATTCACATATTCTCGTCAAGCACCTCTTGATACTCTATAACTTTTGCCTATTCCACAAGAGCCTTGGGCTGGAATTTCCTTGCACTAGAGGTTTTCCGGAGGCTCAAGGGTTCACTACCATCTGTGCTGTGGTAGATTGGTTTGCCAAGATGTCTTATTTGTGCTATTTCCCAGATTTCTGCAGAGAGTTTTTCAGGTCCTATGATGTTCCTGCTCATAGTCTCCGACTGTAGAATGCAATTTTTTTCATAGATTCTAGAGAGATCAACTGCAAAATTCTCAAAAGTTTCCTAGACGTCCCCTCTGCCGATCATGCCCAATTTTTTAGGCAAACTAAAAAGATCAGTTTATGGCAAAATACCTTGAGATTTTCTCTAATGCCCCCCATGACAATTGCCTAAATTTACTTCCTTGGGCCAATTTTCTTCACAATAAAGATTCAAATTCTTTTGGAAAATCTCACAGTGAATAGTTGAAAGCCTCATCATCTCCAGCCAGTTGCATCTAAGTCAACTTTCTGCTGTAAACACTGTTTGCAAAGACATTTCTAACATCTAGATTTAGGTGTAATCCAAAATGGCAGCAGTCACAGTGTAAGCTAAGAAGAGTGCTGATGAATTACTTTAGCCGGACCCTAACCTCTCCTAGAGATCAGATTTGATTTTCCTCCACAAATGATTATGTTTCTATGAATATTGCCCACTTGGACTCTTTTTTTTTTCCGCTTTTTGTTTGCATTTTATTGAAACTTCATTCTATTGCTTTGGAGGTATTGTTTGGAAGTTGTGCAATATGCAATATATTGTAGCATTAGGAATAGGTTAGGGATGCTTTTCTGTTGCATGTAATATTCATCTCCATCTTGTAAGTGTGTTCTTTTTCTTTGAAGACCGTGTGGGATGGTCGGTTGCCTATCATGTATCTGGAACTAGACATAGACTAGACATAGAACATTTTTAATTGTGATAATCAGATTCTTGTTTTTTCTTGTCTCTGTACAATAATAAAGTGTTGATATTTTCTTACATGTAACAGGTCATTATTGTGATGACACGCTGCTCGGAGTTTGAGTAAATGTCAGGTTACTGTGATCTGATTCGCTCGGATGAGAGAATCGTATCACATGTGCGGAGAAGATGGAAAACTTCTCCATCTTCTCAGTTGTCTGTGTCCACCGTAATTGGACTGCACTCTGATGACATGACTTATATTGGTGCGTAATCTGATTTGCGCAGCCACTGCCAGGTTGTAGACACTTGTCCAAGTTATACACTAGTGTGAGCGAGCCCTTACTGGTACGTGAATTTTCTGTGTTACTCCCCAGTCCCATCAGGCTCTTGCCATCTTTTTCTGTACGCCACCTGAGTATTTAGGTAGTAGTGCACGCTAAAAAGACACATACATTGTACAGGAGAAAAGGAGGGACATAATAGAGAGATACAGGAGACATATTAGAGCGAAATAATAGTTACTAGAGAGACACAGGAGACATACTAGGCACGTGATAGAGGTATACTATAGACATATTAGAAATCTATAAGAGACATGCTAGAGACATTAGAGCTTTACTAGGGAGATACTAGACAGATACAGGAGACATACCAGGACATACTAGAGAGCTACTAGACTGATAATAGAAAGATGCTAGAGAGATACAGGAGACATACTAGGGACATACTAGAGAGATACTAGACCGATAATAGAAAGATGCTAGAGAGATACAGGAGACATACTAGGCATATACTAGAGAGATACTATAGCCATATTAGAGAGCTATAAGAGACATACTAGAGACCTTATATCCTTAGCTATACTAGGGATATACTAGAGCGCTACTAGACCGATAATAGAGAGATGCTAGAGAGATACAGGAGACATACCAGGGACATACTAGAGCGAAACAGAGAGATAGTAAAGACATACAGGAGACATACTAGGGATACACTAGAGCTAAAAGAGAGATAGTAGAGAGACACAGGAGACATACTAGGGACATACTAGAGCGAAACATGAGAGATAGTAGAGAGACAGGCAACATACTAGAGGCATACTAGAGAGAAATTCTAGATATATTAGAGAGCTCTAAGAGACATACTAGAGACATTGGCGCTATACTAGGGAGATACTAGATAGATACAGGAGACATACTAGGGACATGCTAGAGCGAAACATGAGAGATAGTAGAGAGATACAGGTGACATGCTAGAGGCATACTAGAGAGATATTATAGACATATTAGAGTGCTATAAGAGTCATACTAGAGACATTGGCGCTATACTAGGGAGATACTAGAGAGATACAGGAGACATACTAGGGACATACTAGAGAGATACTAGACCGATAATAGAGAGGTGCTAGAGACACAGGAGACATACTAGGCATATACTAGAGAGATACTATAGCCATATTAGAGAGCTATAAGAGACATACTAGAGACCTTATATCCTTAGCTATACTAGGGATATACTAGAGAGCTACTAGACCGATAATAGAGAGATGCTAGAGAGATACAGGAGACATACCAGGGACATACTAGAGCGAAACAGAGAGATAGTAAAGACATACAGGAGACATACTAGGGATACACTAGAGCTAAAAGAGAGATAGTAGAGAGACACAGGAGACATAGTAGGGACATACTAGAGCGAAACATGAGAGATAGTAGAGAGACAGGCAACATACTAGAGGCATACTAGAGAGAAATTCTAGACATATTAGAGAGCTCTAAGAGACATACTAGAGACATTGGCGCTATACTAGGGAGATACTAGATAGATACAGGAGACATACTAGGGACATGCTGGAGCGAAACATGAGAGATAGTAGAGAGATACAGGTGACATGCTAGAGGCATACTAGAGAGATATTATAGACATATTAGAGTGCTATAAGAGTCATACTAGAGACATTGGCGCTATACTAGGGAGATACTAGAGAGATACAGGAGACATACTAGGGACATGCTAGAGTGAAACATGAGAGATACAGGCGACATGCTAGAGGCATACTAGAGAGATATTATAGACATATTAGAGTGCTATAAGAGTCATACTAGAGACATTGGCGCTATACTAGGGAGATACTAGAGAGATACAGGAGACATACTAGGGACATACTAGAGAGATGCTAAAGCGATAATAGATGCTAAAGAGAGACACAGGACAGACATGCTAGAGACATAAAAGAGCGAAACAAAAGAGTTAGTAGGAGGAGACAGGAGGACACAGGAGACATACTAGAGACATTAGCTCTATATTAGGGAGATACTAGAGAGACACAGGAGACATACTAGACATATACTATAGAGATATTATAGACATATTAGAGAGCTATAAGAGACATACTAGGGACATTGGCGCTAGGAAGTTGCTAGATAGACACAGGAGGCATACTAAAGACATACTAGATAGATACAGGAGACATACCAAGATATACTAGAGAGCTACGAGACCGATACTAGAGAGATTTCTAACGTAAAGTTAGAAGAAAAAAAGTGTACAAGTACGCCGCACCTTTGAGCTCTGCAAACCCCCTCCCCTCATCAAACACGTGCCCCACGCTCATCATACACCATCATTATCTTAGCCAAAGTGCAAAAAAAAAATTCCTTACTGGCAATGCAAATATTAATGGTGAAATTAATGGCGCTATATCAGTGAGTAAAATAAGTGTCTCCTAGTGAGACCTAAGTGATATCTCTCTACATTAAAGAGAATTTGTAGAATGGGATTCATCTGAAAAGCTAAGTCATCTCCAAGAACAGGCTTCTTCTTTGTAAAGATGAAAGATTGGTTTCTTAGATTGGTTTCTTAGACCAGGGTTCCTGTTGTGAATAGGCTGGAAATGAGTTCTGAGCAGAAGCTCCCTCTGGTGGTTACAAACGGTACTGGACTGTCCAGTGAAGATTGTGAGGATTGGGAATCAGGTGTTACTGACTGGTCTTATATAAGGGAGTCACCTTCCCATCAGGGTTGCCGGTGATCAATTGTTCTGGTCTCAATCCTTGATTCCTGTTTCCTTTGAAGCCTGCTGTGTTGTGTCTGAATCTCCTGCTAACAGATAAGACATTTTCTTCTTTTTGTTTTTGTGCTTGATTTTTGCATTTTGTCCTGCACTTCTGTGGGGGCCTTCAGGGTCCCCTCTGGGGCTTTTGCCTCTCAGTTCAGTTCAGCCACTGATGTTTGTACATTTGCTTTTTCCAGTTTTCTCAGTGGCTGCTGTTTTGTTTTTGGTTACACCAGAGAACTAATTTAGGTGGTAGAGGTCGTGTGATCTCAGGTGTTTTTGAAATTAGTAGAGTTGGTGCTTTTCAGGGTTTTTTGGGATTGCAGTAAGTGCCCTTCCTATCCTTTTCTATTTAGGTAGTTTGGGCCCCAACGTTTGCTCATACTATTTTCTGTCTTTGTCAGTATTTCTTCTTGTCTAACCACCATTACATGTTTGGGGGCTTTCTATGTTCTTTGGGGATCTGCTCCGGTGCAGATAGCTTTCCTCTTTCTATCTTTAGGTGTAGTTTCTCAGGCTGTGACGAGGCGTCTAGGACCAACGTAGGAACGCTCCACGGCTGCCTCTAGTTGTGGTGGTTAGTCAGGGTACTGCAATCTCATAGATTCCAACTGTTCTGGTGTATTTCCTTTTTGCCTACTCTCCTCAGCTACCAAATCATAACAGTATCACCGGCCTAAACTGAAAATTATATGGTACTCACAGAAGGGAAAAATATTGTGAAAGAAAAAAGTTGTCAGTTGTCAGAGATTTTTTTTTCTGTTTGTTGCATTTTTTTTTTTTTCTCCTCTGTATCTCTGGGTGCTGAGGAGGATTTTTTTTTCTCTCAATGGAGTTTGCACAGTTGTCTGGCCGTGTGGATCAGCTTGCCACTGAAGTTCGGAGTATTGCTACCTATCTTGCTAGGTTTCCTGTTGTGGAACCTAGGATTCCCATGCCAGATTTGTTTTTAGGGGATCGAGCTAAGTTTCTGAATTTCAAAAATAACTGTAAATTGTTTTTTGCCTTAAAATCTAAGTCCTCAGGGAACCCAGCGCAGCAGGTTCAAATTGTTATCTCTCTCCTGCGCGGCGACCCTCAGGATTGGGCTTTTTCCCTGACACCTGGGGATCCTGTTTTGAGTTATGTTGATGCGTTTTTTCAGGCTTTGGGGTTATTGTACGATGAGCCTAATGTCACTGATCAAGCTGAAAAAACTTTGTTGGCATTAAGTCAGGGGCTTGAGGACGCTGAGTTATACTGTCAGAGATTCCGTAGGTGGGCAGTCCTGACCAAATGGAATGACGACGCTTTGGCAGCTCTTTTTCGGAAGGGACTGTCAGATAATGTAAAGGATGTTATGGTGGGATTCCCTGTTCCCTCTGGTCTCAATGATTCTATGTCATTAGCGATTCAAATTGACAGACGTTTGCGTGAGCGGAAAGGTATGCGTGGAATAATGTTGCCTTGTGAACCTGCTTCTGAATCCATGCAGTGTGATAGAGTGGTTTCTGGGGCACAGCGTCATGAATTTCGAAAGCGCAATGGATTATGTTTCTACTGTGGTGATGCCTCTCATGCTATTTCTGTCTGCCCTAAGCGGGGAAGACGTTTTGCTCGCTCAGTTGTCTTGGGTAGTGTTCAGACTAAGTTTTTGTTAACTGTTACCCTGATATGCTCTCTGTCCTCATTTTCTGCTCAGGCTTTTGTTGATTCTGGAGCAGCTATTAACCTGATGGATTTTGATTTTGCTAAACGTTGTGGGTTTCCCTTGATACCCCTACGGAAGTCTATTCCCCTACTGGGGATCGATTCTACCCCTTTGGCTGAGAATAAACCTCAGTTCTCTACTCAGGTGATAATGAGGGTAGAACCTGATCATCAGGAGAGTTGCAAATTTTTGGTTCTGTATAATCTGCATGACATTATCGTACTGGGTTTCCCTTGGTTACAGTCTCATAATCCTGTTTTGGATTGGAAATCTGTGTCTGTTACCAGTTGGGGCTGTCAATGTGTTAATACCAACACTCCTGTTTTTTCTGCCTCCCCCCAGGCTCAGGATGTTCCTGACTTTTTGATTGATTTTTCTGATGTGTTTAGCGAAAGTAAATCTGCATCCTTACCTCCCCATAGGAGCTATGACTGCGCTATTGAATTAGTGCCTGGTAGTAAATTCCCTAAAGGTCGCCTTTTTAACTTGTCTGTACCTGAACATGACGCTATGCGGTCTTATATCAAGGAGTCATTGGAGAAGGGTCATATCAGACCATCCTCTTCACCCTTAGGTGCCGGTTTTTTCTTTGTGGCCAAAAAGGATGGTTCATTAAGGCCGTGTATTGATTATCGTCTCTTGAACAATATTACTGTGAAATATCAATATCCGTTACCCTTGATCTCTGATCTGTTTTCCAGGGTGAAAAACGCTACTTGGTTTACCAAGCTTGACCTCAGGGGGGCATATAACCTTATTCGCATTAAGCACGGGGATGAATGGAAGATGGCATTTAATACCCCTGAAGGGCATTTTGAGTACCTTGTGTTGCCCTTTGGGCTCACTAATGCTCCTTCTGTCTTCCAGTCCTTCATGAATGACATTTTCAGGGATTTTGTGGATAAATTTCTGATTGTTTATTTGGATGATATCTTGATTTTTTCCAATGACTGGGACTCTCATGTAAAACATGTTCGGACTGTGTTCCAGATTTTGAGAGAGAATGCTCTGTATGTGAAGGGATCAAAGTGTCTTTTTGGCGTTCAGAGGATCTCATTTCTGGGTTTCATTTTGTCCCCATCTGTTATTGAAATGGACCCGGTCAAAGTTCAGGCTATCTGTGATTGGGTCCAACCTACTTCTTTAAAGGCTCTTCAAAGATTCTTGGGTTTTGCCAATTTTTATCGTAAATTTATTGGTAATTTCTCTGTTATTGTTAAACCATTAACTGATTTGACCAAGAAGGGTTCTGATGTGGTGAATTGGCCTCCTGAGGCAGTCTCTGCATTTCAGGAACTTAAGCAGAGATTCTCTTCTGCTCCTGTTCTACGGCAGCCTGATGTTTCTCTTCCATTTCAGGTGGAGGCTGATGCTTCTGAAATTGGGGCAGGTGCCGTTTTGTCCCAAAGAGATCCAGAGACCTCTAAAAGTGACCCTTGTGCCTTTTTCTCTCGAAAATTTTCTCCCACTGAACGTAATTATGACATGGGTAATCGGGAGTTATTAGCCATGAAGTGGGCTTTTGAAGAGTGGAGACATTGGCTGGAGGGAGCCAAACATCAGGTGGTGGTCCTTACTGACCATAAGAATCTAGTTTATCTGGAATCTGCCAAGCGACTTAATCCTAGACAGGCCAGGTGGGCCTTGTTTTTCACACGTTTTAATTTTGTGGTTTCATTTCTTCCTGGCACTAAAAATGTTAAGGCGGATGCCCTCTCGAGGAGTTTCCTGGCGGACTCTCCTGAGTTATCTGATCCTTCTGTTATTTTGAAAGAGGGTGTAGTTCTTTCCGCCATCTCGCCCAATTTGAGACTGGCTCTGAAGGGGTGTCAGGAAGATAAGCCCGAGCGCTGCCCTGTTGGGAAATTGTTTGTCCCGGACCAGTGGAAAAAGAGTGTAATGTCTGAGATTCATTGTTCCGCGTTGGCCGGTCATCCCGGAATTTTTGGTACCAGGGACTTGGTTGGTCGGTCCTTTTGGTGGCCTACCTTGTCTCGTGATGTCAGGGAGTTTGTGCAGTCCTGCGGGACTTGCTCTCGCTCCAAGCCTTGCTCTCGTTCTAGTGGTTTGTTGATGCCATTACCGGTGCCCAAGAGACCATGGACCCATATCTCTATGGATTTCATTTCCGACCTCCCTGTTTCTCAGAGAATGACCGTCATCTGGGTGATTTGCGATAGGTTTTCCAAGATGATACATCTTGTGCCATTACCTAAGTTGCCTTCCTCCTCTGAATTGGTGCCTTTGTTCCTTCAGCACGTGGTTCGTTTACACGGCATTCCTGAGAACATTGTGTCTGACAGAGGAGTCCAGTTTGTTTCTAGATTTTGGAGGACCTTTTGTTCTAAACTTGGTGTTCAATTGTCTTTCTCCTCGGCGTTTCATCCTCAGACCAATGGTCAAACTGAGAGAACAAACCAGACATTGGAGACTTATCTAAGATGCTTTGTGTCTGCTGATCAGGATGACTGGGTCTCTTTTTTGCCTTTGGCTGAGTTTGCTCTTAATAATAGGGCTAGCTCTGCCACTTTGATGTCTCCATTTTTCTGTAATTCTGGGTTTCACCCTCGATTTTCTTCTGGACAGACGGAGGCTTCTGTCTGCCCGGGTGTTGACTCTGTTGTGGCGCGTATGCAACAGATTTGGGACCAGGTAGTGGAGAGTTTGTCCCTCTCAGGAGAGGGCCCAGCGGTTTGCTAACCGGCATAGGACTGATGGTCCTCGGTTTAAAGTGGGGGACTTGGTCTGGTTGTCCTCAAGAAATATTCCTATGAGAGTGGCATCTCCTAAATTTAAGCCTAGGTTCATTGGACCTTATAAGATCATGGAGATTCTTAACCCTGTTTCTTTTCGTTTGCTTCTTCCAGGGACATTTAAGATCCATAACGTGTTCCACAAGTCCTTGTTGAAGAGGTTTGTTGAGCCAGTGGTTCCTACTACTGTGCCTCCTGACCCTGTTTTGGTTGAGGGCAATCTGGAGTATGTGGTTGAGAAAATATTGAATTCTTGTTTTTCTAGACGGAAACTCCAGTATTTGGTTAAATGGAGAGGTTATGGTCAGGAAGACAATTCTTGGGTGTTTGCTTCGGACATCCATGCTAGGAAACTCATCCGTGCGTATCATAGAACTCATCCTGACCGACCTGGTTGCTCAAATGAGGGTTCGGTGACCCCTCCTCAAGGGGGGGGTACTGTTGTGAATAGGCTGGAAATGAGTTCTGAGCAGAAGCTCCCTCTGGTGGTTACAAACGGTACTGGACTGTCCAGTGAAGATTGTGAGGATTGGGAATCAGGTGTTACTGACTGGTCTTATATAAGGGAGTCACCTTCCCATCAGGGTTGCCGGTGATCAATTGTTCTGGTCTCAATCCTTGATTCCTGTTTCCTTTGAAGCCTGCTGTGTTGTGTCTGAATCTCCTGCTAACAGATAAGACATTTTCTTCTTTTTGTTTTTGTGCTTGATTTTTGCATTTTGTCCTGCACTTCTGTGGGGGCCTTCAGGGTCCCCTCTGGGGCTTTTGCCTCTCAGTTCAGTTCAGCCACTGATGTTTGTACATTTGCTTTTTCCAGTTTTCTCAGTGGCTGCTGTTTTGTTTTTGGTTACACCAGAGAACTAATTTAGGTGGTAGAGGTCGTGTGATCTCAGGTGTTTTTGAAATTAGTAGAGTTGGTGCTTTTCAGGGTTTTTTGGGATTGCAGTAAGTGCCCTTCCTATCCTTTTCTATTTAGGTAGTTTGGGCCCCAACGTTTGCTCATACTATTTTCTGTCTTTGTCAGTATTTCTTCTTGTCTAACCGCCATTACATGTTTGGGGGCTTTCTATGTTCTTTGGGGATCTGCTCCGGGGCAGATAGCTTTCCTCTTTCTATCTTTAGGTGTAGTTTCTCAGGCTGTGACGAGGCGTCTAGGACCAACGTAGGAACACTCCACGGCTGCCTCTAGTTGTGGTGGTTAGTCAGGGTACTGCAATCTCATAGATTCCAACTGCTCTGGTGTATTTCCTTTTTGCCTGCTCTCCTCAGCTACCAAATCATAACAGGTTCCCAACTCCAGTCCTCAAGGCCCACCAACAGGTCATGTTTTCAGGATTTCCTTTGTATTGCACAGGTGATGCAATTATCACCTGGGCAATTATAAAGAAATCCTGAAAACATGACCTTTTGGTGGGCCTTGAGGACTGGAGTTGGGGAACCCTGTCTTAGACCATGCATTCACTATAGGGGTTTAAATAAAATCTCCCTAAAAGACCACCATCCATTGCATCTTATCTCTAAACTCTATTCATTAAGACTGGTGACTGCAACAAAATTATTTTACGAGAAACTAGACAAATGTCTCTGAGCAGTGTCGGACTGGGGTGCCAAGTGACCTCCAGTCATATTGAATTTGGGGGGCCCCACTTTTCACCTGCATACAAATATTGCACTACCCTCTTTCACAAATTTACCTATGTGAATAATACGATGCTGTGTTTTTCTGTACAGAGTGAATCAAGTGAATTGTGGCAAGTATTGCCCATACAATGGGGTTGGTTGTCCAGATCTGCATAGTGGCCCACCGGGGGATTCCCCTGTTCCCGTATGGGACAGTCTGTGCCAGTCTCTGAGCATAATAAACTGCAATTTCTGCCATATATAATCTTTTCTACATTTGAACCAAGAAGAAGCCTGTTATGTTTTGGTAGCTGAGGAGGCAGGAGCAAAAAAACGCATAGGCAGCCAAACACCAGAGAGGTTGGAAACTAATAGGTTGCAGACCCCTAAACTAACTGCACAACTAGAAGCAGCCGTGGGACGTTCCTACGGTGCCCTAGACGCCTCATCACAGCCGGAGAGATTAGCTATCCCTGAAGATGGAAAGAGGAAAGCTAACTGCCCCGGAGTAGAGCCCCAAAAGAATAGGAAGCCCCCAAACATATAATGGCGGTTAGACAAGATGAAAACACGAAAACAGACAGAAAATAGATTGAGCAAACGCTGGGGCCCAAAACTGTCTAGATAGGACAGCACAGGAGAGAATACTGTCTGCAACCCAAAAAGCTGAACTCAAAAAGCAAGGCAGCAAAAAACAAGGAAAATCAAACCACTGTAAAAAAAAAAAAAAAAGTAACTTATCTGAATGATAGCAGGAGACAGCAGAAAAGCAAGCTGAATTCCAACCTAGACCAGGAAGAACAATTGATCACCGGTAAGGACCATGGGAGGTCAGCTCACTTATATCAGGCCAGTCTGTACCACCTGATACCCAATCATCAGTTGCAGGTGGTGGATTTTTGCTGTTCAACATAGGTTCAATACCCTCAGCAACCACCAGAGGGAGCTTCAGCTGCGAAGTCGTCTCCAACACTTTCACAACAGAAGCCTGTGATTCTGGTTGGGACACTGCGTGTGGGCTTTAAGTTCTATCAACGATTTTTAGGGTTTAGCAAAACATTACCATCAAGAGCTATTTCTAAGGGGTAGTTCTTTCTAGAGCCGTCACTCAGAAAGATGTAAATGATCAGAACTGGCTGGATTCTGCGATTCAAGCCTTTAACCTTCTTTAAACTTGCATTTCCTCTGCTCTGGTTCTACCCCACCTGTATGACGACAAGCTATTTTGCCTTGAAGTGGATGCCTCTACTATTAGTGTGGGAGCAGTTCTATTTCAATATTTATGTTGAAACTAGAAACCATCCCCATAGTTTCTTTTCTAGCAAATTCACACTGGTAGAACGGAACTTCTCTATTGGTAGTTGGGAACTTCTAACCATACAGTTAGCTTTGGAGGAGTGGTATTATCCTCTTGAGGTAACTACGGTAAGTTGTTAGTGACCATCTCTGTGGACTATAAAAACCTCGAATATCTTCAGTCATCCCATAGACTGAATCCACAACAATTTTCATGTTCGTTTTTCTTCTCGCAGATTTACGTCATCCTCAAGCCAGCCAACAAAACTAATAGAGCAAATGCCCTTTCCAGAACCTTTCATCCATGTGATGCCTCAAAGAGAGACCCTCTCATGTAATAGAACCTGAATGCATCCTTGCTTCTACGTAAAAAAAAAAAATTCCATCCAAAAGATGTTTCTTCATCTCTAAAGTTCTTTGTGGGAATGCCTTATCTGGCCTAAATGGAAAAAAAGACAAATCATTTGTGACATTGTGTTCTCAATGTGCACAATTCACATATTCTCGTCAAGCACCTCTTGGTACTCTATAACTTTTGCCTATTCCACAAGAGCCTTGGGCTGGAATTTCCTTGGACTAGAGGTTTTCCGGAGGCTCAAGGGTTCACTACCATCTGTGCTGTGGTAGATTGGTTTGCCAAGATGTCTTATTTTGTGCTATTTCCCAGATTTCTGCAGAGAGTTTTTCAGGTCCTATGATGTTCCTGCTCATAGTCTCCGACTGTAGAATGCAATTTTTTTCATAGATTCTAGAGAGATCAACTGCAAAATTCTCAAAAGTTTCCTAGACGTCCCTCTGCCGATCATGCCCAATTTTTTAGGCAAACTAAAAAGATCAGTTTATGGCAAAATACCTTGAGATTTTCCCTAATGCCCCCCATGACAATTGCCTAAATTTACTTCCTTGGGCCAATTTTCTTCACAATAAAGATTCAAATTCTTTTGGAAAATCTCACAGTGAATAGTTGAAAGCCTCATCATCTCCAGCCAGTTGCATCTAAGTCAACTTTCTGCTGTAAACACTGTTTGCAAAGACATTTCTAACATCTAGATTTAGGTGTAATCCAAAATGGCAGCAGTCACAGTGTAAGCTAAGAAGAGTGCTGATGAATTACTTTAGCCGGACCCTAACCTCTCCTAGAGATCAGATTTGATTTTCCTCCACAAATGATTATGTTTCTATGAATATTGCCCACTTGGACTCTTTTTTTTTCCGCTTTTTGTTTGCATTTTATTGAAACTTCATTCTATTGCTTTGGAGGTATTGTTTGGAAGTTGTGCAATATGCAATATATTATAGCATTAGTTGTCTGTGTCCACCGTAATTGGACTGCACTCTGATGACATGACTTATATTGGTGCGTAATCTGATTTGCGCAGCCACTGCCAGGTTGTAGACACTTGTCCAAGTTATACACTAGTGTGAGCGAGCCCTTACTGGTACGTGAATTTTCTGTGTTACTCCCCAGTCCCATCAGGCTCTTGCCATCTTTTTCTGTACGCCACCTGAGTATTTAGGTAGTAGTGCACGCTAAAAAGACACATACATTGTACAGGAGAAAAGGAGGGACATAATAGAGAGATACAGGAGACATATTAGAGCGAAATAATAGTTACTAGAGAGACACAGGAGACATACTAGGCACGTGATAGAGGTATACTATAGACATATTAGAAATCTATAAGAGACATGCTAGAGACATTAGAGCTTTACTAGGGAGATACTAGACAGATACAGGAGACATACCAGGACATACTAGAGAGCTACTATACTGATAATAGAAAGATACTAGACAGATACAGGAGACATACCAGGACATACTAGAGAGCTACTAGACTGATAATAGAAAGATGCTAGAGAGATACAGGAGACATACTAGGGACATACTAGAGAGATACTAGACCGATAATAGAGAGGTGCTAGAGACACAGGAGACATACTAGGCATATACTAGAGAGATACTATAGCCATATTAGAGAGCTATAAGAGACATACTAGAGACCTTATATCCTTAGCTATACTAGGGATATACTAGAGAGCTACTAGACCGATAATAGAGAGATGCTAGAGAGATACAGGAGACATACCAGGGACATACTAGAGCGAAACAGAGAGATAGTAAAGACATACAGGAGACATACTAGGGATACACTAGAGCTAAAAGAGAGATAGTAGAGAGACACAGGAGACATAGTAGGGACATACTAGAGCGAAACATGAGAGATAGTAGAGAGACAGGCAACATACTAGAGGCATACTAGAGAGAAATTCTAGACATATTAGAGAGCTCTAAGAGACATACTAGAGACATTGGCGCTATACTAGGGAGATACTAGATAGATACAGGAGACATACTAGGGACATACTAGAGAGATGCTAAAGCGATAATAGATGCTAAAGAGAGACACAGGACAGACATGCTAGAGACATAAAAGAGCGAAACAAAAGAGTTAGTAGGAGGAGACAGGAGGACACAGGAGACATACTAGAGACATTAGCTCTATATTAGGGAGATACTAGAGAGACACAGGAGACATACTAGACATATACTATAGAGATATTATAGACATATTAGAGAGCTATAAGAGACATACTAGGGACATTGGCGCTAGGAAGTTGCTAGATAGACACAGGAGGCATACTAAAGACATACTAGATAGATACAGGAGACATACCAAGATATACTAGAGAGCTACGAGACCGATACTAGAGAGATTTCTAGAGAGACTCAGGAGACATACTAGAGACATTGGCGCTATACTAGGGAGATACTAGAGAGATACAGGAAACATACTAGGGAGATACTAGATAGTTACAGGAGACATACCAGGGATAAATTAGCTACTAGACCGATAATAGAGAGATGCTAGAGAGATGCAGGAGACATACTAGAGACATTGGCTCTATACTAGAGAGATACATGAGACGTACTATCTTTACAATACAGGGCCCTGTCCCAATGGACGGTGTGTTAGAATGTGGTGATGAAGGGTAATAAATGTCCGGTATAAGTGACTGTATGTGAAGGTCTCTGATGTCCTCAGAAGACAGGAGGCCACTGAAGCCTCTGAGATCCTCTTTTACAAATGTCTGTTAGTTATGTCTAATTTGGCATGGTACACACTTGGATTCCCATCATGGTGCTTTTCTAGTAGACTTTTACTCTGTAACGCCCATGATGGTAATGCTTGAAGTGGCTGCTTTCTCAGGGTTGCCTCTTTTGATGTAAGTATAACAAAGTGGCGTTGTCATTTTGTCTCTGCGCCGTTTCCAGTGTATTCCATGTCCAGCGCCTTTCCTTGTCTTCTCCCTCTCTTCCCATGTATACAGGGCATCTCTTGCATCAGCCTCCGCCTTCCTGGTAGGAGGAACATGGTCTGTACCACAGAGAGGGATTTGATCCCTTTTTCTCTTGCAGCCGCTTCTGCACCTCATTTTCGCGAATAGTAACATGACAACCAATCAGAATTATTCCTGCTGGAAACGGCTAATTAGATAATTGGATTTAATTTGTTCACTGAAGTGAAGTGCACAGAAGGGGAAAAAAACAAGCAGGATTCTTCGCACGTCTGAAGGAAAGGTGGCGTTTTATGGTCCCCGGGGCCTATGCTGAAAGATATTGGGGTGTCCTGCAGATAAAAGACAGCCATCAGACCTCCCTGGCACTACTGGAAGGGACTTTAAGGAGGAGATTGAAGGATTACATCGCCTGAGATGGGGGCAGGTTGCAGCAAGCATCTTCTATTCATTTGGCGTTGAGCGAGTCTTGGTGGGGGTGTTGGGCTGGGAATGATGGGCTTCTCTTGCAAGATGGAATCGTAGTGCAGCTGCACAGACCAACGGCTGTGAGAAAAACAAGAGGACATTGGCAGGGAGAAGGATGGAGGGGAAGGCGAGCTGTGAGAGGTTCCCTGCACTGCTGTGTGACTAGAAACCATAATTACATCACAAAGGAGAAATTATTTCACTCGGAAAACAGAGCTGCCAGGGGGTGGGCTGGAAGATATACCCACAGTGACTGAGTCCGGAGAGGGGGGCGGCAGGAGAACAGACCCATCCACCACAAGTGAGACATCTCCTTGTAGCCTGGTCCTTGGTGGCTCCAGGATGCAGCACCTGGGACAGCGTCATTCCCTGGACCTATTCGCCTCTGGACAGTGGGTGCAGAGGGCATCAGTGCTTGGGGGGCCTGCACCCCTCAGTTATGGGCCCTGCAGCTGCTGAGCAGACATTTGTGCCTCCTGGTTTGCAACATTATTTCTCCTGACTTCTCTGGACTGAGGAATTAAGGACAGGAACCATATTTGATCATCCACATTGGACCTTAGCCACAATATTTTTAACAGAATTCTCTTTTATTTTCTCTGGAAGCAAAGGGGGAGATTTGGTTGTGATTGAATCCCCTCAGAGATGCAGGAGGGAGGAGGTGGAGGAGGAGGCGAGAGGAGCATTTCTAAGGATGTGAGCCAGACCTGGAGATGGGTGAGTGGTGGTAACCATAGAAATGGTTCCAGTGGAGAGAACAGGCGAGGGCGATGGGGACATGCTTCTCCTGGATGCATTCATCGCTCGCCTGCATTCTGCCCTCAGCCTGTGTTATACATGATGGGATGATGCACGGTTAGTGCAGCCATGTTGGCCACAAACCATCCTCCCCATAGTGCATGGCATTAACAAGTTCATTACCATAAAGCTAGATGTGTACTCTTCATTGATGTAATCGCTTCATCCTTCCATCTCATAAATGTGTTTCTTTTATGGTCCCATTGCTTGGTAGAAAATCTGAGCTTCTTTAGGGCAGCAAGAGCAGGCCATTTAACCTGCACATTGACAATTAGGTCATCATCTGGACCTGAGCGGAATTCATCTTGTCTCTACCCACATGTGACTAAAAATCTGCACACAGCTGCAATAACCTTTCCTCTCTTGGAGAAGAAGCAGCTGCTCAGAGCTTCTGGCTGCTTCCCTCCCACGCTGCATCTTCATTCTCCATTAACACATCCCAGCATATTCTCTCCTCCCACAGTCTTATACCAGAGATCCTGGCAGATCCTCTTCTCCCGCAGTCTTATACCAGAGATCCTGGGAGATCCTTCTTTCCCGCAGTCTTGTACCAGATATAATGGCAGATTCTCTTCTCCTGCAGTCTTGTAACAAAGATCCTCGCACATCCTCTTCTCCCACAGTCTTTTACCAAAGGTCCTGGCAGATCCTCTTCTCCCACCATCTTGTACCAGAGATCCTGGCAGATCCTCTTCTCCCACAGTCTTGTACCAGAGATAACGGCAGATCCTCTTCTCCCGCAGTCTTGTACCAAAGATCCTGGCAGATACTCTTCTTTCGCAATCTTGTACCAAAGACCCTGGCAGATCCTCTTCTCCCACCATCTTGTACCAGAGATCCTGGCAGATCCTCTTCTCCCACAGTCTTGTACCAGAGATAATGGCAGATCCTCTTCTCCCGCAGTCTTGTACCAAAGTTCCTGGCAGATTCTCATTTCCCGCAGTCTTGTACCAAAGATCCTGGCAGATCCTCTTTTCCCGCATTCTTGTACCAAAGATCCTGGCAAATCCTCTTCTCCCGCAGTCTTGTACCAAAGATCCTGGCAGATCCTCTTCTCCTGCGTTCTTATACTAGAGATTCTGGCAAATCCTCTTCTCCCACAGTCTTTTACCAAAGATCCTGGCAAATCCTCCTTTCCCGCAGTCTTGTACCAGAGATTCTGGCAGATCTTCTACCCGCAGTCTTGTACCAAAGATCCTGGCAGATCCTCTTCTCCCACAGTCTTGTATGAAAGATCCTGACAGATCCTATTCTCCCACAATCTTGTACCAGAGATCCTGACAGATCCTCTTCTCCTGCAGTCTTCTACCAGAGATAATGGCAGATCCTCTTCTCCCACAGTCTTGTACCAAAGTTCCTGGCAGATCCTCTTTTCCCGCAGTCTTGTACCAAAGATCCTGACAGATCCTCTTCTCCTGTAGTCTTGTACCAAAGATCCTGGCAGATCCTCTTCTCCCGCATTCTTTTACCAAAGATCCTGGCAAATCCTCTTTTCCCGCAGTCTTGTACCAGAGATTCTGACAGATATTCTTGTACCCACAGTCTTGTACCAAAGATCCTGGCAGATCCTCTTCTCTCTCAGTCTTGTATCAAAGATCCTGGCAGACACTCTTCTACCACAGATTTGTACC
Source organism: Oophaga sylvatica (assembly GCA_033576555.1). Taxonomy (NCBI): domain Eukaryota; kingdom Metazoa; phylum Chordata; class Amphibia; order Anura; family Dendrobatidae; genus Oophaga; species Oophaga sylvatica. The sequence goes on from JARQOD010000003.1 coordinate 403,661,869, forward strand.
AAAGATCCTGGCAGATCCTCTTCTTCCACAGTCTTGTACCAAAGATTCTGGCAGATCCTCTTCTCCTGCAGATTTGTACCAAAGATCCTGGCAGACACTCTTCTCTCCACAGATCTGTACCAAAGATCGTGGCAGATCCTCTTCTCCCATAGTCTTGTATTATAGATTCTGGCATATCCTCTTCTTACCATAGTCCTGTAGAATAGATCCTGTCAGATCCTCTTCTCTCACAGTGTTATTTCATAGATCCTGGCATGTCGTCATCTGACACAGTCTTTTCAATAGATCCTGGCAGACCCACTTCTCCCACAGTCTTCTTCCAATGATGCTGGCAAATCTTCTTCTCCCACAGTCTTGTACCATAGATCTTGGCAGACCCTCTTCTCCCACAGGCATGTGCCATAGGTCCTGGCAGACCATCTTCTCCCACAGTCATGTACCATAGATCCTGGCAGACCCTCTTTTCCCCCACTGTCTTGTACCATAGATCCTGGCAGACCCTCTTTTCCCCCACTGTCTTGTAACATAGATCCTGGCAGACCCTCTTCTCCCACAGTCTTGTACCATAGAACCTGGCAGACCCTCTTCTCCCACAGTCTTGTACCATAGATCCTGGCAGACCCTCTTCTCCCACAGTCTTGTGCCATAGATCTTGACAGACCCTCTTCTTCAACAGTCTTGTATTATGGACTCCAATGAATATAGAGCAATGGCTTTTATATTAGAGGCTTTGATCAAGGAGAGGGCCACCATTTCATTTTGCTGGAAATGCCTGGTTGATGTCACCTCCATTATTACCACAGATGTGATAACATTACTGATTAATGAAACAGTTATTACAGATCGTGTAATGGATTAGGGATAGCATGATGACGAGATGAGGGTAAAACCTACCATTATGTTCACAATTCAATACAATATTTTAATCTCATCTTCAATATTCCTAAAAAATGATTTCTATTACATGATCTTGTGCATTGGTCACCATGTATTCTCTTACATTTCACAACAGTTCCCTACTTATCTTTTTATCTCCACTGCTCACAGCGATTATATCCTCTTGATTCATCTTTTTTGCGGTTCATTATTACTAAGTATCTTCATCACTTCTCCCTATTATTACTTCTTTTTTACTGTTCCTTAATATATCTTCACCATATACTGATATTACATGCTATTCACTACTAACATTTCATCCTTGCCACTATTCAACAGTTATTTAATTTTTTGGTAGCTAAAAATGCATTGACTATAATCAATATCTTTCTGTGTTAAAATTCAACTTTCATCAAAAAAACAATATTTTATACAGAATTCAAAATCAACATGTTAATAATATGTCAAAAGTGAAGAGACCAATATACATTACTACATAGGACCAAAACCAGACCTATTGTAAACTCAGAGTTAAGTGCATCTAGTAAATAACGTTTCCTATTAATAAAGCTCAAAGAACAGCAGAAAGTACATAGATGGGGCAGCGAAAACTATGGATCTAACGCCCCTATGTACAGTATCTGACTCTCTTTATTATCGACCACTTGTATGTATCTACCACTCCTATGTATCTACCACCCCTATGTAGCTACTACCTCTATGTATCTGCCACTTCTGTGTATTTGTCACTCCTATGTATCTACCATCTCTATGTATCTGCCATTCCTATGTATATACCACCTCTATGTATCTGCCATTTCTATATATCTACCACTCCTATGTATCTAGCACTCCTACATACAGTTGTGCTCAAAAGTTTACATACCCCTGCAGAATTTTTGCTTTCTTTGCCTTTTTTCAGAGAATATGAATGATAACACCAAAACTTTTTCTCCACTCATGGTTAGTGGTTCGGTGAAGCCATTTATTGTCAAACTACAGTGTTTTCTTTTTTTAAATCATAATGACAACCCAAAACATTCAAATGACCCTGATCGAAAGTTCACATACCCCATTTCTTAATACCGTGTATTGCCCCCTCTAACATCAATGACAGCTTGAAGTCTTTTGTGGTAGTTGTGGATGAGGTTCTTTATTTTCTCAGATGGTAAAAGCTGCCCACTATTCTTTGCAAAAAGCCTCCAGTTCCTGTAAATTCCTGGCTTGTCTAGCATGAACTGCGCGCTTGATATCTCCCCAGAGTCGCTCAATGATATCGAGGTCAGGATACTGGGATGGCCACTCCAAAACCTTCACTTTCTTCTGCTGTAGCCAATGACAGGTCGACTTGGCTTGGTTTTGGATCGTTGTCATATTGGAACGTCCATGTATGTCCCATGCTCAGCTTCCGGGCTGATGATTGCAAATTTACCTCCAGTATTTGCTGATAACATGCTGTATTCATCTTTCCTTCAACTTTGACCAAGTTTCCTGTGCCTTTGTAGCTCACACATGCCCAAAACATCAGCGATCCACCTCCGTGCTTTACAGTAGGAATGGTGTTCCTTTCATCATAGGCCAGTATTTCAGCTGATGCTATTTGTGGGTTTTTCTTTGCATCCCAAACAAATTTCCTGACAGTTGTGGATGAAATTTTTGTTGGTCTACCTGACTGGTTTTGTTTTCACAGAGCCCCTGATTTTCCATTTGTTAATCATAGGTTGAACGCTGCTGACTAGCATTATCAATTCCTTGGATATCTTTTTGTATCCCTTTCCCGTTTTCTACAGTTCATCTACCTTTTCCCATGGATCCGTTGACAATTCTTTTGCTTTCCTCATGACTCACAATCCAGAAATGTCAGTGGCTGGATAAAAGATGCAAGAGTCTGTCTGAATCCCAGAAACTCACTCAGCTTTTATGCACACACACTGATTACAAGCAAACGGTCACAGGTGAGGATGTAACCTTTAGTAGTCATTCAGACCCATTTGGGTCAACTTCTGTGCATGTTATCAGCTAAAGTCACCAGGGTATGTGAACTTTTGATCAGGGTCATTTGGATGTTTTGGGCTGTCATTATGATTTAAAAAGAGAAAACACAGTAGTTTGACAATAAATGGCTTCACCCAACCACTAACCATGAGTGGAGAAAAAGTTTTGTTGTTATCATTCATATTCTCTGAAAAAAGGCCAAAAAAGCAAAAAAAGTCTGCCAGGGTATGTAAACTTTTGAGCAAAGAAGGGGAATTAGGGTGCACTACAAAAATGGATATAGTATAAATATATCATATCCCAATAGGGTGCTGCAAAATGCAATGGAAAAAGACACAATTGAAAAAACAAGAAAAAAGGTCCATGCATATGAAGCGCACACCATAATATTTAGACAATATGCAACATTTTATTCAGAATTGACAAAAACCACTCAAGATTAAAAACAATTTAAAAAAGTGTCTATAAACCACAACCCTAGTGATCCCAAGATAATATAACATATCACCATACAGTATAATGATAACATGAGGACATTCGTGAAAAATAGAAAAACTTGAGTATATTATATTATGACCAGACCTTGATCAACCTGAATAAAATCTGGGCGTCCCCAGACACAGCAAGAAAAAATGCCCCCCTATTGTAGACGATAGAAGGTCAATCCCACCCACTATTTTGGAAAGGGTAAACCTAGATAAAATTGGTTACCCTAAATAATCCTGATGATGTGGTGAGAAAGGGGAATGTAATGAAAATCAATGAGCAAGGAATCAAAATAGAGAGATACAGAAATAAATAAAGAGGGTCTGAAATAATCAGGCAAGCTCACCATATAAGGCTGTCCGTCAGGAAAAGTCAGAAGTGTTCATGTCCAAGAGAACACATGATCTCGGGACCAAAAAGAGATGTGGGGAAGCCCCACGCGTAGTGCCCTCTTCAGGACTGGTAGGTGCAATGGGAATCTGCCCAGCTCAGCCTGACAGGCACTGTTGGTGGTGCTCTGATGGACCTGGAGAAGGTGTTCACAGAATTCCAGGTGGAATATTTCTGTTGGATTGGAATCCCACTTTAACCAATATGGATATGTGTGAAGGCTTCAGACTTTACTGCCGTACAGGAGGATTGGGGTGATTATGACATCGAAGATTTTTAGCCAGACCCTCACTGGCGGCTTCGGATGGTAGAGTTTACTACAGATAGAATGGAAGGTTTTTCAGGCCATGTCCTTCAGGGTCTCTATGGCTTGTTTGATTCTCCCTGACTGGTGAATTTCCAGGCCAAGATTGGTGTATTTGCCCGTTCATGTAAGAACCCAGTTGTTTAGCACAAAGAAAGGTGCTGGTTCAATCTTGGCTTTCTCCTCGGAAACACCATGATGTTGGTTTTCTTTGGTAGTAAAGATTTGGAGCTGAATTTCTCCAAGATTTTCAGGTTTTCTTGGAGATCTTTCTCAGTTGGTGACAGCAGCAGTAGGTCATCTGCATACAGCAAAAATTTCACCTGGGTGTCATGGAGTGTGAGACCTGGTGCCGTGGAAAATACCAGAGGGGTGGCCAGCTCATTGATATAAATATTGAAGAAGGTTTGGACTTAGGGTGCAACCCTGTCTGACTCCGCAGCTCTGCTGGAAATCAACTGTTCTTCTACCGTTCACACTCAAGCTGCAACGGTTCTCTGTGTAGGAGCTTTTGATGACATCGTAGGTCTTTCCTCCTATTCCGCTCTCCAGCAGTTTCAGTAACAGGCCCGGGTGCCTCACTGAGTCAAAAGCCTTTCTAAAATCCACAAAACAAGCATACATCTTCCTGTGCTTTGTGTTGTAGACGTGGCTCTCAATGAGGCTGTGCAGGGTGTAGATGTGGTCGGTAATGTGGTGGTTTGGCATGAACCTTGCTTGGCTTTTGCTGAGGACGTTATGCTCGGTGAGGAAATTAAGGATCTTTTTGTTCAGGATGCTGTTGAACAATTTTCCCTGGTTGCTACTGACACATATGCTTCTGTAGTTGGCAGGGTCGTATCTGTCCCCACTAGGTATCTACCACATCTATGTATCTGCCACTCCTATGTACCTATCACCTCTATGTATATCCTACCTCTATGTATCTATCACTCCTATGTATCGACTACCTCTATGTATCTACCACTCCTATGTATCTAGCATCTCTATATACCAACCACTCCTATATATCAACCACTCCTATGTAGCGACCACCTCTATGTATCGACCACACCTATGTATCTAACACTTCTATGCAGGGGAGTAACTACAGTCCGGTGCGCCCTGTGCAAGATTTTGACAGGGCCCCACTCCCATCCTGATAGATAAATTTATATATCCCTCATATAAATATCCCCCATCCAGGAATGTGTCCCTCGTTCTGCCGGGACCTGTTCTGCCTCGTTCTGTTTTTAATTGACATAGAAAAAAATAAACAATTCTACTTACATTTCCTCAGCTCCCACGCTCTGTGGCATCCTCTTCTTAAGTCAGCAGCAGACTTTAGTGTGAAAGTGATGGGAGCACATGACATATCTGCAATGCTCCCCCAATCACGTGCACGACGACGTTAGCTGCTGACCTGTTGGTCTTCAGTGACTATAAACGGCAATGGACCCTATGGGTCTCCTCCACAATGCACTTCGACTGACGCACATCCAGTTGAACTTTGTACTGGTGTCGGTGAGCTCCCATCCACACAGGCCTCACTCACACGGGCTCCACCCGCTGCAATTGCGGTCGCAGCCTCTGTGACCACAGTCGTTATCCCACTACACTCTACTGTAAGAGCTGTCACACTGCGGAGCTCTGTACTGTAAGATCGGTCACACTATAGAGCTCTGTACTGTAAGCAGTCACTATAGAGGTCTGTACTGTAAGAGCAGTCACACTATAGAGGTCTGTACTGTAAGAGCGGTCACACTATAGAGCATTGTACTGTAAGAGCGGTCACACTATAGAGCTCTGTACTGTAAGAGCGGTCACACTATAGAGCTCTGTACTGTAAGAGCGGTTACATTATGGAGCTTTGTACTGTAAGAGCAGTCACACTATAGAGCTCTGTACTGTAAGAGCAGTCACACTATAGAGCTGTGTACTGTAAGAGAACTCACACTATGGAGCTCTGTACTATAAGAGTGGTCACATTATGGAGTTTTGTACTGTAAGAGCGGTCAAACTATAGAGCTGTGTACTGTAAGAGCGGTCACACTATAGAGCTCTAGAATCATAGAATGGTAGCATTGGAAAGGACCTGCTGGGTCATCTGGTCCAACCCCCTGCTCAAAGCAGGATTCACTAAATCATCCCATATGTCTGTCCAGCCTCTGAACACTTCCATTGAAGGAGAACTCACCACCTCTCATGGCAGCCTGTTCCACTCATTGATCACCCTAACTGTCAAAAAGTTTTTTCTAATATCTAATCTGTGTCTCCTCCCATTCAGTTTCATCCCATTGCTTCTAGTCTTTCCGTGTGTAAATGAGAATAAAGATGATCCTTGTACAATGTTACAGCCCTTGAGATAATTGTAGACAGCTATTATGTCTCCTCTCAGTCTTCTTTTTTGCAAGCTAAACATTCCCAAATCCTGTAACCGTTCCTCATAGGACATAGTTTGCAGACCGGTCACCATTCTGGTCGCTCTTCTCTGAACTTGCTGTTATGGGTCTGCAACTCAGGAATAGAGCGCGGGGAGGGGAGCTTGCCCTGCACTAGGACTAGACTCAATCCCTAAATCCCTACGATGGCACGGGCGACCTATTCCTTACGAATAGACCCACCGACGATCCTAGTCTAGCCTCTGTGACCGCAGTCGTTATCCCACTACACTCTACTGTAAGAGCTGTCACACTGTGAAGCTCTGTACTGTAAGATCAGTCACACTATAGAGCTCTGTATTGTAAGAGCGATCACACTATAGAGGTCTGTACTGTAAGAGTGGTCACACTATAGAGCTCTGTACTGTAAGAGCGGTCACACCATAGAGCTGTGTACTGTAAGAGCGCTCACACTATAGAGCTCTGTACTATAAGAGTGGTCACATTATGGAGTTTTGTACTGTAAGAGTGGTCATACTATAGAGCTGTGTACTGTAAGAGCAGTCACACTATGGAGCTCTGTACTGTAAGAGCGGTCACACTATAGAGCTCTAGAATCATAGAATGGTAGAGTTGGAAGGGATCTCCTGCGTCATCTGGTCCAACCCCCTGCTCAAAGTAGGATTCACTAAATCATCCCTGATGTCTGTCCAGCCTCTGTTTGAAGACTTCCATTGAAGCAGAACTCACCACCTCTCATGGCAGCCTGTTCCACTCATTGATCACCCTAACTGTCAAAAAGTTTTTTCTAATATCTAATCTGTGTCTCCCCCCATTCAGTTTCATCCCATTGCTTCTAGTCTTTCTGTGTGCAAATGAGAATAAAGATGATCCTTCTACAATGTGACAGCCCTTGAGATAATTGTAGACAGCTATTAAGTCTCCTCTCAGTCTTCTTTTTTGCAAGCTAAACATTCCCAAATCCTGTAACCATTCCTCATAGGACACAGTTTGCAGACCAGTCACCATTCTTGCCACTCTTCTCTGAACTTGCTGTTATGGGTCTGCAACTCAGGAATAGAGCGGGGGGAGCTTACCCTGCACTAGGACTAGACTCAATCCCTAAATCCCTACGATGGAGCTGGCGACCTATTCCTTACGAATAGACCCACCAACGATCCTAGTCTAGACTCAAGCGGAGACCTAAGGATGGAGGAAGGGAATCCCTGAAAGACCTAGGGACTGGGGACAAAAATAGGTGACCTCCTAGCAGGGAAATGGAGGAAGCTGCAGAAACAAAAGGAAAAAACAAAAATAAAAAGACTAAGCAAACAGAACTAGAGTTCCCAGAACTGCACAAAGTATAACACAAAGCTTATCAAAGCTCCTAGCCATAACTCAAGCGGATTAACACAGATGTCCAGCAAGGACTGGAAGGCAGGTGCAGGGTAATAAATGGTGATACAATCACCTGACCAACGACAAGCCCAGCACCAGGGGAAAAAGACCAGCAGCCAGAAACCACAACAAGATGGCGGATGGTCAAACTAAATAGATTCTAACAGTACCTCCCCTTTTACGAGGATCCTCAGGATCCTCTTGGCTGAGCCTTATTCGGAAATCTCCTGTGAAAAGCCTTAATCAGCCTTGAGGCCAAGACATCCTCAGCTTTCACCCAGGAATTATCCTCGGGACCGAGACCATTCCAGGACACGAGATACTGCAACCTTCCTCTGTGCCACCTGGAATCCAATATGCGAGAAATCTCAAACTCGCCATCCTCATCAATTGGAGGAACAGTTAGCATCGCCTCCTTATCAGGCGTGTCAACTTTCTTCAGTAACGATACATGAAAAACTGAATTAATTCTCCAGGACGAGGCCATGTCTAATCTCACAGCTGCAAAGTTGACAACCTGAACCACTTTGAAGGGTCCTACAAATATAGGCCCCAGTTTTTTAGAAGGGATCTTCAAACGCAGATTCCTAGAGGACAACCAGACCATGTCCCCAACTGCGAACAACGCCTCCGTTCTTTTCCTGTCAAAATATTTCTTAGACCTCCTATTCGCCTCTTTCAGATTATGGCGTACATTGGTCCAAACCTTTTCCAAACTTCCAGAAAAACTCTTCTTCTCAGGCACAGCCGCCCCAATCGTAGAAAATGGACCGAAAGATGGATGTCTCCCTGTACAGCAAAAAAAAGGAGAACACCCAGCCGAGGCAGACGTATGATTATTAAGAGCAAACTCGGCTAGTGGTAGATATTCCAACCACATCTCCTGATTGTCTGCTACAAAACATCTCAAAAACTGCTCAACGTCCTGGTTCTTCCTTTCGGTCTGTCCACTGGACTCCGGATGATAACCTGACGAAAATGACAAATGAACCTTTAATCTGTCATAAAAAGCACGCCAGAAGCGAGCCACAAACTGTGGTCCTCTGTCGGAAACAATGTCCGTGAGAACACCATGGAGCTTGACAATCTCTTTCACAAATGCCTTCCACAACAACCCAGATGACAGAAAAACCCTCAGAAACCGGCAGATCATCCATAGCAAGATGCGTCCATGGCGAGCTAGGAACCTCCAAAGAAAGATTCTTGAAAACCCGGTCAGCAGGGCGCAAAAGACAGGATACTTCTTAGTAAATGACAATCTTCATTTATTAAAAATTATTAAAAATTATGGTAAAACAATGAATCCACAACGCTTTTCAATGGAGTGAGTCCGTCTTCCTCAGGTGGCATTATGCTCTCCTCAAGGCTTTGGGCACAAATAATTTACCACACGGAGTGTTTGTTGGTGCAGAATTCTAGGATGCTATTCTCCAACTCAGAACCCAATGCTGCCACCACCACCCCTCTCTGCAAAATACATTCCTCCTTCTCAGTAGTAACTGCTGGAGAGAAACTACGAGACAAAGCATCTGCTTTAACATTGTTTGTGCCAGGGATATATGTTGCCCACCTGGCTTGATGGGCATTCAAACGTTTAGCAGCATCCAGATAAATCAGATTTTTATGATCAGTAAAAACCTGTATCGGATGTCTAGCCCCCTCCAAAAAATGTCGCCAATGCTCAAACGCAAGCTTAATAGCCAGTAACTCTCGGTTCCCAACATCATAGTTGAGCTCAGTCTTCAAAAATTTTTTAGAAAAGAAAGCACAGGGATGCACCCCATCCTCTCCCTCCTGGGACAGAACTGCCCCCACCCCTACTGATGAGGCATCAGCCTCTACCAGAAAAGGCTTGGTCTCATCTGTCTGGATCAAAACAGGAGCAGAGCCAAACCTCTCCTTGAGATGCTCAAAAGCCTCAACTGCCTCAGTGGACCATTGAACAGTATTAGAACCCTTCTTGGTGAGATCAGTTCTGGGTTTAGCGATAAAAGAAAAATTCTTTATGAATTTTCTATAATAATTGGCAAATCCTAAAAATCTTTGGATAGACTTTAAACATTCAGGCCTAGGCCAATCCAGTACTGCTTGAACCTTCACCGGGTCCATCTCAAACCCATCACTGGAGACCAAGTACCACAAAAAACTCATTTTCTGTACCGCAAACTCGCACTTCTCCAGTTTAGCAAAGAGGTTGTTTTCGCTCAAAATCTGTAGAACTTCGCGGACTCTCTGCCAATGCGACTCCAGATCAGGTGAATAGATCAAAATATCGTCCAAATAAACAATAACACTCCTACCGATCAACGGCCTCAGAATGCCATTAATGAAATTTTGAAAATATGCAGGCGCATTAGTAAGGCCAAAAGGCATCACCAGACACTCAAAATAACCCTCCGGGGTATTAAAGGCTGTCTTCCATTCATCTCCCTCCTTTACCCGCAGCAAATTATATATGCCCCACGAAGGTCAGTTTTAGAGAACCACTTTGCTCCGGTAAGTTGGTTAAACAAATCAGGAATAAGCAGCAACGGGTAAGGATTAAGCACAGTGATCTTATTAATCTCCCGAAAATCCAGACACGGTCTAAGGCCCCCATCCTTCTTTTTGATAAAAAAAAATCCTACAGCCACAGGAGACTTAGAGGGTCTTATATGACCTGCAGCCAAACTAGTCTGTAGGTATTCCTTTAAGGCCTCCCTCTCGGGAATCGTCAGATTAAATAATCGACTCTTAGGGAGTGTAGCACCTGGGACGAACTCAATAGCGCAGTCATAATCTCTATGGGGTGGTAGAGCTTGCGACTCATCTTCTGAAAATACCTTCCAGAAATCCTGAATGGCTTCAGGTAGCTCTTTCTTCACAACAGCAGCAATGTGAACATTACAACATTTACCATAACACCCCTGATCCCAGGACCTTATAATACAAGACAACCAGTTCAGCACAGGATTGTGCATTTTTAACCACGGTATACCCACGACGACTAGAACAGGCAATTTATCCAGTACAAACAAGTCAATACACTCCTGATGTTCCATATTGACAATAAGTGGGAACTCAGTGACCTTTCGAGACACGCACCCATGCTCCAGGAGAGTGTTATCAATCGCCACCACAGGAAAAGGAGATCACAATGGTTCAGAATCAAATTTATATTTGTCTAGAAATTGTTGATCAATCAAATTCAGTGCAGAATCACAATCTACCATGACCTGAAAATCAATGTAATGACCACGATAGGTGGAATTACCAGAAAAAAAAAAACTCCTGCGGACCATAAAAATGCAAAACGAACGGGAGTGTTGCTCCTACTGACCTTTTTTTTTTTCTTTCTTTATGCGAACTTCGCATTGCTTAATAAAATGGTCAGCCTTACCACAATACAAGCATAGCCTCTCAGAGAACCTCCTCTCCTCTCCCTCTCCTGGGAACGAGAGGACATCGCCCCAAGTTACATTGGCTCCCTGCTGTCGACGGGGCTATCCTGAGAGACTGGGTCCCGCATTATAAGAGGCTTCTCATTATTCTGCCTGTGTCTCAATCTTCTATCCACACGGATAGCTAACTGCTTAGCAGATTCTAAAGTATTAGGTGCAGGATAAGCAATGAGCTAATCTTTAACCCTTTCACTCAAACCTGCTAAAAACTGACTCTTGAGCGCTGGGTCATTCCACCTGACCTCTGCGGACCATCGTCTGAACAGGGTGCAATACCTCTCACCATCACCAGAACCCTGTTTAAGCCATCTGAGCTCTCCCTCAGCTGTGGAAACTCGATCCGGATCATCACATAACAACCCCATAGCAGTAAAAAATGCTTCTACTGACGTCAAACAAGGATCATTAGGTGGTAATGAAAATGCCCAGATTTGGGGATCGCTTCGCAACAAAGACATAATAATCCCCATACGCTGTGATTTACTCCATGAGGATCCAGGTGTAAGACGAAAATATAGTAAACATGCATTTTTAAACGTAAAAAATTCCTGCCGTTTACCGGAAAAAACTCAGGTATTCCTACCTTAGGCTCTTCACAGCGTAGTCCAGGATAATTACTCACGTGCTGTTGCAGGCTGGCTACCTTCAAAGTTAACCCTTGCAAGTGTTGAGTAAGTTCTTGGACGCTGTTCATATTGAAGGACTCCTCGAGAAAAAAAATCCTTTTTTTTATATGTGCTGGCTGGACATACTGTTACGGGTCTGCAACTCAGGAATAGAGCGGGGGGAAGCTTACCCTGCACTAGGACTAGACTCAATCCCTACGATGGAGCGGGCGACCTATTCCTTACGAATAGACCCACCGACAATCCTAGTCTAGACTCAAGCGAAGACATAAAGATGGGGGAAGGGAATCCCTGAAAGACCTAGGGACTGGGAACAAAAACAGGTGACCTCCTAGCAGAGAAATAGAGGAAGCTGCAGAAACAAAAGGAAAAAACAAAAAGACTAAGCAAGCAGAACTAGAGTTCCCAGAACTGCACAAAGTATAACACAAAGCTTATCAAAGCTCCTAGCCAGAACTCAAGTGGATTAACACTGATGTCCAGGAAGGACTGGGAGGCAGGTGCAGGGTAATAAAGGGTGATACAATCACCTGACCAACGACAAGCCCCGCACCAGGGGAAAAAGACCAGCAGCCAGAGACCACAACAAGATGGCGGATGGTCAAACTAAATAGATTCTAACACTTGCTTCTGTTTGTTGATGTATTTTTTAAAATGTGACACAGTATTCCAGATGAAGTCTGACCAAAGAGGAGTAAAGGGCAATAATGACTTAATGTGATCTAGACTGAATGCTTCTGTTAATACATCCCAGAATTTTATTTGCCTTTTTTGTTGCTGCAACACACTGTTGACTCATGTGCAGTCTGTGATCTATTAGTATACCCAAGTCTTTTTCACATGTGCTGTTGCTTAGCCATATTCCTCCCATTCTGTATATGCTTTTTTCATTTTTATTGCTCATTTTTCCCTGTTAAAATCCATTGTTAGATGCTACCCACTGCTCCAGTATATTTATATATTTTTGAATCCTCTCTCTCTTCTCTAGTATTAGCTATCCCTCCTAGCTTTGTGCCATCAGCAAATTTAATCAGTTTACCCTAAATTCCTTCATTTAAATCATTGATAAAGATGTTGAACAATACAGGGCCCAGTGGTCCCCCACTTGAGACATTCTTCCACCTGAATGTGCAGCCATTTACGATCACTCTTTGGGTCCGATCACTAAGCCAGTTATGAATTCATCTAACAATTGACTTGTCCATTCCATACTTAGTCATTTTTTCAAAAAGGATTGTGTGAGATACTTTGTCAAATGCTTTTCTGAAGTCAAGATATATTATATCTACAGCATTTCCCTGATCCACCCATTCAGTGATTCTGCCATAGAAGGAAATTAAGTTAGTCTGACATGACTTATTAGTTACAAACCCATGCTGACTCTGTTTAACCCCTTAATGTCCAATGACGTGCAGAGTCCGTCATGGCACCAGGACGGACTCTGCACGTCATGCCTTTGATCTAACACTGCGTGTAAACACGCAGTGTTAGATCAATGCCGACAGCTGTCACAGACAGCTGACAGGCACGGCAAGCGGTGCGGGGACCTTTGCCGTCGGTCCCCGCACTCACAGCGCTGTGGTTGGTCAGTCAATCTGACTGACCAAACACAGCAGCGATCGCCCAGGAGAAGCTGAAATTTCAGCTTTTCCAGCGCGATCAGTGCAGGAGCCGGCGCTGCAGTGGCCAGGCTTCCTGCACTGACAGCCAGGAGCGGAGCCCCCACCGCCCCTGGCTGTTAACCCCCTCTAGGGTTGAGCATTCCGATACTTCCGATACCTGAAATCCAATGTAAGTCTATGGGAACAAAATATCGGAAGTACTTCCGATACTTACTTCCGATATTTTGTTCCCATAGACTTACATTGGATTTCAGGTATCGGAAGTATCGGAATGCTCAACCCTACCCCTGACTGCTGCGATCGAGCGCGATCGCAGAGCTCAGGGGGGAGGCAGAGGGTCGGGTGCTCCCTCTGCCTCAGATCAGCGTCCCAGCGATGTAATCGCAGGGCCTGATCTCTGCCTTGATGACCCGGGGGTTGTCATGACAACCTCCGGGTCATCTAGCTACGGGAAGCTGCTGTGATCATCTCACAGCAGCTTTCCCCATAGGTACAATGCATTGCAATGCCAGAGCATTGCAATGCATTGTAACTGCCATCAAAAGTAAAAAAAAGTGAAAGTCCCATAAAGGGACAAGTTGAAAAAAATCATTTTTTAAAAAAAATTGTAAAAAAAATATTAAAAAATAATTAAAAAAAATCCCCTAAAAAATACACATTTTTATGTAATAAAAAAAATAAAAAACAAAAAAAATACACATGTTAGATATCGCCATGTCCGTAAAAATCCCATCTATAAAAGCATAACCCTAGTTAACCCCTTCAGTGAAAGCCGTAAAAAAAAAACCACAAAAAAGTACTAAATTATACTTTTTCCAAGCGGTATCATTATACCGCTTGGAAAAAGTGCAATAACACGCGATCAAAAAGTCAGATATAAATAATCATGGTACCGCTGAAAATGTCATCTTGTCCCGCAAAAAACAAGCCACTATACAGCATCATCAGCGAAAAAATAAAAAAGTTATAGCTCGCGGAATAAACTGATGCAAAAATAATTATTTTTTCTATAAAATTCTTTATTGTGTAAAAAACGCCAAAACATAAAAAAAATATATAAATGAGGTATCGCTGTAATCGTAGTGACCCGAAGAATAAAGCTGCTTTATCAATTTTACCACACGCGGAACGAGGGAAAAAAATAAAAAAAAAAACAATTCCTGAATTGCTGGTTTTTGTTCATTCTGCTTCCACAAAAATCGGAATAGGAAGCAATCAAAAAACGTTATGTGCCCGAATATGGTACCAATAAATACGTCAGCTCGTCCCGCAAAAAATAAGCCCACAGATAACTGTCGGCCGAAATATGGAAAAATTATAGCTCTCAAAATACGGCGATGCAAAAAATTCTTACAAAAAATTATTCCAAAAAAAAGCATCTTTTAGTGTGTGACAGAAGCTAAACATGAAAAAAGGGTATAAATCTGGTATCGCTGTAATCGCACCGATCCGAGGAATAAAGTCGCCTAATCACTAATATCGCACGAGGAACGGCGTAAAAAAGAAAACCAATTCTTCACCTTTGGTAGATTTGTTCATTGTGCCTCCCAAAGATCGCAGTAAGGCGATCACAGTGGTTCCCCCCGCATATGGGGTATCAGCGTACTCAGGACAAAATGCACAATAGCTTTTGGGGTCCTATTTCTCCTGTTACCCTTATAAAAATAAAAATTTGGGGGCAAAAAGGTCATTTTTGTGGAAAAAAATATGATTTTTTTTATTTTCACGGCTCTACGTTATAAACTTCTGTGAAGCCCTTGGGGTTCAAAGTGCTGACCACACATCTAGATAAGTTCCTTGGGGGGTCTAGTTTGCAAAATGGGGTCATTTGTGGGGGGTTTCTACTGTTTAGGCACATCAGGGGCTCTCCAAGCGCGACATGACACCCGCAGACCATTCCATCAAAGTCTGCATTTAAAAACGGTGCTCTTTCCCTTCCGATCTCTGCCATGCGTCAAAATAGTGGTTCCCCCCCACATATGGGATATCAGCGTACTCAGGACAAATTGCACAATAGCTTTTGGGGTCCTATTTCTCCTGTTACCATTATAAAAATAAAAATTTGGGGCAAAAAGATTATTTTTGTGGAAAAAAATATGATTTTTTTATTTTCACGGCTCTACGTTATAAACTTCTGTGAAGCACTTGGGGTTCAAAGTGCTCACCACACATCTAGAAAAGTTCCTTGGGGGTCTAGTTTCCAAAATGGAGTCACTTGTGGGGGGTTTCTACTGTTTAGGCACATCAGGGGCTATCCAAACGTGACATGACACCCGCAGACCATTCCATCAAAGTCTGCATTTGAAAAAGGCGCTGCTTCCCTTTCGAGCTCTGCCATGCGTCAAAATAGTGGTTTCCCCCCACATATGGGGTATCAGCGTACTCAGGACAAATTGCACAATAACTTTTGGGGTCCTGTTACCCTTTGAAAAATAACAATTGGGGGTGGAAAGATCATTTTTGTGGAAAAGATATGATTTTTTAGATTTTTTAATTTTACTGCTCTACGTTATAACCTTGGGGTTCAAAGCTCTCACCACACATCTAGATAAGTTCCTTGGGGGTCTAGTTTCCAAAATGGGGTCACTTGTGGGGGGTTTCCACTGTTTAGGCACACAGGGACTCTCCAAATGCGACATGGCGTCCAATCTCAATTCCAGCCAAAAAAGTCTTCCCTTCCGAGCTCTGCCATGCGCCCAAATAGTGGTTTACCCCCACATATGGGGTATCAGCGTACTCAGGACTAATTGCCCAATAACTTTTGGGGTCCTTTTATCCTTTGGAAAATAATAATTGGGATGAAAAGATCATTTTTGTGGAAAAAATATGATTTTTTAATTTTACGGCTCTACGTTATAACCTTCTGTGAAGCCCTTGGGGTTAAAAGCTCTCACAACACATTTAGATAAGTTCCTTGAGGGGTCTAGTTTCCAAAATGGGGTCACTTGTGGGAGTTTCCACTGTTTAGGCACACAGGGACTCTCGAAATGCGACATGGCGTCCAATCTCAATTCCAGCCAAAAAAGTCAAATGGCGCTGCTTCCCTTCCGAGCTCTGCCATGCGCCCAAATAGTGGTTTACCCTCACATATGGGTATCAGCGAACTCAGGACTAATTGCCCAATAACTTTTGGGGTCCTTTTATCCTTTGGAAAATAATAATTGGGATGAAAAGATCATTTTTGTGGAAAAAATATGATTTTTTAATTTTACGGCTCCACGTTATAACCTTCTGTGAAGCCCTTGGGGTTAAAAGCTCTCACAACACATTTAGATAAGTTCCTTGGGGGGTCTAGTTTCCAAAATGGGGTCACTTGTGGGGGGTTTCCACTGTTTAGGCACACAGGGACTCTCCAAATGCGACATGGCGTCCAATCTCAATTCCAGCCAAAAAAGTCAAATGGCGCTGCTTCCCTTCCGAGCTCTGCCATGCGCCTAAATAGTGGTTTACCCCCACATATGGGGTATCAGCGTATTCAGGACTAATTGCCCAATAACTTTTGGGGTCCTTTTATCCTTTGGAAAATAATAATTGGGATGAAAAGATCATTTTTGTGGAAAAAATATGATTTTTTAATTTTACGGCTCTACGTTATAACCTTCTGTGAAGCCCTTGGGGGTTAAAAGCTCTCACAACACATTTAGATGAGTTCCTTGAGGGGTCCAGTTTCCAAAATGGGGTCACTTGTGGGGGTTTCCACTGTTTAGGCACACAGGGACTCTCCAAATGCGACATGGCGTCCAATCTCAATTCCAGCCAAAAAAGTCAAATGGCGCTGCTTCCATTCCGAGCTCTGCCATGCGCCCAAATAGTGGTTTACCCCCACACATGGTATATCGGTGTACTCTGGAGAAATTGTACAACAAATATTGTGGTTCATTTTCTCCTGATACCCTTGACAAAATGTAAAAAAATTGTGTCGAAAGAAAAATTTTGGGAAAAAAAGTTAAATGTTCATTTTTTCCTTCCACATTGCTTCAATTCTTGTGAAGTACCTAAAGGGTTAATAAACTTCTTGAATGTGGCTTTCAACACGTTGAGGGGTGCAGTTTTTAGAATGGTGTCACTTTTGGGTATTTTCTGTCATATTGACCCCTCAAATTCACTTCAAATGTGAGGTGGTCCCTAAAAAAATGGTTTTGTAAATTTTGTTGGAAAAATGAGAAATTGCTGGTCAACTTTTAACACTTATAACTTCGTAACAAAAAAAAATTTTGGTTCCAAAATTGTGCTGATGTAAAGTAGACATGTGGGAAATGTGATTTATTAACTAATTTTTGTGACATATCTCTCTGATTTAATGGCATAAAAATTAAAAGTTTGAAAATTACAAAATTTTCAAAATTTTTGCCATATTTCCATTTTTTTCATAAAAAAAACGCAAGTTATATTGAAGAAATTTTACCACTATCATGAAGTACAATATGTCACGAGAAAACAATCTCAGAATCGCCAAGATCCGTAGAAGCGTTCCAGAGTTATAACCTCATAAAGAGACAGTGGTCAGAATTGTAAAAATTGGCCTGGTCTTTAACCTACAAAATGGCTTGGTCATTAAGGGGTTAATCACTTCATTCTTATCCAGGTACTTATATACATGTTGTTTAATAATTTGTTCAAAGAGCTTTCCTGGTATAGAAGTCAGACTCACCGGCCTATAATTCCCTAGGTCCACTTTCTTCCCCTTTTTGAAGATAGGAACAACATTTGCTCTTCTCCAGACTTCTGGGACTTCTGTTCTCTCTGTACTGTAAGAGCGGTCACACTATCAAGCTCTGTACTGTAAGAGCGGTCACACTATAGAGCTCTGAACTGTAAGAGCAGTCACACTATAGAGCTCTGTACTTTAAGAGCAGTCACACTATAGAGCTCTGTACTGTAAGAGTGGTTACACTATAGAGCTCTGTTCTGTAAGAGTGGTCATACTATAGAGCTCTGTACTGTAAAAGTGGTCACACTGTGGAGCTCTGTATTGTAAGAGCGGTCACACTATAGAGCTCTGTACTATAGGAGCGATCACACTATAGAGCTCTGTACTGTAAGAGCGGTCACACTGTAGAGAGAGCTCTGTACTGTAAGAGGCGACACAATGGAGCTCTGTACAGTAAGAGAGGTCACACTATAGAGCTCTGTACTGCAAGAGTGGGCACACTGTGAAGCTCTGTACTGTAAGAGAGGTCACACTATAGGGCTTTGCACTGTAAGAGAGGTCACACTATAGAGATCTGTACTGTAAGAGCAGTCACACTATAGAGCTCTGTACTGTAAGAGTGGTCACACTATAGAGCTCTGTACTGTAAGAACAGTTTCACTATGGAACTCTGTACTGTAAGAGCGGTCACACTATAGAGCTCTGTACTGTAAGAGCAGTTTCACTATGGAGCTCTGTACTGTAAGAGCGGTCACACTAGCTCTGTACTGTATGAGAGGTCACACTATAGAGCTCTGTACTGTAAGAGAGGTCACACTATAGAGCTCTGTACTGTAAGAGCAGTTTCACTATGGAGCTCTGTACTGTTAGAGCGGTCACACTATAGAGCTCTGTACTGTAAGAGCAGTTTCACTGTGGAGCTCTGTACTGTAAGAGCGGTCACATAAAGCTCTGTACTGTAAGAGCGGTCAAACTATGGAGCTCTGGCTGTAAGAGCGGTCACACTATGGAGCTGTGTACTGTAAGAGCGGTCACCCTATGGAGCTCTGGCTATAAGAGCGGTCACACTATAGATCTCTACTGTAAGAGCGGTTACACTATGGAGCTCTGTACTGTAAGAGCGGTCACACTGTGGACCTCTGTACTGTAAGAGCGGCCACACTATAGAGCTCTGTACTGTAAGAGCGGTCACACTATAGAGCTCTGTACTGTAAGAGCGGTCACACTATAGAGCTCTGTACTGTAAGAGCGGTCACACTATAGAGCTCTGTACTGTAAGAGCGGTCACACTATAGATCTCTGTACTGTAAGAGTGGTCACACTATAGAGCTCTGTACTGTAAGAGCGGTCACACTATAGAGCTCTGTACTGCAAGAGCGGTCACACTATAGAGCTCTGTACTGAAAGAGCAGTCATACTATAGAGCTCTGTACTGTAAGAGCATTCACACTATAGAGCCCTATACTGAAAGAGCAGTCATACTATAGAGCTCTGTACTGTAAGAGCGGTCACACTATAGAGCTGTGTACTGTAAGAGCGGTCACATTATAGAGCTCTGTACTGTAAGAGCGGTCACACTATAGAGCTCTGTGCTGTAAGAGGGCTCATACTATAGAGCACTGTACTGTAAGAGCGATCACACTATAGAGCTGTGTACTGTAAGAGTGGTCACACTATGGAGCTCTGTACTGTAATAGTGGTCACAATATAGAGCTGTGTGCTATAAGACCGGTCACACTATAGAACGCTGTACTGTAAGAGCAGTCACATTATAGAGATCTGTACTGTAAGAGCAGTCACATTATAGAATGCTGTACTGTAAGAGCGGTCACACTATAGAGCTCTGCACTGTAAGAGCAGTCACACTATAGAGCCCTATACTGTAAGAGCGGTCACATTATAGAGCTCTGTACTGTAAGAGCGGTCAAACTGTAGAGCTCTGTGCTATAAGAGTGGTCACACTATAGAGCTCTGTACTGTAAGAGCAGTCACACTATAGAACTCAGTATTGTAATAGCGGTCACACTATAGAGCACTGTACTGTAAGAGCGGTCACATAAAGCTCTGTACTGTAAGACTGGTCACACTATGGAGCTCTTTATTGTAAGAGCAGTCACACTATAGAGCTCTGCACTGTAAGAGCAGTTACACTATAGAGCTCTACTGTAAGAGCGGTCACACTATGGAGCTCTGTACTGTAAGAGCGGTTACACTATAGAGCTCTGTACTGTAAGAGCGGTCATATTATAGAGTTCTGTACTGTAAGAGCAGTCACACTGTAGAACTCTGTACTGTAAGAGCGGTCACACTATAGAGCTCTGTACTGTAAGAGCAGTCACACTATAGAGCCCTATACTGTAAGAGCGGTCACACTGTAGAGCTCTGTGCTATAAGAGCGGTCACACTATAGAGCTCTGTACTGTAAGACAGGGGTCGACAAAGTTGTTCAAAATCTAGGAGTCAGCCAAAAAATTTAGGAGCCAGAATTTTTTTTTCATTTCATCATCATCATTGCCTCCTCCTCATCATCATCATTGCCTCCCCATCATCATCATGGCCTCCCCATTATCATCAATGCCTGCCCATCATCATCATCGCCTGCCCATCATCATCATCATCGCCTGCCCATCATCATTGCCTCCTCATCATATCATCGCCTCCCCATCATCATCATCGCCTCCCCATCATCATCAATGCCTGCCCATCATCATCATCGCCTGCCCATCATCATCATCACCTGCCCATCATCATCATCGCCTCCCCATCATCATCATCGCCTCCCCATCATCATCATCGCCTCCCTATTATCATCAGTGCCTCCCCATTATCATCAGTGCCTCCCCATCATCATCAATGCCTCCCCATCATCATGAATGCCTCCCCATTTTCATCAATGCCTCCCCATTATCATCAATACCTCCCCATCATCATCAATGCCTCCCCATCATCATCAATGCCTCCCTTCATCATCATCGTCTCCCCATCATCATCATCGCCTCCCCATCATCATCATCTGCTCCCCATCATCATCAATGCCTCCCCATTATCATCAATGCCTCCCCATCATCATCAATGTCTCCCCATCATCATCATCGCCTCCCCATCATCATCATCGCCTCCCCATCATCATTATCGCCTTCCCATTATCATCAATGTCTCCCCATCATCATCAATGCCTCCCCATTATCATCAATGCCTCCCCATCATCATCAATGCCTCCCCATTATCATCAATGCCTCCCCATTATCATCAATGCCTCCCCATGATTATCAATGCCTCCCCATCATCATCAATGCCTCCAATCATTATCAATGCCTCCCCATTATCATCAATGCCTCCCCATCATTATCATCACTGCCTCCCCATTATCATCAATGCCTCCCCATCATTATCATCACTGCCCTCCCCCCACCACCATCACACAGACAGCACCGCAGCACACAAGCATTCTCTCACATACACACACAATGCACCACACTACATACACACACACTGATACAGACACACACACACACACATATCTCACCTGTCCGGCGTCCGCGCGCTCTCTGCCACAGCCGGCCGCTGAATGATGACGTCATTCAGCGGCGCTGCTGTGAGAGGAAGCGCAGGCGCCCCCTGGAGCCCGGAGCTGCGGCAGCGGAGGCACTGGGAGAGGTGAGTATTGTGCCAGCTGCTGCCGGGGCCCAGAGCAAGCGGGGGGGGGGCAGTGGCGGCGCTGACACCGCTCTCCTCCGCTAACGGGCGCCGGGGTGCCCGACGGCGAGTGGGCCCCCCCCGCCTGCTCAGGGCCCTGACAAACCCGGGTGCCAGGCATGATTTTCTAGGCGCCACTGGTGACCTGGCGCCCGGGTTTGTCGAACCCTGCTGTAAGAGGAATCAAACTGTAGAGCTCTGTACTGTAAGAGCAGTCACACTGTAGAACTCTGTGCTATAAGAGCAGTCACACTATAGAGCTCTGTACTGTAAGAGCGGTCACACTATAGAGTTCTGTACTATAAGAGTGGTCACACTATAGAGCTCTGTACTGTAAGAGCGGTCACACTATGAAGCTCTGACTGTAAGAGCGGTCACAGTATAGAGCTCTGTACTGTAAGAGCAGTCACACTATAGAGCTCTACTGTAAGAGCGGTCACACTTTAGAGCTCTGTACTGTAATAGCGGTCACACTATAGAGCTGTGTACTGTAAGAGCGGTCACACTATGGAGCTCTGTACTGTAAGAGCGATCACATTATAGAGCTCTGTACTGTAATAGCGGTCACACTATAGAGCACTGTACTGTAAGAGCGGTCACACTATGAAGCTCTGACTGTAAGAGCGGTCACAGTATAGAGCTCTGTACTGTAAGAGCAGTCACACTATAGAGCTCTACTGTAAGAGCGGTCACACTTTAGAGCTCTGTACTGTAATAGCTGTCACACTATAGAGCTGTGTACTGTAAGAGCGGTCACACTATGGAGCTCTGTACTGTAAGAGCGATCACATTATAGAGCTCTGTACTGTAATAGCTGTCACACTATAGAGCACTGTACTGTAAGAGCGTTAACACTATAGAGCTCTGTACTGTAGGAGCGGTCACACTATAGAGCTCTGTACTGTAGGAGCGGTCACACTATAGAGTTCTGAACTGTAAGAGTGGTCACATAAAGCTCTGTACTGTAAGACTGGTCACACTATGGAGCTCTGTACTGTAAGAGCAGTCACACTATAGAGCTCTGTACTGTAGGAGCGGTCACACTATAGAGCTCTGTACTGTAAGAGCGGTCACACTATAAAGTTCTGTACTGTAAGAGCGGTCACATTATAAAGCTCTGTACTGTAAGACTGATCACACTATGGAGCTCTGGCTGTAAAAGCGGTCAGACTATAGAGCTCTATACTGTAAGAGCAGTCACACTATGGAGCTCTGTACTGTAAGGCCTCTTTCACACTTCAGTCGTTCGACGTCAGTCAAAATCCGCCAAAGTGTGAAAAAAGCAGATCTGCCATTTTTTTTTTGGCGGATCCGCTTTTTTCCCTTTGACTTGCATAAGTGGCGAATTTTGACGGATGGTCGTCCATTAGATCCGTTTTTTGACAGATCCGCCATAAATTTTGTGTCCGCCATTTTTGTAAAACGTTCAGTACGTTTTTTGTGTGCGTCAAAATGGCTGATCCGTCAAAAAACGGATCTAACGTACGACCATCCGCTAGCGGATCCGTTGCTCCCATACTCTCTGAGCTCTGTACTGTAAGCGCAGTCACACTATAGAGCTCTGTACTGTAAGAGAAGTCACACTATAGAGCTCTGTACTGTAAGCGCAGTCACACTGTAGAGCTCTGTAGTGTGAGAGCAGTCACACTATAGAGTTCAGTACTATAAGAGCAGTCACACTATAGAGCAGGGCCGGCGTCAGCACCCAGCATACCCGGCAGCAGCTGGCACAATACTTACCTCTCCCCGTGCCTCGGCTGCCGCAGCTCCGGGCTCCAGGGGGCACCTGCAGGACGCCGGCGCTTCCTCTCACAGCAGCGACGCTGAATGACGTCATCATTCAGTGGCTGGCTGTGGCAGAGAGCGCACGGACACCGGACAGGTGAGATGTGATGTGTATGTGTCTGTGTGTTTGTCTGTGTGTATCAGTGTGTGTGTATGTAGTGCGGTGCTTTGTGTGTGTGTGTGTATGTGAGAGAGTGCTGGTGTGCTGCGGTGCTGTCTGTGTGTGGTGCTGTATTTGTGATGATGGTGGGGAGGGCAGTGGTGATGATGATGGGGAGGCAATGATGATTGATGATGATGGGCAGGCAATGATGATTGATGGGGAGGCAATGATGATGATGATGGGCAGGCAATGATGATGGGGAGGCAATGATGATGATGGGGAGGAAATGATGATAATGATGATGGGCAGGCAATGATGATGATTGGGGAGGCAATGATGATGATTGGGGAGGCAATGATGATAATGGGGAGGCAATGATGATGATGGGGAGGCAATGATGATGATGATGGGCAGGCATTGATGATAATGGGGAGGCAATGATGATGCTGGGGAGGCAATGATGATGATAATGGGCAGGCAATGATAATGATAATGGGGAGTCTTTCCACAGCGCCCTTTCCTGAACCGTAACAGTGAAGAACGCAGCACAGCGCAGAGGAGAGCTACATATTTTGTATGGAGCATTATATGGGGACCAGTATCCTGTATGGAGCATTATATTGGCTCCAGTATTCTGTATGGAGCATTATATGGGGGATGGGGGGGTGACATCCTGCATGGGGTATTATATGGGTGATGAGGGGGAAACTATGTGGTGCCCATAATATTGTATGGAGGACTGTACTGTCCAGTCTGTTCTGTGCGCTGTGAGGATTTGGCGGTTTTTGAGCTATTGTACAATTTACAATAGATATCAGTCATGTAATGGAAGAAGAGAAGTGTTTGGCACTGTACTATACCCATATTTCTCTGCCGTATCTGTGCATCATGAATCGTGGTCTGTGTTAAAGGGGCCCACTGAGGCTCTTTCGCCCGGGGCCCATAAAAACCTGGAGCCGGCCCTGCTATAGAGCTATTTACTGTAAGATCGGTCACACTATGGAGCTCTGCACTGTAAGAGCAGTCACTCTATAGAGCTCTACTATAAGAGCGGTCACACTATAGAGCTCTGTACTGTAAGAGCGGTCACACTATGGAGCTCTGTACTGTAAGAGCGGTCACACTATAGAGCTGTGTACTGTAAGAGCGGTCACACTATAGAGCTCTGTACTGTAAGAGCGGTTACACTATAGAGCTCTGTACCGTAAGAGTGGTCACACTATAGTGCTCTGTACTGTAAGAGCGGTCACACTATAGAGCTCTGTACTGTAAGAGCGGTCACACTATAAAGTTCTGTACTGTAAGAGCGGTCACACTATAGAGCTCTGTACTGTAAGAGCGGTCACACTATAGAGCTCTGTACTGTAGGAGCGGTCACACTATAGAGCTTTGCACTGTAAGAACGTCACACTATAGAGCTGTGTACTGTAAGAGCAGTCACACTATAGAGCTCTGTACTGTAAGAGCGGTCACACTATAGAGCTCTGTACCGTAAGAGTGGTCACACTATAGAGCTCTGTACTGTAAGAGCGGTCACACTATAGAGCTCTGTGCTGTAAGAGCGGTCACACTATAGAGCTCTGTACTGTAAGAGCGGTCACACTATAGAGCTCTGTACTGTAAGAGCGGTCACACTATAGAGCTCTGTACTGTAAGAGCGGTCACACTATAGAGCTCTGTACTGTAAGAGCGGTTACACTATAGAGCTCTGTACTGTAAGAGCGGTCACACTATAAAGTTCTGTACTGTAAGAGCGGTCACATTATAAAGCTCTGTACTGTAAGACTGATCACACTATGGAGCTCTGGCTGTAAAAGCGGTCAGACTATAGAGCTCTATACTGTAAGAGCAGTCACACTATGGAGCTCTGTACTGTAAGGCCTCTTTCACACTTCAGTCGTTCGATGTCAGTCAAAATCCGCCAAAGTGTGAAAAAAGCAGATCTGCCATTTTTTTTGGGCTGATCCGCTTTTTTCCCATTGACTTGCATTAGTGGCGAATTTTGACGGATGGTCGTCCATTAGATCCGTTTTTTGACAGATCCGCCATAAATTTTGTGTCCGTCATTTTTGTAAAACGTTCAATACAACGTTTTTTGTGTGCGTCAAAATGGCGGATCCGTCAAAAAACGGATCTAACGGACGACCATCCGCTAGCGGATCCGTTGCTCCCATTCTCTCTGAGCTCTGTACTGTAAGCGCAGTCACACTATAGAGCTCTGTACTGTAAGCGCAGTCACATTGTAGAGCTCTGTACTGTAAGAGCAGTCACACTATAGAGTTCAGTACTATAAGAGCAGTCACACTATAGAGCAGGGCCGGCGTCAGCACCCAGCATACCCGGCAGCAGCTGGCACAATACTTACCTCTCCCCGTGCCTCGGCTGCCGCAGCTCCGGGCTCCAGGGGGCGCCTGCAGGACGCCGGCGCTTCCTCTCACAGCAGCGCCGCTGAATGACGTCATCATTCAGTGGCTGGCTGTGGCAGAGAGCGCACGGACGCCGGACAGGTGAGATGTGATGTGTATGTGTCTGTGTGTATCAGTATGCGTGTATGTAGTGCGGTGCTTTGTGTGTGTATGTGAGAGAGTGCTGGTGTGCTGCGGTGCTGTCTGGTGTGGTGCTGTATTTGTGATGGTGGGGAGGGCAGTGATGATGATGATGGGGAGGCAATGGTGATTGATGATTGTGGGCAGGCAATGATGATTGATGGGGAGGCAATGATGATGATGATGGGCAGGCAATGATATTGATGGGGAGGCAATGATGATGATGGGGAGGAAATGATGATAATGATGATGGGCAGGCAATGATGATGATAGGGAGGCAATAATGATAATGGGGAGGCAATGATGATGATGGGGAGACAATGATGATGATGATGGGCAGGCATTGATGATACTGGGGAGGCAATGATGATGCTGGGGAGGCAATGATGATGATAATGGGCAGGCAATGATGATGATAATGGGGAGTCTTTCCACAGCGCCCTTTCCTGAACCGTAACAGTGCAGAACGCAGCACAGCGCAGAGGAGAGCTCCATAATTTGTATGGAGCATTATATGGGGACCAGTATCCTGTATGGAGCATTATATTGGGTCCAGTATTCTGTATGGAGCATTATATGGGGGATGGGGGGTGACATCCTGCATGGGGTATTATATGGGTGATGAGGGGAAACTATGTGGTGCCCATAATATTGTATGGAGGACTGTACTGTCCAGTCTGTATTGTGCGCTGTGAGGATTTGGCGGTTTTTGAGCTATTGTACAATTTACAATAGATAGCAGTCATGTAATGGAAGAAGAGAAGTGTTTGGCACTGTACTATACCCATATTTCTCTGCCGTATCTGTGCATCATGAATCGTGGTCTGTGTTAAAGGGGCCCACTGAGGCTCTTTCGCCCGGGGCCCATAAAAACCTGGAGCCGGCCCTGCTATAGAGCTATGTACTGTAAGATCGGTCACACTATGGAGCTCTGTACTGTAAGAGCAGTCACTCTATAGAGCTCTACTATAAGAGCGGTCACACTATAGAGCTCTGTACTGTAAGAGCGGTTACACTATGGAGCTCTGTACTGTAAGAGCGGTCACACTATAGAGCTCTGTACTGTAAGAGCGGTCACACTATAGAGCTGTGTACTGTAAGAGCGGTCACGCTATAGAGCTCTGTACTGTAAGAGCGGTCACACTATAAAGTTCTGTAATGTAAGAGCGGTCACATTATAAAGCTTTGTACTGTAAGAGCGGTCACACTATGGAGCTCTGGCTGTAAAAGCGGTCACACTATAGAGCTCTGTACTGTAAGAGCGGTTACACTATGGAGCTCTGTACTGTAAGAGCGGTCACACTATACAGCTCTGTACTGTAAGAGCGGTCACACTATAGAGCTGTGTACTGTAAGAGCGGTCACACTATAGAGCTCTGTACTGTAAGAGCGGTTACACTATAGAGCTCTGTACCGTAAGAGCGGTCACACTATAGAGCTCTGTACTGTAAGAGCGGTCACACTATAAAGTTCTGTACTGTAAGAGCGGTCACATAAAGCTCTGTACTGTAAGAGCGGTTACACTATGGAGCTCTGGCTGTAAAAGCGGTCACACTATAGAGCTCTGTACTGTAAGAGCGGTCACACTATAGAGCTCTGTACTGTAGGAGCGGTCACACTATAGAGCTCTGCACTGTAAGAACGGTCACACTATAGAGCTGTGTACTGTAAGAGCGGTCACACTATAGAGCTCTGTACTGTAAGAGCGGTCACACTATAGAGCTCTGTACTGTAAGAGCGGTCACACTATAGAGCTCTGTACTGTAAGAGCGGTCACACTATAGAGCTCTGTACTGTAAGAGCGATCACACTATAAAGTTCTGTACTGTAAGAGCGGTCACATTATAAAGCTCTGTACTGTAAGACTGATCACACTATGGAGCTCTGGCTGTAGAAGCGGTCAGACTATAGAGCTCTATACTGTAAGAGCAGTCACACTATGGAGCTCTGTACTGTAAGGCCTCTTTCACACTTCAGTCGTTCGACGTCAGTCAAAATCCGCCAAAGTGTGAAAAAAGCAGATCTGCCATTTTTTTTGGCGGATCCGCTTTTTTCCCTTTGACTTGCATTAGTGGCGAATTTTGACGGAAGGTCGTCCATTAGATCCGTTTTTTGACAGATCCGCCATGAATTTTGTGTCCGCCATTTTTGTAAAACGTTCAATACGTTTTTTTGTGTGCGTCAAAATGGCGGATCCATCAAAAAACGGATCTAACGGACGACCATCCGCTAGCGGATCCTTTGCTCCCATACTCTCTGAGCTCTGTACTGTAAGCGCAGTCACACTATAGAGCTCTGTACTGTAAGAGCAGTCACACTGTAGAGCTCTGTACTGTAAGCGCAGCCACACTGTAGAGCTCTGTAGTGTAAGAGCAGTCACACTATAGAGCAGGGCCGGCGTCAGCACCCAGCATACCCGGCAGCAGCTGGCACAATACTTACCTCTCCCCGTGCCTCGGCTGCCGCAGCTCCGGGCTCCAGGGGGCACCTGCAGGACGCCGGCGCTTCCTCTCACAGCAGCGCCGCTGAATGACGTCATCATTCAGTGGCTGGCTGTGGCAGAGAGTGCACGGACGCCAGACAGGTGAGATGTGATGTGTATGTGTCTGTGTGTTTGTCTGTGTGTATCAGTGTGTGTGTATGTAGTGCGGTGCTTTGTGTGTGTGTGTGTGTGTGTATGTGAGAGAGTGCTGGTGTGCTGCGGTGCTGTCTGTGTGTGGTGCTGTATTTGTGATGATGGTGGGGAGGGCAGTGGTGATGATGATGGGGAGGCAATGATGATTGATGATGATGGGCAGGCAATGATGATTGATGGGGAGGCAATGATGATGATGATGGGCAGGCAATGATGATGGGGAGGCAATGATGATGATGGGGAGGAAATGATGATAATGATGATGGGCAGGCAATGATGATGATTGGGGAGGCAATGATGATGATTGGGGAGGCAATGATGATAATGGGGAGGCAATGATGATGATGGGGAGGCAATGATGATGATGATGGGCAGGCATTGATGATAATGGGGAGGCAATGATGATGCTGGGGAGGCAATGATGATGATAATGGGCAGGCAATGATAATGATAATGGGGAGTCTTTCCACAGCGCCCTTTCCTGAACCGTAACAGTGAAGAACGCAGCACAGCGCAGAGGAGAGCTACATATTTTGTATGGAGCATTATATGGGGACCAGTATCCTGTATGGAGCATTATATTGGCTCCAGTATTCTGTATGGAGCATTATATGGGGGATGGGGGGGTGACATCCTGCATGGGGTATTATATGGGTGATGAGGGGGAAACTATGTGGTGCCCATAATATTGTTATGGAGGACTGTACTGTCCAGTCTGTTCTGTGCGCTGTGAGGATTTGGCGTTTTTTGAGCTATTGTACAATTTACAATAGATATCAGTCATGTAATGGAAGAAGAGAAGTGTTTGGCACTGTACTATACCCATATTTCTCTGCCATATCTGTGCATCATGAATCGTGGTCTGTGTTAAAGGGGCCCACTGAGGCTCTTTCGCCCGGGGCCCATAAAAACCTGGAGCCGGCCCTGCTATAGAGCTATGTACTGTAAGATCGGTCACACTATGGTGCTCTGCACTGTAAGAGCAGTCACTCTATAGAGCTCTACTATAAGAGCGGTCACACTATAGAGCTCTGTACTGTAAGAGCGGTCACACTATGGAGCTCTGTACTGTAAGAGCGGTCACACTATAGAGCTGTGTACTGTAAGAGCGGTCACACTATAGAGCTCTGTACTGTAAGAGCGGTTACACTATAGAGCTCTGTACCGTAAGAGTGGTCACACTATAGTGCTCTGTACTGTAAGAGCGGTCACACTATAGAGCTCTGTACTGTAAGAGCGGTCACACTATAAAGTTCTGTACTGTAAGAGCGGTCACATTATAAAGCTCTGTACTGTAAGAGCGGTTACACTATGGAGCTCTGGCTGTAAAAGCGGTCACACTATAGAGCTCTGTACTGTAAGAGCGGTCACACTATAGAGCTCTGTACTGTAAGAGCGGTCACACTATAGAGCTCTGTACTGTAAGAGCGGTCACACTATAGAGCTCTGTACTGTAAGAGCGGTCACACTATAGAGCTCTGTACTGTAAGAGCGGTCACACTATAGAGCTCTGTACTGTAAGAGCGGTCACACTATAGAGCTCTGTACTGTAAGAGCGGTTACACTATAGAGCTCTGTACTGTAAGAGCGGTCACACTATAAAGTTCTGTACTGTAAGAGCGGTCACATTATAAAGCTCTGTACTGTAAGACTGATCACACTATGGAGCTCTGGCTGTAAAAGCGGTCACACTATAGAGCTCTATACTGTAAGAGCAGTCACACTATGGAGCTCTGTACTGTAAGGCCTCTTTCACACTTCAGTCGTTCGATGTCAGTCAAAATCCGCCAAAGTGTGAAAAAAGCAGATCTGCCATTTTTTTTGGGCTGATCCGCTTTTTTCCCATTGACTTGCATTAGTGGCGAATTTTGACGGATGGTCGTCCATTAGATCCGTTTTTTTGACAGATCCGCCATAAATTTTGTGTTCGTCATTTTTGTAAAACGTTCAATACAACGTTTTTTGTGTGCGTCAAAATGGCGGATCCGTCAAAAAACGGATCTAACGGACGACCATCCGCTAGCGGATCCGTTGCTCCCATTCTCTCTGAGCTCTGTACTGTAAGCGCAGTCACACTATAGAGCTCTGTACTGTAAGCGCAGTCACACTATAGAGCTCTGTACTGTAAGCGCAGTCACATTGTAGAGCTCTGTACTGTAAGAGCAGTCACACTATAGAGTTCAGTACTATAAGAGCAGTCACACTATAGAGCAGGGCCGGCGTCAGCACCCAGCATACCCGGCAGCAGCTGGCACAATACTTACCTCTCCCCGTGCCTCGGCTGCCGCAGCTCCGGGCTCCAGGGGGCCTGCAGGACGCCGGCGCTTCCTCTCACAGCAGCACCGCTGAATGACGTCATCATTCAGTGGCGGCTGTGGCAGAGAGGCACGGACGCCGGACAGGTGAGATGTGATGTATTGTCTGTGTGTATCGTGTGCTGTGTATGTAGTGCGGTGTTTGTGTGTGTATGTGAGAGAGTGCTGGTGTGCTGCGGTGCTGTCTGTGTGTGGTGCTGTATTGTGATGTGTGGGGAGGGCAGTGTGATTGATGATGGGGAGGCAATGATGATTGATGATGTGGGCAGGCAATGATGATTGATGGGGAGGCATGATGATGATGATGGGCAGGCAATGATATTGATGGGGAGGCAATGATATTGATGGGGAGGAAATGATGATAATGATGATTGGCAGGCAATGATGATGATAGGGAGGCAATAATGATAATGGGGAGGCAATGATGATGATGGGGAGACAATGATGATGATGATGGGCAGGCATTGATGATAATGGGGAGGCAATGATGATGCTGGGGAGGCAATGATGATGATAATGGGCAGGCAATGATGATGATAATGGGGAGTCTTTCCACAGCGCCCTTTCCTGAACCGTAACAGTGCAGAACGCATCACAGCGCAGAGGAGAGCTCATATTTTGTATGGAGCATTATATGGGGACCAGTATCCTGTATGGAGCATTATATTGGCTCCAGTATTCTGTATGGAGCATTATATGGGGGATGGGGGGTGACATCCTGCATGGGGTATTATATGGGTGATGAGGGGGAAACTATGTGGTGCCCATAATATTGTATGGAGGACTGTACTGTCCAGTCTGTATTGTGCGCTGTGAGGATTTGGCGGTTTTTGAGCTATTGTACAATTTACAATAGATATCAGTCATGTAATGGAAGAAGAGAAGTGTTTGGCACTGTACTATACCCATATTTCTCTGCCGTATCTGTGCATCATGAATCGTGGTCTGTGTTAAAGGGGCCCACTGAGGCTCTTTCGCCCGTGGCCCATAAAAACCTGGAGCCGGCCCTGCTATAGAGCTATGTACTGTAAGATCGGTCACACTATGGAGCTCTGTACTGTAAGAGCAGTCACTCTATAGAGCTCTACTATAAGAGCGGTCACACTATAGAGCTCTGTACCGTAAGAGCGGTTACACTATGGAGCTCTGTACTGTAAGAGCGGTCACACTATAGAGCTCTGTACTGTAAGAGCGGTCACACTATAGAGCTGTGTACTGTAAGAGCGGTCACGCTATAGAACTCTGTACTGTAAGAGCGGTCACACTATAAAGTTCTGTAATGTAAGAGCGGTCACATATAAAGCTCTGTACTGTAAGAGCGGTCACACTATGGAGCTCTGGCTGTAAAAGCGGTCACACTATAGAGCTCTGTACTGTAAGAGCGGTTACACTATGGAGCTCTGTACTGTAAGAGCGGTCACACTATAGAGCTCTGTACTGTAAGAGCGGTCACACTATAGAACTGTGTACTGTAAGAGCGGTCACACTATAGAGCTCTGTACTGTAAGAGAGGTTACACTATAGAGCTCTGTACGTAAGAGCGGTCACACTATAGAGCTCTGTACTGTAAGAGCGGTCACACTATAAAGTTCTGTACTGTAAGAGCGGTCACATAAAGCTCTGTACTGTAAGAGCGGTTACACTATGGAGCTCTGGCTGTAAAAGCGGTCACACTATAGAGCTCTGTACTGTAAGAGCGGTCACACTATAGAGCTCTGTACTGTAGGAGCGGTCACACTATAGAGCTCTGCACTGTAAGAACGGTCACACTATAGAGCTGTGTACTGTAAGAGCGGTCACACTATAGAGCTCTGTACTGTAAGAGCGTCACACTATAGAGCTCTGTACTGTAAGAGCGTCACACTATAGAGCTCTGTACTGTAAGAGCGGTCACACTATAGAGCTCTGCACTGTAAGAGCGGTCACACTATAGAGCTCTGTACTGTAAGAGCGGTCACACTATAAAGTTCTGTACTGTAAGAGCGGTCACATTATAAAGCTCTGTACTGTAAGACTGATCACACTATGGAGCTCTGGCTGTAGAAGCGGTCAGACTATAGAGCTCTATACTGTAAGAGCAGTCACACTATGGAGCTCTGTACTGTAAGGCCTCTTTCACACTTCAGTCGTTCGACGTCAGTCAAAATCCGCCAAAGTGTGAAAAAAGCAGATCTGCCATTTTTTTTTGGCGGATCCGCTTTTTTCCCTTTGACTTGCATTAGTGGCGAATTTTGACGGAAGGTCGTCCATTAGATCCGTTTTTTGACAGATCCGCCATAAATTTTGTGTCCGCCATTTTTGTAAAACGTTCAATACGTTTTTTTTGTGTGCGTCAAAATGGCGGATCCATCAAAAACGGATCTAACGGACGACCATCCGCTAGCGGATCCGTTGCTCCCATACTCTCTGAGCTCTGTACTGTAAGCGCTGTCACACTATAGAGCTCTGAACTGTAAGAGCAGTCACACTGTAGAGCTCTGTACTGTAAGCGCAGTCACACTGTAGAGCTCTGTAGTGTAAGAGCAGTCACACTATAGAGTTCAGTACTATAAGAGCAGTCACACTATAGAGCTCTGACTGTAAGAGCAGTCACACTATAGAGCTCTGTACATAAGAGCAGTCCACTATAGAGCTCTGTACTGTAACAGCGGTACACACTATGGAGCTCTATACTGTAAGGGGGTCACACTATAGAGCTCTGTACTGTAAGAGCGGTCACACTATAGAGCTCTGTACTGTAAGAGCGGTCACACTATAGAGCTCTACTGTAAGAGCGGTCACACTATAGAGCTCTGGACTGTAAAGCGGTCACACTATAGAGCTCTGTACTGTAAGAGCGGTCACATATATAGAGCTTTGTACTGTAAGAGCGGTCACACTATAGAGCTCAGTACTGTAAGAGCGCGTCACGATATGGAGCTCTGTATACTGTAAGAGCGGTCACACTATAGAGCTCTGTACTGTAAGAGCGGTCACACTATAGAGCTCTGTACTGTAAGATGCGGTCATACAACTATAGACCTCTGTACTGTAATAGCGGCCAACTCTACTTATAGAGCTCTATACTGTAAAGAGCGGTCACAGCTATAGAGCTCTGTACTGTAAGAGCAGTCACACTATGGAGCTCTGTACTGTATAGAGCGGTCACACTATAGAGCTCTGTACTGTAAGAGCAGTCACACTATAGAGCTCTGTAGTAACGTAATATAGCTCGTACTGTAGGCGTCACACTATAGAGCTCTGTACTGTAAGAGCGGTCACACTATAGAGCTGTTACTGTAAGAGCGGTCACACTATAGAGCTCTGTACTGTAAGAGCGGTCACACTATAGAGTTCTGTAATGAAGAGCGGTCACACTATAGAGCTCTGTACTGTAAGAGCGGTCACATATAGAGTCTGTACTGTAAGACGGTCACACTATAGAGCTCTGTACTGTAAGAGTGGTCACACTATAGAGCTCTGTACTGTAAGAGCGTCACACTATAGAGCTCTGTACTGTAAAGCGGTCACACTATAGAGCTCTTGTACTGTAAGAGCGTCACACATAGGAGTCTGTACTGTAAGAGCGTCACACTATAGAGCTCTGTACTGTAAGAGCGGTCACACTATGAGCTCTGTACTGTAAGAGCGGTCACACTATAGAGCTCTGTACTGTATAGCAGTCACACTATAGAGCTCTGTACTGTAAGACGGTCACACTATAGAGCTCTACTGTAAGAGCGGTCACACTATAGAGCTCTGTACTGTAGAGCGGTCACACTATAGAGCTCTGTACTGTAAGAGCGTCACACTATAGAGCTCTGTACTGTAAGAGCGGTCACACTATAGAGCTAAAGAGCTTTCACACTATAGAGCTCTGTACTGGAAGAGCGGTCACACTATGGAGCTCTGTACTGTAAGAGCGGTCACACTATAGAGCTCTGTACTGTAGAAGCGGTCACACTATAGAGCTCTGTACTGGAAGAGCGTTCACACTATAGAGCTCTGTACTGTAAGAGCGGTCACACTATGGAGCTCTGTACTGTAAGAGCGGTCACACTATAGAGCTCAGTACTGTATATGCGTTCACACTATAGAGTTCTGTAATGCAAAAGCGGTCACACTATAGAGCTCAGTACTGTATATGCGTTCACACTATAGAGTTCTGTAATGCAAAAGCGGTCACACTATAGATGTCTGTACTGTAAGAGCGGTCACACTATAGAGCTCTGTACTGTAAGAACGGTCACATTATTGAGATTTATACTGTAAGATCGGTCACACTATGGAGCTCTGTAGCAGTCACACTTTAGATATCTGTACTCTAAGAGAGGTCACACTATAGAGCTCTATACTGTGAGTGGCCACACTAAGCAACAATGTAGTCAAAACAGAATGTGTAATATCATAGTATCTAATTTAGAGCCAAAGCCACAACATACGGATCAGGGGTGTAACCACTGGACCCTCCAGAATAAATCTGACAACACTAAGAACATGGAGTCCAACAAACTTTGTTATATAAAATAATATGCACTTTATGAAATATGGCGATTTTATACATACAAATATAAACAGTAGCAACAAAATTAAAAATACCTAAGGGATGTATGTTTCGCGTTGGCTTCTTCAAACGCGCGTTGGGGATTGATTCTTGTGCGGTCCTGACGGAGGCACTGTGGGTAAGAGCAAATAGTTGGACATGTGCAATAATATAATCGTGAAGTTAAGATACTGTTTACTATATAGTAGGGCAGTTCTTTGACCAATTCAGCCTGTGGGTTTACTGCAGAGCCATATATCTGTCACTGAAGCACTATTAGCACTTTACTTATTCATTGGCATAGAAATTTACTACAGCCCTTTTTGATGCATTTTGTCCTCTCTCTGCTCCCCCACCTCATGCAATATATTTTGTCTGGACTCAATTGATACTTATTGTCACCTACATCCCTTAGGTATTTGGACTTTTGTCGCTACTGTTTATATTTGTATGTATAAAATTGCCATATTTAATAAATTGCATATTATTTTATATACAAAGTTTGTTGCACTCAGACTCCATGTTCTCAGTGTTGTAAGAGCGGCCACACTATAGAGCTCTGCACTGTAAGAGCGGTCACACTATAGTGCAGTGTACTGTAAGAGAGGTCACATTATAGAACTCTGCACTGTAAGAGCGGTCACAATATAGAGCTCTGTACTGTAAGAACGGTCACATTATGAAGCTCTGTGTTATATATATCTCCCCATCGTGGTATATATGTCCTTAATCCTGGCTCCGTCCTTGGATTTATATATATAAATATATATATATCCTACATTGGTATGTTTATCCCTTATTCTGAGTCTCATTCTGGTATATATATGTCCCTTATCCCGGGCCCCATTGTGATATTTATATCCTCCATCCTGGTATATATGTCCTTCTTCTTGGTATATATTTCTCTTATTCTGGGCCCCATCCTGGTATATATATATATCTTCCACTATACAGTATATACAGTACATCCCTCTCCTGCAGTACATCACTCTCCTCCACTATAGTGTATTTACAGGTACTTCTCGCAAAATTAGAATATCATCAAAAGGTGAATTTATTTCAGTTCTTCATAAATTACATAGAGTCACTGCAAACAGAGTGGCCTATTTCAAGTGTTTATTTCTGTTAATGTTGATGATTATGGCTTACACCCAATGAAAACCCAAAAGTCATTATCTCAGTAAATTAGAATACTTTATAACACCAGCTTGAAAAATTATCTTAAAATCTGAAATGTTGGCATCCTGAAATGTTTGTTCAGTAAATGCACTCAATACTTGGTCGGGGCTCCTCTTGCATAAATTGCTGAATCAGTGCGGCGTTTCATGGAGGCGATCAGCCTGTGGCACTGCTGAGGTGTTATGGAAGCCCAGGTTGCTTTGATAGCAGCCTTCAGCTTGTCTGCATTGCTAGGTCTGGTGTCTCTCTTCTTCCTCTTGACAGTGGCTTGACACAAGGAATGTGACACTTTGTCCTGGATACATCTGTGTGTGGTGGGTCTTGAAGCAATGACTCCATCAGCAGTCCACTCCTTGTGAATCTCCCCCAAGTTTTTGAATGGCCTCTTCTTAACAAAAATATTTAGACTTGAGAGTCCTCAGTGGTTGATACCTTTTAATGGCTAACTGAAAAGATGGTAACAAATTGCTCTTCTTAACAATCCTTTCAAGGCTGTGGTTATCCCGGTTGCTAGTGCACCTTTTCCTACCAAACTTTTTCCTTCCACTCAACTTTCCATTAATATGCTTGGATACAGTACTCTGTCAACAGACAGCTTCTTTAGCAATGACTTGTGTGACTTACTCTTCTTGTGGAGTGTGCCAATGACTGCCTTCTGGACATCTGTCAAGTCAGCAGTCTTCCCCATGATTGTGGAACCTACTGAAACAGAAAAAGGGACCTTTCTAAACACTTAGGAAGCCTTTGCAGGTGGTTTTTGTTAATTATTCTAACTTACTGAGATAATGACTTTTGGGTTTTCATTGGCTGTAAGCCATAATCATCAACATTAACAGAAACAAACAATTAAAATGGATCAATCTGTTTGTAATGACTCTATATAATATGAGTTTCACTTTTTGTATTGAAGAACTAAAATAAATTAACTTATTGATCATATTCTAATTTTGTGAGAAGCGCCTGCAGTACATCACTATCCTAGACTATAAAGTATATACATCCTTCTCCAGCAGTACAACTCTATCCTACACTATAGAGTACATACATCCCTATACTGCAGTACATTACTATCCTCCACTGAAGAGTATATACAATGCTCAAAAAATAAAGGGAACACTTAAACAATAGAATATAACTCCAAGTAAATCAAACTTCTGTGAAATCAAACTGTCCACTTAGGAAGCAACACTGATTGACAATCAATTTCACATGCTGTTGTGCGAATGGAATAGACAACAGATAAAAATTATTGGCAATTATCAAGACACACTCAATAAAGGAATGGTTCTGCAGGTGGGGACCACAGACCACATCTCAGTACCAATGCTTTTTGGCTGATGTTTTGGTCACTTTTGAATGTTGGTTGTGCTTTCACATTTGTGGTAGCATGAGACGGACTTTACAACCCACACAAGTTGCTCAGGTAGTGCAGCTCATCCAGGATGGCACATCAATGCGAGCTGTGGCAAGAAGGTTTGCTGTGTCTATCAAAGTAGTGTCCAGAGGCTGGAGGCGCTACCAGGAGACAGGCCAGTACACAAGGAGATGTGGAGGGGGCTGTAGGAGGTCAACAACCCAGCAGCAGGACCTCTACCTCCACCTTTGTGCAAGGAGGAACAGGAGAAGCACTTCCAGAGCCCTGCAAAATGACCTCCAGCAGGCCACAAATGTGCATGTGTCTGCACAAACGGTTAGAAACCGACTCCATGTGGATGGTCTGAGTGCCCGACGTCCACCGATGGGGGTTGTGCTCACAGCCCAACACCGTGCAGGACACTTGGCATTTGCCACAGAACACCAGGATTTGCAAATTCGCCACTGGCGCCCTGTGCTCTTCACAGATGAAAGCAGGTTCACACTGAGCACATGTGAAAGATGTGACAAAGTCTGTAGACGCCGTGGAGAGCGATCTGCTGCCTGCAACATCATTCAGCATGACCCGTTTGGCAGTGGGTCAGTAATGATGTGGGGTAGCATTTCTTTGGAGGGCCGCACAGCCCTCCATGTGTTCGCCAGAGGTAGCCTGACTGCCATTAGGTACCGAGATGAGATCCTCAGACCCCTTATAAGACCATATGCTGGTGCGGTTGGCCCTGGGTTCCTCCTAATGCAAGACAATGCCAGACCTCATGTGGCTGGAGTGTGTCAGCAGTTCCTGCAAGATGAAGGCATTGAAGCTATGGATTGGCCCGCCCGTTCCCCAGACCTAAATCCGATTGAGCACATCTGGGACATCATGTCTCGCTCCATCCACCAACCTCACGTTGCACCACAGACTGTCCAGGAGTTGGCGGATGCTTTAGTCCAGGACTGGGAGGAGATCCCTCAGGAGACCATCCGCCACTTCATCAGGAGCATGCCCAGGCATTGTAAGGAGGTCATACAGGCATGTGGAGGCCACACACACTACTGAGCATCATTTTGACTTGTTTTAAGGACATTACATTCTACTTTAATTTTGTGTGTGACTCCAAATCCAAGTCCAATCCTGCAGTACAGAAGTACAGTGGGTACGGAAAGTATTCAGACCCCTTCAAATTTTTTACTCTTTGTTTCATTGCAGCCATTTGGTAAATTCAAAAAAGTTCATTTTTTTCTCATTGATGTACACTCTGCACCCCATCTTGACTGAAAAAAAGAACAGAAATGTAGAATTTTTTGCAAATTTATTAAAAAAGAAAAACTGAAATCACATGGTCATAAGTATTCTGTCTTTTTGGGAATGATGCAACAAGTTTTTCACACCTGGATTTGGGGATCCTCTGCCAGTCTTCCTTGCAGATCCTCTCCAGATCCGTCAGGTTGGATGGTGAACGTTGGTGGACAGCCATTTTCAGGTCTCTCCAGAGATGCTCAATTGGGTTTAGGTCAGGGCTCTGGCTGGGCCAGTCAAGAATGGTCACAGAGTTGTTCTGAAGCCACTTGTAAATTGTTATTTTAGCTGTGTGCTTAAGGTCATTGTCCTGTTGGAAGGAGAACCTTTGGCCAACTCTGAGGTCCAGAGCACTCTGGAAGATGTTTTTATCTAGGATATTTCTGTACTTGGCCGCATTCATGTTTACTTCAATTGCAACCAGTCGTCCTGTCCCTGCAACTGAAAAACACCCCCATAGCATGATGCTGCCACTACCATGTTTCACTGTTAGGATTGTATTGGGCAGGTGATGAGCAGTGCCTGGTTTTCTCCACACATACCACCTAGAATTATCAACAAAAAGATCTATCTTTGTCTCATCAGACCAGAGAATCTTTTTTCTCATAGTCTGGGAGTCCTTCATGTGTTTTTTAGCAAACTCTATGCGGGCTTTCATATGTCTGGCACTGAGGAGAGGCTTCCGTCGGGCCACTTTGCCAAAGTTTTGTGGAAATACAA
This sequence comes from Oophaga sylvatica, assembly GCA_033576555.1. Classification (NCBI taxonomy): domain Eukaryota; kingdom Metazoa; phylum Chordata; class Amphibia; order Anura; family Dendrobatidae; genus Oophaga; species Oophaga sylvatica. The sequence continues at coordinate 403,702,171 of JARQOD010000003.1, forward strand.
AAACTGAAAAGCGGGGTGTGCAATATTATTCGGCCCCTTTAACTTAATACTTTGTTGCGTCACCTTTTGCTGTGATTACAGCTGCAAGTCGCTTGGGGTATGTCTCTATCAGTTTTTACATCAAGAGACTGAAATTCTTGCCAATTCTTCCTTGGCAAACAGCTCGAGCTCAGTGAGGTTGGATGGAAATCGTTTGTGAACAGCAGTTTTCATCTCTTTCCACATTCTCGATTGGATTCAGGTCTGGACTTTGACTTGGCCATTCTAACACCTGGATACACTTATTTGTGAACCATTCCATTGTAGATTTTGCTTTATGTTTGGGATCATTGTCTTGTTGGAAGACAAATCTCCGTCCCAGTCTCAGGTCTTTTGCAGACTCCAACAGGTTTTCTTCAAGAATGGTCCTGTATTTGGCTCCATCCATCTTCCCATCAATTTTAACCATCTTCCCTGTCCCTGCTGAAGAAAAGCAGGCCCAACCATGATGCTGCCACCACCATGTTTAACAGTGGGGATGGTGTGTTCAGGGTGATGAGCTGTGTTGCCTTTATGCCAAACATATCGTTTGGCATTGTTGCCAAAAAGTTCGATTTTGGTTTCACCTGACCAGAGTACCTTCTTCCACATGTTTTGTGTGTCTCCCAGGTGGCTTGTTGCAAACTCTAAACGACACTTTTTATGGATATCACTCTTCAATTAAGGCCTGATTTGTGCAGTGTATGACTGATTGTTGTCCTATGGACAGACTGTCCCACCTCAGTTGTAGATCTCTGCAGTTCATCCAGAGTGATCATGGGCCTCTTGGCTGCATCTCTGATCAGTCTTCTCCTTGTTTGAGATGAAAGTTTAGAGGGACGGCCGGGTCTTGGTAGATTTGCAGTGGTATGATGCTCCTTCCATTTTAATATGATTGCTTGCACAGTGCTCCTTGGGATGTTTAAAGTTTTGGAAATCATTTTGTATCCAAATCCGGCTTTAAACTTCTCCCCAACAGTATCACGGACCTGCCTGTTGTGTTCCTTGGTCTTCATGATGCTCTCTGTGCTTCAAACAGAACCATGAGACTATCACAAAGCAGGTGCATTTATACGGAGACTTGATTACACACAGGTGGATTATATTTTTCATCATTAGTCATTTAGGACAACATTGGATCATTCAGAGATCCACAATGAACTTCTGGAGTGAGTTTGCTGCACTGAAAGTAAAGGGGCCGAATAAAATTGCACACCCCACTTTTCAGTTTTTGTATTTCCACAAAACTTTAAAATAACCAATAAATTTCGTTCAACTTCACAAATGTGTGAAAAGGTTGAAAAGTTCCAGGGGGCCGAATACTTTCGCAAGGCACTGTAAAAGAGTTATCATCCTGATGTAGCAGACATAGCAGTGTTATTAAACTGATGAACTAGTTAGCAGTATAAATAAGTTGATGTAACAAAGTTAGCAAGGTTAGTAGTCTGATGTAGCAGAGTTAGCAGTGTCAATAGGCTGAAATAGCAAAGTTAGCAGTCTTTGTAGGCTGACTTGACAGAGTTATTACTGTTATTAGGTTGATGTAGCAGATTTAGCAGTGAATAGGCTGACGTAGCAGAGCTGTCAGTACTATTAGGTTGATGTAGCAGAGTTAGCAGTCTTAGGCCTCTTTCACACATCAGTTTTTTGCCATCCAGCGGGATCTGGCGTGTTTTTAAAAAAACGGATCCGTTTTTTTTTCCGCCGGATCCGTTTTTTTCTAATTGAGATGCATTAGCGCCGGATCGCACCGCATGTGCTTGCGTTTTGTCCGTTTTTTGCTAGATCCGTCTCAAATTTTGTTTCCGGCTGCCGGACACAACGCATGTTGTAACGTTTTTTGTGTCCGGCGCAAAAACCAGGCAGCAGCGGACGCGGCGCAACCGGCTCTGGGGTGCAATGCAAGTCAATGGGAGAATCCGGCCGCCGGATCAGTCTTCAGCCTGATCCGGCCACCGCATTCCGTTGATCTGCTCTGAGCATGCCCGGAGTCTCTCTCTCTCCCTCTCTCTCTCTCCCGCCTTAAAATCTGATCCGTTGCATCAGTTTTTCACCAGTCTGCGCCGGATCCGTCTTTTTATATATTGGACGGATTGTGCCAGACGGCAGAAAACTGATGTGTGAAAGTAGCCTTAGTAGGCTGACGTAGCAGAGCTATCAGTGTTATTAGGTTGATGTAGCAGATTTAGCAGTGTGAATAAGCTGATATAGCAGAGCTGTCAGTGTTATAAGGTTGATGCAGCAGAGCTAGCAGTCTGAACAGTCTGACGTAGTAGAGATAGCAGAGTTAGCAGCTGAAGTAGCAGATTTAGCAGTGTGAATCGGCTAACGTATCAGAGTTAGCAGCTGAAGTAGCAGTTAGTGTTCTTATTCTTATGCAGAGTAGCAAAGTTGAAGTTGTTGTGACTGGTTTATATATTACCAATGAATCCTGATGGACAAGTATTGAATATGTCAGATAGTTTCCATACTGTTTGTCCATGATAAGTCAGAATAAATGCATCCTTCCACCTACGGAATGCTGACATGGTGGACATTCGCTGCGTCCTCGCTGGTTTCCGTCAGGATATATCTGACTCCCACCCACACTTCTCTTTGCTTCTAGACAGGATTTTTACATGGAACCCTATTGAAAAGACATCCTGCAGGGAAGGAGAACTCGCCAGTATCTATGGAGATTTCCATAGCAACTGAGACCATCACTCTCACCTCCCTGGTAACGTCACATCTCGTGGTGAGCTGAGCGCTCGCTTTAGGCTGCACTCTTCTGGGAGCAATAGATATAAAGCTCGATTTCTGCAGCCCGTCAAAATATGTCATAACCCCTGAGATGTGCCCGCTAAACTCTGCAAAGTTATGTCCTAATGTAGTAGCTATATGATAATGGTGTCAGCCAGCACGAGGCTGGGCCAGAGAAAGGAGGCATGGACGCTCTGTGTCCAGAGACTTATCTGCTCTCCCTCCTCCGGGCCCTTCTCTCATCCCGCAACCTGCCCGACATGGGTCTACCTCCACCGGGCCCTTCTCTCAGCCCGCAGCCTGCCCGACATGGGTCTACCTCCACCGGGCCTTTCTCTCTGCCCGCAGCCTGCCCGACATGTGTCTGCCTCCACCGGGCCCTTCTCTCAGCTTGGAGCCTACCCGACGTGTATCTGCCTCCTCCGGGCCCTTCTCTCAGCCCGCAGCCTGCCCGACATGTGTCTACCTCCACGGGCCCTTCTCTCAGCCTGGAGCCTACCCGACATGTGTCTACCTCCACCAGGCCCTTCTCTCAGCCTTTAGCCTACCCGACATGTGTCTACCTCCACTGGGCCCTTCTCTCAGCCTGGAGCCTACCCGACATGTGTCTGCCTCCACGGGCCCTTCTCTCAGCCTGGAGCCTACCCGACATGTGTCTACCTCCACCGGGCCCTTCTGTCAGCCCGCAGCCTGCCGACATGGGTCTACCTCCACCGGGCCCTTCTCTCAGCCCGCAGCCTGCCCGACATGTGTCTGCCTCCACGGGCCCTTCTCTCAGCCTGGAGCCTACCCGACATGTGTCTACCTCCACCGGGCCCTTCTTTCAGCCTGGAGCCTGTCTGGCATGTGTCTGCCTCCACTGGGCCCTTCTCTCAGCCTGGAACCTTCACTGCAGGCAACTCGCACATCATCCTTAGCTCCTCTGGGACCTACATGGGAGTTCCACCTCTCCCAGGACACCACACCCACTGACTCTCATGGCCACGTATTTAACACTCCATGTGATGATCACATGATCTCGACATGATACAGGGCGATTCAGGTGGAGATACGTGTACCCCCTCCCACCCACTCTATGGAAGTCCAGCCCATAACATAACTTAACCCTCTCAGTACATAGCGTGCTGGAGAAAAACTATTCTGGTTTTACATCACTGACGCTAATATGCGCAGTGATACATATCTCCCTTCATACACTGTGCCAGTGACCCTGTCACATAATCCCCCCTCTGCCCCAAGCCAGGGGTTTTGGCACCTTCAGACACTAAACACAGGATTCGTAAATAAGGATGTTTCAGGGCGCTTCCTTCAGAGGATCCTTAACCCAATTTGGAATAAGAGGGTTATATAGCCAAAGAACCAAGTATCTCTGATGTTGAATCAGATGATATTTTATTGGCTATGTATAGCAAATACAAAATTTTATAAAAGACAATAAAAACTTATTAAAAACCACAACACGTTTCGGCCATGTAGGACTTCATCAGGTGTCACGGAAATATGGAATTTGAAAGAGCATCCGCGTTGCATTGTAACTTCCCTGGCCTATGCTCTACGTGGAATGTCAAGTTTTGAAGGGCTAAGAACCACGTAGTCACATGGGCATTCTTACCCTTCTTCTCTCTCAAAACATCTCAGAGGGGCATGGTCGACACTAGCTTACACCTATGGCCTAGCAGGTAGTATTTCAGGGTGTCGACTTCCCACTTTATGGTAAGCATTCTGTCTCAACTATTGCGTAGTTCTTTTCGCGAGATGAGAGTTTCCAGCTCAGGTATATAATAGGATGCTCTTCTCCATTTATTTCCTGTGACAGCACGGCTCCCAACCCAAATTTTGAAGCATCGGTCTGGACCACGAATTCATTACTAAAGTCGGGTGCGACCAGAACCGGATGCTTGCACAGAGTCCGCTTCAGCTCTTGAAACGCCATCTCTGTGTCAGGAGTCCATTTTAACATCATTGACTTAATACCCACAAGGAGATCTGTTAACGGTGTGGCAATTATGGCGAAGTTCGGGATAAAACGCTGGTAAAACCCCACATCCCAAGAAACGCCCTCAATTGTTTCTTGGAGAGTGGTTGTGGCCACTCCTGAATTGCCTTTCCCGACAATGTAGCCTAAGTACCTGGCCCCTTCCTTCCCTATGGCACACTTCTTGGGGTTTATGGTGAATCCCACTTTCCTGAATGCATTGAGGATCGCCTGTACCTCTGTCAGGTGCAAACTCCAGTCAGGGCTGAAAATGACAAGTAGGCTGCGGGATACTTCTTGTGTGCAGCCAGGATTTGATCCATCGCTCTCTGGAAGGTAGCTGGGACTCCCTACAGTCTGAAGGGCATTCTAGTGTACTGAAAACACCCATCCGGCGTCGAGAAGGTCATAATAATAATCTTTTATTTTTATATAGCGCTAACATATTCCGCAGCACTTTACAGTTTGCGCACATTATCGTCACTGTCCCCGAAGGGGCTCACAATCTAGATTCCCTATCTGTATGTTTTTGGAGTGTGGGAGGAAACCAGAGGAAACCCACGCAAACACAGGGAGAACATACAAACTCCTTGCAGATGTTGTCCTTGGTGGGATTCGAACCCAGGACTCCAGCGCTGCAATTCTATCCACTGAGCCACCGTGCTGCCCAGGTCATCTTCTCCTTTGGCAAACTGGCCCTGGCAAAGATATGGACAAGCTCCCGGGCGATACTCTTAGCTGAAGTTCCTCAGTGGCACTGCTTCCGGGTACCGAGTCGCGTACTTCATGACCACTAAGATATACTGATGTCCGCGTGCTGATTTAACAAGGGGACCTACCAGGTCCATAACAATCCTATCGAAAGGGATTTCTATCACAGGTAAGGGAACTAAGGGGCTTCGGAAGTGAGAAGAAGGAGCAGTTATCTGACAGATGGGGCAGGAGCTACAATAATTCAGGATCTCTCGGTTACACCCTGGCAAAAAGAACATCTGTAACACTATCTCCTGCATTTTCTCCACCCACTGATGTCCACCCAAAATATGCGAATGGGACATGTCTAAAACCCTCCGTCAGTAGGGTCCTGGAACTAACAACTGCTCTACTATCTCTCCTTTCCTCGGTTTGGTCACACGATACAATAAATCGCCATGTGCTGCAAAATGAGGGAACATGGTGTGAGGCCTCCGGCTCTTGAGTAACCCAGTTACATACAGTCACATTCTCAAATGCCCCTTCAATGTAAGGTCCCGAAGTTGAGTAGTCTCAAAGTTCTCTTCAGGCACCTCTAAGTTAGGGAAGCTGGGCTCCTCTGTTACCGTCTTGTCCTCCCAGCAAGGACGCATAGGGGAAACTCTTTTACCTCTGATTTTGATGGAGTCGCCTTCAGAGGGGCCTGGCTTTTCACCGGGACACTCTGTACAGCCCCCTTTTTCAACAAGTTCCAAAACAGAGCAAAATCTCGCCCCAGTATGACAGGATGGATTAAGTCTTTTACTACCCCAACCTCATGGGACTTATCACCACAGTCTGTTCCTATGGTTACGCGGGCTACAGGGTAGTCCTTGGCGTCTCTGTGTATGCAGTGGACGCGCACAAACTTTTTAGGGATTAGCTATTGGGGCAGTGCAGTGCTGATTAGGGTCACCAGACTTCCAGAGTCCAACAGTCCCAGAACCATTACCCCATTGACAGATACGGCACACGACTGGGGACCGTCGCCAGGTTGACAGTCCACACTGCAGGCCGGATAGGCATAATAAGAGCAGCGCCTGTCTAGGCTGCAGTCCATGGGTTTAGGGGGTATATGACACCGTGTAACTATGTGTCCAGGATTGTGACACCGCCAACAGACCACATCCTTTACAACAGCCTTAGGGGACCCTTCAGCAGGATTGGGATGCCCCAAATTTGTGGGTCTAGCCACCCTCCGTTGGGTATCCCAGTATGGGGAAGTAGCGAGGTCTGGTCTCCCAAGGGATTACTCCACAACCTGGTATCTCTCAACCAGGCCGACCAAGTCGTCTGCATTCTGGGGGTCGTGCTGGGTAACCAAGGTATGTATTGGTCTGGGGAGGGAATGGACAATCCTGTGCATCACCACACGCTCAACCATTTGGGCTGGAGTGAAAGTCTCTCGCTGCAGCCACTTTTGAACCAGGTGCAACAGATCAAACATCTGGGGCGTGGGGTTTTGTCCCTAGCATACTCCCAGGCGTGCCAGAATTTCAGTTTTAAATTTGCCATATTCTTTGGCATCCTGGAGTGCTAAGTCGTAATGCGCCTTTTGTGGTTCACCAGACAAATAGAGGGCCAGCACCTCTGCCCACTGCTCTGGTGGTAGCCTCTCATACTCTGATACCCACTCGAACACAGTCAAAAAGGCTTCAACATCATCCCCCAGGGTCATTTTCTGCATGGCTCTCTCTTACCGTTTTCCAGATGTGCGCATCATCACCTGGAGATTTACAGGAGACCGCCGGCCTTAAACGAACCACCTCTGCAAGGAGCTCCATTTGCCATGTTAGTGCCTCCTGCTTCTGTCGCTGCTGCAGCTCTGCAGCTGCTGTTGAAGCTGCTGTGCTAACAGCTTATTTGTCTCCTGTTGCTCCAAATTCTGTTGTTGACTGACCAGCTGATGTTGCTGCTGTACCTGGACAAGGCGTTTCACAAGCTCCTCCATGCTGCCTGACATCTCGCTCTGAATGGCAGATTTCACCCAGGACATGCAGTTGTCCTCAGCTTCTATGTGTGCTCCTGGAACGCTGCCCGCACTGTAAACAACATGTGTGAGCGGTTGACACGCTTAGCTGCCTCCTCAGGTAGACACAGGAACAGTTCAGTTCTGGTAGAGAATCACCTGCTGGTTTATTATGGACAGCATAAACTTCAGCAGGGTTCAGGGAAAACAAACAGAGCCTTTCTGTCATAATGATGAAACAAAACAAAAGGTAATGTTTAACCCCTTAAGTACCCCTTAAGGGTACTTATTTGTCAGCGCCAATTTTTAACGACTCTGAGAAATAAGGTTATAGCGCCCCCAGTGTCGGAAAATCTCTGGAGTCTTAGCTACCTGGGGTAGCTGAGACCCTGGATAACATGATTTGGGTTCGGTTTTTACCATCCCCCAAGTTGTGATCGCCATTATTCACTGAATAATGGCGACCGCAAGAAAAAAAGGTCTGATTTCCCATTTATTTCTCTCTCCTCTGATATGATATAGCACATCAGAGGAGAGAAAAATTGGGGTCCCCCGAGCCCCCGGGTACTTCCAGCACTTCCTGCATCCCCCGGTCCTGTCTCCCGGCCCTCAGCGTCTTCCGGGAAGAAAATGGCGGGCACATGCGAAACAATATGAGATTTTTCCTATTGGTTCATTTTGATCACTGTGAGAGACCCTATCACAGTGATCACATTAAAAAAAAAAGTAAATCAAGCCTTCCTTTATCATCCCCTTAGTTAGGTAAAAATAATAAAATAAAAAATATATATTTTTTTCATTTTTCCATTAGGGTTAGGGCTAGGATTTGGGTTATGGTTGGGGTTATAGCTAGGGTTAGGGTTAGGGTTAGTTCTAGGGTTAGAGCTAGGGTTAGGGTTGGGGCTAGTGTTGGGGTTAGAGCTAGGATTAGGTTTGGGCTATGGTTAGGGTTGGGGCTATGGTTAGAGCTAGGGCTAGGGTTAGGGTTGGGCTAGGCTTGTGGTTGTGGTGTTGGGGTTAGAGTTGTGGTGTTTGGGTTAGGGTTATGGTGTTGGGGTTAGGGTTGGGTTAGAATTATGGTTAGGGGTGTGTTGGGGTTGGGGTTAGGGCTCTGTTAGGGTTGGAGTTAAAATTGGGGGATTTCCACTGTTTAGGTACATCAGGGGGTCTCCAAACGCAACATTGCGCCCACCATTGATTACAGCCAATTTTGCAAAAAAAGCCAAACGGTGATCTCTCCCTTTTGAGCCCTGAAATGCGCCCAAACAGTGGAATTCCCTCACATATGGGTATCGGCATACTCAGGAGAAGTTGCACATCAAATTTTATGGTCCATTTTCTCCTGATACCCTTGTGAAAATAAAAAACTTTGGTTCCAAAGTAAATTTTTTGTGAAAAAAGTAAAATGTTCATTTTTTCCGTCCACATTGCTTTAGTTCTCTTGAAGCACCTGAAGAGTTAATAAACTTCTTGAATGTGGCTTTGCGCACCTTTAGTGGTGCAGGTGTTAGAATGGTGTCACTTTTTGGTATTTTCTGTTTGGTATGTTATGTTATATTGACTCTCCAAACTCACTTCAAATGTGATGTGGTCCCTAAAAAAATGGTTTTGTAAATTTTGTTGGAAAAATGAGAAATCGCTGGTCAGCTTTTAACTCTTTATAACGTCCTAACAAAAAATGTATGTTTCCAAAATTGTGCTTATGTAAAGTTGAAATGTGGGAAATGTTATTTAGTAACTATTTTGTGCGATATGATGCTCTTATTTAAGGGCACAAAAATTAAAAGTTTGAAAATTACAAAATTTTCAAAATTTTACCAAATTTTCATTTTTTTCATAAATAAATGCCAGTCATATCGAAGAAATTTTACCACTAACATGAAATACAATATGTCACGAAATTACAACCTGGGATCTGTTGAAGCTTTCTAGAGCTATAACCTCACAAAGTGACTATGGTCAGAATTATAAAAATTGGTTTCTCATCAAGAGAATGCCAAGAGTGTGCAAAGCAGTCATCAAAGCAAAAGGTGGCTACTTTGAAGAACCTAGAGTATAAGACATATTTTCTGTTGTTTCTCACTTTTTTGTTAAGTATATAATTCCACATGTGTTAATTCATAGTTTTGATGCCTTCAGTGTGAATGTACAATTTTCATAGTCATGAAAATACAGAAAAATCTTTGAATGAGAAGGTGTGTCCAAACTTTTGGTCTGTACTGTATATATACACAGTATTTGTGGTTTTGATTGAGCCGTGAATGGCATTGATTATTCCTCTATACTATGTTTAGAAGATTGTCTTTGGAGTAATATACTTTTAAGTAGATTAATAAAAGTTAAATTTTAGGGTTCTATTCTTCTTTTTGGTTTTTATGTTATTGGGGCCCAGTGTTCTATTTATGTTTGGTTTTATTCTCTTATTAGTGCTCTCCTTGCTTGGGAGATCAGGTTAGGTGGACGGCCATGTCTTGGGAGGTTTGCAGTTGTGCCATTAAAACTAAGGCCAGGGCTGTAGTCGTGGCTAACGGTGGCTGCTCTGGTGCACCCTGGCACTCCGGCACATAAACACAATGTCCCTTCTGTTGTGCACCTGGTGGTCCACTTACTTGTAAATCAGGGTCCACTCCGGGCTGCTGGGGCTTCCTTCTTTTAAGCACCACACAATGACAGTCAGAGTCCAAGTCCATTTTCAACAAAACACTTTTACTCAGCTCATCCAGTTTAGTCACAGAAACTGCACAAGATTCTTCGCAGAATATCACCATTCCATTCCATGCACTGTCCCTTTCTCCTCCATGAATATCCACTGGGTCTGCCGGTGCCGCAACTTTCTGAGAGTACAAACTAACCCGCTTCAGGAGTTCCCCGTCCGCTTCCTCTCCAATGGTGAAGTTGAAGGATGGTTCATCCATTCCTTACCAGGCCGTAGGCCTCGGATGTTAAGGGTGGTTCCCACCAAGTTAGCTGCTACCATTGTTATGCTGTCTAGATATTCCCCCACTACGTGTGACTGTCAGCTCTGAGGCCCTGGACTGCTGAGCTCCTTGGCTTAAACGTTTCTGGACATAACTGTCCTGTCCTTGCCCCCCGCTCACACTCTACTCTACTGACTCACACCAGGAAGCTTCCCAACACTACTTTCTCTTAGCCCCTCCTAATTAGCCTAATCCTGCTGGTCTAACTAATTCCTCTCCTATTCTACTGTGCTCCCCTACTGGTCTAAGTCCTACAAATTCCCTATATCTCCTCAGCACATAAACATATATACAATGCATTACACAGTATAACAACATTATAAACATATGAGGTACATTCGCTTGTAACATGGGAACATGTGCATGGCGAGCAGGGCATAAACTAGCCTCCGTACACCCCCTACACCATACGCCATCCATTTTTGGATGATGTATTGATGATCCGTGAGATGTTGAGAGCGTGGCCTATTTTTATAACCTAACCTTGTTTTACTTTTCTCCACAACTTTACTTTTTCCAGGTACTGTACTGTATATCAGTTGTAAATCACATACAAATATATACCAGCATGCAATATATTGCAAACATTATAAGCCAGCAATCAATAAATCACAGAAAAGCCATTAAAGAGAACCTGTCATCAGGATCAGGCATGTTAAAAGAAATGTATGGGCATAAGGACGCTGTCCTACTGGTTTAATAGTTATCTTCACTGTAAAAATCCGTATCCTAGTTCTTCTGTAATTGTCTTTGGAAATTTGTGTGTTCATGCATCGGGGCCTGGGGGCCGCAACTGTGGTTAGGGTCTTCGGCTCTGCTCCGGCCCCCCAGCTGACTATGGTGTCAGTATCTTGTAACGGTTTTACATTTTGTGCCGGCTCGGTCCTAACTGTGGCGATGCTTGTGCAGATTCGCCTCGCAATGGTCTTCAGTAAAATGGCACCGGCATTGGCGCATGATCACATTGAGATGCCGGTGGTCTTCAGTAAAATGGCGCAGGAGGTGCAGATCTAAATCTGCTCATGCGCCAACACCGATGCCACTTTCCTGGACCTCTGCAATTCTCCCTGGCATGCTCTCAATCAACTTCTGGACCAAATCGTGACTGATAGCAGTCCATTCTTGCACAATCAATGCTTTCATTTTGTCAGAATTTTTAGGTTTTTGTTTGTCCACCCGTCTCTTGATGATTGACCACAAGTTCTCAATGGGATTAAGATCTGGGGAGTTTCCAGGCCATGGACCCAAAATCTCTATGTTTGTTCCCTGAGCCATTTAGTTATCACCTTTGCTTTATGGCAAGGTGCTCCATCATGCTGGAAAAGGCATTGTTGATCGCCAAACTGCTCTTGGAGGGTTGGGAGAAGTTGCTCTTGGAGGACATTCTGGTACCATTCTTTATTCATGGCTGTGTTTTTAGGCAAGACTGTGAGAGAGCCGATTCCCTTGGCTGAGAAGCAACTCCACACATGAATGGTTTCAGGATGCTTAACAGTTGGCATGAGACAAGACTGGTGGTAGCGCTCACCTTGTCTTCTCCGAATGAGGCGTTTTCCTGATGTCCAAACAATCGAAAAGGGGATTCATCAGAGAAAATAACTTTACCCCAGTCCTCAGCAGTCCACTGCCTGTACCTTTTGCAGAATATCAGTCTGTCCATGATGTTTTTTCTGGAGAGAAGTGGCTTCTTTGTTGCCCTCCTTGAGACCAGGCCTTGCTCCAAGAGTCTCCGCCTCACAGTGCGTGCAGATGCACTCACACCTGCCTGCTGCCATTCCTGAGCAAGCTCTGCACTGCTGGTAGCCCGATCCCGCAGCTGAAACACTTTTAAGAGACGGTCCTTGCGCTTGCTGGTCTTTCTTGGGCGCCCTGAAGCCTTTTTGGCAACAATGGAACCTCTCTCCTTGAAGTTCTTGATGATGCGATAGATTGTTGACTGAGGTGCAATCTTTCTAGCTGCGATACTCTTCCCTGTTAGGCCATTTTTGTGCATTGCAATGATGACTGCACGTGTTTCTTTAGAGATATCCATGGTTAACAGAAGAGAAACAATGATGCCAAGCACCAGCCTCCTTTTAAAGTGTCCAGTGGTGTCATTCTTACTTAATCATGACAGATTGATCTCTAGCCATGTCCTCATCAACACCCACACCTGTGTTAACGGAGCAATCACTGAAAAGAGGTTAGCTGGTCCTTTTAAGGCAGGGCTGCAATGATGTTGAAATGTGTTTTGGGGGATAAAGTTCATTTTCTAGCCAAATATTGACTTTGCAAGTAATTGCTGTTAAGTTGATCACTCTTTATAACATTCTGGAGTATATGCAAATTGCCATTAGAAAAAGTGAAGCAGTAGACTTTGTAAAAATTAATATTTGTGTCATTCTCAAAACTTTTGGCCATGACTGTATATAAGGATTGGGGAGCAAGAGAGGCATTTTTCCCTGGCAGTGACCCTAGGCATCTGCATTTTTCCTCCCCCTCGCTCGTTCTGAGCCAGCTTTCAAGTTGACAGCCATATCAGAGAAGATGTGAAATGCCTACTCGCTGGCTTCAATTGTACTTTTGCCTTTTTGGTGCGAGTGCAATTGAAGCCCTGAATGTTGGCACTTATAGATCAGGGAAATATCAGCATCATGATCAGATCAGTGTGAGGAGACAGTATGCGCAGTAAGGAATGTGTGAGGAGACACTATGACAAAGGGAGAGCAATGTGTGAGGAGACAATATGGAGAGGGAGAGATGTATAAGGAGTTATTAGTGGCAGGGGCGAATGTGTGAGGAGTTAGTATAGGCGGGGGACAAATATGTGTGAGGAGAAAATATGGGGAGGGTGTAGGAAATGTGCAAGGAGACAGTATGGTGCTGTGTGAGGAGATGTGAGACACAGTATGGTGAGAGAAATGTGAGAGGGGACAGTTAGAGAAAAGTGTGCAAGGGCACAATATAGAGAATGAATAGAAATGGGTTGTATCCGCTCTCCAGACAACAAGGACATCGTCTATGAAACATGTCCACAATGAGACATTCGCAGTGCCTTCAATAGGAATGTCTCCAAAGACCACGGTTTCCTCCCACCAGCCCAGGAATAGATTGGCATATGATGGGGCACAGGGGCTCCCCATCGCAGTACCCCTGAGCTGGGAAGTACTTCCTATCAAAGGTGAAGAAATTCCTTGATAGACAAAAATTTAAAGCTTCAAGAGCGAACTCATTGTGGTTGGAGTACTGATGACCTCTACCCCTTAGAAAGAATTCTACTGCCGATAAGCCTTTATCATGGGGGATGGAAGAGTATAAAGACTCAACGTCAATGCCGGCCAGCAACATATCAGAGTCGAGGGTTAGGCCCTCTATTTTCCTCAAAAGATCCTTGGTATTACAGATATATGAGTTTAGACTGGTGACGAAGGGCCTGAGGATGCGATCAAGATAGATGCTTAGATTTTGGGTGATAGTAGTAAAAATCTGGCACTCAACTTAGAATATATATTTTATTGCATCCAAAGTGACAGAGGAACAGCAATCAGTTGCTGATTGCTGTTCCTCTGTCACTTTGGATGCAATAAAATATATATTCTAAGTTGAGTGCCAGATTTTTACTACTACTATTATGGTGTTGGAACCTATCTTGGCACCTACTCATCTAGTTAATTGCTGTGCACACGTGTCTATTTATAGATTTTGGGTGAGACTGTCAACCCCTGAAACAATGGGCCGACCTTTTAAAAGACTCAGTCCCTTATGAATTTTTTGTAAATAATAGAAGGTCGCCATAATTGGAAAATTGGGGAAGATGAAGTCGTGCTCTTGTTTAGTAATAACACGACTATCAAGTCTTCTTTTTGCCAGTCTCCCCAAATCACGCTTAAAGTCCTTTGTTGGATTAGTAGCTAGAACATCATAGCAGGTTCTCTCTTGAAACAATGAATAACATAAATTGTAATAGTCACCTATGTTCATGACAATATTGCCCATTTTATTGGATTGTTTTATAGCAACACTACGATCACTAGTAACGTTACAGGCAAGTCTTTCTCAATTGGATCCTTCATTAATTGTAGGTCCAAGGGCATTATCAACAAAATGAACTGTCAGTGTGGGATAGAATACGTTGGCAAGACCAATTGGGATTGTCGAATCCTACAGAAGGAGACTCGTTGGATATACCGGCTTAACACGGTTGCCCCTAGAGGCCTTAATAAGCAACTTTCCTATACATGTTTTCTTTCGTTTCAGGGCTTTAATAGGGTCATTGTAGCAGGGACAGCTGCCGTTGAGTCAGGGCGCCATCTGCACAGGTCTCTGGGGTGCCAACCTTCGCTGTTAAGAACTAATCTACAACTGATTTCTACCTAATAGTTGGCATGACAACAGTTTTTGTTTGTATTTGGAGGTACACGCACTTTACTAATATGCGCGGACCTCTTAAATACCAAAATCCTGACCCCACCATTTAACTCATTGCTTGGCTGCTTCCTCCACACTCCGTCCGCAGATCTGTTACTCTGTCCTCCAATTGTTTTCCGTGCTGTTCTCCCTGGCAAATGCATCTGTTTTCAATTGGCTTCTTTTTTGAATATATATATATATATATATATATATTGCTGTCAATGGGTGTACTGTGTCTGGATAGTAGTCACAACAGTGTTATTTCTCTAACGCCACTGCTCTGTTATTTTGAGGAGGTTTTATTGAAACAAGCATTTTGTCTGTACCTGTAAAGGGTCAATGGGACTTTGCATTGTCCCCCATGTTTAGTGAATAGATGACCTTGTGATGCAATTTTTGATTAATCATATCTACCTTAGCCTACACTGTTTTGTAGGGTTAAGTATGGGAGATGGATACCTCTTCCTTTTGTATTCCCCGCTGCCCTTGTTGCCAAGCGGTGTAGACGTTGCTAGGCGCATCACTCGGGCTATTTTACTGCAGCGCAAGACCTTCTGCGCAGTGTGTATCATGTGATATTGCTGGATCGGATGTCACGCCATTCCCAGAAGTGACGTTTGCATTCCATTTGCCGGAAGCCACGTTCCACCTGCCAGAAGCCATGTTCCACCTACCAGAAGCACATGTGTTATGATTTCGTAGCCGAGGAGGACTGCAGCAAAAATAGACCAGGCAACCAGACACCCAGAGAGGTTGGTAACTAGCGGATTGCAGACCCCTAAACTGACAGCACAACTAGAAGCAGCCGTGGGACGTGCCTACGGTGCCCTAGACGCCTTGACACAGCCGGAGAGCTAACTAAGTCTAAAGAGAGAAAGGGGAAGGCTAAATGCCCTGGAATAGAGCCCCAAAGGAATAGGTAGCCCCCAAACATATATTGGCGGTGAGACAAGATGAAATACAAACAAAGGCAGAAAATAGAGTAAGCAAATGCTGGGGCCAAAACTGTCTAGATAGAACAGGACAGGAAAGAATACTGTCTGCAATCCAGCAAAACTCTAAGGAAAATTCCAACATGTCTGATATACAAAAATACTGAGACCACACGATCTCGCCCCCGCTAGATTAGAACTCTGGGTGAACTGGTAGCAAACCAGCAGACACTGAAATAACAGGGAACTGAAAAAACATAAACAGAGGCAAATGAGAAACAGAGACCAGTGCAGGCCCCCGCAGGGGAACCTGGCTGTACAAACTCCAGAAGGGCAGAAAACTGAGATAGACAAAAAAAGCCTCAGAAATAAACAGCAAAGAACTTATCTGAAAGTTGCAGGACAAAGCAGGAAGCAAGCCTACTTCCAATGGGACCAGGAAGAAACAAATCACCGGCAAGGATCATGGGAAGGTTGCTCACTTATATACACCTGATTGCCATTCATCGCCCCTAGCTGATAGACTTGTGTTAGCCAAAGCAGCTTCATTACTATCAGCAGCCACCAGGGGGAGCCCAAACTCAGAAGTCAGATCCAGAGCATTCACAACAGTACCCCCCCTTGAGGAGGGGTCACCGAACTCTCACCTGCGCCACCAGGTCGATCAGGATGAACGCAAACCAATCTCTCAGCATGAATGTCAGAAGCAAATACCCAAGAATTGTCCTCCTGACCATAACCTTTCCACTTGACCAACTACTGGAGTCTCCGTCTAGCCAGACGAGAATCCAATACCTTCTCCTCTTCATACTCCAGATTGCCCTCAACCAAAACAGTTTCAGGGGCTTAGCCATAGGAATTACTGGCTCAACAAACCTTTTCAATAAAGATTTATGGAAGACGTTGTGAATCTTAAACGTCCCTGAAAGAGCCAAACGGAAAGAAACGGGATTAAGGATTTCCAAAATCTTATAAGGTCCAATGAACCTTGGCTTAAATTTTGGAGACGCAACCTTCATAGGGATATTTTTGAGGACAACCAAAACATGTCACCTATTTTAAACCGGGGACCATCAGTCCTGTGCCAGTTGGCAAACCATTGGGCCCTCTCCTGAGAGAGAGACAACTTATCCATTACTTGATTCCAAATTTGCTGCATTCTCTCTACCATAGAGTCAACACCCAGACAGGCAGAAGCCTCCACCTGCCCTGAAGAGAACCGAGGATGAAACCTGAAAATTGCAGAAAAAAGGGGGCATCAAAGTGGCAGAACTAGCCCTATCATTCAGAGCGAATTCAGCAAAGGGCAAAAAAGAGACCCAGTCATCTTGATCAGTAGATACAAAACAACTTAAATAAGTTTCCAAAGTCTGGTTTGCTCTCTCAGTCTGCCCATTGGTCTGAGGGTGAAACGCAGAGGAGAAAGACAACTGAATTCCCAGTCTAGAACAAAAGGCTCTCCAAAATCTGGAAACAAATTGGACTCCTCTGTCAGACACAATGTTCCCTGGAATGGCGTGCAAACGAACCACCTGCTGAAAAACAAGGGCACCAACTCGGAAGAGGATGGCAACTTCGGCAGTTTCACAAGATGGACAATCTTGGAAAATCTATCACAGATCACCCAGATCATTCTCTGAGAGACAGGGAGGTTGGAAATAAAATCCATAGAGATATGGGTCCATGGCCTCCTGGGCACAGGCAGTGGCATTAACAATCCATTAGAGCGAGAGCAGGGTTTGGTCTGAGAACAAGTCCCACAGGACTGCACAAAATTCCTAAAATCACGAGACAAAGTAGGCCACCAAAAAGACCTACTCACCAAATCTCTGGTACCAAAAATACCGGGATGACCAGCCAACGCGGAGCAATGAATTTCAGACATTACTTTCTTCCTCCATTGGTCTGGGACATACAATTTCCCCACAGGCCATCGTTCAGGTTTGTCCCCCTGAAATTCCTCCAGGACCAGTCTCAAATCGGGTGAGATTGCGGAAAGAACCACACCCTCCTTCAGAATGGCAGTAGGCTCAGTCATATCAAGAGAATCCGCAAAGAAACTCCTAGAGAGGGCATCTGGCTTAGTGCCCGGAAGAAAGGAGACCACAAAATTAAACCGCGTAAAAAACAAGGCCCACCTGGCCTGTCTAGGATTTAATCGCTTGGCTAATTCGAAGTAGATCAAGTTCTTGTGGTCAGTGAGGACCACAACTTGATGTTTGGCTCCCTCCAACCAATGTCTCCACTCTTCAAAAGCCCACTTCATAGCCAATAATTCCAAATTCCCCACATCATAATCACGTTCAGCTGGGGAAAATTTTCGAGAGAAGAAGGCACAAGGGTTACTCCTGGAGGTAACAGGATCCCTTTGGGACAAAACGGCTCCTGCACCAATCTCAGAAGCATCTATCTCCACCTGAAATGGTAGAGAAACATCAGGTTGACGTAGAACAGGAGCAGAAGTGAATCTCTGCTTAAGCTCCTGAAACGCCTAAACTGCCTCTGGAGACCAATTCGCTGCATCAGAACCCTTCTTGGTCAAATCCGTCAGTGGTTTCACAATACCAGAGAAATTACCTATAAATTTACGGTAAAAATTAGCAAAACCCAAAAATCTCTGAAGAGCCTTCAAGGAAGTGGGCTGAACCCAATCACAAATGGCGTGAACCTTTACCGGATCCATTTCAATAGCGGAGGGAGACAAAATGAATCCCAAAAACAAAACCTTCTGTACGCCAAAGAGACATTTTGATCCTTTAACATACAAAGCATTTTCTCTTAAAATCCGGGAAAACCATCCGAACATGTTCCACATGAGAATCCCAGTCATTGGAAAAAATCAAAATATCATCCAAATAAACGATCAAAAACTTGTCCATAAAATCCCGGAAAATATTGTTCATGAAAGATTGGAAGACGGAAGGGGCATTAGTGAGGCCAAAAAGCATCACTAGGTACTCAAAATGCCCCTCAGGGATATTAAACGCCGTCTTCCATTCATCCCCGTGCTCAAGGCAAATATGATTATACGCCCCCCTAAGGTCAAGTTTGGTAAACCAACTAGCCCTTTCACTCTGGAGAATAAATCGGAAATCAGGGGTAAAGGATACTGATATTTAACAGTGATCTTATTAAGGAGGCGATAGTCAATACATGGCTTCAATGAACCATCCTTTTTGGCCACAAAGAAAAAGCCGGCACCTAAAGGTGAAGAAGACGGTCTAATATGACCCTTCTCCAATGACTCTTTGATATAAGATCGCATAGCATCATGCTCAGGTACAGACAAATTGAAGAGCCGACCCTCGGGAAATTTAGAACCAGGTACTAACTTAATTGTGCAATCATAACTCCTATGAGGAGGTAAGGATGCAGACTTACTCTCACTAAATACATCAAAAAAATCAGCCAAATAGTCGGGGACATCCTGAGACTGGGGAGAGGTAGTAAAAACAGGAGTGTCACCACAAACACATTGATACCCCCAACTGACCACAGACACAGACTTCCAAACCAAAACAGGATTATGGGTCTGCAGCCAAGGAAAACCCAGTACAATAATGTCATGTAAATTATGTAACACCAAAAATTTACAATTCTCTTGGTGGTCCGGGGCTACCCGCATTATCACCTGTGTCCAAAATTGGGTTTTTTTCTTCGCCAAAGGGGTAGAATCAATATAACAAAAGTGAGATTTCAGCTCACCCCAATTAATCCACATGTAGATCCACAGTGTCCTGAGCACAAGTTCACGTCTCTGTCAGACGTCTTTGTAGCATAGAAATGGAAAAAAGGATCCAGCTCCAAGACATAAAATCCAAAAATCTTTAATGATATTCAATAAAAATTCAGCCACAAAAACATACAAAAAACAGTTATTACGGTGAAAAAATGGCTGTTTCCAAAAACTGGGCGCGCTTCGAACAACTCTTAGATTCTTAGATTCAGTTACAATGAAGCAGGCATGAGAGTAATTTATAGGAACAGGTGTAACAAAAAAAACACAATTGGACATCAGGCAGGTAGGAGGGAGGCAGGAAACCTCAGGCAGGTAGGAGACGTCCAGGAGACTGCAGAGAGCAGCTGAGCAGCTTAAGGTGTACACTGCAATCTAGAGTGTAGCAACACTGAAGTTGTAATGCCAATGCACAGGTGTCTGTCTTTGTGAGCCTTATATAGGCATGTGCAAATGCTTACACGGAATCCCGTCAGGCCATCTGGAAAGCCTGACGTGGAGAACGGCAGAGTCTAGTGGACCAGGGTGAGGGACGCAAGGCATGGATCTGGGACAGGTGCGTAACAGTTCTGGCTGTCATAGACTTACGATTAATTGTTAGGTCCAGATTGCTCCAGCAAACTGCTGGAGACCGACTGGATGGCGGCTGGTAAGTATAAGACTAGAGGCAGAGAAGTTAGATTAGTAGCACCACTCCTGCGCTACATTAAAAAATATGCTGGAATGGTGCTTTTAGAGGTCATGTAATGATTATAGTTTCTTTCTGTACCCTTGACAAATATTGTATATAATCAACATATAAAATTTTATATTCACATTAGGTTGTGGTGCCACATTAATGGTTAAGTATGTCATTTGTCCCCAGTACCTTGCAGATAAGTCATGTTAATGTAAATGCTCGAAGTTGTGATACTGGATGTGACATCTACAGAGTGTACAGAGAGGTGCCCACTGCCTATTAAAGGGAATCTGTCAGCAGGTATCTGCTACCCCAACTGAGAGCAACGTCGTGTAGGAAAAAAGCAGCTGAATGCAACGATGTGTCTCTTAATGTACTGTGTAGCCGTTCTGGCACCATCAGAGCTTCTAGATTTACAATGTAGCAGAGCTGAGAATGACTCTCCATGTACAGTGTCCATAGACAGTGAGGTGCTTAGTTGCTGGACTAGTCCTGCAATGCTAGTCTCTTAGTGACAAATATTTCAGTTATTTACCAAGTGACACATCCCTGAATTCTGGATTTCAGCCGCGATCTCCTACTAGCCTCGGATTACATAGCGGTGCGTCCTATTTTTGAAGACTGTAACATTTCTGCCTATGAACTGTGTTCTCCATCTTTGATTCTCTTGGTGATTGCCGCATCCCCTCATTGACTGACATCATTAAACTGTTTGTCAAGTTTCTCTTCTGCTATTTGCCATTACAGCACTGCTGCCCTACAGATTAATTTGTCCTTTACTTGCCAGAGAACAAAGTTTTTTATTTTTAAAAAAGTAGAAAATGTAAATAAATCATATATTTGGATTTTCCGTAGGAGTTTGATAATACCAAGCTTCCAGAACTGTCATGTACATTGAATATTGAGAGGGATGAAGAACCACAGAACCCCAGAAATACAAGGTAAGTCACTATGATTGATCATCACTAACAGATATATCAGTAAGTACGCCATCTCCAATCATCAGGACAATTACACAATTGACGAGTGATGTACGAGACCACGTCTGTTTTCTCTGCGAGGCTGGTTATTGGGGGGACTCACAGTGAGCCTATAGTATATACTCCTTAGGGTAACCTAGGGTTAGGGTAACCCTAACCCTTCCAAACCATGGAGTATATACAGTCATGGCCAAAAGTTTTGAGAATGACACAAATATTATATTTTCACATGATCTGCTGCCCTCTGGTTTTTATGTGTGTTTGACAGATGTTTTTATCACAGACAGAAATATAATAATTGCAAACATATGAGTAACAAAAGCTTATATTGACAGCTAGAATGAGTTAATGTAGCAAGTCAATATTTGCAGTGTTGACCCTTCTTCTTCAGGACCTCTGCAATTCTCCCTGGCATGCTCTCAATCAACTTCTGGACCAAATCCTGACTGATAGCAGTCCATTTTTGCACAATCAATGCTTTCATTTTGTCAGAATTTTTAGGTTTTTGTTTGTCCACCCGTCTCTTGATGATTGACCACAAGTTCACAATGGGATTAAGATCTGGGGAGTTTCCAGGCCATGGACCCAAAATCTCTATGTTTTGTTCCCTGAGCCATTTAGTTTTCACCTTTGCTTTATGGCAAGGTGCTCCATCATGCTGGAAAAGGCATTGTTGATCACCAAACTGCTCTTGGAGGGTTGGGAGAAGTTGCTCTTGGAGGACATTCTGGTACCATTCTTTATTCATGGCTGTGTTTTTAGGCAAGACTTTGAGAGAGCCGATTCACTTGGCTGAGAAGCAACCCCACACATGAATGGTTTCAGGATGCTTAACAGTTGGCATGAGACAAGACTGGTGGTAGCGCTCACCTTGTCTTCTCCGAATGAAGCGTTTTCCTGATGTCCCAAACAATCAAAAAGGGGATTCATCAGAGAAAATAACTTTACCCCAGTCCTCAGCAGTCCACTGCCTGTACCTTTTGCAGAATATCCGTCTGTCCATGATGTTTTTTCTGGAGAGAAGTGGCTCCTTTGCTGCCCTCCTTGAGACCAGGCCTTGCTCCAAGAGTCTCCGCCTCACAGTGCGTGCAGATGAACTCACACCTGCCTGCTGCCATTCCTGAGCGAGCTCTGCACTGCTGGTAGCCCGATCCCGCAGCTGAAACACTTTTAAGACACGGTCCTGGCGCTTGCTGGTATTTCTTGGGCGCCCTGAAGCCTTTTTGGCAATGGAACCTCTCTCCTTGAAGTTCTTGATGATGCGATAGATTGTTGACTGAGGTGCAATCTTTCTAGCTGCGATACTCTTCCCTGTTAGGCCATTTTTGTGCATTGCAATGATGACTGCACGTGTTTCTTTAGAGATAACCATGGTTAACAGAAGAGAAACAATGATGCCAATGATGTTGAAATGTGTTTTGGGGGATAAAGTTCATTTTCTAGCCAAATATTGACTTTGCAAGTAATTGCTGTTAAGCTGATCACTCTTTATAACATTCTGGAGTATATGCAAATTGCCATTAGAAAAAGTGAAGCAGTAGACTTTGTAAAAATTAATATTTGTGTCATTCTCAAAACTTTTGGCCATGACTGTATATATACCCGGGTACAGTAACAGCCGACTCCACAATAAGGAAAAAAAAATACTTGCTGCCACCACCAGTCATTTATACAGGACGATTGGACACCTGACAAGTAGCATATAGTGTCAGGGGTGCAGTTTATAGAGCAAGAGGAACAAAACTATTACATTTTATATATTTAATCCAAAGAGCAGGCAGTGGTTATAAAAATATACAAAGATGTTACAAAATGGACAAAACATTACAGTATATACAATTACTTAAAATAAAAATGATAAACAGAAGAAATGTACTAAGGCCAGTTTTCACATTAGCGTTTCTGTGCACAGCTTATCGTCTGCATGTGCAAACGCATGCCTTAACTCATTTAAATACATGCTTATGCTGCGTTTTTTATCCGCATCAGCTTACGCATGACGCCCAAAAAAACGCTGCGTGTACATGCTTTTGTATGCGTTTGCGGTTTTTTTGCGCATGCGTTCGAAATTTCCAGGACAATTTCCTTGACATAAGCCACGTCCAATAGGCGTGTCTAATGGGAATTCTGTATATAGACCCTTGCACAGATTAAATAATCATTTCCTGGACTTGCTGTCTGAAGTACGCATGCGTATCGAACGCATCCATGCGCATATGCATGCGTACCAATGCGTTCCCATAGACTGTAATGCGTTGTTTTGACGCACTCATCCGCATGCGCATAGCTGCGCATATTTTACGGATCAAAAAATGTTGCGTATCTTTCAGCGGGTGCGGCAAAACGACGCATGCAGATGCATACCCACCCAAAATGATGCATACGCAAGTCCCTGAGTACATAATGTTAAACTTAGGTACGCAAGACGCATGCGGATCGATACGGATCTGTACGCAGGCATACGCTGCGCACACATACGCTAACGTGAACCCGGCCTAAACCTGATGTCGCAGAGTTGGATCTGGCTGTTATGAAGGGGAGAACTACAGTAAACTGCATCTTCCAGGACTGAGAAAGATTATAATTTGGCATTTGATTTTATTAACACAATCCCACATACCTCCCTTACAGTGACTCGCAACAGGGATGGTCTTCTAAAAACCATGAGATGTGTCTCAGTCTTAAAAAATTAGGAGATTCACAAATTTTACTATTTCTTCTCCTCTGGAGGTCCCAGGTGGGAGATATTACTGTCATAATTCTAATCACCATCTTACCTTTATATAGAGAGGAATCATGGCATGGATAGCATCATCCATCCGTATATCCATCGATATTTAATTGGAAGGTGTTATGGTCACTGCCCAGTGATGTAATACAATGCGTTACATTGGCCATTTTGTCAAGACTCCGAAAATATGACTTTCATATCTATCATATCTATGCCGTTCATAAATACATCAATATTCATAAAAATTTTAATGGAACAAAGAAGCTCACGTCAGTCTGTTTGTAGTTCTGTGACAAATGCAGACAAGGACCATAAATGTGTCACCCTCCACATTCTTAGGCAAGCTGGGGGATCTGCTATCCATCAGATTCCAATTTTAATTACCTCTTTGCAGGAGAGAAAGAGTTGGATGGTCTCAGACCAAGACAAGTCATATAAAGGTTAATAACCAGCTTTTTGCACCATTTAATCCACGCTTTAATATTAATATGAGAACTTGATAGATTGTTCCAATTATATTTATAAGAACATACATTAAAATTTATTAAAGGGCTCGCTCATACGGCCGAGTGCTATGCAATGTTTTATCGGGTAGCGCTTTGCCTATTGTTATACTACTGGGCACTGCAGATCTGGCATGAGAACACAATAGCAGCATGCTGGGAGTGCCTTCAATGATCGAATCACACGCACCCATATAAGTATGTGGGTACGTGTGAAACACCGGACTGCATTCAGATGACATCTGAGTGCAATCCTATATACATGCACAGAGACCATAGAGAAGATGGAGAAATTAAATTCTCCGTCTTGTCCGTACCTGTGCTGTGATTTTCTAATGCAAGACATAATCGTCCTGATTCTCTCACACAAGAGAATATACGGTAGTGGGAGCGTACCCTAATAGAAAGTCAAGCAATTTTGAAATAATACCAGTATTCCTGGATGAGAGCAAAGTGATCGCGGAGAGGAGAATGAAGTGACCATGTAGATTAGAGCAAAATGTTAGTGTAAAGAAGATTGATATGATCTTGGAGAGGAGAGTAAAATTAGTTTGGAGAATAGAGCAAACTGATCATGGAGAGTGATGTGATCGTCAGAAAGACAGCAACATAACTATGGGGAGGAAAGTTATGTGATTGTGGAGAGAAAAATGATGTGATTCATGTCATCGTGGAAAAGAGTGGAGAGTGTTGTGATCAAGTGGAGAGGATAGTGATATTGAGAGGAGGGTGATGTGATCATATGGAGAAGAGTGATGTGATCATATGGAGTAGAGTGATGTGATCATGTAGAGGTAGAGAGATATGTGATTGTGCAGATAAGATTGATATGATAATGGAGAAGAGGAGAGTTATATGATCATATGGAGAAGAGTTATGTGATCAAGTGGAGAGAAGAGTGATGTGACTACTGGAGGTGTAGTGATATGATCATGTGGAGAAGAGAATGATGCGATCAAGTGTAAAAGAGTGATGTGGAGTGGAGAGTAACATGATATGATTGTGGAGAGAAGAGTGATGTGGTATGATGTGATTATGGAGAAGATAGTGATATGATCATGGAAACTAGGAAAGTGATATGATCATGTGGAAAAGAATATGTAATCACATAGAGAGGAGAGTGATATGGCTATGTCGAGAGTGGTGTGATCATGTGGAGAGAAGAGTAATGTGATCATGGGGAGAGGAGAATGATGTGATCATGGGGAGAGGAGAGTGATGTGATTATGTGGAGAGGAGAGAGATGTGATCATGTAGAGGAGAGAGTGATGTGATCATGTAGAGAACAGAGTGATGTGATCATGTAGAGAACAGAGTAATGTGATCATGTAGAGAACAGAGTGATGTGATCATGTAGAGAATAGACTGATGTGATCATGTAGAGAATAGACTGATGTGATCATGTAGAGAACAGAGTGATGTGATCATGTAGAGAACAGAGTGATGTGATCATGTAGAGAACAGAGTGATGTGATCATGTAGAGAATAGACTGATGTGATCATGTAGAGAATAGAGGGATGTGATTATGGGGAGAGGAGAAAGATGTGATCATGTAGAGGAGAGAGTGATGTGATCATGTAGAGGAGAGAGTGATGTGATCATGTAGAGAATAGACTGATGTGATCATGTAGAGAATAGACTGATGTGATCATGTAGAGAACAGAGTGATGTGATCATGTAGAGAACAGAGTGATGTGATCATGTAGAGAATAGACTGATGTGATCATGTAGAGAATAGACTGATGTGATCATGTAGAGAACAGAGTGATGTGATCATGTAGAGAATAGAGTGATGTGATCATGGGGAGAGGAGAGAGATGTGATCATGTAGAGGAGAGAGTGATGTGATCATGTAGAGAAGAGAGTGATGTGATCATGTAGAGAACAGAGTGATGTGATCATGTAGAGAACAGAGTGATGTGATCATGTAGAGAATAGACTGATGTGATCATGTAGAGAATAGACTGATGTGATCATGTAGAGAATAGAGTGATGTGATCATGTGGAGAGGAGAGAGAGATGTGATCATGTAGAGGAGAGAGTGATGTGATCATGTAGAGAACAGAATGATGTGATCATGTAGAGAATAGAGTGATGTGATCATGGGGAGAGGAGAGAGATGTGATCATGTAGAGAACAGAGTGATGTGATCATGTAGAGGAGAGAGTGATGTGATCATGTAGAGAAGAGAGTGATGTGATCATGTAGAGAACAGAGTGATGTGATCATGTAGAGAATAGAGTGATGTGATCATGGGGAGAGGAGAGAGATGTGATCATGTAGAGAACAGAGTGATGTGATCATGTAGAGGAGAGAGTGATGTGATCATGTAGAGAAGAGAGTGATGTGATCATGTAGAGAACAGAGTGATGTGATCATGTAGAGAATAGAGTGATGTGATCATGGGGAGAGGAGAGAGATGTGATCATGTAGAGAACAGAGTGATGTGATCATGTAGAGGAGAGAGTGATGTGATCATGTAGAGAAGAGAGTGATGTGATCATGTAGAGAACAGAGTGATGTGATCATGTAGAGAACAGAGTGATGTGATCATGTAGAGAATAGACTGATGTGATCATGTAGAGAACAGAGTGAAGTGATCATGTAGAGAACAGAGTGATGTGATCATGTAGAGAACAGAGTGATGTGATCATGTAGAGAATAGAGTGATGTGATCATGGGGAGAGGAGAGAGATGTGATCATGTAGAGAACAGAGTGATGTGATCATGTAGAGGAGAGAGTGATGTGATCATGTAGAGAAGAGAGTGATGTGATCATGTAGAGAACAGAGTGATGTGATCATGTAGAGAACAGAGTGATGTGATCATGTAGAGAATAGACTGATGTGATCATGGAGAGAACAGAGTGATGTGATCATGTAGAGAATAGACTGATGTGATCATGTAGAGAACAGAGTGATGTGATTATGTGGAGAAGAGAGTGATGTGATCATGTAGAGAACAGAGTGATGTGATCATGTAGAGAACAGAATGATGTGATTGTGAAGAGGAGAGTGATGTGAGTGTGGAGACGAGAATGAAGTGACTGTATAGGAGAGTGATGTTATCATTGAGAGGAGAGTGAATTGTCTATGGAGGGTAAAGTGAACTGATCATGGGGAGTAAAGTGATGTAGTCATTATGAGGAGAGCAAAATGACTATAGGGAACAGAGTGATGTGATTATGGAGAGGAAGAGAGTAATGTGATTATGTGGAGCGGAAAGTGATGTTATCATGTGGAAAGGAGAGTGATGTAGTAGAAGAGAGTGATGTGATCATGTAGAGAACAGAGTGATGTGATCATGTAGAGAATAGAGTGATGTGATCATGGGGAGAGGAGAGAGATGTGATCATGTAGAGAACAGAGTGATGTGATCATGTAGAGGAGAGAGTGATGTGATCATGTAGAGAAGAGAGTGATGTGATCATGTAGAGAACAGAGTGATGTGATCATGTAGAGAATAGAGTGATGTGATCATGGGGAGAGGAGAGAGATGTGATCATGTAGAGAACAGAGTGATGTGATCATGTAGAGGAGAGAGTGATGTGATCATGTAGAGAAGAGAGTGATGTGATCATGTAGAGAACAGAGTGATGTGATCATGTAGAGAACAGAGTGATGTGATCATGTAGAGAATAGACTGATGTGATCATGTAGAGAACAGAGTGATGTGATCATGTAGAGAACAGAGTGATGTGATCATGTAGAGAACAGAGTGATGTGATCATGTAGAGAATAGAGTGATGTGATCATGGGGAGAGGAGAGAGATGTGATCATGTAGAGAACAGAGTGATGTGATCATGTAGAGGAGAGAGTGATGTGATCATGTAGAGAAGAGAGTGATGTGATCATGTAGAGAACAGAGTGATGTGATCATGTAGAGAACAGAGTGATGTGATCATGTAGAGAATAGACTGATGTGATCATGTAGAGAACAGAGTGATGTGATCATGTAGAGAATAGACTGATGTGATCATGTAGAGAACAGAGTGATGTGATCATGTAGAGGAGAGAGTGATGTGATCATGTAGAGAAGAGAGTGATGTGATCATGTAGAGAACAGAGTGATGTGATCATGTAGAGAACAGAGTGATGTGATCATGTAGAGAATAGACTGATGTGATCATGTAGAGAATAGACTGTTTGGATCATGTAGAGAACAGAGTGATGTGATCATGTAGAGAATAGACTGATGTGATCATGTAGAGAACAGAGTGATGTGATCATGTAGAGAACAGAATGATGTGATCATGTAGAGAATAGAGTGATGTGATCATGTAGAGAACAGAGTGATGTGATCATGTGGAGAATAGAGTAATGTGATCATGTAGAGAATAGAGTGATGTGATTGTGAAGAGGAGAGTGATGTGAGTGTGGAGACGAGAATGAAGTGACTGTATAGGAGAGTGATGTTATCATTGAGAGGAGAGTGAATTGTCTATGGAGGGTAAAGTGAACTGATCATGGGGAGTAAAGTGATGTAGTCATTATGAGGAGAGCAAAAGGACTATAGGGAACAGAGTGATGTGATTATGGAGAGGAAGAGAGTAATGTGATTATGTGGAGCGGAAAGTGATGTTATCATGTGGAAAGGAGAGTGATGTAGTAGAAGAGAGTGATGTGAACATCTGTAATGGAGAGTGATTTGATTAAATCGTGGTGAGGGGTGACGAGAGTGATGTGATCATGTGGAGAGGAGCTATATGATTAGT
Source organism: Oophaga sylvatica (assembly GCA_033576555.1). NCBI lineage: Eukaryota > Metazoa > Chordata > Amphibia > Anura > Dendrobatidae > Oophaga > Oophaga sylvatica. Next base: position 403,731,248 of record JARQOD010000003.1, read on the forward strand.
GATAAGCGAATTTGTTCGGAAAACGATCTCTAAACATAAAATTGACACAAATATGGCACATTCGGATTCATAATCAGAAATACTAGCAAAATTTTATTTAAAAAATCGGAAACATTTGGTAAAAAGTGCGGAAAAATATTTGTGCTGCAACTAAAGTACTTTGAACACTTTGGCTAGGATAATGGTGGTGTATGATGACCATGGTGCACGTGTTTGATGAGGGTAGGGGGTGGGCAAAGCACAGAGGAGCAGCGTACTTGTAAACTTTTTTTTTCTTCTAACTTTATTTGTGCACCTTGCGACCGGCCAATCAGGGCGCAGGAAACATCCACAATGTCCTGACACAACGGCTTATGTAATTGGCTGCTGAAATCACATGTCCTTCTCCATATAAAGAGTTGACATCTTGTTTTAGCGCCATTTTGACACTGTAGCAGTGCAGAGAAGCTGCTCCTGATGCTGGGAAGAAACGAAGCCCTTGTGGAAGGGGGATTAGACTGAAGAGACCCTTGTGGCATATAGCGGTGCTTCCCCGCCTCCCGCCAATCCCATAATAACAAAACAACAGCAGGCCTGGATGGGTTGAACAGGTCGGTCACAGTTTATTAAATTAGAAGCAGAGAGGGGAAATACAATTCGCAACCGCCTCTCTGCCGATGACCCACGGCGCCGCCAGTGGGCGTAATTTACAAGGAGGGAGGGGCAAATACGATCCGCAACGGACTCTCTGCCGAGGACCCCGGCACCGCCGGTGGGGCGAGCATGCAGATGAGAGGTTACGAACCGTTACCCCCCCATACTACCGCTGTGACAATGAATACGACAAAAACTTTGTAAGTAATGACAAGTATGATAAATTGTATATATATATGTATATATCAAAATTTTTTAAATTTTTTTTTTAAATTATGTACAATAGCAACACAGCAAATCTTCAAATATAAAAAGGGGAGGGAGGGTAGGACAAAACTTCCACTGGTCAGACGAGGGAGAAAAAGGAAGAATCCGGCCCACACACAGGAATTTAATCCCTGAGGGTGCGGCCGGACTCCACTTCCTCCTTCTCCCCTTTGGTCAGTGGAGTCCGTTATATGGCATCACCTGGGGAGGAGGGAGTGACGGGAGGAGGGAAGCACAGCCCACAGTTCCTTCTAACTAAAGAGTCTATATGGGCTCTTCAGTCAGAAGCTCGATCCCTAAGCGGTGCCGTGCTTACCAGACTGAAGAGACCCTTGTGGCGTGTAGCAGTGCTTCCCCGACTCCCGCCAATCCCATAATAACAAAACAACAGCAGGCCTGGATGGGTTGAACAGGTCGGTCACAGTTTATTAAATTAGAAGCAGAGAGGGGCAAATACAATCCACAACCGCCTCTCTGCCGAGGACCCCCGGCACCGCCGATGGGGCGAGCATGCAGATGAGAGATTACGAACCGTTGCCCCCCCCATACTACCGCCACGGAGGATCATGTGTATACCTACACAGGACTCCGACTCCCACACAACAACATTAAGGCCTGTTCAACCCCATCCTGTAAATTGGTTAGAAATATATCGAGCCCGATATCATTCAGATGCATGCCGTCCGGTCTCAGCAGATTTACATTGTCCTTCTGCAGGTCGTGGTGGTTAACCACAATGCCGTAGTTTTCCCTGACCAGTTTGTCCATCCTTTTGTTTATTTTCTTCCTTGATTTATCGATGGCTTTCGGATTCTTTGCTCCCCACCAGACAGCGCGTGGTTTTATGTCGGACCACACCACCACCGTATCTGGGCATAAGCAGGTAAAATGCAGTATATCAGTTGACATCATTAAGTATAGGTCGGCACCTTTTTTCGTGACTAAATCATCTCCGCCGGTGTGCAGTACCAATACCAGAGGCCCTTTGGCCGTCTTTACGATGTTGGCCATTTCGGGGAATATTTGCTGCCATCGCAGCCCTCTGACACCTCGCCAGATGACCTCCAATCCGGGGAAACCAAAATTTTTTCTGCGTAGGCGTAGGCTTGCCCTTTTGTACGCCCAGTAAACATAAGAGTGCCCTAGTACCCAAACTGTGGGTTTTTGGCCGCCAGAAAGAAACGAGAGGTGTTAGAGCAGATCTGGTCTTATATATAAATACAAAAAAACAAACCAATAACCACAACAAATGGTTAACGGATGTAAAGCAGAGTTAACGTTAACGGGATACCCCGGAAGAAGGCACTGCGCCGAAACGCGCGTTGGGGTGGGCAGAGACGCAGCTCACATCAGGTACTAAATGGATTATTGATCCATAAATGGATACTAAATGGATTATTGATCTTTGCTATTGCGGTACTGTGGACGGGCTTATTGTTAAAGGTAGATCGTTGGCACAACTGTTGTGAGGAGAAATGGTGGTGCCCGAGAAGGATCCCAATCCGTAAGGTAATATAATATAATCTCGGCACACACCAGTGGTAATTTTGTAGTGATAATTTTAATCAAAGTAGAAGTACATACACCGTACACAAACGTTTCGGTCAGGCACGACCTTCTTCAGTGTACTGTAACATGAGAAATGAAAATAAAATGTATATATACAGAATAATCCGATATAACATGGGGCATTAAAAGAAAGTATATACAGGTATATTGCTGAAGACACATAGTGTGGACATAGTATAATCATCGTATAATGCTTAGAATCATCCAATATAGTATCTATAAAAATATAGATGTAGGTAAGCAGAGGTATGTGTCACCCCTCAAAAAAGGTCATATCTAATAAATCATGCAAATATACATACCAGGAAATGGTACTACGGACCGGGTGCAGAGAAGTTATACCTGAAGCAGATTAGGTGACAAACACGTGTACTGAATATATATGTGTATACAGAGAGGGAACCAGTGACTGGGTGGAGTATAACCTACCATAAGGTAATATAGAATCATGTGCTGAAGATAAGAAGTCTGGGGAAAGGAATAGTGATTAAATGAGTTACCGTTATGGTTTAAGAACGTAACTGCATATAGTGGGGCAAAGCGTTAGAGGATAGTGGCGTTGAGGAGTGCTGTGCTTACCCGTGGTGTTAAAGGCAGGACGGACCGGCTACGACGCGGTATTCCACTGCTTGTCAGAGAGCGCTTGTGAGGGGACAGCTGCCGGCATATGAAGCCAGGTAAGCGTGTGATCCGGACCGGAAGTTCGGTACCGGAAGTGGGGTGGCGTGCGTTCCAGCAGGCTGCAGATGCGTTCCACACGCAGGAAACAGTATGGAGGATGAAAATAGAAGTGCCTCAGTAAGGTGTATGCGCCATACAGTGATAAGAAACAAACATAACAGTGCTGATGGCGATCCATATAGGCGAAAGAGGAAGTGAACGATCATGGTACAATTTAGTGGTGAAGAGATAGAGATCGTGTTCCCACAATTCTGTGCCCAGACAACAGATTTTCATAATGGTAGATTCTGTAAACAAAAATTACATAGTCAGTGCATGATATATTTCAGGACCTATATAAAACACCTATAGAAGATAAAGATAACGACTAAACAAAAGATATGATGTCGTATTCTCTATTTAACCCCTTAGGGTGCAAGGTGTCCAATTCATGGATCCAATAGGCCTCTCTTTTTTTGAGGAGACCGATGCGGTCACCCCCCCGGCGTGGTGCATGTACATGTTCGATAACCTGATATTGGAGTTGCGCAATATTATGACCAGATGTCACAAAATGATTTGGAATGGGGAGGAGGAGATTCTTACATCTAATCGTCGACTTATGTTTAGATATACTGAGTCGCACTTGGTACCAGGGCTATGGGGTACTCGGCACCGAGCCCATGAAAGTCTATGGGGTTTGTCACTGGCAGCAGCGACTTATGTTTAGATATACGATTCTTTATTGCTTGTGTCGTCTCACCCACATATAACAGGCCGCATGGGCATTTTATTAGATAAACGACGAAGCTGGAGTTACATGTGAAGTATTCTTTAATCTCATATCTTTTCCCTGTATGTGGGTGATGAAATGTGTGACCTCTGATGACGTTATTGCATTGCATGCATTGTAGGCATGGAAATGTCCCATATTTGGGATTGGAGAGAAAGCGTTGTTGTTTTGGAGGGTGAGACGAACCAATGTCGGCTCTGATTAGATGATCTCTCAAATTGCGCGGTCGGCGGAAACAAGGGAGGAAGGGTTTGCTAAATTCTTTGACATTAGGGTGTGCGGTACTTAATAGATGCCAGTGGCGACGTATGCTGGTATGTAGGCGATAAGCTATGGGGTGATAGTCATGAACGAACGGTATCCTGTCTTGTGTGTCTGTTCTAGGAGAGGTGGGAGAATCGGGGAGATTGAGAGTGTGTTCGGGGTAACCTCTATTACGAAATTTGTCACGCATCTCTTCCATGCGCACTTCTTGAGTGGCAGTATTGGACACAATTCGCTGGACTCGTTTGAGTTGTGATTTCGGGATTGAGTCTTTCATTTTGGATGGATGAAAGCTTTTATAGTATAACAGGCTGTTACGGTCTGTCGGTTTCGTGTAGATATCAGAAGAGAGCTTGTTGTTGCTTTCTCTGATGATATTCACATCCAGGAAGTGTGTACTGTTTTTATCAAACGTCATTGTGAAGTCTAAACCCGGCCAAGAGGTGCACAGAAAGGAAAAGAAGTCATTAAGAGTGCTCAGAGGGCCATTCCAAATGCAAAAGACGTCATCAATGTACCTCCTCCACACAATAGCGTGTGTACGGAAAAGGTCATTAGTGTAAATTTTGCTTTCTTCATAATGGGCAACATAGCAGTTAGCATACGGAGGTGCTGCGTTCGAGCCCATAGCGGTCCCCTTGGTCTGTAAGTAAAAGTCGTCCCCGAAAAGGAAATAATTCTTTGTCAATAGTATAGTCATAAGTTCGCAGCACATATTAATTTGATCAGGAGTGTAAGTGGAGGACTCCAGAAGTCTCCGTACTGAGAGAATGCCGTCTTTATGTGGTATGGAGGTATATAAATCTTTAATATCGAAAGTTACCAACAAAGCCTCCTCAGGGATTTGTGTTGTGAATGGGTTTGAGATGAGTTCTGAATAGAGGCTCCCTCTGGTGGTTACAAGCGGTACTAGTGAGGATTGTGAGGACTGGGAATCAGGTGTTACTGATTGGTCTTTTATAAGGGAGTCATTTTCCCATCAGGGTTGCCGGTGATCAATTGTTCTGGTCTGAATCCTTCTTTCCAGTTTCCCTTGTAGCCTGCTGTGTCGTGTCTGCATCTCCTGCTATCAGATAAGACTATTTCTTATTTTGTGTTTTTGCTATATTTTTGCATTTTGTCCTGCACTTCTGTGGGGCCTTCAGGGTCCCCTCCGGGGGCTTCTGCCCTCTCAGTTTAGTCCAGCCACTGTGTTTTGTACTTTTGCTTTTTCCAGTTTTTTCAGTGGCTGCTGTTTTGTTTTTGTTACACCAGAGAACTAATTTAGGTGGTAGAGGTCGTGTGATCTCAGGTGATTTTGAAATTAGTAGAGTTGGTGTTTTTTCAGGGTTTTCTGAGATTGCAGTAAGTGTCCTTCCTATCCTTTTCTATTTAGATAGTTTGGGCCCCAGCGTTTGCTCATACTATTTTCTTTCTGTGTCAGTATTTCCTCTTGTCTAACCGCCATTACATGTTTGGGGGCTTTCTATTATCTTTGGGGTTCTGCTCCGGGGCAGATAGCTTTCCTATTTCTATCTTTAGGTGTAGTTAGTTTCTCAGGCTGTGACGAGGCGTCTAGGACCAACGTAGGAACGCTCCACGGCTGCCTCTAGTTGCTGTGGTTAGTCAGGGTACTGCAATCTCATAGATTCCAACTGCTCTGGTGTATTTCCTTTTTACCTGCACTCCTCAGCTACCGTAACATAACAGATTTGATCAAGATCATGTATCATGTTGAGGAATTCTCCTGTGTCTAGGAGAAAGGAGGAGGATTGTTTGATAAGTGGTGTCAAGATTTTTTCCAAATATTTGGCTATTGGTGAGAAGATGGAATCCGTGGAGGCAACTATGGGCCTCCCGGGGGGTTGGTAAGATTTTTATGTACTTTCGGTAGTACGTAAAAAACTGGAGTTATGGGAAATTTCTTATGGAGGTATTCGCAGGTCTTATTATCTATCGTACCGTTCGAGATGTATTTGGTAAGGGTGGTCTGAATGACAGAATTAATTTCATTAGTAGGGTCATAATTCAATTTCTGGTAAGTTGAAGTGTCGTTTAATTGACGGTTAACTTCACTCAGATACATGGTTTTGTCTAAGACGACTATGGCTCCCCCTTTGTCGGCTGGTTTTATTATGATATTTTTGTCCTCCTGTAAATTACATAAGGCCTGTTGGTCAAGGGATGTCATGTTTGAAGGGAAGAATAACTTTTCTTATTCAAATCTTCTTTAAGACTAGAGAATGTGGTCTGAATAAATGAAATAAACGTCTCCAGAGCATGAGATCCATATGGGGGTCTAAATGTACTTTTGTTGCGTAGGCCCAACTGTTGGGCTGACACAGGTGTAGTGGAGGAATCTGCATTGGTATTGGGAGTCAAGACGTTAGAGAAATACAATTTCAATCTGAGAGATCGGTAAAACCGTTGTAAATCCATGTCGAGTTTGAAGATGTTGTATCGATAGCTAGGGCAAAAGGATAAACCCTTTTGTAGTAGCTGGTGTTCCGCTATGCTCAAGCTGCTAGATGAAATGTTAATTACCAGGGATTATTACCTGGGAGCGGGTCACACGATTGAAATCTCTGTGCGTGTCTCTTTCCTCGGCGGGTCCTCTTCTTCTTGTGGCCCGTCTTCTTTGTCCTAAAAAACGGTTGGGCTGGAAAGGTCTTTCTCGGTCTGATCCCGAGGTTGATACATCTGTAGAGGATCTGTAATAAGAGCGTGAGAAGTTCCCAGCCATAGGCGATACTTGCCATTTGTAGACCCTTTGTTGTTCGTAGTCCTCAGTATCACGGGCGAATTTATTCCTCTTCCTTGTTTCGGTCTCCCGACGATGTAGATTAATGATGTCGTTGATTTTTGTTTTGAGGTTGGTGAATTCCTCTGGTGTAGTGGAGGCAGTGAGTTGGCTCTCGATGTTGGCGATTTCTTCTTTGCTCTTGATAATGGCTCTATGGAGATGTTCCAATGTCAAAGTTATGAGATCAAAAGAGCATTTGTTAATAATTTGTTCAAATTTGATACAAAAATCTTGTGAATCGTGGAATAGAGTGAGACGTAGAGGAACGCGCAACCCTCTCGGTATCCTCTGAACTTTGAGGTATTCCGTTAGGGTCGCGCAGTGAAGTTCAAAATTGGTGCATCTCCTAAGTTCTTTTTCTAGATCCCGACCCCTAGTTTCCTTGGGGGGAACTCGTAAGAAATCGCTAGATAGAGTAGAACGTGCTATGATATTGGATGTTTCATCCGCATTATATGAAAATGTGAGGGATGATGACATTGCCCAAGAAGCAGTGTGCTCAATGAAAGGGTTAATACGTTGAAGGTAGATCATTGGCACAACTGTTGTGAGGAGAAATGGTGGTGCCCGAGAAGGATCCCAATCCGTAAGGTAATATAATATAATCTCGGCACACACCAGTGGTAATTTTGTAGTGATAATTTTAATCAAAGTAGAAGTACATACACCGTACACAAACGTTTCGGTCAGGCACGACCTTCTTCAGTGTACTGTAACATGAGAAATGAAAATAAAATGTATATATACAGAATAATCCGATATAACATGGGGCATTAAAAGAAAGTATATACAGGTATATTGCTGAAGACACATAGTGTGGACATAGTATAATCATTGTATAATGCTTAGAATCATCCAATATAGTATCTATAAAAATATAGATGTAGGTAAGCAGAGGTATGTGTCACCCCTCAAAAAAGGTCATATCTAATAAATCATGCAAATATACATACCAGGAAATGGTACTACGGACCGGGTGCAGAGAAGTTATACCTGAAGCAGATTAGGTGACAAACACGTGTACTGAATATATATGTGTATACAGAGAGGGAACCAGTGACTGGTGTGGAGTATAACCTACCATAAGGTAATATAGAATCATGTGCTGAAGATAAGAAGTCTGGGGAAAGGAATAGTAATTAAATGAGCTTATTGTTATTGACCTCAGTTCTGATCTGTACATATGGATATTATCCTTTCTATGTGATTATATACTGCAGTCTTATGATATATGCACTGTGCACTTTGTCCATGTATCGTGATTTTTACGTATGTTACCCATATTCTTTTGCCTGATGTGTGTTCATGTTCTCTGTCGGTTTACCACTGCCATCTTTGGTATTTTTTATTAGTATGTATTCAATAAATTTTGCATTTTTTCATTATACTTTGAGTTGTGCACTTTTCTTCATTTGATTTTCATGGTCTTATATATCTTGCAAAACATGCGGATTTCCAGCGGCCTAACCTCTGGACTTCAGCTTCCGGTACGCCGGCCCTAGCAGCTTCGGTGGCCTCCCCTATACTGAAGGAATGCGTCCCGTATTGTTTTGGGTTACCGCCGACTGCCTCTATTCTGTGTTTAAAAATCGAGTGGAACTGATATTTGGTAAGCGGGGACCCGTCGGTGTGTGAGAGGAAGAATCTACTGTCGTGTCTTATACCCGCAAAGCGTTTTACTATTTTTAACGGGCATATTGGGCCGTCTAAAGCCTTGAGCAAGACCCAAGCGCCTCTACCGGTGGGATCGCACTTGGATTTTCGTACCCTAATGCGTAAAGCATCGCTACAAATGACGACATCCTCGAGGATCAACCCGCCCACCGATGCTGTTTTTGACTGCGGCACTAGTTCGCCAATGCACAGCGCCCCGAAAAATGCAATCTCAAACGCTGTAGATACTAGAGTCGCCTCGTACTGCAACTTGCAAACTGACATCGAGATTATGATATTACACAACAGGCTTAGAGACCCGGGGCGACAACATTCCTGACTAGGTTGGAGCCTCTTCCAGCCTTTAACGGCTTGCCTGACAAGGAAGTATTTAGTAACGTCGTCCCAACCTAGAAGCTGGAAGAAAAAGGCTATTCCCGCTAGGTGTCGCTGGGCTGCGGTACCCGACACTCCTCTATTCCTGAGCAGATTCAGGAGTTCTATCAGAACGTCGCATCTAGCCCGATTACATGTATCGACTGGTCTTCCCTTGATTAAAGAGTGCCATTCCTCCCATGCCTTACCGTAGACCTGCCAGGTAGCCGGTGTCACTGAGGCTTGGATCAAGGGCATCAGTGATTGGCCACAGTGTCCCAGAGGGAGGGAGGACACTGTAAGCCCAGTGGTCGAGCTTTGGGGCGGAACGATTTGAAGGCCTGCCAATCGGAAGACAACAGAGAGTTAACAATCACATCTTCTGCAATAGACGTAACTCTGGCGCGGCACCAGATGTTGTGTCTAAGGCACAATAGCACTAGGTGGCGCAGCAGCGCGAGAACAGGCGGGGAGGAAGAAGACATGCTGTTTAAACTTCTTGCGGTTCCTGGGTGTCTGGTTAGAAATCTGATGTTAGCGTTTTTTAGTTGGGTACCCCAGAGCTCGATGGATGCTACTATTGCAAAAATCTCCCGCAGCGCCGGGTTGCGGCCCCAGGTGCATGTGGATCATAGAACAGGCCAACTGCATTTGCACCACTCATCTTTGTAGATTGCCACAAAACCGTTATTGGCATCACTACCAACCTCTAGACCTATGTTTTGCTCGGCGTTTCCTACGTCATTACACAAGTGTGTCCGTTGTCCATTGTATTGTCCATTTGTGTTGTCCGTTCTAAGAATCTAAAAACGATTTCCAGACTAACAGATCTGCTTTCAAGGAGCGGTTGAGTCTAATTCTATGTCCCGGCTGGGTAATGCCTTTAGTCGACAATGATAGACAGCGTGAGAACGCTCTGCCCACGGGCATAACGCGGCACGCGAAATTGAGCAGACCTAGCAACAACTGCATCTGCTGAAGGGTGACTTTTTTAACTTTGATGAAAATTTAGACCGTTTTCCGTGTTTTTTGTAATTTATCCGGCGGTAGACGAAAAACCATTTAGTTGGTATCAATTTCAATACCGAGAAAAGGGAGCACGTTGCATGGGCCGATCGTTTTTTCGGGTGAAAGTGGTACCCTGAAGAGCCGCGCTATAAATTTAAACTTCTGGAGGAGGGAGATACAGAGTTTTGAGTTCATGGGCCCGACAAACAAAAAATCGTCCAGGTAGTGAGTCATTGAATTGCTGCCCGTTTCGTGCCGCACTACACAGTCTAGGTGCTGAAAAGTTCGAAATAGTGGCATGAGATAGAGCAGCCCATTGGTAAGCACATGTCGAAATAAAACAGCTGGTCCACCCTGAAACCCAACAAATGAAAGCATTCAGGGTGCACCGGCAGAAGGCGAAAAGCCGACTCTATGTCGGATTTAGCTAGGAGCGCACCAGGCCCCGCGGTACGTACCAGTTCGACTGCTCTGTCAAAAGACGCATAAGTTACGGAAGAGTCTTCGGGGGGAATCGCGTCGTTAACCGAGCCACCCTTCTGGTAGGTGAATTAGCCGAAATTTACCGGGTTCTTTTTTGGGGACGATGCCTAGAGGTGAGATTCTGAGGTTTATGAAGGGAATTAATGTGAAAGGGCCCGCTATTCGGCCTAGTTCTAATTCTTTTTTGATTTTTTGTTGCAAAATTTCGGGGTATTCGCGCGCGGATTTTAGATTATTAGCCGAAGCTGGTATTTGATTTGATTTGAATGGAATGAAAAACCCGTTTTGAAACCCGTCACGCAATTGCTGGGCCGCATCTTTCTTTGGATAAAGGCTTAGCCATGGGCCTATTGCGGCTACGTTCACCGGGGTTCTGCCTCGTCGCTGCTCCATTTGGGAGATGGGTACACCTGGCTGCAGGGTGTCCACCTCCGCAGGCTGAGCAGTCGTGCCTAAATCTGCATGATGCCTGGAATCGGCAGCTTCCTTCATTATATAGCATACAGGCCCCTGGTCTATGCACGACCATTGAGTTTGGGCCTGCCTGTGGCAGTTGAAAGACTAGTGGCCGTTGCTGAAAAGGGAGAATGTTTTTGCTCCATCATTAGCCGTAGCCAGACCTCGTTGGCTTTAACGCCCCATCCTAAGTCCGGTTGGAGGGCTAGCCTCATGCGGAACTCTTCGTCGTAGCGTCTCCAATTGACGCCACTATGAGCCTTATAGGAGTTATATATTAAATCTAAATAAATGAAGAGCTCCGCGCAGCGCTCGGGATGTTTTTGACCCATGATACAGCCAAGGACAGCGAAGGCCTGAAGCCAGTTATTCATAGTATATGCTATTTTTCCTCTTAACTGTTCGCCAGCCCTCCTTTCCTTGTCTACTGACTGCTGGTCTGGCGACAGAAGTGACCATATATCGATGTAATCATTGTTCCAGATTTTTTTTTTTGTCTCTAGGTCTATGTGTGCACCTAGAGGGCTGATACCACAGTAAAATGCGTCCTTGTGTAGGCTCGCTGAATTAGATTTAGGAGTTGTCACGGCTGACCCAGTAGGGTTATCCAGGAGGTGAATTAGTGCCCTGACGGCAGATGCCAGATCGCCATCTCCAGTGGTGTGTTGTGCAACGTTAAGATAGTTTATCGTGCGTAACTCACAACTGTCAGTCACAGGCGGGGCGTCCTGGGAGCGGGCGGCTCCGGCTGATGGAGACTCTCCTTCAGCGGTAGATGTGCTGGCTTGTTGGCTGCTAATAAAGGTGTTAGTGGGAGATGAGGCTTTGCCTTCATGGGTGCGTGACAACCCTTGGCTGTCGTGCGCCTGGGGCCGAGTGACAAACTCTGTAGGCGGGACTCCCGCTCCTTCGAGGATGCCGTTCTGGCCAGGTGCCCTGTGGGCTGCAGAAGATTACCTCCGTCGGGAAGACCGTGACGTGGAACGTGAGCGCCGTTTTGCGCTGGATCCATATGACCGTCTGTCGTGACCCTCAGACGTGTCCGACCGTCCCGAAGTTGACGGTGAGCGCCATCTGGAGGACTGTGATCTGCAGTGATCCCTGTAGATGCTGCGTATTTGTCTATCCCTGAAACGAGAACAGCAACAGCCAGGGGGACAGCTAAAATGTCTGTGGGAATCTTCTGAGGAAGAGGGTAAGGGTCTACGACGTATATGACTACTGCGACCGTGGCTACGGACTGCGTTAGGGGCATTAGGATCTAGTGACGGGGGAACGGGGTTCTGGAGCTGGCTGTGTGACATCTCTGGGGCAATATTGTGTGGTGGAGGAGACGGCATATTATATGGCCGCGACGGCGCGGGGGATGTGAGTAGGTGGGGGTAACAGTGCGTTCGCTGCAGCTATATTGTTGGGTCGCGGGGGGGTTGGTGGCATGTTAGGTGTAGTTGTGGTGCTTATGTGAGTACGTGATTTTGACGTATTACTTATTTGCTGCGGAGCGCGCTGAGCGGTCGGGTTGGACCGGACATCGCGCTCCCCAGTCGCAGAAACCATATTGACCCCAGGCCGTGCGTTATCCCGAGCAGGAAGCGTCGCTGCGCCTGCCAGGGAAAAGCTGCAGCCCGGGTGAGAGGAGACGTGCTCTTGCCGGCGGGTGCCTCCCTGCAGCATAGGAGCTGACAGGTTAATTGGGGCATTTTTTCGTTTTTTAGCTCCAGCCTGACCTGCCTGCATATGCAGGTGAGGCTGAGCTCCTTGAGTCCACCGCTGGGATGCAGCGCCGGAAGTGCCCGCCCCCTGACCGGAAGTGGGCAGAGCCCGGCTACCGAGAGCAGTGGAGGAGGCCTGCGGGCCTGCCTGACGCTGCAGGCCTGCCAGAGGACCCGGGGGGATGCCGGCAGGGGAGCGGGCGATGGGGCCAGCAGCGTGAGCATGGTGGCAGGGCAGAGGCGATCCACCCCCCACATGAAGACACTCTGGGGGCGGGTGGACCGCACCGAGCGTCTGCCTGCCGGCGCCGCTGCAGGAGCGCATATGGTAACCCGCGCGGCCACCGAGGCCGGAGCGTCGGAGGCCGGCGCCGCTGCAGGAGCGACCGTGGGCACCAGTGCGGCCCCAAAGGAGAAGGCCAGAGCATCGGAAGCCCCAGGAGGGACCAGCAAAGTGTCAGGCCCGATGGCTGAAGGTGAGCCATGGGTTGCCTGGTGGGGAGGAGGGGGAGACCGGGACGAGCGACTGGGCCGGGGGGGCAGCTGGAGACGACTTCGGAGTACAGGGGCCTGGGCGAGGGGGCCAGAAAGCCGGGGGACATAGGGGAGGCCGGGATACTGGGGGATATAGAGGAGGCCCGAATACCAGGGGACATAGGGGAGGCCTGCGGCGACGCTAGACAGGGCACAGTAAGGTGAACACTAAGGGAGGACATTACTGATTGTAACCATAGCTCATCTTCCTGTGCTGCTCTCTGCCGCAGGGCCTCGATCAGGGGCTCAGATATCGCTGCAGGACACTAGGACAAAACTTCCACTGGTCAGACGAGGAAGAAAGAGGAAGAATCCAGCCCACACACGGGCATTTAACCCCTGAGGGTGCGGCCGGACTCCACTTCCTCCTTCTCCCCGTTGGTCAGTGGAGTCCGTTATATGGCATCACCTGGATAGGGGGGAGTGACGGGAGGAGGGAAGCACAGCCCACAGTTCCCTCTAACACATGTTAAAAAAGACATCAACAAACTGGAGCAAGTTCAGAGAAGAGTCACCAGAATGGTGACCGGTCTGCAAACCATGTCCTATGAGGAACGGTTGCAGGATTTGGGAATGTTTAGCTTGCAAAAAAGAAGACTGAGAGGAGACTTAATAGCTGTCTACAAATATCTCAAGGGCTGTCACATTGTAGAAGGATCATCTTTATTCTCATTTGCGCAAGGAAAGACTAGAAGCAATGGGATGAAACTGAATGGGAGGAGACACAGATTAGATATTAGAAAAAACTTTTTGACAGTTAGGGTGATCAATGAGTGGAACAGGCTGCCACAAGAGGTGGTGAGTTCTCCTTCAATGGAAGTCTTCAAACAGAGGCTGGATAGACATCTGTCTGGGATGATTTAGAGAATCCTGCTTTGAGCAGGGGGTTGGACCAGATGACCCAGGAGGTCCCTTCCAACTCTACCATTCTATGATTCTATGATTCTAACTAAAGAGTCTATATGGGCTCTTCAGTCAGAAGCTCGATCCCTAAGCGGTGCCGTGCTTACCATTCTTGATGTTCAAGGTGTATGTGGGGTAGATGGTAATGCTTGTGTGTAGCCCTGGTGTTAGGCACACGCAGTACCCTGGAGAGTGTGTGGCGAGACAGCAGTTTAATGCTCAATATCCATTCACTCAACATACACTAGACACACCCTTAGGGTAGTGTAGTTACTTGTTAGGGAGTGGTCAGGGTGTATATTGGTTGAGTGATTTTAGAAGAGTGAGTTCTGTTTCCTGTCTTCGGACAGAGAGGACGTCTGGAGTCTAGCTGGAGGGAGGAAGCCGTCGAGCCAGCTCATCATCAGTTCAGAAAGTGGAGGCTAGTACAGGTGGTCTAATTCACCTCAGCCTAGTCAGAGCTGTACCTCACCTGAATACATTGAAAGAAAGAAGAAGCTTAGTGCAGAAAGACTTCAGTCACCTGTCTAAAGGACAGTGAAAGGTTCAGAGACGTGCTCCTGCCTAGTGATAACTGAGAATCTGTAACTAACTTCGTAGGAAGTGAAGAAGGAAGTGATTACCCGACTTTTTGCAAGTGTGAGTGTTTATGCTACCAGCGAGGACAAGGCGAAAGGCACAGTGGAAAGATTATTGGAAAAGTGCTTTTGGATTGAAGAAGTCCTGCACATTGCAACCGGTCACTGGGGACCGAAGGATCACTATTAGCTTCAAGCATAGTGGTAAGAAAACCAGGGATTTACCGGACCTTAGGTCGCGGCAAACAGCCCCATATAGTCAGTACGTAACTGGGTCAGAGGGAGTGAAGACTTTGAGTCAGTGCACGACAAGATAAGAATTCAGCTTTCTCGCAGGAAGGCTCCTACCACAAAACTGACTGGGCAGTACAGCTATGGATTAGCTGGAGTTATTGAGGGAACTACGCTTCAGGCTGGTTGTACTCATTGTATTGAAAGTAAAGGAGGCCCCTAACTTGTCCAGCTGCTGTCTCAAAATACACTCTCCTTGGATCAGCCTCCCTGGGACCTGCCTGAACATCTTACAAGTAAAGGTATGGAAAGACGCTGACCGTGTGAGACTGTGTTATTTATCTGCACCCGACTCCACTAACTTCATAGACTTTGAGGGACCAGTCCCACCTGTAGGGGACCTGACATCTAGCTGCCTCACCATCCCCTCAGAGATCTACAGCAGCGCTGGTACAAATTACCAGAAGACTACAGGTGGCGTCACGAACTGTATATAAATCTATCCCCTGTAAATATTCCCCCAACATACGCCAGACCGCCAGGGCCACAGACCGAGCCACCGCTACCTGTGACAATCCCCATAGACTTCCATGGGCTCGGCTCTGAGTACCCCATTGCCCTGGTAATCCACAATTGTGGTGGCGGGTCGACACAAATTTGGCGTCACGAACAGGATACGAAACTCGCAAAATTGCGAGCCCTGTGTGCCTATGGAATTGTTTTTGTGAAAAAGGACTGTTTGCACTTTTGGCGCCAAAATCGCCATCTTTGTCGCCATATTCGCGCCCTCAGGCGCTGGAGAAGAAGGTGGGCGTACCTTCGTGGGCGTGTACCCCCCAGTGGCGCGAAGAAAATGCCTGCCCTCTCAAAGTGCTATTACAACATGCGATCCTGCCCTACAGCAAAGGAGGTCCGCCTCCTCTTCACCTTTCCTGCAAAGAGGAGGAGACGCAAACCCCGCCTCCACGGAAGAGACCGGATGTCTCTGGAGGAAGAAGAAAGAATCTTCTGGAACATCATGGAAGCAGGACGTGTGCAGCCGAGCAGGGAAGCGGAGGAAGGCAGGCCCCGTGCCCCAGCCAAGCTGCCACCAGCACCGGAGTTATCCGTGGTCCTGCACCTGCAGCAGGCGTTGCTAGAAATTCAGGAAGAAAATGCACGCCTGAAGAAGATGGTCCAGCATCAACCTGGATTTGAAGAGATCGAGAGACGCCGGCGTACCCTGGAGCAGCGGAGGCTGTGGGACGCGGTGATCTCTCCCCTCAACGACCCCCCACGATTCGAGTTACCGAAGATTCTGCTGCCCAAGGCGAAGGAGCAACCGGAGGCTGCCCCCGAAAGTACCGATCCTGATCCCACCGGTGAAGCGGTGGAGGCGAAGGAGGTTGAGGAGGTATCGCCAGTTCCGGAACGCCCGCCCGGCCAGGAGGCTGCAGCAGATGATCGGTCCCCGGCAGGGACACCGGAGGGGTCCTGTCCGTCGTTACCAGACGTCGACTGGGACGAGATGGCGCGCCTGGATGACGTCGCCTACACCGCCCAGTGGGAATATGAGTGGCAGCGTCGTGAGGAGAAGCAGAAACGCCAGCAGGAGGAAGAGCGGGAAGCTCAGAGGAACCGACAGCGACAACATGCAGAGCTGATCGCGGACAAGGAGAGTGTCCGGAGAGAGAAAGGTACCCTGAGGGAACCGCGGCGGCAGGGGTGTGTGACTGAGTTCCAGCTCCGGAAGGGCTGGGGCTTCATCCGTGAACCGGGCCTCTACCCAGGGGTCTTTGTTAGTCGCAGGGACGTAGAATCCCACCTACCGCAAGGCCATCCCGGGAGGGACTTAGTAAATGGAGACATTGTCACGTATACACGGCACTGGGGAATGAAGGGATGGTATGCCCTTAACGTCACAGTCGTCCGTGACCCCGTCCCCGACGCAGGTAACGTCACCACTACTGCAGCGTCCCCGTCTCCAGCACAAGCAGTATCCGGCCGTGCCCCAGCATCGCCCCCCTGCAGGCTCATCGCAAATGAAAGCAACATCTACATCGCAACATGCGACCCAGTTTCCATCGCAATCCATGACGCGATCCATATCGTTAACTGTGATTGAAACGCAATCGGTGTCTCGTGTGGAGAATGTACCCGTTGCGCCCCTAGAGGTTCGCACAAGAACTGTGGCGACTCAAACCCCAATAGCAGGTCACGACCTGTTAGTCCTGGGATCTAGGGATTACCGCATTGTTCCAGCCCCGGGGTGGAAAATGTATTTGAAATAAATGAGTAATTAAACAGTAAAGAAGAATCGGTGAGATCCATATAGGGTCTACCATAAGTAAAGTTGTAGAAAGTTTAAGTATGTTTACAAATTTTTGCACAAGTTGAAGAGTATAACGTATATAACGTATATATATATTTCTAACAGTAGAATGCCCGGCTGGGTAACCAGAAAAAGTTGCACTTTAGTATTATGATAATGTGATATTATATCTGTGTCTTTGTTTTACAATGGACTTTGAGGTTGAGGACTGTGCCAACCCAGAACTTATTTGTATATAGTTGCGCTTCGGTGCTTTATCTTGGTTTTACATAAAACCAGCACAACTACCTCTGAACAGAAAACCCGTGTGGTGTGGCACTGAGTGAGGTCTGCATTCGGATGTCCTGCAGCCCACCAGGACCTACGTTGAAGGTTTGGTGCGGGTCCTTCACAAGAATACTGTATATTTATTGAATGCTATTTAATATTTGTATTTTTCTATAATGTTTTATCGCAACGTTCAAGATATCCTCACCTCCCGGATGGGACGAATTACTGTTTATTGTTGATGTTTTAATGCATAAACAAAATGTCTCTTTTTGTATTTTACAGCCCGGGAGTGCTGTCTTTTACCATGGGGGAATGTGTAGCCCTGGTGTTAGGCACACGCAGTACCCTGGAGAGTGTGTGGCGAGACAGCAGTTTAATGCTCAATATCCATTCACTCAACATACACTAGACACACCCTTAGGGTAGTGTAGTTACTTGTTAGGGAGTGGTCAGGGTGTATATTGGTTGAGTGATTTTAGAAGAGTGAGTTCTGTTTCCTGTCTTCGGACAGAGAGGACGTCTGGAGTCTAGCTGGAGGGAGGAAGCCGTCGAGCCAGCTCATCATCAGTTCAGAAAGTGGAGGCTAGTACAGGTGGTCTAATTCACCTCAGCCTAGTCAGAGCTGTACCTCACCTGAATACATTGAAAGAAAGAAGAAGCTTAGTGCAGAAAGACTTCAGTCACCTGTCTAAAGGACAGTGAAAGGTTCAGAGACGTGCTCCTGCCTAGTGATAACTGAGAATCTGTAACTAACTTCGTAGGAAGTGAAGAAGGAAGTGATTACCCGACTTTTTGCAAGTGTGAGTGTTTATGCTACCAGCGAGGACAAGGCGAAAGGCACAGTGGAAAGATTATTGGAAAAGTGCTTTTGGATTGAAGAAGTCCTGCACATTGCAACCGGTCACTGGGGACCGAAGGATCACTATTAGCTTCAAGCATAGTGGTAAGAAAACCAGGGATTTACCGGACCTTAGGTCGCGGCAAACAGCCCCATATAGTCAGTACGTAACTGGGGTCAGGGGGAGTGAAGACTTTGAGTCAGTGCACGACAAGATAAGAATTCAGCTTTCTCGCAGGAAGGCTCCTACCACAAAACTGACTGGGCAGTACAGCTATGGATTAGCTGGAGTTATTGAGGGAACTACGCTTCAGGCTGGTTGTACTCATTGTATTGAAAGTAAAGGAGGCCCCTAACTTGTCCAGCTGCTGTCTCAAAATACACTCTCCTTGGATCAGCCTCCCTGGGACCTGCCTGAACATCTTACAAGTAAAGGTATGGAAAGACGCTGACCGTGTGAGACTGTGTTATTTATCTGCACCCGACTCCACTAACTTCATAGACTTTGAGGGACCAGTCCCACCTGTAGGGGACCTGACATCTAGCTGCCTCACCATCCCCTCAGAGATCTACAGCAGCGCTGGTACAAATTACCAGAAGACTACAGGTGGCGTCACGAACTGTATATAAATCTATCCCCTGTAAATATTCCCCCAACATACGCCAGACCGCCAGGGCCACAGACCGAGCCACCGCTACCTGTGACAATCCCCATAGACTTCCATGGGCTCAGCTCTGAGTACCCCATTGCCCTGGTAATCCACAATTGTGGTGGCGGGTCGACACACTTGTGAAAGCACTAGTGAACCAACAACGTCATGTCTTATGCAAAGACAACTTACAACTTCTGTTACTGGATGGCTACTCCACTACTTTTGTTTGGCAGATGCACAGCGGTACGCCTTGTTGATGAGGCCCAGAAAGAGCATGTGCTCGAGTGGATGGCAAGCGCAGCTTCAAATAGCCTCTCCTCCTCTTCCTCCACCTCAACATCACACACAGTACAGTCCACAGAGGTGGCACCCCAATTATCCCTGCTTCCCCCCACGTCACAACTCTCCCACCGGAAACTGACGGAACTGAACCACAGATTTGTGAGTCTGAAAAGCTGTTCACACATTCTATGTCACGGGCATCAGAAGTGTGCTCAGAATCTTCACAGATTCAAGGGAAGGAAAGCATCTGCACTCCAATTTTTTTTTTAGTTTGGATCTGGATCAGGACGAAGAAGGGTTCAAGCAGCATCCTGACCCTCGTCACCAGACATTAACCTCCGGGGTGAAGGTAATCCTGATCAGACTCAGATATCTGAGGCTCACAGGGACTGTTCTGTGCTGTCAGGGCAGGAAGAGGAGGAGTGTGACTCCAAGAGTGAGGAATGTGATAACTGAGGATGATAATGAAGTGGTAGATACCAGTTGGCATGAAAACACAGACACACAGCTGAGTATGTCATCTGAGAAGGAAGGCTACGTTGTGCCGTACAGCGCAGACATGTAGTGATGCAGCCACGACGAACAATGTATCTTTAGCAACAACGGTGGCTGTGGCCAGTAGCGTTTGCGGGTCTGCAGCTCGCAGAGGTGGCAAGGGTTGCCTAGCCTGGGCCTTTTTTGTCACCACAAAGGATGAGCCAACTCACGTAATCTGCAAAATTTGGAAAAAAAAACTGAGTAGAGGGGAAAAGTGCAATAATTTGACTACTACATGCGTTACATTGGGAATCCCACTGTGCTAAAACAATCATCATCCACCCCATCAATCACATCTGCTGCTGCTTCTTCCTCCTCCTCTGGTACCGTGCAAAGTATTGTCACACAGGCTTCTGACCGCAGAACCTTGGGTTCTTTACCTGATCCAGTCAGGCTGAGTGAGAGACCGTCAGATGTAACGGAAGCGGACATGCCAGCTATTTTTGACTGATCTGAGAGAACATGCACACCACAACTTTCTCAATCCGCCGTAACATCTCCGCCTGCACCTCCCTCATGATCCAGGAGTTTGTCCGTTTCGCCGTACTCTGCCCTCTCTCAGCACTGCAGCCAGACCATGATCCCTCAGTAGTGGTCACGTAAAAGATAGTTTCCTACTACACATGACAAGAAGCTGAACTCCACCATCTCCAATCTGTTGGCCACAGACATGCTGCCTTTCCACCTGGTAGATACAGACGGTTTCCGAAAGCTCATGGCCATCGCAGTCCCCAGTACCAGTTGCCTTGTCACCATTACTTTTCTAAGAAAGCTGTGCCTGCGCTACAACAGAATGTCGCAGACAACATCACCCATTCTTTGACTAAAGGCCCCGTTACACATAGCTAAATCGCTAGCGAGATTGCTGAAACGTCACCGATTTTGTGACGTAGCAGCGACCTAGCCAGCGATCTCGCTTAGTGTGACACTCAGCGACGATCAGCCGCCCTGCTGGGTGTCGCTGATCGTCACTGAATGTCCTGGACCATTTTTTGATCACTGGTCTCCCGCTGGTCAGCGCGCATCACTGCGTGTGATAGGCGGGAGACCAGCGATAAGCAAGCTGGAGCTGGTAACCAAGGTAAACATCGGGTTTCTAAGCGCCGAGCAGCGCCTAGGAACCCAATGTGTACCTTGGTTACCAGCTCCCTGCACCAGCGCGCTGGTATCTAAGGTACACTGCGGGTAACTAAGCGACGCGCATAGTCGCTGTCCTGATCGCTGCTGAGAGCTGACTGTTGGATGAGTAAGCATGGCCAAGGGCTTTACATGTTCCTGACTCTGGTGGCTGTGGGGGCAGGTGGGAAGGCGCAGCTCAACAAGTCTTGGAATCCCCAAGGCTTGCAGGACAAAGTTCTATATTTCACACTTCTTCTACTACTTCTGCCTCCTCTACCAGCTCTAGGGCCTCCACCTGAGCCCTCAACCTCTGCCTTAATTAGACACGTGTTCCAACAGTGCAGAGCGAATTCCCACCATCTCTATACTGCTCAGAAAGGGCTCACCGCTATGAGTCAATGTTATAATTGATATGCCTTGGAGATCACAGTCATACAGCTGAAGAGATGTGGACAGAAGAGGCTGGCTTCGCTACAAGATGAGAGGCCCCGGACCGGACCGCGACGCCCATCGGACCCGACCGGACGGCGGACCGCCCCTGGGTGAGTATAATATAACTCGTTTTTATTCACTTTCAGGTGACATCGGGGCTTATCTACAGCATTACTGAATGCTGTAGATAAGCCCCTGATGGCGGTGGCCCTATTTTATAGGGCAAAAATGGGGTGACAGATTCCCTTTAAGGACTTCTGCACCCTTATGCACAGTTTCAAAATGGCTACTAAGATGGTTAGCACTGATGTAGTTTTTTTTGTTTTTGTCTTCCATTAACTTTAATGGTGTTAGGCTATGTTCGGCAAATATTCGACGAATAAATTGTCGAATATTGCAAATTTGGCAATCCTAATCCGATCCAAACATTGAAATATTCGCTCATCTCTTTATGTGATCATGTGAAGAGGACAGTGATATGATTATATAGAGAGGAGAGTGATGTGATCATGTGGACAGAGATGAGAGTGATGTGATAATGTGGAGATGGGATATGTCATCAAGTGGAGAGGATAGTCATGTGATTACATAGAGAGGAGAGTGATGTGATCATGTGGAGTGGGTAGTGCTGTGATCATGTGTAGAGAACAGTTATGTGATTATGTGTAGAAGAGAGTGATGTGATTATGTAGAAAAGAGAGTGATGTGATCGTGGAGAGTGATGTGACTGTGGAAAGAAGAGTGATGTAATCATGTAGAGAGGAGAATGATGTGATTATATGGAGAGGAAAGTGATGTGATCATGGAGAGGAAAGTGATGTGATTGTGGAAGGTGATGTGATTGTGAAGAGTAGAGTGATGTGAGTGCAGATGAGAATGAAGTGACTGTGTAGAGGAGAGTGATGTTATCATTGAGAGGAGAGTGAAATGTCTATGGAGGGTAAAGTGAACTGATCATGGGGAGTAAAGTGATGTAGTCATTATGAGGAGAGCAAAAGGACTATAGGGAACAGAGTGATGTGATTATGGAGAGGAAGAGAGTAATGTGATTATGTGGAGCGGAAAGTGATGTGATCATGTGGAAAGGAGAGTGATGTGATGAAGTGGAAGAGAGTTATATGAACATGTGAAATGGAGAGTGATTGGACGTGATGATTTGGAGAGGAGAGCAATGTGATAATGGAGAGGAGAGCAAAATGTCTATGGAGGTTTAAGCAAACTGATCATGGTGATGAGAGTGATGTGGCCGTGTTGAGGAGAGAAGAATGACTATGGAGAGGACTGCGATGTGATCATGGAAAGGACAGCGATGTGATCAAGGAAAGGACAGCAATGTGATCAAGGAAAGGACAATGATGTGATCAGGCTCCACATCACACTTTTACTATAATGATCTTTCCTGAATTCAACATAATTTGCAAAAACTCATCTCCCGTCATGAATCTGTTATCAGCAAATATAGTTTATTTTACATTCTCACATAAATTCATCCTTCTGCAATTAACCAACCTATTGTTATCTTCCTCAGAGTAAAACTGCTTTCTAATAAAAGTTTATAATTTTACATATCTGAAAATGCTTATGCAACTTATGAAAATCTTATTTTTTTCAGCAGAAAACTAGGGTAAAGTGAAAATTTACAAAAAAGAAAAAACTCAAGTAAAAGTTAATTATGCATTTTACTACCCTGTCATATGCTGCTGTATGAGTGACAAGGAAAATTGTATATTGTACCTCACAATGGACAGGTAAAGGGATGATACTGTGCAGTGCATATATACAGGACAGGAGGAGTTGTACTGTGCAGTGTATATATACAGGACAGGAGGAGTGGTACTGTGCAGTGTATATATACAGGACAGGAGGAGTGGTACTGTGCAGTGTATATATACAGGACAGGAGAAGTGGTACTGTGCAATGTATATATACAGGACAGGAGGAGTGGTACTGTGCAGTGCATATATACAGGACAGGAGGAGTGGTACTGTGCAGTGTATATATACAGGACAGGAGGAGTGGTACTGTGCAGTGTATGTATACAGGACAGGAGGAGTGGTACTGTGCAGTGTATATATACAGGACAGAAGGAGTGGTACTGTGCAGTGTATATATACAGGACAGGAGGAGTGGTACTGTGCAGTGTATATATACAGGACAGGAGGAGTGGTACTGTGCAGTGTATATATACAGAACAGGAGGAGTGGTACTGTGCAGTGTATATATACAGGACAGGAGGAGTGGTACTGTGCAGTGTATGTATACAGGACAAGAGGAGTGGTACTGTGCAGTGTATATATACAGGACAGGAGGAGTGGTACTGTGCAGTGTATATATACAGGACAGGAGGAGTGGTACTGTGCAGTGTATATATATACAGGACAGGAGGAGTGGTACTGTGCAGTGTATATATACAGGACAGGAGGAGTGGTACTGTGCAGTGTATATATACAGGACAGGAGAAGTGGTACTGTGCAGTGTATATATACAGGACAGGAGAAGTGGTACTGTGCAGTGTATATACAGGACAGGAGGAGTGGTACTGTGCAGTGTATATATACAGGACAGGAGGAGTGGTACTGTGCAGTGTATATATACAGGACAGGAGGAGTGGTACTGTGCAGTGTATATATACAGGACAGGAGGAGTGGTACTGTGCAGTGTATATATACAGGACAGGAGAAGTGGTACTGTGCAGTGTATATATACAGGACAGAAGGAGTGGTACTGTGCAGTGTATATATACAGGAGGAGTGGTACTGTGTAGTGTATATATACAGGACAGGAGGAGTGGTACTGTGCAGTGTATATGTACAGGACAGGAGGAGGAGTACTGTGCAGTGTATATATACAGGACAGGAGGAGTGGTACTGTGCAGTGTATATATACAGGAGGAGTGGTACTGTGTAGTGTATATATACAGGACAGGAGGAGTGGTACTGTGCAGTGTATATGTACAGGACAGGAGGAGGAGTACTGTGCAGTGTATATATACAGGACAGGAGGAGTGGTACTGTGCAGTGTATATATACAGGAGGAGTGGTACTGTGTAGTGTATATATACAGGACAGGAGGAGAGGTACTGTGCAGTGTATATATACAGGACAGGAGGAGTGGTATTGTGCAGTGTATATATACAGGAGGAGTGGTACTGTGTAGTATATATATACAGGACAGGAGGAGAGGTACTGTGCAGTGTATATATACAGGACAGGAGGAGTGGTACTGTGCAGTGTATATATACAGGACAGCAGGAGTGGTACTGTGCAGTGTATATATACAGGAGGAATGGTACTGTGTAGTATATATATACAGGACAGGAGGAGTGGTACTGTGCAGTGTATATACAGGACAGGAGGAGTGGTACTGTGCAGTGTATATATACAGGACAGGAGAAGTGGTACTGTGCAGTGTATATATACAGGACAGGAGGAATGGTACTGTGTAGTATATATATACAGGACAGGAGGAGTGGTACTGTGCAGTGTATATGTACAGGACAGGGGGAGTGGTACTGTGCGGTGTATATGTACAGGACAGGAGGAGTGGTACTGTACAGTGTATATATACAGGACAGGAGAATTGGTACTGTGAAGTGTATGTATACAGGACAGGAGAAGTGGTACTGTGCAGTGTATATATACAGAACAGTAGAAGTGGTACTATGCAGTGTATATATACAGGACAGGAGGAGCAGCACTGTGCAGTGTATATATACAGGACAGGAGGAGTGATACTGTGTAGTGTATATATACAGGACAGGAGGAGTGGTACTGTGTAGTGTATATATACAGAACAGGAGGAGTGGTACTGTGTAGTGTATATATACAGGATAGAAGTGGTACTGTGCAGTGTATATATACAGAACAGAAACAGCGATTAGGTGTTGGCAGTGCCAAGGACCTGGACATGTGGCTGTCAACTGCCCTCTGACATCTGAACCCATGGACTGGGGGTATACTCGCCGTGTGTCTATGTATGCCTGCCAGTCTGTACCGCCACTACGGGCACTGCTGGCGGCGAACCGCAGCTGTGCCGGGTACTAATCAACGGGTGCCAAAAGGACGCTCTCCTGGACTCGGTGAGCATAGTGACTTTGGTCCATGGGTCCCTTGTTGCCGACAACCCCAAAGAACGGAAAGTGGAGGTGATGGCTATCCATGGGAATATCCGTGAGTACCCAACCGCGGAGGTTAATTTTTCAACACCATGTGGGGACATTAAACATGTGGTCGGAGTGTTGAAGACCCATCCATATGGCACTGTGCTGGGAAGAGACTTGCCCCTGTTCTGGTCCCTGTGGGAGACCAGGGTTAACCCTCCCAAGGTAAATGTTTTTCCGAGTGCAGAACACAAAGATCCCAAGTCAGGGATACCTGCCATAGGGGTCACCAACCCAGGGACAGAGTGTAAACCCGATAGGCTTCCCCTAGAGGTATTGGTAGGAGAGGTCGAGGAGACCCCACAAGTACCCCGAGCTGGTAATTTCGGGACAGTCCAGTTGAAGGGACCCACGCAGAAACGCGCAACTAAAAAGAAGAAAGCCTGGGAGAACCGGGAGTGTGTGGTCGCAAAGGCGACTAGGGACGATATGCACGAGGAACCCTCTGGCACCGGCCAAGGATGTGGCAAGGGGTCAGGAAAAAATGGATAGAGCTCTCGCCAGACAACAGCTTAGGGAGGCTCGGGTTCGGGTGAGACGTGGTACGGATGTATGCCTGGAGTTGCCGGGGCGGACCTCGGCATTTCAGCGGGACATAATCACAGAGGCACAAGTAAGGGTACAGAGGAAACGTTACCAATGGCCCGAAGGCAGGTACTTAGGTGACAGGATGAGCTGCGGGGTTAGTGAACCCAAATACAGTGTATTTATACAGGAGGATGATACTGTGCAGTGTATATATACAGGACAGAAGAAGTGGTACTGTGCAGTGTATATACTGTATACAGGACAGGAGAAGCGGTACTGTGCAGTGTAAATATACAGGACAGAAGGAGTGGTACTGTGCAGTGTATATGTATAGGACAGGAGAAGTGGTACTGTACAGTGTATATATACAGGACAGGTGGAGGGGTACTGTGCAGTGTATATATACAAGACAGGAGAAGTGGTACTGTGCAGTGTATATATACAAGACAGAAGAAGTGGTACTGTGCAGTGTATATACTGTATACAGGACAGGAGAAGCGGTACTGTGCAGTGTAAATATACAGGACAGAAGGAGTGGTACTGTGCAGTGTATATGTATACAGGACAGGAGGAGTGGTACTGTACAGTGTATATATACAGGACAGGTGGAGGGGTACTGTGCAGTGTATATATACAAGACAGGAGAAGTGGTACTGTGCAGTGTATATATACAAGACAGGAGAAGTGGTACGGTGCAGTGTATGTATATACAGGAGAAGTGGTACTGTGCAGTGTTATATATACAGGACAGGAGAAGTGGTACTGTGCAGTGTATATATACAGGACAGGAGAAGTGGTACTGTGCAGTGTATGTATATACAGGAGAAGTGGTACTGTGCAGTGTATATATACAGAACAGGAGGAGTGGTACTGTGCAGTGTATATATACAGGACAGGAGGAGTGGTACTGTGCGGTGTATATATACAGGACAGGAGAAGTGGTACTGTGTAGTGTATATATACAGGACAGGAGGAGTGGTACTGGGCAGTTTATATATACAGGACAGGAGAAGTACTGTGCATTGTATATATACAGGACAGGAGAAGTGGTACTGTGTAGTGTATACATACAAGACAGGAGGAGTGGTACTGTGCATTGTATATATACAGGACAGGAGAAGTGGTACTGTGCAGTGTATACATACAGGACAGGAGTGGTACTGTGCATTGTATATACACAGGACAGGAGAAGTAGTACTGTGTAGTGTATACATACAAGACAGGAGGAGTAATACTGTGCATTGTATATATACAGGACAGGAGAAGTGGTACTGTATATATACAGGACAGGAGAAGTGGTACTGTGCAGTGTATATATACAGGACAGGAGAAGTGATAATGTGCAGTGTATATATACAGGACAGGAGGAGTGGTACTGTGCAGTGCATACATACAGGACAGGAGGAGTGGTACTGTGCATTGTATAAATACAGGACAGGAGAAGTGATAATGTGCAATGTATATATACAGGACAGGAGGAGTGGTACTGTGCAGTGTATATATACAGGACAGGAGGAGTGGTACTGTGCAGTGTATATATACAGGACAGGAGAAGTGGTACTGTGCAGTGTATATATACAGGACAGGAGGAGTGGTACTGTGCAGTGTATATATACAGGACAGGAGGAGTGGTACTGTGCAGTGTATATATACAGGACAGGAGAATGGTACTGTGCAGTGTATATATACAGGACAGGAGGAGTGGTACTGTGTAGTGTATATATACAGGACAGGAGGAGTGGTACTGTACAGTGTATATATACAGGACAGGAGGAGTGGTACTGTGCAGTGTATATATACAGGACAGTAGGAGTGGTACTGTGCAGTGTATATATATACAGGACAGGAGGAGTGATACTGTACAGTGTATATATACAGGACAGGAGAAGTGGTACTGTGCAGTGTATATATACAGGACAGGAGAAGTGATAATGTGCAGTGTATATATACAGGACAGGAGGAGTGGTACTGTGTAGTGTATATATACAGGACAGGAGGAGTGGTACTGTTTAGTGTATATATACAGGACAGGAGGAGTGGTACTGTGCAGTGTATATATACAGGACAGGAGGAGTGGTACTGTGCAGTGTATATATACAGGACAGGAGGAGTGGTACTGTGTAGTGTATATATACAGGACAGGAGGAGTGGTACTGTGTAGTGTATATACAGGACAGGAGGAGTGGTACTGTGTAGTGTATACATACAAGACAGGAGAAGTGGTGCCATGCAGTGTATATATACAGGACAGGAGGAGTGGTACTGTGCAGTGTATATATACAGGACAGGAGGAGTGGTACTGTGTAGTGTATACATACAAGACAGGAGAAGTGGTGCCATGCAGTGTATATATACAGGGCAGGAGGAGTGGTACTGTGCAGTGTATATATACAGGACACAAGGAGTGGAACTGTGCAGTGTATATATACAGGACAGGAGAAGTGGTACTGTTCAGTGTGTATATATATATTGGGTGTACACGCTCCAATTTTTTATCAGGTAGAACACTGACCGATGTTATTCAATGAGTCAGTACAGAGAAACATTTTTTTCTCATGCCGATTTGATGTGAGAAATAAAATTGTAGCATGCTTCAATTTGACTCTGAAATTGGATGAGACTCACACATTCAAGTGTATAGGTGCGAGAAAATAAATCAGATGACACAGTATAGTGTCTGATATTTACGGATACATTGCAATTCTGTAACATAGAAAACTAGAAATGATTGTGTAAAAGATTAATAGCTGGTGAGAAATAAACAGACTGCACACAGAAGGCAAGTGAGAAGAAAATCGGCCCACTCTCCTGCATGAAAGTCGAATCGATATCTGATAATTTCATGTGAACCTAGTCTGATAGCGATATAATTACATCCAGTATACAGGACAGAAATGGCACTGTCCACAGTGTATATAAAGACACTTAGATTTGCACCCCACAGGCTGTATATATATATATTGTGACAGGGTTACTGGCGCTGTATGTGAGGCGACATACAGTATGTATCACAAAGATTGTTTTTTTCCATCATCTGAAACCCATAAGTTTTTCTACAGCGTGCTGTGTCCTGAAGGGGTTAACCAGCCATAGCAAGGGTCTGGGTTTTTGGTGAGTAGGTGAGAGATGGGCAAGACGCCTTCTTACCATATCTCCACCTCAAGGGTGTGGTTGGTGGGAGTTTAATGTCCAGCTACTGTTTTTCTTTTCTCTGCTGTGTGTTTGGAAGAAGGAAGTCTACAAACTCGAGCTCTGGTGGGAGCTGATGTGTCTTGTGTCCCAGAGGGCTGGAGCCACGCTGGGAAGGACTTTTTGTATGGACTTTTTATTTTCATTTGTGCCAGAAAGTCTGTTTTGTGTTATTACTTTGCTTTGTGTTTTATGAAGCAATAAACCACCCAGAGACTTTAACACCAAGTGTTCCTGTGTCTACCTCGGCGAGCAGCTGAGTGAGTCGACCTGCCACAAGTAGTGTTTCGGATGCAGGCAACGTTCCAGGAACACGGGTGGTGGCTGTGGATAAATCTATGTCTTGGGTAAGGTCAGCCACATGCCAGGAAATGACAGACAGCATGGAGGACCTGATTAAGCATCTGGTGAACGCACAGCAGCAGCAACAGTTGGCAAATCAAGAGATGAGTAAGCTTCTAATCCAGCAGGTGCAACAGCATAGGTAGCAGCAGCTAAAGCAACAGCAGCAATACCAACAGGACCAGTTCAGATAACAGCAACAGCAGATTGAGTTGCATGCTGAGGCAATTCATGGGAAACCAGAACCCCATTCCACAAGTCCAGGTGACGACACATACTGTATGTCCGGAAGGCGGTAAGACGAGCAATGTAGAAAATTATGCAGGGTTATGATGTAGAGGCATTTTGACTGTTTTCGAACTGGTTGCAGAGCGGGAGAAGCTGCCTCCCAGAGCAGTGGGCAGAGGTGCTGGCCCCCTAGCTGACTGGCGAACCCCTGAAATGTTATTATGACTTGGCCTTACAAGATGCCCGGGAGTGTGCCAAGTTAAAAACAGAGATATTGGCACTTTCAGGCATCAATATGTCTGTCAGAGCCCAAAGGGTTCATCACTGGGCGTATTATGGTGACAAATCTTCCCGCTCTCAGATGTTTGACTTATTGCATTTGGTTCAGAATTGGTTGCAGCCAGAGTCCTAAACTCCAGTCCAGATGGTTGAACGGGTGGTCATGGACAGATTTATTCACTCCCTCCCTAGGCCGGTGCAGGCCTGGGTTGCCCAGGGAGAACACCAGAATGCAAATGAGCTTGTGGGCCTTGTAGAAAAATATCAAGTGGTCGAGAGATCCCTAAGGAAGCCGGACAGTAGTGCATGGTGGTGCATCTCCATAGCGGAGTACCCAGCAGGAGCACAAGTCCTAAAAGAGGGGTAGTAAAGCCACCACTGGGGGAAGTCCAAAATTCCAAAGAGTCGCTGAGGAGTTGCCAAAGGCTGCTGGTAAAGATTTGGTCTGCCAGAGATGTCACGGTCCTGGACACATAGCTGTCCGTTGACCTATTTCCTCTGAGCAGATGGACTGCAGGCTAGAGAGGCGATGCTCGTACTATGCATATCTAATCTGCATTGTTGACTATCAGTCTGCAGAGGGTCCACAGGTACGTCCTGTGACCATATGGGGAATGGTGTCAGGGCTTTTGGACTCAGGGAGTTAGGTGACCCTGATAAGGGCCACACTCCCACCAGTTGATCCCAGGAAAACAGGTGGGCATCCGCTGTATCCACAGGGATGCCAAATACTACCCCATTGCCAGAATGTTGATAAAAATGAGCCGTGGTATTGAGTCCCATGAGGTCTGGGTTGTCAAAGACTTGCTAAACCCTGTGATAATCGGCCGGACTTCAGCCATTTTTGGGACTCAGCTCAACCCTGATGAAACATCATCGCAGTCGGAGGTGGATGAGTTCCCCTTGTGTGTCCTAGCTGGTGATGGGAATGAGATGGTGACCAGTGAGGCTGAGGTTCCTGAACTGGGGGTTTCTGGGGAAAATTTTGGGACTGCTCAAATGCAGGATCTTGCCCTAAAAGGTACATTTTAAAATGTGTCTATGATAGATGGGGTTGCTCAAGATACGTGGGGGTTAACATCAGGTTCCCCCACTTTGCAGTCAATGGTGAGTTATTGTATCGGGTGACCACACTGATGTGAGATGAGATAGTGGACCAGCTGTTGTTTCCAGGACCGTACCGACAGAGGGTTTTAGACATGACCCATTCACATGTTTTGGGAGGACACCTGGGGATATAGAAAATGCAGGAGAGAATAATGCAGAAGTTCTATTGGCCTGGATGCTAACGGGAGATCCTGAATTATTGTAGGTCCTGCCACACCTGCCAGATAACCACTCCCTCTACTCACTTCCGAAGTCCCCTAGTCCCTTTACCTGCAATAGAGGTCCCATTTGAAAGGATTGCCATGGACCTAGTAGGTACTCTAGTTAAGTCTGCACGAGGGCATCAATACATCTAGCTGTCATGGACTATGCGACCTGGTAACCCTGAAGCAGTACCACTAAGGAACTCTTCGGCCAAGAGTATCACCTAAGAACTTGTCCATATGTTTGCATGGACTGACCTACCGCAGGCTGAATGAGGTATCCAGTTGTGATGCGTATCCAATGCCCCGCGTGGAAGAACTCATTGAGAGACTTGGACCTGCGAGGTACATAACAACCCTTGACCTGACGAAGAGCTACTGGCACATCCCCATGTCCCAGAGTGCCAAGGAGAAGATGGCCTTTTTGACGCCTGTTGGGTGTTTCCAATACACCAGAATGCCCTTCGGACTACAGGGGACCCCAGCAACATTCCAGAGGGCTATGGATCGAATCCTAGCTCCGCATAAGAAATATGCCGTGGCCTATTTAGATGACATAGTGGTCTTCAGCCCTGACTGGGGTAGTCATCTACCAAAGGTACAGGCAATCCTGGATGCGTTGAGAATGCGGGGTTCACCATAACCTCGAAAAAATAGGGAAGGAGATGGTTGAGGGAAAAGAAGGGTAAGAATGCCCTTGTGACTAGGTGGTTCTTAGGCCTCCAAGATTTCAGTTTCCACATAGAGCATAGACCCAGAAAGTTACACAGTAACCCAGATGCTCTCTCTTGAATTCCCTGTTTAGTGTCTGCAGATGCCAAAACCCTGGCTTTGGGCTGAGGGGGGATATGTGATGGGGTCATTGGCGCTGTTTGTGAGGGGAGATATTTATCATGAAGATTGCTTTCTTCCTTTATCTGAAACCCATACATTTCTCTACAGCATGCTATGTGTTGAAGGAGTTAACTAGCCATAACAAGGGTCTGGGTTCTCGGTGAGCAGGTGAGAGACGGGCGGAACGCTTATTCACCATATCTCAACAAACCACCCAGAGACTTTGATATCAAGTGTTCTTATGTCTACCTCGGTGAGCAGCTGAGTGACCTAACCTGCCACTACATATATACAGTATACAGTGGGTTCGGAAAGTATTCAGACCCCTTTAAATTTTTCACTCTTTGTTTCATTGCAGCCATTTGGTAAATGCAAAAAAGTTCATTTTTTTCTCATTAATGTATGCTCTGCACCCCATCTTGACTGATAAAAACCAAAAATGTAGAAATTTTTGCAAATTCATTAAAAAAGAAAAACTGAAATATTATATGGTCATAAGTATTCAAACCCTTTGCTCAGACACTCATATTTACGTCACATGCTGTCCAGTTCCTTGTGATCCTCTTTGAGATGGTTCTACTCCTTCATTGGAGTCCAGCTATGTTTAATTAAACTGATAGGACTTGATTTGTAAAAGCACACACCTGTCTATATAAGACCTCACAGCTCACAGTGCATGTCAGACCAAATGAGAATCATGATGTCAAAGGAACTGGCCAAGGAGCTCAGAGACAGAATTGTGGCAAGGCCAAGGTTACAAAAGAATTTCTGCAGTACTCAAGGTTTCTAAGAGCACAGTGGCTTACATAATCCTTAAATGGAAGAAGTCTTCCTAGACCTGGCCATCCAGCTAATCTGAGCAATCGTGGGAGAAGAGCCTTGGTGAGAGAGGTAAAGAAGAACCCCAAGATCTCTGTGGCTGAGCTCCACAGATGCAGTATGGAGATGGGAGAAAGTTCCACAAAGTCAACTATCACTGCAGCCCTCCACCAGTCAGGCCTTTATGGCAGAGTGGCCCAATGAAAGCCTCTCCTCAGTGCAAGACATATGAAATCCCGCATAGAGTTTGCTAAAAAAAAACACATGAAGGACTCCCAGACTATGAGAAATATGATTCTCTGGTCTGATGAGACGAAGATAGACCTTTTTTGGTGATAATTCTAAGCGGTATGTGTGGAGAAAACCAGGCACTGCTCATCACCTGCCCAATAGAATCCCAACAGTGAACCAAGGTGGTGGCAGCATCATGCTGTGGGGGTATTTTTCAGCTGCAGGGACAGGACTACTGGTTGCAATTGAAGTAAACATGAATGCGGCCAAGTACAGAGATATCTTGGATGAAAACCTCTTCCAGAGTTCCCTGGACCTAAGACTTGGCCGAAGGTTCACCTTCCAACAAGACAATGACACAAAGCACACAGCTAAAATAACAAATAAGTGGCTTCAGAACAACTCTGTGATCATTCTTGACTGGCCCAGCCAAAGCCCTGACCTAAACCCAATTGAGCATCTCTGGAGAGACCTGAAAATGTCTGTTCACCAACGTTCACCTGACGGAACTGGAGAGGATATGCAAGGAAGAATGGCAGAGGATCCCCAAATCCGGGTGTGAAAAACTTGTTGCATCATTCCCAAGAAGACTCATGGCTGTGCTAGCTCAAAAAGGTGCTTCTACTCAATACTGAGCAAAGGGTCTGAGGAAAAAAATGAACTTTTTTTGCATTTACCAAAATGGCTGCAATGAAACAAAGAGTGAAAACTTTAAAGGGTCTGAATACTTTCCGAACCCACTGTATGTATATATCATAACTGAGAAGCACCAAATGTTAAGCAGTGGACTCTTATTAACCCATATGGAAACATTTCGGTTCCGTAGCAGAGAAACGTTCTGTTATGGATCCGAAACGTTGCCACATGGGCTAATAAAGAGTCCTCCACTTTCATGCTGAAGGATGTTGCATTCAGCAGGTTCACACTCAGCACATGTGACAGACGTGACAGAGTCTGGAGACCGGTTTGGCAGTGGGTCAGTAATGGTGTTTGGTGGCATTTCCTTGCAGGGCCACACAGCCCTCCATGTTCTCGCCAGAGGTAGCCTGACTGCCTTTAGGTACCGAGATGAGATCCTCAGACCCCTTGTGAGACCATATGCTGGTGCGGTTGGCTCTTGGTTCCTCCTAATGCAGGACAATGCCAGACCTCATGTGGCTGGAGTGTGTCAGCAGTTCCTGCAAGATGAAGGCATTGAAGCTATGTACTGGCCCGCCCATTCCCCAGACCTAAATCCGATTGAGCACATCTGGGACATCATGTCTCGCTCCATCCACCAACCTCACGTTGCACCACAGACTGTCCAGGAGTTGGCGGATGCTTTAGTCCAGGACTGGGAGGAGATCCCTCAGGAGAACTTCTGCAACCTCATCAGGAGCATGCCCAGGCGTTGTAGGGAGGTCATACAGGCATATGTAGGCCACACACAATACTGAGCATCATTTTGACTTGTTTCCACTTTAATTTTGTCTTGTTTTGATTTTCATTTTTTCTTGTTTCCATTTTCATTTTGGGGGTCTCTCCAAATCCAGGCCTCCATTGGTTCAAAAATTTGATTTCCATTGATGATTTTTGTGTGATTATGTTGACAGCACATTCAACTTTGTACAGAACAAAATATTCAATGAGAATATTTTATTCATTTAGATCTAGGATGTGTTAATTGAGTGTCCCCTTTATTTTTTTGAGCAGTGTATACAGTATATACACATACATAATAAGAACAGATACTGAGAATTACTTGTATTCAGGACATGAGAAGTATACACATCATACACAGCTCCACAATATATGCTACAATCAATTATATACACAGTTCCATATTATATACTGTGCAAAAGAGCATATAGAGTGGAACTGTGTATATACTATGTAGTGTAGAGATGTGCCAGTGTATATTGTGTGGATTCTACAACTATATACTATATACACAGCACCATACTGTGTAAACATCTCTATAACATATACTATGTATACACCACTCAACATTATAAGACTGCATTATACTATGATATATTATGATGCATACACCACACAGGATACACACATACATATCACATAGGAGATACGGAGGCTAATGTACATACATAACACAGGAGGCACCGCGACTGCTGAATATATATCACATTGACACTACTGTATACACATTATATAGGTGATACTGTGACTATACACAGCAGTCACAGTATCACCTATGTAATTTATATAGACTACTGTATATATATATATACTGTATATATATATACAGTACAGACCAAAAGTTTGGACACACCTTCTCATTCAAAGATTCTTCTGTATTTTCATGACTATGAAAATTGTAGAATCACACTGAAGGCATCAAAACTATGAATTAACACATGTGGAATTATACATTACACTTTCCAAAAAGTGTGAAACAACTGAAAATATGTCTTATATTCTAGGTTCTTCAAAGTAGCCACCTTTTGCTTTGATTACTGCTTTGCATGCAGAAAAGGTGAACGGATGGACTCTACATGCCTAGTTCCCACCGTGAAGCATGGAGGAGGTGGTGTGGGGGTGCTTTGCTGGTGACACTGTTGGGGATTATTCAGAATTGAAGCGGTGAGCGGCCCAGCTCAGCCCAAACCATCTCAATTGGGTTCAGGTCTGGTGACTGTGGAGGCCAGGTCATCTGGTGTAGCACCCCAACACTCTCCTTCTTGGTCAAATAGCCCTTACACAGCCTGGAGGTGTGTTTGGGGTCATTGTCCTGTTGAAAAATAAATGATGGTCCAACTAAACACAAACCGGATGGAATAGCATGCTGCTGCAAGATGCTGTGGTAGCCATGCTGGTTCAGTATGCCTTTAATTTTGAATAAATCCCCAACAGTGTCACCAGCAAAGCACCCCCACACCATCACACCACCTCCTTCATGCTTCACGGTAGGAACCAGTCATGTAGAATCCATACATTCACCTTTTCTGCGTGCAAAGCAGTAATCAAAGCAAAAGGTGGCTACTTTGAAGAACCTAGAATATAAGACATATTTTCAGTTGTTTCACACTTTTTTGTAAAGTGTACAGTAATGTATAATTCCACATGTGTTAATTCATAGTTTTGATGCCTTCAGTGTGATTCTACAATTTTCATAGTCATGAAAATACAGAAGAATCTTTGAATGAGAAGGTGTGTCCAAACTTTTGGTCTATACTGTATATTATATATGTGATACTGTGACTGCTGTGTATACATTATATGGGTGATACTGAGTGATATACAATATATAGGTGATAATGCGACTTCTGTATATACATTATGTGATACTCTCATTGCTGTGTATAATCACAGTGTAACCTGTGTAACATATATACAGCAGCATCACCTATATAATGTATGAACTGCAGTATTACCTATATAATGTAAACAGAGCAGTCACAATATCACCTATATAATGTATACACAACAGTAGCAGCATCGACCAATGTAATGTATACACAGCTGTTGCAGTATCATCTATATAATGTGTAGCCTTCCGGGGGGTTTAGCTCTAGGATCGCTGTCTGGGTAGACAGAATGGCACGGAAACAGTTCATTCAGACAGCAGTTTGGTGAAAACTGGCCGCAACCAGTTTTATTAAAGTCCACAGCACACAGATAAAAACAAAGCATAAACAAAAGACCTGGGCTTGTCTAGCCTCTAATTACACTTAGATAGATGGCCCTCTCTATCCGGGACCCAGACTCTACCAGTCTGTGCCCAAAACAACACATATGATATATGTTACCAGTCTGGAGTTTCACAGACAAACCTCCTTGTGTCTGAAGGCACCTTTGAGAGAGATCCACTCCTATTCAGCCGCTATTCACACGGACCCGCACCGAGACCACTCCTGTGTCCGGGGTCCTTCCTGCACCCAGACTGAGATAGCTCACACTCCTCTGGAGACTGCTTCCTTGTGCCAGGACACCTCCCTGTGTCCGGGCTAAAGACAGCTCCCACACTCTTGGAGACACCTTCTGTGCCTGGACCCCTTGTCCAGACTGAATGAGCTCTCTGACTGTGCTCCCAAGCACCTACTTCTGGCTTCCTAATCAACACCTGAGTGGATTCAGGTCTGAGCTGCAAGCGTGTACCGAATGGCAGGTGTAGTGACCTTTCTTTACCACCAGGTTTACAAAGCCACACATTTCGCTCATACCAGTCAGCAAGGTACTTAGGTGAAATATACACCTCATTCACCACATATTCCTTCACTGTCTCACATATCCCCTCCCTCTTCTCCAGACCGGGGGCTGGTCATCCAGACCGGAGGGCTGGTCAACAATCCAACAGAGACAGTGAACTCTGGACCAGTCATGGCCCTCATCAGCTTCATCCTCACCACTGTCATAGCCAACATCAGTTTTCTCTTCATCTGAAGCATCCTCACTACCCTGTACCCTCCCAGGCCTATACTCTCTGCGGGCCTCGGGTATCCTGCACGGTTTCATCTTGACTTTAGTGCCAGCCTCAGTCTCGGTATAGTGGCTCACCAGATAAGTACGACCAGGCACATCAGAACAGCTCTGCTGATTCTTCCTCAGAAACTTTCGTACCTCCTGTTTTTGGGGCACTGACCCTGTGTCACCAACTGTCACAGGAGGTATAGGGGTTTTCTCTAATTCCCCCTGAACTTTCTTTAGCACATCTACTTTCTTAAATATCAGTTGATTCATAAATTCTACCTCACAGAACCCAAGCGCCTCTGTCATGGTCTCTGACCATTCCGAGCCACACTGTTCAAACGATTGGCACTGTAGAGGGAGCTGATCGTTTTTCTTGGTCGGTACACATAATTTATCCTCTTCTGGTACAGGCTCACTTTGCATAAGACTCAGAGCTCTTACTTCTTTCTCCAGGAGATCCTCATGGCTACGCATCTTCTCCTGTAGTTGTTGGACGTCCTTTACGTCTTCGGCCCTTTCTTCAGGCTCTTCTGGTAGGACATGCTCAGAAGCCCTACCATCAGTCTTCTTTTCCACCACGTTCTGCATCCCATCTGAGCTCCCGTGTATCTGCAGCGGCAACGGAGCGACACATCGCCCCTCCCACTCACTGGGACGTGGTTCAAGTGTAGACTCCATGAAAATGCGCCTGAGCTCACCAAGGCCAACCCGAGGTCTCAAAATCTCATCTTGGGATTTATCCAGATCCTTTGGGTCGCTCGGGAACTCGATGGCGCACCGGGCGCCGAACTTCCGGCCCGAGCTTCGCGAGTCGCAGCCACGGATCCGGACAGTACACCGTCCACGCCGCTGTCTCCAGCAGAAACATATTCCGGGGCAGAGTCATTCCCCACATCTTCAGTCTTGTTCCTCACAGCTTCACTTGAGACATCAGCCTCTGGTGAGGCACCTGGCCTGGTGTCCACCACTTCCATGGCTTTCTCCACCTCTGCAGCATCACCTTCCGAGTCCTTGGCCTGATGCAGATCCACACCATACATTGATAACTTCTCATTTTCAACAGCATCCACTTGTGCTGTGTTCAGTTTCAGAGTCCTGTCTTTCACCTTAGTCTTCGCCAGGGAAACGGCCAACGGTACAACATCTTCAGATGCCATCCTCCGTCCGACTGCAAGGTCAGCCTCAGCCTTCCTCTCAGGACTCTCAATCTCCTCTGCTACCATGCCTTCCTCACTTGCACTGGTTGCTTTATTGTCATCAGATGACTCACTATCACCACCACTATCCCTGTCTGACCCCCTTTTCTCAGCCACATCTGGCTCACTTCCAGGGTTAGACACTTCATTTTCATTCACATCCGGCTCACTGTCAGGGTTATACAATTCATTCTCATTCACATCTTGATCTGGAACCTTAGTTAACATGTCATCCACAACATTAACTTCACCATCTGGTCCCTGGTTTCCCTCAGGTGGTCCCTCAAGTATGTGACTATGTGATAACCCCAGCACTATACTTCCATATAGCTCAGATACCAGGAGCTGACTTACGACCTCTCCCTGGACTTCAGTGTCCCTATACAATAGGTTATTGTCCATGGCAGCATGAGGAAACCTCTCCTCAGAGCCAGGCTCTTGGGGAACCTCATTCAGAACAATTACATTTTCCTGTGCCGTTTTAAGAGTGGGGTCTCGCACCGGCTCACTCCCAAAATTGTCACAGGAGCCAGGCAGGTCAGGGACACTCGGTTCCCGAGAACCACCATCCTCGTCTCCCAACATCACCTGCAAAGAAATGTCATCTTTATCACGGTCATCATCAGTATCATCACTATTATGATTAGCATTATCATCATTATCAATATCAGCATCCTCATCATGGTCATCATCATTATCATGATCATCATTATCATTATCAATGTTATCATGGTCATCATCATTATCACATAAGTTTAACAGCCCACTAGCATTGTGTTCCGCCCCTCGGGACTGCGCACCCTCAGTAGGAGCTTCATCACATTGTCCATCAGAAACATTTTTCCCCCAGAGATCCTTAGACCGGGGAAAGTCACCACCCAATATAACGGGGTGCACCAGGGTCTTCACTACCCCCACTTCATATGAAACCTCCCCGAGTTTGGGGACCAAGTCCACGGCAGTCTCTGGGTAGACTTTGGTGTCTTCATGGATGTACACCACACTCAGGTGCTTATCAGGGATGAAGTCCCTATCACTCAGGCTGTCACATATGGAAGTCACTGGACTCTCTGAGTCCAAGAGGGCCTGTGCTGGGCAGTCACTTACAACCACCGGGACCCCTGTGGTCCAGTCTCTTCGGCTGAGGTGGACACACACACAGGCTCTGCGCAGGGAGAGAGGGATCTGCCAACATCACAACACATAGGCTCCCCCTCTATTGGACAGTTGGCTGCAATTTCACGCCAGCTCCAACACTGTCCATCACACTCTCCCACCCACATGTCCCCTCGGGCCTGAACCCGCTTATCAGCATACCCATGTCCCCAACAGCTGGAACGCTCTTACCGCGAGAGTTCAGCGTCCGGGAACTCCGAAGTGATGACCTCTCAGACGGCTGTACCTCAGGAGGACGTGCTCGGGCGCAGCGGTCCACCATCACCTCCTCAACTCCATAATCAGGCCTGCTGACTGCAGACTCCCAACTGTATCTCCAGTCACGAACTCCCCTGGCACGGGCTGTCACCGTAACACCCAGCCGGGTAAGAATCGCCGCTTTCAACTTGGCATAGTCTTCGCTGTCCTGCTTGCTCAGGTCAGCCCAGACTTTTTGGGGTTCCCCAATCAGATAGGGTACGACCGCCATGGCCCATTCAGATAGTGGCAGATTCTCCTTCTCTGCCAGTCTCTCAAACCTAGTAAGATATACCTCCACATCATCACGAGGTGTCATTTTTCTCAAGGACCGTCTTACCGCCTTCTTTATAGCGGACAACGCCGGTGCCTTCACAACATTACTTCGGGACGCGGCACCGAAATCCTTTTTTGGTGCTGTCATCTGCTCAACAAATAACTGGTTATTCTCCTGCTACTGCAGGAATTGCTGCTGGGCCTGCTGCATGTGCTGCTGGTGCTGCAGGCGCTGCTGCTCCATGCTTCGCTGGGCCTGCACCAGGTACTCAACGAGTTCCTCCATACTGCCGGACTCATCTGTCTCAATCACAGCAGTCTTATGTTGCATATTAACTTGCGCCATTTGTTCAAACAGCGCCTCCATGCTGTCAGATATCTCTGTCTTCACAACGGCAGACTTCAGTCAAGGCACACACACTACACAGCTTTTTTCCACAGAAAATTCAGCCTTGCTGTGCAAACACTTTTTTTTTTTTTTTTTTTTTCCTTTGCAAAGTCTATTAGGGCTACTGTCTCTTTAAGACTGCTCCACAAACTTTTCTTTTGCTGCTGCACATTCCACAGTCATTTTCACAACAAGTTCAGCTTTGCTGTGCATACATTTTCTCTCTGCAGACCCTATCAGGGCCACTGTCTCTCCAAGACTGCTCCAAACAGACGTTTCTGCTGACACACTTTTTTTTTTTTTTTCTGCTGCTATTTCAATAGACTTCACCTTTAATGCTGTCTCTCGCCACTGTGCTGCATACACACTCCAGCACTAACTGTATCAGGCACTGCGCTGCCCCAGCATTCTCCGCCAATTGTAGCCTTCCGGGGGGTTTAGCTCTAGGATCGCTGTCTGGGTAGACAGAATGGCACGGAAACAGTTCATTCAGACAGCAGTTTGGTGAAAACTGGCCGCAACCAGTTTTATTAAAGTCCACAGCACACAGATAAAAACAAAGCATAAACAAAAGACCTGGGCTTGTCTAGCCTCTAATTACACTTAGATAGATGGCCCTCTCTATCCGGGACCCAGACTCTACCAGTCTGTGCCCAAAACAACACATATGATATATGTTACCAGTCTGGAGTTTCACAGACACTCCTCCTTGTGTCTGAAGGCACCTTTGAGAGAGATCCACTCCTATTCAGCCGCTATTCACACGGACCCGCACCGAGACCACTCCTGTGTCCGGGGTCCTTCCTGCACCCAGACTGAGATAGCTCACACTCCTCTGGAGACTGCTTCCTTGTGCCAGGACACCTCCCTGTGTCCGGGCTAAAGACAGCTCCCACACTCTTGGAGACACCTTCTGTGCCTGGACCCCTTGTCCAGACTGAATGAGCTCTCTGACTGTGCTCCCAAGCACCTACTTCTGGCTTCCTAATCAACACCTGAGTGGATTCAGGTCTGAGCTGCAAGCGTGTACCGAATGGCAGGTGTAGTGACTTTTCTTTACCACCAGGTTTACAAAGCCACACATTTCGCTCATACCAGTCAGCAAGGTACTTAGGTGAAATATACACCTCATTCACCACATATTCCTTCACTGTCTCACAAATGTATACACAGCAGAATTGCAGTGTCACCTGTATAATGTATAAAGACTGCTGTATATACATTATGTATGTGATGCTGCGACCTCTGTGTATACATTATATAGTTGATGATGTGACTGCTGGTTAAACATTATATAGGTGATACTACAACTGTTGTATATACATTATATAGGTGCAACTGTGACTGGTGTGTACATATTATATAGGTGATACTGTGACTGGTGTGTACACATTATATTGGTGATACTACAGTTCTGTTGTATAAAGATTATATAGTTGATACTATAATTCTGCTGTGTATACATTATATAGGTGATGCTGCGACTGCTGTATATACATTATAGAGGTGATGCTGTGACTGCTGTATATACATTATATAGGTGATGCTGTGACTGCTGTATATACATTGTATAGGTGATGCTGTATATACATTATATAGGTGATGATGTGACTGCTGTATATACATTGTATAGGTGATGCTGTATATACATTATATAGGTGATGCTGTGACTGCTGCTGCTGTGTATATATTATATAGGTGATACTGTGACTGCAATGTATACATTATATAGGTGATGCTGCGACTGCTGTATATAGTCACTTTATCACCTATGTAACATATACAGCAGTCACCGTATCACCATATCATGGGACTCACCCAGATCCCTGAGATGGGGGAAGGATGTAGAGCAGAAGCTGGTGCAGCGTCGGTTGTGCAGAGGAGCGGATCCCTGTGATTGGCGAGTAGAGAAAAATGTTCAGATGCTGGTACTGGCTATTGTCAGATAGAAAGAACCCTATGAATGCCAGGGCGGCCTTTTCAAACTTCTGAAAGAAGGCCCTTTGTGCTCACGGTCTCATGCTTGCACGCACTGACAAGGGCCACCGCTGCGGCGCACATGCCATGAGTAGGGCCTTTATTGAGAAGTTTTAAAGAACCAGCATCCCACTTTGAAGTTTAGAGCCGTCGGCCCACCGGGCATCTGCCCGCCTTGGCCGGGCCTGTTTGCAACATTGTCAGAATTATGGAATAAAAGAATGAACCTCCCCATACTCATTAGATTAAAGTTATCCAGAACCCTACAAAATCCACAAATTTGGCCAATAATCTAATGTCTACGGAAGGTCGGATAATTTTATTGTGGAAGAAATTATTGAAATGTGTGATTGTGGACTGACGGTCATATTATCTCCTGCAGATAAGCCACTGCCAGACATGTCAAGTGATGGCTACTCAATTGAACGAGCACTCCTGAACCTCTGAGGGTCCACTATCTGCAACTAGCCTGGTACTTTCAGGAATACTCACTAGTGCCCGCCAATAATGTTTCATGTAGTGCTTGTCACTAACCCTGAAGGACATAAGATTTTTATTTTTGCATTACTTGCCGCACTCAATATCTCCTCTACTATTTACATATTAGTATTTTGTAAAATTGAAGAATTTAGTTCTTAAACTGAGAATCCTTGGATGATTCATGGGTGCTGGAGAATGAAGCAGTGCTCCCAAATTGAAAGGCAAAAGTAAAACCAATATACTGTGAGCGGTGGCCATAACCTGACCTTGGTTATCAGTAACAGTAATCCCACATCTGAGCTCATTTGTAACATTTCTTCTATAGGAAATGCAGCAAACCATGATCACTCATCGTATCTTACATATGTTTATATTTAATTA
This sequence comes from Oophaga sylvatica, assembly GCA_033576555.1. Taxonomy (NCBI): domain Eukaryota; kingdom Metazoa; phylum Chordata; class Amphibia; order Anura; family Dendrobatidae; genus Oophaga; species Oophaga sylvatica. Next base: position 403,775,031 of record JARQOD010000003.1, read on the forward strand.
CATAAATGGTGCTTTCATATTTGTATTAGTAATGACTGAATTTTTACATCTTTTGACTCTTAATCAGAACTTTATAAATTATGACTGATAAAAGTTAGGATATTGTGCTAAAAACAGACATTTTATTCTCCTCTCTTTATAGAGAGTTCTCCCTTATTCTGCTCGTTTATGTCATGTTGTGGGGATATGTTGTCCTTCTTTCTGTTTTTGCTGTTACTGATCTCTATTTGCTCCTATAACACAGTGGGTTTGATCGAAAGCTCGTTACTGTATCATTGCCGTTTATAAATACACACATGATATTCGCTACATGTATGGGACTGTTCTCCAGATTTCTCACTTGTATTTCTTTTATTTTTCAGGCTTTTGTAAATGAGATGATAAACCTGAGAAAATCGCATTGAACTATGATAATAGAAGATGACGAGCAGCCACTGCACCCACAGGATGCTTGGTGTGAAGATCTTTAGAATGATTTTGAAGCAAGTTTTACTTATCTCATGGGTCTCATCTCTGGCCCTGGCAGGAACATCTCCAACATCATGTCCTGCTGCCTGTTCTTGCAGCAATCAGGCTAGTCGAGTCGCATGCACACGGAAAGAACTGGTAGAAGTGCCAGAAAGCATCTCAGTTAATACGCGATACCTGAACCTTCAGGAGAACAATATTCAGGTCATCAAAACGGACACTTTTAAGCACCTACGACATTTGGAAATACTGCAGCTCAGCAAAAATCTTATTCGAAAGATTGAGGTTGGCGCTTTCAATGGACTCCCAAACTTGAGCACATTGGAGCTTTTTGATAATCGCTTGACCACTGTTCCTACCCAAGCATTTGAATATCTCTCCAAGCTACGGGAGCTGTGGCTAAGAAACAATCCTATTGAAAGTATCCCATCATATGCGTTCAACAGAGTTCCTTCATTGAGACGACTTGATTTGGGAGAACTGAAGAAATTGGAGTACATTTCTGAAGCTGCTTTTGAGGGTCTCGTAAACTTAAGATACTTAAATCTGGGCATGTGCAATTTAAAAGATATACCCAACCTTACAGCATTGGTCAGACTGGAGGAGTTAGAGTTGTCTGGAAATCGTCTAGAAATGATTCGTCCTGGCTCCTTTCAAGGGTTGACAAGCCTGAGAAAGTTATGGCTGATGCATGCTCATGTTGCCACTATAGAACGTAATGCCTTTGATGATTTGAAATCTTTAGAGGAATTAAATCTTTCTCATAATAATTTAATGTCTCTTCCACATGATCTTTTTACTCCTCTTCACCGCCTGGAGCGAGTACATCTGAACCATAATCCTTGGCATTGCAACTGTGACGTTTTGTGGTTAAGCTGGTGGTTAAAAGAGACTGTACCGAACAATACAACCTGTTGTGCACGATGTCACTCACCACCAAACCTAAAAACTAGATACATCGGGGAGCTAGACCAGAGTCACTTCACATGCTATGCCCCAGTTATCGTGGAGCCTCCCACTGACCTCAATGTAACAGAAGGTATGGCTGCCGAGCTGAAATGCAGAACTGGTACATCGATGACATCTGTCAACTGGTTAACACCAAATGGGACATTGATGACTCATGGTTCCTATCGAGTCCGTATCTCTGTTTTGCATGACGGCACGTTGAATTTTACAAATGTTACAGTACAGGACACAGGACAATACACATGTATGGTCACAAATTCAGCAGGAAACACAACAGCATCTGCTACTCTCAATGTCTCCGCTGTAGCTGATCCTTCTACCACTGATTATACTTACTTTACAACTGTTACAGTGGAAACTATGGATTCAGTCCCAGAAGAAGTAAAACCTGCAGAGAAAGAGCCTGGGCCAACTACAACAGTTCAATGGGGGATTACATATTCTACCACATCACTTACTCCACGAAGCACCCGATCCACAGAGAAGACATTTACTATACCTATAACTGATGTGACGGAAAACATCATGAAAGATCTGGATGATGTCATGAAGACAACCAAGATCATCATTGGGTGCTTTGTGGCCATCACATTTATGGCAGCTGTTATGTTAATCGCATTTTACAAACTTCGTAAGCAGCACCAGCTACACAAACATCATGGACCAACACGAACTATTGAAATCATCAATGTGGAAGATGAAATACCAGCTACTGCCCCTGGCGACAACCATATGGCACTTCCTGCTATTGAGCATGACCACCTTAATCATTATACAGCATTTAAGTCCCATTATAACAACAATTCAGGAACACTTAACTGTGCCAAAAACCCCATGCTGAACTCTATACATGAACCCCTTCTGTTCAAAACCAGCTCAAAGGAAAATGTGCAAGAAACACAAATTTAGCTTCACCAAGAAAGAAGAAGGCCTAGCTACAAACCGTACGAGGATGGTATCTTGGGGCTCTTATCACACAATGCTCATCTTCCTGTTTCCCGACACACCCTAAGATAGAGGTGCCCCAAATTACTGACATAAAATGATGTGAAGACTCTTTTGATAACCTCTAAAGCGATTATACACTCTCTGACTACCTGATATCTTACTAAAAAACAAAAAGGAAAAAAAAATACATGGAAAGAGAAAGTAATGGAAAGAAAAAAGTATACAAAGGCTTATTTTGTCGTACAGCTATTTATGTGTAAATTCTATCTGAGATTATTTTCATCACAAATGTTGAGAACAGGAAAATCAAGAGATTTTTTTTTAGTGGTGTCACTCGGGAGTTTGTGTTGAACCCTCCTGGTCTGTGATGAGGTTGACATCTTTTTCCACCTAGTAATAGATTTTTTCCATTTTCTCATGACCATGGGTGCCTGCTATTACTGAGAAGTAACACCGCACGGGCCCCAGTGATTGTAATTTGGTTCCTTTGTAATAGCAACTTGGACAATGTGTAATAAGTCAGATGTGAGTATTGCGGGAATGGATTGTGAGAAGCTCGTACTTCGCCACTTGATATCACCGTCCTTCTCTGAGGGTTTTCATTACGCTTTTTTTAAGAAAAAAAAAATTAAATAACAAAATATCAAGAGGTGTTTACAACCTTGAAGAGAACTTTATTTTCAAAGGTACTGTGCCATATAACCCTTTACAGATGTGCCAATTATCTTCAGAACTTTACATAAAATGAAAACTGTATGAAAAAAAAAGAAAAACAGTTTTTACTAAATATTTTTGTTTTTGAAAAGGAGCGCGGAGAACGTTACGATTTTGAAACTTCTGCAACAGGAATATTTGGGCCAGTTATTTTGTCTGGATTTCTATCAAAAGTGTAAGGTGTGTGAAATAATGAGGTTAACATGAACTTTTTAAGTCCTCCCTCCTTTTTTTTTTTTTTCTTGGGTGGGTGATTAGTTGATTTGAAATTTTTTTCTTTTTTTTTTTTTTGGAAGATTTTGATTGGGTGGGAAATGTATTCTTGTTATAAGAACAGGAAAGATCATTTGTGTGTGGCTCTTTATCGAGACGGAAAGTAACAAGCGAAGTTGGCACCATTGCCAGGCGCCTGCAACAAAAGTATAATAAAAATAAGAAAAAGACAATCTTTGTGCTGATTGAGATGTATAAAAGGACGTTTCCCAAAGGGCGACCTCTGACACACGGACACATCATTTTGCACTATTCACTGTAGTAAAATACTGTTCTAGAAAATATAGGAAACCTGACAGTGCGGACCCCTCTAAGGTATTAGGAGACCCTTATCAGTTCTCTGTCCTTGTCAGTGATGCCGCTGTGGTCGTGATTCCATGACTTTGGAATAAATGACAGTACCGGCGCCTACACAGCTTCAGAAAATCTTTGCAGCCATTAGCATCATACAGGGTAAAGTAAAACCGGTACAAAGACAAAGGTAAATCCTTCTGTCGGGTTCCATTTAAAACAAATTAATTGCTATCCAGAATATTTTTGGGCCCAAACAGTCACTGTTCCATTTTCTTTTGTATGGAGCAAGAACAGACTTGCCATAAAGGTTGATCATCCTGCTGCCCAGAGGTGTAAGTTAGCGGTGCCTATGATGTCCTCCGTGCCCCGCTATACAGAACACAAACACTTATTAAGGGGGCAATCTATCATGAGGGTCTCGTTAATGTCTGTTTTGCGTGTTGCCATTATTTGCAGAGTATTTATCTCAGTATAGCCTGATGTGTGATGCTTTTCATGCACCGCAGACTTCATACTTCAGATATTGAAGTTTCTCCTGATTTTAGGATACTTCACTACCGGAGTGAGTTCATGACTTTACAAAGTTGTCATTGAGAAATCTGATCGCCCCTCATGTGCATAGCTCACCACATCCAGTTTCAATCCGGTTTTCAAAAGAAAAGTTAATTTTTTCAAAAAGTGATGTGGAACAAAATGTGTCAATTTTTGAACCCAGAAAACTGACATAAGCCTTGATTATTAACCCCCGAAATGTCTTTGAGAGACTCATCTAGTGATGAGCGAGAATGCTCGTTGCTCGGATATTCCCAAGTGCGCTCGGGTGATCTCCGAGTATTTGGATGTGCTCGGAGATTTAGTTTCTGTCGCTGCAGCTGAATGATTTGTGACTTCTAGACAACCTGAATACATGTGGGATTTCCTAACAAACAGGCATTCCTCACTTGTATTCAGGCTGTCTAGTAGCAGCAAATCATGCAGCTGCGGCGACAGAAACTAAATCTCCGAGCACGCCCAAATACTCGGAGAGCACCCGAGTGTGCTCGGGAAAACACGAGCAACGAGCAAACTTGCTCATCACTAGAATCATCTCATTATACAAGAGGTGCAGCCTGGTGAAAAGACATGAGGTTTAGGGTGTGCAAAATTCTGGAGCAAAAGACAAAGGTGAATATTTCTTGAAAATTTGGTTTGCAGGGAATTGATTTGTGGTGAATCCCAAGTACTACAAGGTCTCATATTTGCATGAAAATGTATTCAGTCTCTTATTCAGTCTCTTATAAGTTCTTATAAGTTCTGTAACATCATCACAGCGTAAATGTCCATGTACACTGCCTGATTATCTGGATTATTGCTAGGAACGCTCGGGGTAGTGAAGTAAATGGGCTGCAGGTCGCAGCAAAAGGCTTCTTGGTCGCCACTAAAGATCATCGTTTTGGACAGTGTCTCGTCCCATGTAACAAGTCTGTGCTTACCAGAACAATGCAATTGTAGAATATTATGGAACGGGAAGAAGATGTCTGGCTGTGTTGGGCCAAATATTGGCTCCCACAACTGATGGACAAGCAGGAGATGTATGTGGCTTTCTATAGGCAGCAAAATTTGCATCAAGTGCACACTACAGTGAATAAGGAGATTTCTGTCTGTATACCAGCAGTGGCCACCAAATCAGAAGCTGCAGTAGAAAAGTATTACATTACTACCATGTTGGGTGCACGAACACCAGCAGAACAATATAGAACATAATGGACAGGCAGACAGCTGTAGGTGAATGAAAATTGCCACTGATCCATGTCTGGTTCATTTTGACTAACGAAAAGGTTAAGGTCCACTTAGAAATAATAATAATAATCTATATATATAAAAATGAGTGTATATGTGTATATCAAGCCCCACCCACTCCACATTGCCACACTCACTCAACACGCAAAGCCCCGTATAATAAATATCTAATATATATATTTCATAGGCACATCTTCTTGACCACAACAGGTTACACTGCCTGTGTTGTCCATAGCAACCAATCACTAAGCATCTTTCATTTCATCAGAGCTGTTTAAAAGATGAAAGCTGAGCTGTGATTGGTTGCTATGAGCAACAGTTTTCCCACTCCACAACACCTCAGCAGACACTGACCGGGTGGGAGAAATCTAGCATCCCCGGGAACATAAGCTCCCAGCCATTGTCTGCCCCCCAGAAAGGAGCATAGAGCACATGACAGAAATGAATCACCCCCTCCTCTATTACTGCCGCGCTCTATTGTTACCGACGTAGAAAATCGCATCATCAGCGGCCGCATACAGAGCCGCACTGCCAGGTTACATAACAGCTCATCTCCAGGAACTCCCTGCTCAGCCCCACCCAGCTCGGGACTATGGGATGGAGGATGTGTGATGGGTATATGGGCACGGGACTATGGGATGAAGGATGTGTGATGGGTATATGGGCACGGGACTATGGGATGGAGGATGTGTGATGGGTATATGTGCACTGGACTATGGGATAGAGGATATGTATGATGTGTATATGAACACGGGACTATGGGATGGATGATATGTGTGATGTGTATATGGGCATGGGACTATGGGATGGAGGATATGTATGATGTTTATATGCGCACGGGACTATGGGATGGAGGATATGTATGATGTGTATATGGGCAAGGGACTATGGGATGGAGGATGTGTGATGGGTATATGGGTATGGGACTATGGGATGGAGGATATGTATGATGTGTATATGAACATGGGACTATGGGATGGAGGATATGTGTGATGTGTATATGGGCATGGGACTATGGGATGGAGGATATGTATGATGTGTATATGGGCATGGGACTATGGGATGGAGGATATGTATGATGTTTATATGCGCACGGGACTATGGGATGGAGGATATGTATGATGGGTATATGAACACGGGACTATGGGATAGAGGATATGTGCGATGGGTATATGGGCACGGGACTATGGGATGGAGGATGTGTGATGGGCATATGGGCATGGGACTATGGGATGGAGGATGTGTGATGGGTATATGGGATGGAGGATATGAATGATGGGTATATGGGCACAGGACTATGGGATGGAGGATGTGTGATGGGTATATGGGCACTGGACTATGGGATGGAGGATATGTATGATGAGTTATATGGGCATGACATTATGGGATGGAGAATGTGTGATGGGTATATGGGCACGGGACTATGAGATGGAGGATATGTATGATGGGTATATGAACACAGGACTATGGGATTGAGGATATGTTTGATGGGTGTATGGACACGGGAGTATGGGATACAGGATATGAATGATGGGTATATGGGCACTGGATTATGGGATGGAGGATAATCATTATAATTTGTAATAACTAACCGCAGTTAGTTACTATGCCCGGGCAACGCCGGGCTCTTCAGCTAGTAATAATAGTAATAATAACTTTATTTTTATATAGCGCTAACATATTCCACAGCACTTTACAGTTTTGCACACATTATCATCGCTGTCCCCGATGGGGCTTACAATCTAAATTCCCTATCAGTATATCTTTGGAATGTGGGAGGAAACCAGAGTACCCGTAGGAAACCCACGCAAATTCCTTGCATTACAAAACCACCGGCTACACTGAATATCCTCTCTGAAAATACATTGGAGGCTTGAAAAAACAGTGTACCCATGGCAAACTTGGCTTGTAGAGATGAGCAAATATTTCAATGTTCGGTTCGGATTATGATCTCTGAATTTGAAATATTCGCCGATGACAGCAAAATGCCATTCAAGTCAATGGGAGGCAAAAAAAAAACGCATGCACAAAAGCTACCAAAACACATTAAATGAGGGGCAGACACCAGGAAAGTGGCCTCAATTCACCCACATTACAAATTATAGCATGGAACGGCAGCAATCAGCCATGTATGAGGTATAAAGGTCTGGGCCAACATTTACAGTTTTAAATTGAACATCAAATTAAGACAAGGTGGGTGAGGGATCGATGTAGACCTCCTTTGCTGGGAGCCCTGATACCACATGCAACACCTCTACCTGCTTTCATGCTGAGCCACACTCAGGTGGCACCAATATCAGTTTTGTAGACTACCATTGTCAGAAAAATCTAATTATAGTAACACGGGTAATTGACTCGAAGTAAGTGGATGCCTACCGGTCTCAGAGGCCTACTGCTACAGGCAACACACACATTTACAAAAAATAATGGCAGACACCCACAAAGTGGCATCAATTGCATCAGAGTAGAACTAGTATAATAGGGATCGACACCATTTACACTACAGCCAACCCAGCAGATGGAGACTGTAATGGGCAAGGTGGCGGAACCACTGTGCCGTATCCCTCGGAGAGCCTGGAGGGACATAACTAGGTGGCCTACAAAAACCCAACTCGAATAAGTGACAGCAGGCGAAAACTGCAACCCAAGGAGGTGGCACCAGGTGCTACTCCAGGGCTGACCTACAGAGAGTGGCAGCTAACCCCCTATAGCAGGTAGGCTGCTACGGCCCGAAGGAGGGATGAAGAATGCAGGCAGGCACTGTAGGGACACTGGAACCACGGGTGCAGATGGGACCGGCTGCGGAGCAGGAAAGCGCTGGCAGGTGCGGGCTGGACCGGCTGATGGACAGAAGAGCTCAGACAGATGCGAGCAGACGGGTACAGGGTAGACAAGCAGATGGGTGGACCTGGGGGAACCTGACAACTAACAAGTATGCAAGGCAAACTAACAACATAGCTCAGGCACCTCCATATTGGAGGAGGAGGCTTAAATAGAAGGTGCGCCAAGCTATTGGCTGGAAACATCTTAGGTCAACACTTGCTGTCTCTTTAAAAGGGAGGGAGCACGCACCCTAAGCATAGTGCCTGGGCCTACAACTGAACCTTGGAGGACACCGACACATAGGAGGCGAGATGAGGAGGTGGTGTTTGGGTGGGAGACACTGAATGTCCTATCTTATAGGTATGAGGAGATCCAACAAAGAGCCAAGTCTGTAATGTCAACAGATCAGAAAGTCTGTAGTAAGAGGGAATGGTCCACTGTGTCATAGGCAGATGTCAGGTCCAGGACAAACTAATGTTGCTTTCATTTGGTGGTTAGTAGGTTGTTGGTGACTTTAGTCAGTGCAGTTTCCGTGGAATGGTGCTGTCGGAAGCCATATTGTAAGTGGTCAAAGATGGAGCAAGAGGAAAAGTGGGAGGACAGTTCAAAATGGAAGTGTTGTTCCAGTAGTTTGGAGGCATAGGGGAGAAATGATATGGGGCAATAGGTAGACACAGAGGATGGGACAAGGGTGGGTGTTATGTTTCGGTAACTGAGGAGTAAAGGTAAAAAGGAAATACACCAGAGCAGTTGGAAACTATGAGATTGCAGTACCCTGACTAACCACCACAACTAGAGGCAGCCGTGGAGCGTTCCTACGTTGGTCCTAGACACCTCGTCACAGCCTGAGAAACTAACTACACCTAAAGATAGAAAGAGGAAAGCTATCTGCCCCGGAGCAGATCCCCAAAGAACATAGAAAGCCCCAAACATGTAATGGCGGTTAGACAAGAAGAAATACTGACACAGACAGAAAATAGTATGAGCAAACGTTGGGGCCCAAACTTACTAAATAGAAAAGGATAGGAAGGGCACTTACTGCAATCCCAAAAAACCCTGAAAAGCACCAACTCTACTAATTCCAAAAACACCTGAGATCACACGACCTCTACCACCTAAATTAGTTCTCTGGTGTAACCAAAATCAAAACAGCAGCCACTGAAAAAACTGGAAAAAGCAAATGTACAAACATCAGTGGCTTGAACTGAACTGAGAGGGCAAAAGCCCCCAGAGGAGACCCTGAAGGCCCCCACAGAAGTGCAGGACAAAATGCAAAAATCTAGCACAAAAACAAAAAGAAGAAAATGTCTTATCTGTAAGCAGGAGATTCAGACACGAAACAGCAGGCTACCAAGGAAACAGGAATCAAGGATTGAGACCAGAACAATTAATCACCGGCAACCCAGATGGGAAGGCGACTCCCTTATATAAGACCAGTCAGTAACACCTGATTCCCAATCCTCACAATCTTCACTGGACAGCCCAGTACCATTAGTAACCACCAGAGGGAGCTCCTGCTCAGAACTCACCTCCAGCCTATTCACAACAGTACCCCCCCCTTGAGGAGGGGTCACTGAACCCTCATTAGAGCAACCAGGTCGGTCAGGATGAGTTCTATGATACGCACGGATGAGTCTCCTAGCATGGATGTCCGAAGCAAACACCCAAGAATTGTCTTCCTGACCATAACCTCTCCATTTAACCAAATACTGGAGTTTCCGTCTAGAAAAACTAGAATTCAATATTTTCTCAACCACATGCTCCAGATTGCCCTCAACCAAAACAGGGTCAGGAGGCACAGTAGTAGGAACCACTGGCTCAACAAACCTCTTCAACAAGGACTTGTGGAACACGTTATGGATCTTAAATGTCCCTGGAAGAAGCAAACGAAAAGAAACAGGATTAAGAATCTCCATGATCTTATAAGGTCCAATGAACCTAGGCTTAAATTTAGGAGATGCCACTCTCATAGGAATATTTTTTGAGGATAACCAGACCAAGTCCCCCACTTTAAACCGAGGACCATCAGTCCTATGCCGGTTAGCAAACCGCTGGGCCCTCTCCTGAGAGAGGGACAACCTCTCCACTACCTGGTCCCAAATCTGCTGCATACACTCCACAACAGAGTCAACACCCGGACAGACAGAAGCCTCCGTCTGTCCTGAAGAAAATCGAGGGTGAAACCCAGAATTACAGAAAAATGGAGACATCAAAGTGGCAGAGCTAGCCCTATTATTAAGAGCAAACTCAGCCAAAGGCAAAAAAGAGACCCAGTCATCCTGATCAGCAGACACAAAGCATCTTAGATAAGTCTCCTGTTATGTTTCGGTAGCTGAGGAGTGCAGGCAAAAAAGGCAATACACCAGAGCAGTTGGAATCTATGAGATTGCAGTACCCTAACTAACCACAACAACTAGAGGCAGCCGTGGAGCGTTCCTACGTTGGTCCTAGACGCCTCGTCACAGCCTGAGAAACTAACTACACCTAAAGATAGATATAGGAAAGCTATCTGCCCCGGAGCAGAACCCCAAAGATAATAGAAAGCCCCCAAACATGTAATGGCGGTTAGACAAGAAGAAATACTGACACAGACAGAAAATAGTATGAGCAAACGTTGGGGCCCAAACTAACTAAATAGAAAAGGATAGGAAGGGTACTTACTGCAATCCCAGAAAACCCTGAAAAGCACCAACTCTACTAATTTCAAAAACACCTGAGATCACACGACCTCTACCACCTAAATTAGTTCTCTGGTGTAACAAAATCAAAACAGCAGCCACTGAAAAAACTGGAAAAAGCAAAAGTATAAACATCAGTGGCTGAACTAAACTGAGAGGGCAAAAGCCCCCGGAGGGGACCCTGAAGGCCCCCACAGAAGTGCAGGACAAAATGCAAAAATCAAGCACAAAAACAAAAAGAAGAAAATGTCTTATCTGTTAGCAGGAGATGCAGACACGACACAGCAGGCTACAAGGGAAACAGGAATCAAGGATAGAGACCAGAACAATTGATCACCGGCAACCCTGATGGGAAGGTGACTCCCTTATATAAGACCAGTCAGTAACACCTGATTCCCAATCCTCACAATCTTCACTGGACAGACCAGTACCGCTTGTAACCACCAGAGGGAGCCTCTGCTCAGAACTCATCTCAAGCCCATTCACAACAGTACCCCCCCCTTGAGGAGGGGTCACCGAACCCTCATTTGAGCAACCAGGTCGGTCAGGATGAGTTCTATGGTACGCACGGATGAGTCTCCTAGCATGGCTGTCCGAAGCAAACACCCAAGAATTGTCTTCCTGACCATAACCTCTCCACTTAACCAAATACTGGAGTTTCCGTCTAGAAAAACGAGAATCTAATATTTTCTCAACCACATACTCCAGATTGCCCTCAACCAAAACAGGGTCAGGAGGCACAGCAGCAGGAACCACTGGCTCAACAAACCTCTTCAACAAGGACTTGTGGAACACGTTATGGATCTTAAATGTCCCTGGAAGAAGCAAACGAAAAGAAACAGGATTAAGAATCTCCATGATCTTATAAGGTCCAATGAACCTAGGCTTAAATTTAGGAGATGCTACTCTCATAGGAATATTTTTTGAGGACAACCAGACCAAGTCCCCTACTTTAAACCGAGGACCATCAGTCCTATGCCGGTTAGCAAACCGCTGGGCCCTCTCCTGAGAGAGGGACAACCTCTCCACTACCTGGTCCCAAATCTGTTGCATACGCTCCACAACAGAGTCAACACCTGGACAGACAGAAGCCTCCATCTGTCCTGAAGAAAATCGAGGGTGAAACCCAGAATTACAGAAAAACGGAGACATCAAAGTGGCAGAGCTAGCCCTATTATTAAGAGCAAACTCAGCCAAAGGCAAAAAAGAGACCCAGTCATCCTGATCAGCAGACACAAAGCATCTTAGATAAGTCTCCAATGTCTGGTTTGTTCTCTCAGTTTGACCATTGGTCTGAGGATGAAATGCCGAGGAGAAAGACAATTGAACACCCAGTTTAGAACAAAAAGTCCTCCAAAATCTGGAAACAAACTGGACTCCTCTGTCAGACACTATGTTCTCAGGAATGCCGTGTAAACGAACCACGTGCTGAAGGAACAACGGCACCAATTCAGAGGAGGAAGGCAACTTAGGTAATGGCACAAGATGTATCATCTTGGAAAACCTATCACAAATCACCCAGATGGCGGTCATTCTCTGAGAAACAGGAAGGTCGGAAATGAAATCCATAGAGATATGGGTCCATGGTCTCTTGGGCACAGGCAATGGCATCAACAAACCACTAGAGCGAGATCAAGGCTTGGAGCGAGAGCAAGTCCCGCAGGACTGCACAAATTCCCTGACATCACGAGACAAGGTAGGCCACCAAAAGGACCGACTAACCAAGTCTCTGGTACCAAAAATGCCCAGCCAACGCGGAACAATGAATCTCAGACATCACACTCTTTTTCCACTGGTCCGGGACAAACAATTTTCCAACAGGGCAGCGCTCGGGCCTATCCTCCTGACACCCCTCCAGAGCAAGTCTCAAATTAGGTGAAATGGCGGAAAGAACTACACTGTAATGTATGTGGTACAGTTCATATAGCGTCTTGTGCTTGGGTGCGATGAAAATACTTGAGACACAGGTTGATAAAGAAAGTCTTGTATTGCTTCATACAAATTGGCAAAAATAAACACACAGGTTGCAAACACAGAAGCAGGAGACACAGCAGGCCAGAGTAATCTAAGCTCAGCAATAACTCTCCACAACAGATTCAGATCTTCTTCTCTGTTACTGCAAGTCCATGCAAACGTGAGGCTCTCAAGAGCAGAGTTCAGAGTCCACAAGTGCTTCAGAGTTCCTCAGTAGGAATGGCTGGAGTACAAGGTCCAAGGCTTCAGGAGTCAGAACACAGGTTCACTGCAGGCTAGATTCTGAAGCACTGATTGCTCAGCTGTGGCTGTTTAAGAAGCAAACGGAGAGAATCAGGGCGGGAACATGCAAGCTGGAAAACTCCATTTTGACTGAGGGCAAGATAGCTGCAGCAAAACAGAAAGCAAAATGGCCGACGAACAAACTGAGTTTCAGAAACAGATACACAGAACCTTACATTACTCCCCCCTTAGGGACAACCTCCGGATGACCTCAGACCAGGCTTGTGTGGGTACCTCTGATGAAACTGACGGAGCAAGCGAGGAGCATTAACGTTATTGACTGGCTCCCATGAGTTGTCCTCCACTGGGTAGCCCTGCCATTTAATCAGATATTGTAACTGATTTCTATACAACCTGGAATCTAAAATCCTTTCCACCACAAATTCCTCCTGACCATCGACTAGCACTGGGTCAGGGCAAGGAGAAGAACGTCCAGGAAACGTATTGGGTGTCGCAGCCTTTAGTAGGGATACATGAAAGACAGGGTGGATTCTCATAGTTCTGGGCAATTGAAGACGACAAGCAACGGCACTTATAATTTTACTGATTTTATAGGGTCCAATGTACTTATGTCCCAACTTAGACGATGGAATCCTTAACTTAAGATTTCTGGTTGACAGCCAGACCAGGTCTCCTACCTTAAAAGCTGGTGCAGGTTTACGAAATTTATCTGCTGCCTTCTTGTACCTTTCCTGAGCCGATTCCAGATTCTCCTTTAGAAGATCCATATTCTTCTGTAAAGTCGTGACTCTTTCAGCCACTGCTGGCAAAGGCGTCTCTATGGGAAATCGTGGTAGAATGTTAGGATGATAACCTAAATTAGAGTAAAAAGGAGACTGTTTAGTGGAGGCACTCTGAGAGTTGTTGTAAGAGAACTCAGCCAATGGAAGTAGATCCACCCAATCATCCTGTAGGTGGCAGATAAAGCAGCGGAGATACTGCTCCAGGGTTTGATTGGTTCGTTCGGTTTGTCCATTAGTCTGGGGATGAAAAGCAGAAGAAAGGTTTACTTTAATGTCCAATGCTGCACAGAAATTTTGCCAAAACCTAGAAGTGAATTGCACCCCTCGATCCGAAATAACCTCATCCGGTACTCCATGTAAGCGAAACACATCTTTAATCATCAAATCTGATGTCTGTTTTGCAGTGGGTAAGCCGACACAAGGGATAAAATGAGCTGCCTTTGTTAGACGGTCAACCACCACTAGAATAGTGTTCTTCCCTTGAGAGGTTGGTAATTCCACAATGAAGTCCATAGAAATGGATCCCCACGGGCGGGACGGGGTGGGAAGAGGCTGTAACAGACCAGTTGGTGAAGAGCGAGGTGTTTTGCATCTTGCACAAACCTCACACGAAGTGACATAGTCCAAAACATCCTTCCTACAAGTGGGCCACCAAAAGAAACGAGAAAGAAATTCCTGTGTCTTTAGAATTCCTCTATGCCCGGCTATTTTGGAATCGTGAATGAGTTGCAATACTCTCAATCTGACTGTTTCAGGTATATACAGACGTTGTCCCAGAATCCACACACCATTCTTAAAGACAAGACTTACGTCCCTTGGGGGTTGAGCCAAAAAAGAATCCGCATGGTATGCTTCCTTGATGTCTTTAATTAGGTCTTGATGATGAATCACTCCTAGGAATCTAGAGTCAGGAAGAATAGTCTTAGGAGGAGTAATTGGACGTGTCTCTGCTGAGTAAATCCTAGAGAGTGCATCAGCCTTTCCATTGCGCGATCCTGGTCTATAAGAAATAATAAAATTAAATTGGTTTAAGAAAAGATTCCAGCGAGCCTGGCGAGGAGTCAGGCACTTAGCCGACCTGATAAACTCAAGATTACGATGGTCTGTCAGAACAACTATTTGCTGTGCAGCTCCTTGAAGAAGGTGTCTCCATTCTTTGAAGGCGGCAATAATGGCCAACAACTCTCTATTGCCCACATCGTAGTTCTTCTCAGCCGAAGACAACTGCTGGGAAAAGAAGGCACAGGGATGCAAGACATTCTTCTCACCTGTTCTCTGAGAGAGTATAGCTCCCACGGCACAGTCTGAAGCATCCACCTCTATTATGAAGGCAAGCTCTGGGTTGGGATGTACTAGGATAGGTGCAGTGGTAAATTTATCTTTTAGACGGGAAAATGCTTCCTGGGCTTGGGGAGTCCAGGAGAACTTAGACTCTTTCCGGGTAAGTTGGGTGATAGGTGACACTACCTCAGAGAAATTTCTAATGAAACGTCTATAGAAGTTTGCAAACCCGATGAAGCGCTGTACCTCCTTCACATTTCTAGGACTTGGCCAATCATTGATGGCTTGGGTTTTACTTCCATCCATACTAATTCCTTGTGTAGACAGTACATACCCCAGAAATTGAATTTCGGTCTTATGGAATTCACACTTTTCAAGCTTGATGTAAAGATGATTTTGTCTTAGACGTTCCAAGACCATTCTCACATGTCCATGATGTTCCTCTGTGGAGTTAGAAAAAATTAAAATATCATCCAAATAAATTACCACGAATGTATCCAGGAGATCCCTGAAGATGTCATTCACCAAGTGTTGGAAAGTGGCTGGGGCGGTACTCAGACCAAAAGGCATAACTAGATATTCAAAGTGTCCATAGCGTGACCTGAATGCAGTCTTCCATTCATCCCCAGGTCTAATACGGACTAAGTTATAGGCCCCACGAAGATCTAGTTTAGAAAAAATTTTGGCATGTCGCACTCTCTCCAATAACTCAGGGATTAAAGGCAATGGATAACGGTTTCTAATAGTAACCTTATTGAGTTCCCTATAGTCTACGCATGGTCTCAGGGATCCATCTTTCTTCTTTACAAAGAATATGGGTGCCCCTGCAGGAGATGAAGAGGGGCGTATGAAGCCCTTGGCTAGATTTTCGTCTATGTACTCTTTTAAAGCCTTCAGCTCGGGCCCCGCCAGGGGTAGATCTTACCAAAAGGTATCTCTGCTCCAGGCAATAATTCAATTGGACAATCATATGGACGGTGAGGAGGAAGCTGGTCAGCGTTCTTCTTGTCACATAAATCCACATAGTCCTGGTATACAGCTGGTAGTTCAGGGACTGACATGGTTCCTTTAGGAACAGAGCAAGCTGAAATTTTTGGACTCATCTGTTTCTCTGGAAAGTGTAATTCCTTGGTCTCCCAGTTAATGGTAGGATTCTGAGCCTGCAGCCATGGTAGCCCTAGAATAATGGGAAAGTGAGGAGAAGAGATAAGCATAAAGGACAGTTTCTCTTGATGATCTTTACCCATAAGAACCTTTAAAGGCTCTGTTTCCTGATCCACTGGTCCAGAGGTCAGCAGGGAGCCATCCACAGTTTCCATCTGTACTGGAGTAGCCTTCTTCACTGAACGTATTCCCTGTTTCAGAGCAAAGGAGACATCCATAAAATTTCCACTTGCACCTGAGTCGATCATAGCAGAACTAGACACCCAGGCTGAGTCAACCCAGAGTTTGATGGAAAGAAAACAGTGAGAATTGTTTTTTTTACAACTCAGCTGGGACACCGCTGAGGAAACTTGAAAGATGGCAGCATTTACACAGTCAACGTCCTCAGAGGTAACGGAGTTTAAGTCCGAGAAATCAAGATCTGTTGCTGCAGATCTCTCTGGAGCCTGAGGCTCGGACCTGACAGATCCCCTCTCGCAACACTCACAATGAATGAGTGCTGCAGTAGTCTTGCGAGAACGGCTGGGGCAGTTAATAATAAAGTGCCCTGACTTACCACAATAAAAACATAGATTCTCCTTAAAACGATGTTCCTTGCGTGCATCACTAACCCGTCGTAGTAAAGAGTCTACCTGCATGGGTTCAGGTTCAGGTTCCCGTGTAATCCTATTCAAAGGTTCCTTAGCTGGAGAGGAAGGTAGGAAAAGGTTAGTACGATTGCTTTCGAACCATCTCTCTTGCCTGCGTTCAGTTAAACGAGTATCAATACGGATGCAGTAGTTAATAAAGTCACCTAACGCAGTGGGAGGGTCGGCACGAGCAAGTTCATCCTTAATCAGTGGGGATAACCCCTTTCGAAAAATAGATTTTTTGGCGGAATTGTCCCAGGTGGTATCAAGGGCCCATCTCCTGAAATCCAAGGCATATTCAGCTACCGAGTGCTTACCTTGGCGCAAAGCTAACATGGCTGCTTCAGCTGTTGCACCTCGATTGGGGTCATCAAACACCTGCCCCATGGCTGAAATAAAATCATCAAGGTGATTCAAACAATCATCCTCAGTCTCAATCAGAGGGTTTGCCCACATCAAAGCCTTGTTGGTAAGCAACATAATTATAGTAAGCACCTTAGATCGTTCAGTAGGAAATTGTGAAGCATGTGCAGAAAAAAAAAGATTGCATTGATTAACAAATCCCCTGAATTTTTCACGTTCACCACCAAAACGAAAAGGGGGCAACTTGGGAATCCCAGAACTCGGGGCCACGGCAGGAGCCTGGACTTGCCCCTCCAGAACCTCAATCCTGGCTCGCAAATCCTGGGTAGTCTGTCCAACCACTTGCAAATTGTGATTATTTAGGTCCTGAAGATTTGTAAAACGGGTCTTTATATTCTGCAAATCTGCAAGGATATTATCAGTCACTCCGCAAAGTTCCTTTATGCGGGCCTCCATTTTCCAGATCTTTTAAGACAGGATACTGGAAGAAGAGGAGAAAAAAAAAAAAACAATAGTGTTCACCTGTGGCAACACTGAAGAAAGAAAAAACTTTAAGGGAACTGCTCACCTGGAATGGTTGTGAGAAGTCACAACCACTATCATCACAGAAAGCTTTCAACCAGACATCTGGAATGGTTGTGAGAAGTCACAACCACTGTCATCACAGAAAGTACAACCGGACATCCGATATCCACAGTACAGCAGACAAGCCTTTCCAGACCCAGCAGACACTAACGTTTGGCTTCAGAATCTTGTAATGTATGTGGTACAGTTCATATAGCGTCTTGTGCTTGGGTGCGATGAAAATACTTGAGACACAGGTTGATAAAGAAAGTCTTGTATTGCTTCATACAAATTGGCAAAAATAAACACACAGGTTGCAAACACAGAAGCAGGAGACACAGCAGGCCAGAGTAATCTAAGCTCAGCAATAACTCTCCACAACAGATTCAGATCTTCTTCTCTGTTACCGCAAGTCCATGCAAACGTGAGGCTCTCAAGAGCAGAGTTCAGAGTCCACAAGTGCTTCAGAGTTCCTCAGTAGGAATGGCTGGAGTACAAGGTCCAAGGCTTCAGGAGTCAGAACACAGGTTCACTGCAGGCTAGATTCTGAAGCACTGATTGCTCAGCTGTGGCTGTTTAAGAAGCAAACGGAGAGAATCAGGGCGGGAACATGCAAGCTGGAAAACTCCATTTTGACTGAGGGCAAGATAGCTGCAGCAAAACAGAAAGCAAAATGGCCGACGAACAAACTGAGTTTCAGAAACAGATACACAGAACCTTACATACACCCTCTTTCAAAATAACAGAAGGATCAGATAACTCAGGAGAGTTCACAAGGAAGCTCCTCGAGAGGGCATCCGCCTTAACATTCTTAGTGCCAGGAAGAAAGGAAACCACAAAATTAAAACGTGTGAAAAACAAGGCCCACCTGGCCTGTCTAGGATTGAGTCGCTTGGCAGATTCCAGATAAACCAGATTCTTATGGTCAGTAAGGACCACCACCTGATGTTTGGCTCCCTCCAGCCAATGTCTCCACTCTTCAAAAGCCCACTTCATGGCCAATAACTCCCGATTACCCACGTCATAATTACGTTCAGTAGGAGAAAATTTTCGAGAGAAAAAGGCACAAGGGTTACTTTTAGAGGTCTCTGGATCTTTTTGGGACAAAACGGCACCTGCCCCAATTTCAGAGGCATCAACCTCCACCTGAAATGGCAGAGAAACATCAGGCTACCGTAGAACAGGAGCAGAAGTGAATCTCTGCTTAAGTTCCTGAAATGCAGAGACTGCCTTAGGAGGCCAATTCACCACATCAGAACCCTTTTTGGTCAAATCAGTTAATGGTTTAACAATAACCGAGAAATTACCAATAAATTTACGATAAAAATTGGCAAAACCCAAAAATCTTTGAAGAGCCTTTAATGAAGTAGGTTGGACCCAATCACAGATGGCCTGAACCTTGACCGGGTCCATTTCAATAACAGATGGGGACAAAATGAATCCCAGAAATGAGATCCTCTGTACGCCAAAAAGACACTTTGATCCCTTCACATACAGAGCATTCTCTCTCAAAATCTGGAATACAGTTCGAACATGTTTCACATGAGAGTCCCAGTCATTAGAAAAAATCAAGATATCATCCAAATAAACAATCAGAAATTTATCCACAAAATCCCTGAAAATGTCATTCATGGAGGACTGGAAGACAGAAGGAGCATTAGTGAGCCCAAAGGGCATCACAAGGTACTCAAAATGCCCCTCCGGGGTATTGAATGCCGTCTTCCATTCATCCCCGTGCTTAATGCGAATAAGGTTATATGCCCCCCTGAGGTCAAGCTTGGTAAACCAAGTAGCGTTTTTCACCCTGGAAAACAGGTCAGAAATCAAGGGTAACGGGTATTGATATTTCACAGTAATATTGTTCAAAAGACGATAATCAATACACGGCCTTAATGAACCATCCTTTTTGGCCACAAAGAAAAAACCGGCACCTAAGGGTGAAGAGGATGGTCTGATATGACCCTTCTCCAATGACTCCTTGATATAAGACCGCATAGCGTCATGTTCAGGTACAGACAAGTTAAAAAGGCGACCTTTAGGGAATTTACTACCAGGCACTAATTCAATAGCGCAGTCATAGCTCCTATGGGGAGGCAAGGATGCAGATTTACTTTCGCTAAATACATCAGAAAAATCAATCAAAAAGTCAGGAACATCCTGAGCCTGGGGGGAGGCAGAAAAAACAGGAGTGTTGGTATTAACACGTTGACAGCCCCAACTGGTTACAGACACAGATTTCCAATCCAAAGCAGGATTATGAGACTGTAACCAAGGGAAACCCAGTACGATAATATCATGCAGATTATACAGAACCAAAAATTTGCAGCACTCTTGATGATCAGGTTCAACCCTCATTATCACCTGAGTAGAGAACTGAGGTTTATTCTCAGCCAAAGGGGTAGAATCGATCCCCAGTAGGGGAATAGACTTCTGTAGGGGTATCAAGGGAAACCCACAACGTTTAGCAAAATCATAATCCATCAGGTTAATAGCTGCTCCAGAATCAACGAAAGCCTGAGCAGAAAATGAGGACAGAGAGCATATCAGAGTGACAGTTAATAAAAACTTAGTCTGAACACTACCCAAGACAACTGAGCGTGCAAAACGTCTTCCCCGCTTAGGGCAGACTGAAATAGCATGAGAGGCATCACCACAGTAGAAACATAACCCATTGCGCTTTCGAAACTCATGACGCTGTGCCCCAGACACCACTCTATCACACTGCATGGATTCAGAAGCAGGTTCACAAGGCAACACTATTCCACGCATACTTCTCCGCTCACGCAAACGTCTGTCAATTTGAATCGCTAATGACATAGAATCATTGAGACCAGAGGGGACAGGGAATCCCACCATAACATCCTTTACATTATCTGACAGACCCTTCCGAAAAAGGCCCGCCAAAGCGTCGTCATTCCACTTGGTCAGGACTAGTGTTGAGCGATAGTGCTCGATATCTAAAAATATCGTATCGAAATTGTATCGCCGATATCACTAAATATCGTCGATATCCGATTACGATACCGGAAGTCCAATGTAAGTCTATGGGAACAAAATATCGCAACTAAAAAAAACCTTTATTTCCTTGTAAACACTAAATATACACACATAGAATACATATATATATATATACATGTCATTGTGACATATATATTATTATTATTATTATTATACATTTATATAGCGCCATTTATTCCATGGCGCTTTACATATGAAAAGGGAAAAATATAGACAGATACAATAAACATGTGCTAGACAAGGGACACACAAGTACAGAAGGAGAGAGGACCCTGCCCGCGAGGGCTCACAGTCTACAGGGACTGATTTGCACAAACAATTACATGAGTGTAAGTGTGCAAAATTTCACACCTGTAGGGGTTAATTAAAGGTGTAAATTCGTAGCAAAAAAGTCCGGTTTTTTTACAACGAATTTACACCTTTAATTAACCCCTACAGGTGTGAAATTTTGCACACATAGACTGATGTAATTGTTTGTGCAAATCAGATTGCAAAGGACATGAAAAGACATGGTTAACCCTATGTACACCA
>JARQOD010000003.1:403796625-403885708 GCA_033576555.1 Oophaga sylvatica
CAGACCGCTGAGGCCTGGTTTTTCAGGCTGGTAAGGATCCAATATCCATGGACCTTGCAAGCCTGATAATACCAGGCCACAGCAGTCTGCTTAGCTTGGCTGGTTAACAAAAATAGGGGATCCCCTCGAAAAAAAAAACGGCGTAGGGGTCCCCCTATTTTTGTTAACCAGCCAAGTAAAATGCAGACTGCTGCGGCCTGGTATTAAAAGACTGTCAAGGCCCATGGATTTTGGCCCTCAACAGCCTGATAATACCAGGCTACAGCAGCCCCACATTTGGCGCATCAAAAGATGTGCCAATTGTGGCACTTTACCCGGCTCTTCCCACTTGCCCTGTAGCGGTGGCAAGCGGGGTAATAAGGGGTTAATGTCACCGTTGATTGCACGGTGACAATAAGCCCGGTTAATAATGGAGAGGCGTCAATAAGACACCGATCCATTATTAATCCCAAAGTTATTAAATGCATAAAAAAAAGACAAAGCAAGAAAAAAGTCTTTTAATGAAATAAAAGAGACAACACAGTTTTCATTTCTCTTATTGTACTCTCATTCCTGCGACGCCATCGATCTCCTGTAAAAAAAGAAAAAAAACAAACCAACAGTATACCACCTGTCCGACGCAGTCCATAGTAACGACAGTCCCACGACGATCCAGCTCTGCTACATCGCAATGACAGGCAGAGCCTGTCATCCCGGCGCAGCACAGCTGATTACCTGCTTCCCCGGCGGTGACGTCATCGGACTGACTGCTTTACGGCCGGGATTACCCAGCAGTCACTGCAGTTATCGCGAGAAACTGCATGTGACCGCCGGGGAGAAGAGGATGGCGGCCATGAAGCAGTCCAGGCCGTGACCGCCGGAGATCTTCTGCCAGGTAAGTGCCGCTGACTCCTGACAGACCCGACCGACGGACACTGACAGTGACAGACCCGACCGACGGACACAGACAGTGACAGTGACAAATCCGATATCGGTATTCGATAAGACGAAAATATCGAAACGAATTATTGAAAGGCCGATAGAGCTAATATCGGCCGATATCCGATATTTGCAGTATTGTATCGCTCAACACTAGTCAGGACTGCCCACCTACGGAATCTCTGACAGTATAACTCAGCGTCATCAAGCCCCTGATTTAATGCCAACAAGGCTTTTTCAGCTTGATCAGTGACATTAGGCTCATCGTACAATAACCCCAAAGCCTGAAAAAATGCATCAACATCACTCAAAACAGGATCCCCAGGTGTCAGGGAAAAAGCCCAATCCTGAGGATCGACGCGCAGGAGAGAGATGACAATTTGAACCTGCTGCGCTGCGTTCCCTGAGGACTTAGATTTTAAGGCAAAAAACAATTTACAATTATTTTTGAAATTCTGAAACTTAGCTCGATCCCCTAAAAACAAATCTGGCATGGGAATCCTAGGTTCCACAACAGGCAACCTAGCAAGATATGCAGCAATACTCTGAACCTCAGTGGCAAGCTGATCCACACGGCAAGACAACTGTGCAAACTCCATTGAGAGAAAAAATCCTCCCCAGCACCCAGAGATACAGAGGGAAAAAAAAAAAAATGCAACAAACAGAAAAATATCTCTGACAACTCTGACAACCGTTTTTTCTTTCACAAATTTTTTCCCTTCTGTGAGTACCATACAATTTTAAATTTTGGGCCGGTGATACTATTATGTTTCGGTAGCTGAGGAGTGCAGGCAAAAAAGGCAATACACCAGAGCAGTTGGAATCTATGAGATTGCAGTACCCTGACTAACCACAACAACTAGAGGCAGCCGTGGAGCGTTCCTACGTTGGTCCTAGACGCCTCGTCACAGCCTGAGAAACTAACTATACCTAAAGATAGATATAGGAAAGCTATCTGCCCCGGAGCAGAACCCCAAAGATAATAGAAAGCCCCCAAACATGTAATGGCGGTTAGACAAGAAGAAATACTGACACAGATAGAAAATAGTATGAGCAAACGTTGGGGCCCAAACTAACTAAATAAAAAACGATAGGAAGGGTACTTACTGCAATCCCAGAAAACCCTGAAAAGCACCAACTCTACTAATTTCAAAAACACCTGAGATCACACGACCTCTACCACCTAAATTAGTTCTCTGGTGTAACAAAATCAAAACAGCAGCCACTGAAAAAACTGGAAAAAGCAAAAGTACAAACATCAGTGGCTGAACTAAACTGAGAGGGCAAAAGCCCCTGGAGGGGACCCTGAAGGCCCCCACAGAAGTGCAGGACAAAATGCAAAAATCAAGCACAAAAACAAAAAGAAGAAAATGTCTTATCTGTTAGCAGGAGATGCAGACATGACACAGCAGGCTACAAGGGAAACAGGAATCAAGGATAGAGACCAGAACAATTGATCACCGGCAACCCTGATGGGAAGGTGACTCCCTTATATAAGACCAGTCAGTAACACCTGATTCCCAATCCTCACAATCTTCACTGGACAGACCAGTACCGCTTGTAACCACCAGAGGGAGCCTCTGCTCAGAACTCATCTCAAGCCCATTCACAACAGTCTCCAATGTCTGGTTTGTTCTCTCAGTTTGACCATTGGTCTGAGGATGAAACGCTGAGGAGAAAGACAATTGAACACCAAGTTTAGAACAAAAGGTCCTCCAAAATCTGGAAACAAACTGGACTCCTCTGTCAGACACAATGTTCTCAGGAATGCCGTGTAAACGAACCACGTGCTGAAGGAACAAAGGCACCAATTCAGAGGAGGAAGGCAACTTAGGTAATGGCACAAGATGTATCATCTTGGAAAACCTATCGCAAATCACCCAGATGACGTCATTCTCTGAGAAACAGGGAGGTCAGAAATGAAATCCATAGAGATATGGGGCCATGGTCTCTTGGGCACAGGTAATGGCATCAACAAACCACTAGAACGAGAGCAAGGCTTGGAGCGAGAGCAAGTCCCGCAGGACTGCACAAACTCCCTGACATCACGAGACAAGGTAGGCCACCAAAAGGACCGACTAACCAAGTCTCTGGTACCAAAAATTCCGGGGTGACCGGCCAACGCGGAACAATGAATTTCAGACATTACACTCTTTTTCCACTGGTCCGGGACAAACAATTTCCCAACAGGGCAGCGCTCGGGCTTATCCTCCTGACACCCCTCCAGAGCCAGTCTCAAATTGGGCGAGATGGCGGAAAGAACTACACCCTCCTTCAAAATAACAGAAGGATCAGATAACTCAGGAGAGTCCGCCAGGAAACTCCTCGAGAGGGCATCCGCCTTAACATTCTTAGTGCCAGGAAGAAATGAAACCACAAAATTAAAACGTGTGAAAAACAAGGCCCACCTGGCCTGTCTAGGATTAAGTCGCTTGGCAGATTCCAGATAAACTAGATTCTTATGGTCAGTAAGGACCACCACCTGATGTTTGGCTCCCTCCAGCCAATGTCTCCACTCTTCAAAAGCCCACTTCATGGCCAATAACTCCCGATTACCCACATCATAATTACGTTCAGTAGGAGAAAATTTTCGAGAGAAAAAGGCACAAGGGTTACTTTTAGAGGTCTCTGGATCTCTTTGGGACAAAACGGCACCTGCCCCAATTTCAGAGGCATCAACCTCCACCTGAAATGGCAGAGAAACATCAGGCTGCCGTAGAACAGGAGCAGAAGTGAATCTCTGCTTAAGTTCCTGAAATGCAGAGACTGCCTCAGGAGACCAATTCACCACATCAGAACCCTTTTTGGTCAAATCAGTTAATGGTTTAACAATAACCGAGAAATTACCAATAAATTTACGATAAAAATTGGCAAAACCCAAGAATCTTTGAAGAGCCTTCAATGAAGTAGGTTGGACCCAATCACAGATGGCCTGAACTTTGCCCGGGTCCATTTCAATAACAGATGGGGACAAAATGAATCCCAGAAATGAGATCCTCTGAACGCCAAAAAGACACTTTGATCCCTTCACATACAGAGCATTCTCTCTCAAAATCTGGAACACAGTCCGAACATGTTTTACATGAGAGTCCCAGTCATTGGAAAAAATCAAGATATCATCCAAATAAACAATCAGAAATTTATCCACAAAATCCCTGAAAATGTCATTCATGAAGGACTGGAAGACAGAAGGAGCATTAGTGAGCCCAAAGGGCATCACAAGGTACTCAAAATGCCCTTCAGGGTATTAAATGCCGTCTTCCATTCATCCCCGTGCTTAATGCGAATAAGGTTATATGCCCCCCTGAGGTCAAGCTTGGTAAACCAAGTAGCGTTTTTCACCCTGGAAAATAGGTCAGAGATCAAGGGTAACGGATATTGATATTTCACAGTAATATTGTTCAAGAGACGATAATCAATACACGGCCTTAATGAACCATCCTTTTTGGCCACAAAGAAAAAACCGGCACCTAAGGGAGAAGAGGATGGTCTGATATGACCCTTCTCCAATGACTCCTTGATATAAGACCGCATAGCGTCATGTTCAGGTACAGACAAGTTAAAAAGGCGACCTTTAGGGAATTTACTACCAGGCACTAATTCAATAGCGCAGTCATAGCTCCTATGGGGAGGCAAGGATGCAGATTTACTTTCGCTAAACACATCAGAAAAATCAATCAAAAAGTCAGGAACATCCTGAGCCTGGGGGAAGCAGAAAAAACAGGAGTGTTGGTATTAACACATTGGCAGCCCCAACTGGTAACAGACACAGATTTGCAATCCAAAACAGGATTATGAGACTGTAACCAAGGGAAACCCAGTACGATAATGTCATGCAGATTATACAGAACCAAAAATTTGCAACTCTCCTGATGATCAGGTTCTACCCTCATTATCACCTGAGTAGAGAACTGAGGTTTATTCTCAGCCAAAGGGGTAGAATCGATCCCCAGTAGGGAATAGACTTCTGTAGGGGTATCAAGGGAAACCCACAACGTTTAGCAAAATCAAAATCCATCAGGTTAATAGCTGCTCCAGAATCAACAAAAGCCTGAGCAGAAAATGAGGACAGAGAGCATATCAGGGTAACAGTTAATAAAAACTTAGTCTGAACACTACCCAAGACAACTGAGCGTGCAAAACGTCTTCCCCGCTTAGGGCAGACTGAAATAGCATGAGAGGCATCACCACAGTAGAAACATAACCCATTGCACTTTCGAAATTCATGACGCTGTGCCCCAGAAACCACTCTATCACACTGCATGGATTCAGAAGCAGGTTCACAAGGCAACATTATTCCACGCATACCTTTCCGCTCACGCAAACGTCTGTCAATTTGAATCGCTAATGACATAGAATCATTAAGACCAGAGGGAACAGGGAATCCCACCATAACATCCTTTACATTATCTGACAGACCCTTCCGAAAAAGAGCTGCCAAAGCGTCGTCATTCCATTTGGTCAGGACTGCCCACCTACGGAATCTCTGACAGTATAACTCAGCGTCATCAAGCCCCTGATTTAATGCCAACAAGGCTTTTTCAGCTTGATCAGTGACATTAGGCTCATCGTACAATAACCCCAAAGCCTGAAAAAATGCATCAACATCACTCAAAACAGGATCCCCAGGTGTCAGGGAAAAAGCCCAATCCTGAGGATCGCAGGAGAGAGATGACAATTTGAACCTGCTGCGCTGCATTCCCTGAGGACTTAGATTTTAAGGCAAAAAACAATTTACAATTATTTTTGAAATTCTGAAACTTAGCTCGATCCCCTAAAAACAAATCTGGCATGGGAATCCTAGGTTCCACAACAGGCAACCTAGCAAGATAGGTAGCAATACTCCGAACCTCAGTGGCAAGCTGATCCACACGCCCAGACAGCTGTGCAAGCTCCATTGAGAGGGAAAAAAAAATCCTCCTCAGCACCCAGAGAAAAAGAGGGAAAAAATGCAAGAAACAGAAAAAAAAAAATCTCTGACAACTCTGACAACTTTTTTCTTTCCACACTATTTTTCCCTTCTGTGAGTACCATACAATTTTCAGTTTGGCCGGTGATACTGTTATGTTTCTGTAACTGAGGAGTAAAGGTAAAAAGGAAATACACCAGAGCAGTTGGAAACTATGAGATTGCAGTACCCTGACTAACCACCACAACTAGAGGCAGCCGTGGAGCGTTCCTACGTTGGTCCTAGACGCCTCGTCACAGCCTGAGAAACTAACTACACCTAAAGATAGAAAGAGGAAAGCTATCTGCCCCGGAGCAGATCCCCAAAGAACATAGAAAGCCCCCAAACATGTAATGGCGGTTAGACAAGAAGAAATACTGACACAGACAGAAAACAGTATGAGCAAACGTTGGGGCCCAAACTTACTAAATAGAAAAGGATAGGAAGGGCACTTACTGCAATCCCAAAAAACCCTGAAAAGCACCAACTCTACTAATTCCAAAAACACCTGAGATCACACGACCTCTACCACCTAAATTAGTTCTCTGGTGTAACCAAAATCAAAACAGCAGCCACTGAAAAAACTGGAAAAAGCAAATGTACAAACATCAGTGGCTTGAACTGAACTGAGAGGGCAAAAGCCCCCAGAGGAGACCCTGAAGGCCCCCACAGAAGTGCAGGACAAAATGCAAAAATCTAGCACAAAAACAAAAAGAAGGAAATGTCTTATCTGTAAGCAGGAGATTCAGACACGAAACAGCAGGCTACCAAGGAAACAGGAATCAAGGATTGAGACCAGAACAATTGATCACCGGCAACCCAGATGGGAAGGCGACTCCCTTATATAAGACCAGTCAGTAACACCTGATTCCCAATCCTCACAATCTTCACTGGACAGTTCAGTACCATTAGTAACCACCAGAGGGAGCTCCTGCTCAGAACTCACCTCCAGCCTATTCACAACAGGTGGGCTTTTTGAGGATGGGTGTGATCGAGGTATGATTCAAATAGGAGGGGAAGACACCAGTTAGTGACAGGTTGAAGAGGTGGGTTAGGCTTGGGATGAAGACTGTGGTAAGGTTTGTAATGAGGTGGGAGGTTATTGTGTCAAGTGCACAGATGGTGAGGCAAAGTCTTTAGCTGAGATGAGGAGAGGGAGGGGGAGCTGGTGGACTGAGGAGAGAATATAAAATACTGAATAGCTGTTTAGGTTTGTGAGACAGGTATTATATGAGAGATGAGAAATAGGTTTATTTTGCTGCAGTGAGCAATTGTGCAGCATTTTTACAACTTCCTTTTACCGGACGGGCTACTCCACTCCCTTTCTTTGGCATCCGCACAGAAGTACGCTTTATGGACGTGGTCCAGAAAGAATATGTGCTCCAGTAGATGGCCAGCGCTGCATCAAGTGGCCTCTGCTCCTCTTCCACCACCTTAACATCACACACGTACAGTCCTCAGAGGTGCCACCCCAATTATCCTTGTTTTCCCCATGTCACAACACTCCAACCGCCCAACTGACTGTAGGGAAGCACAGATGGCTGAGTCTGCAGATCTGTTCATACATTCTATGCCATGGGCATCGGAAGTGTACTCCAAAGATTCACAGAGACAAGAGGAGGAAATCATCTGCACCAATGCCCACCTTTTTTTCCATTTTGATCCAGGGCCGGACGAAGTAGTGTTTGAGCAGAATCCAAACCCTCATCAACAGACATTGACCCCAGGGTAAAGGTGATACATTCCTGATGAGACTCAGATACTTGAGGCACCTGTACTGTGCTGTCAGGGCAGGAAGAGGAGGAGGGTGACTCTCAGGGCGAGGAGTGGGAGAACAGAGAGGATGATGATGAGGTAGTAGATCACACTTGATGTAAACCCAGAGGCATGCAGCTGAGTAGCTCAGCAGAGGAGGAGGAGGAAGACGAGGTTTCATAGCGGCTTCCCGCAGACACAGAGTTATGCAACCACGACAAACAATCCTCAGCCCCAACTCTGTCAGTAGCCAGCATCATTCGTGGGTCTGCAGTTGGCTGGCTTGGGTCTTTTTTTCAGACCAACAAAAATGACAAATATCACATTATCTGCCAACTTTGTTAAAAACGACAGAGTAGAGTTAAAAAATTAAATAATTTGACTATTACATGCATGACCTAGCACATGCGCGATCAACATGCGTTAATCTGTGAAACGCACTGTGCTAAAATGCAGACTAGCGTGCCTTGCCAAACACTGTCCACTCCATCAACCGCATCTTCCGATTCTTCCTCCTCCCTCACCGTGGCAAGTGTTGTCACTCAGGTTTCCGGCCACAGAACCTACACTCGGGGTGAGTGAGAGCCATTCAGCTGATACGGAAGTGGACATGCCTGCTGTTTTTGACTGATCTTAGATACCAAGCACAAACCATCTTTCTCAATCCACCATTTCATCTCCGCCTGCACCTCTCTCACAGTCCAGCATCTTGTCGTGTTCACCCTACTCCACCCTGTGTCAGCACAGCAGCCAGCCATCGTTTGTGCAGTTGTGCTCATGTAAAAAATTGTTTCCTCCCACACATGGCAAAGCTAAGAGCTTGAACTTCACCATCTTCAATCTACTAATAAAAATAACCTTTATTTATATAGTGATAACATATTCTGCATAGCTTTACAAGTCAGCAGTTCATATAAAAACAGTCAAAAGTTACCAAGTTTAAGATAATCAAACAATTAAATCAAATCTAATGATGACCCTTCTCTTTAGAGCTTACAATCTACAATGAAGTGGTGGTGACACAAAGTACAGGTGCTTATTTACAATGATGGTTCAACCATTTTGAGGAAATGGTGGGTAGATAAAGGCTGCATGAGGCTTTTGGGTACAGTTGAGTTTGAGTGCGAATTATGTTCAGACAAATAGAGAATAGGCTATATATAAAAAGGACTTTGATTAGGGAACGTGATAAATAGATGAGTTTTGAGGGAGCACCTAAAAATGTGTAAGTTGTGGTAATTCTCCTAATTTCATGGGAGAGAAAGGGTAAGAGGTGAGTTATCTAGGTAGGAGATTGAACTGAGCCGGACAAAGACCAGATCAGGGGTGTTACTGTCTTTGTGTGTCTTAGAGGTTGAAAGTTGGGAGAGGCCATGAGAAGAAGCTAGAAATAGAAGCTGGGGTGCAGTTGGGGAGGTGAGGCTATTGAAGTCTCCCATGATAAGGTTTGGACAATTCTGAGGACATGAAGTGTAACAGCAACACATAAAAGTGGTCAAGGAAGTGAGTGGGTGAGCCTGGGGGACTGTATATGACCACTACTCAGGGGGAGAGGGGATGGAAGACCCTGATGGTGTGAAGCTCCAAAGAACAATGGCATCCAATGGGCCTATATTTATAACTTATTTTAAAAACAGGATTGCTTTTGGCAGCGAGGAGTGTGGGGTTATTGTGGAGTTAGCAGTGATTGTATGGTGGGATATACACATATTCCATGCGTTCTAATCCGGAACTGAATATGGCATACACTCACTATTAGTTCTCAGAGAATTAATTATTGTGAACGGCCTGAGGCCTCTTCGGATGATCGTCGCCCAATCGTGTAATTGTCTGGACGATAGTGCGCAGCTGAGAGTTGTTTGCTACAAAGATCACAGCGGGTGTTTCTGTGTGACTCAAGTACTGTGATCTCTGTGATTATTGCATGGCCAATCTAGTCCGCTGGCCACAGAAATGCAGCCTTTCCGCCTTGTGGATACAGACGGTTTCCAAAAGCTGATGCCCGTGGCAGTCCACCAGTACCAGTTACCCAGTCACTATTACTTCTCTAAGAAAGATCTGCCTGCACTACACCAGCATGTCACAGACAACAGTACTCGTTCCCTGAAAAATTCTGTCTGCCAGGGTGCATTTCAACACTGACACCTGGACGAGCAAGCATGGAAAGGGGGGTGTCACATCTCGCTGACTGGGCACTGGGTGACTGGTGGCTGTGGGATCAGTTGGGGAAGGGCCTGCTCCACAAATCTTGCAATCCCCAAGGCTTGAAGAGCGCTTGAGGATGGAGAACTAAACCACTACACTCCATAAGATGGAGAAGTAAACTACTAGACAACAGGGGTTGTAGAACTAAACTACTAAACAGGATTGGACAACGAAACAAATAGACACCAGAAGATGGAGAAGTAAAATAATAGACAACAGGGGTTGGAGAACTAAACAGCTTGGGTTGGAGAAATAAACTAGTACACACCAGAGGATGGAGAACTAAAGCAAGAGACACCAAGGTGTCACAAGACACTAGTCTTGGAATCCCAGGACTTGCGGAAGAAACCTCTGTATCTAACACGTCCTCCAGTGCTTCTGCCTCCTCCACCTCCACTAGAGCCTCCACTTGACCCCTCAACCCCTGCCTTAAGGAAACACATGTTCCAACACTGCGCAGAGAATCCTCCACCTCTGTACTGTGCATCCAGAGCTCACCGCAATCAGGCAGTGTTTAAATTAATAAACCTTGGGGATTGCAGTCATACAGATCAAGAGTTGTGGACTGCTATCCATGCAGAGTTTGAGCAATGGCTGTCTCCACTCAACCTTGAGTCCTGGAAGGTTGTGTGCGATAACGGTGCAAACCTAATGGTAGCCCTGTGCTGGGGTCAACCTCACACACGTGCCTTGCATGGCTTGCATCTTCAAACTTATGGTACAGCAATTCCTCCGCCACTGTCGCAGCCTGAATGCGCTGCTGCAGAAACCACTGTTGTTGTGCGCTCTCTTCCACCATTCCACTTAAGTTGGTATAGAGATCTTTCGGACTATAGGTTAACAGGTTGATATGCGATGTGACTACACCATGGAATTCAACTCTGCACATGTTGCAGCAACTGTGGCAGCCAGGGCCGGTTTTAGGCAATGTGGGGCCCTAGGCTAAGTTTAAAATGGGGCCCCAAATGTAAACATATTGCACATCACACCGAAGCATTTCAGTTGTATTTACATGCGCTGAGTTCAGGACGCTAAATGAGTGTGATAAACAATATTGAAATCGTTCAACACTTGCTTCCCGGCCTCTTTCCACCGTCTGAGAAAGAATGATGGGGACAGAACAATCACTAATGGATCACTAACAGATCACAATACAGTATCGTGTTGTCAGCAGCACATCTACAGTTTACACCAGCGATGTGCTGCTGAGAACAATTATTTTTGTTCCGGTAGAAACAATCCATAGAATTGTAGAGTTGGAAGGGACCTCCTGGGTCATCTGGTCCAACCGCTGATCAAAGCAGGATTCACTAAATCATCCCAGACAGATGTCTGTCCAGCCTCTGTTTGAAGACTTCCATTGAAGGAGAACTCACCACCTCTTGTGGCAGCCTGTTCCACTCATTGATCACTCTAACTGGCAAAAAGTTTTTTCTAATATCTAATCTGTGTCTCCTCCCATTCAGTTTCATCCCATTGCTTCTAGTCTTTCCTTGTGCAAATGAGAATAAAGATAATCCTTCTACAATGTGACAGCCCTTGAGATATTTGTATACAGCTATTAAGTCTCCTCTCAGTCTTCTTTTTTGCAAGCTAAACATTCCCAAATCCTGTAACCATTCCTCATAGGACATGGTTTGCAGACCGGACAACATTCTGGTTGCTCTTCTCTGAACTTGCTCCAGTTTGTTGATGTCTTTTTTAAAATGTGGCACCCAAAACTGGACACAGTATTCCAGATGAGGTCTGACCAAAGAGGAGTAGAGGGCAATAATGACTTCACGTGATCTAGACTGTATGCTTCTGTTAATACATCCCAGAATTGTATTTGCCTTTTTTGCCACTGCATCACACTGTTGACTCATGTTCAGTCTGTGATCTATTAGTATACCCAAGTCTTTTTAACATGTGCTGTTTCTTAGCCCTATTCCTCCCATTCTGTATACGCTTTTTTCATTTTTATTTCCCAGATGTAGTACTTTGCATTTTTTCCTGTTAAAACCATTCTGTTAGTTGCTGCCCACTGCTCCAGTTTATTTATATCTTTTTGAATCCTCTCTCTCTCTTCTCTAGTATTAGCTATCCCTCCTAGCTTTGTGTCATCAGCAAATTTAATCAGTTTACCCTCAATTCCTTCATCTAAATCATTGATAAAGATTTTGAACAATACAGGGCCCAAGACAGGGCACTGTAGTACCCCACTTGATACATTCTTCCAACTGGATGTGCAGCCATTTACTACCACTCTTTGTGTCTTATCACTAAGCCAGTTATGAATCCACCTAACAGTTGCCTTGTCCATTCCATACTTAGTCATTTTTTCAATAAGGATTGTGTGAGATACTTTGTCAAATGCTTTGCTGAAGTCAACATATAATATATCTACAGCATTTCCCTGATCCACCCAGTCAGTGATCACTCAATGAATATGCAGCATTTTGTTTGTTTAGTATAATACACCCCATAGTCCTCCATATATTATAATGTGCACCACAGTCCTCCATATTGTAAAATGCACACCCCATAGTCCTCCATATAATATAATGTGCCCCATAGTCCTCCATTTAGTATAATACACTCCTAATTGTCCTCTATATAGTATAATACACTCCCTATAGTCCTCCATATAGTATAATACACACCCTATAGTCCTCCATATATTAAAATACACTCCTCAGTCCTCGATATAGTATTATACAATCTATAGTCCTCCATATAGTATAATACACTCCCTATAGTCCTCCATATATTAAAACACACTCCTCAGTCCTCCATATAGTATAATACACTCTTCGTAGTCCTCAAATAGTATAATACACTCATAACCCTCCATATATTAACCCCTTCCTTACCGATGACGGGATAGTACGTCATCAGTAAGGATCCCCTGCTTTGAGGTGGGCTCCGGCGGCGAGCCCACCTCAAAGCCGCGACATGTCAGCTGTTATAAACAGCTGACATGTGCCCGCAATAGGCGCGAGCGGAATCGCCATCCGCCCGCACCTATTAACTAGTTAAATCCCACTGTCAAAGCTGACAGCGGGCATTTAACTAGTGCTTCTGGCCGCCGGGCGGAAGTGAGCGCATCACAGACCCCCGTCATGTGATCGGGGGTCGGCGATGCGTTGCCGTGACAACCAGAGGTCTCATAGAGACCTCTATGGTTGTTGCAGGCACATTGCTGTGAGCGCCACCTGGTGGTCGGCGCTAAAAGCAATGCAGTAAATCTGCTTCATATGGGCAATCTGCTCATCGCCCATATGTAGCAGAGCCGATCGAGTTGTGCATGCTTCTAGCCTCCCATGGAGGCTATTGAAGCATGCCAAAAGTAAAAAAAAAAAGTGTTTAAAAACAAAAAAAATTAAAAAAAATAAAAGTTCAAATCACCCCCCTTTCGCCCCAATCAAAATAAAACAATAAAAGAAAAATCACACATACACATATTAGGTATCGCCGCGTTCAGAATCGCCCGATCTATCAATAAAAAAAAGGATTAACCTGATCGCTACAAGGCGTAGCGATAAAAAATTTAAAACACCAGTATTTCGTTTTTTTGGTCACCGCGACATTGCATTAAAACGCAATAACGGGCGATCAAAAGAACGTATTTGCACAAACATGGTATCATTTAAAATGTCAGTTCGTGTTGCAAAAAATAAGCCCTCACCTGACCCCAGATCACGAAAAATGGAGACGCTATGGGTCTCGGAAAATGGCGCAATTTTTTTTTTTTTTTTTAGCAAATTTTGGAATTTTTTTTCACCACTTAGATAAAAGAGAACCTAGACATGTTTGGTGTCTATGAATTTGTAATGATCTGGAGAATCATATTGGTAGGTCAGTTTTTGCATTTAGTGAACCTAGCAAAAAAGCCAAGCAAAAAACAAGTGTGGGATTGCACTTTTTTTGCAATTTCACTGCACTTGGAATTTTTTTTCCCGTTTTCGAGTACACGACATGGTAAAATCAATGGTGTCGTTCAAAAGTACAACTCGTCCCGCAAAAAATAAGCTCTCACATGGCCATATTGACAAAAAAATAAAAAAAGTTATGGCTCTGGAAAGAAGGGAGCGAAAAACGAAAAAGAAAAAAGCTCTGGGAGTGAAGAGGTTAAAATACACTCAGTCCTCCATATAGTATAATACACTACTCAGTCCTCCATACAGTATAATACACTCATCATAGTCTTCAATATATTTAAATACACTGCTTAGTCCTCCATATAGTATAATACATTCCTCACAGTGCTATAGTGCTCCATATAGTATAATGCACCGCCATAGTCATCCATGTAGTACAATTCACTTACATAGTATAATGCACCCCATAGTTCTTCATATAGTATAATGTATTCCCCATAGTTCTCGATACAGTATAATGCAGCCCACATATGGTATAATGCAGCCATCCTATACGGCATAATGCAGCCACCCCACAGAGTATAATGCAGCCACTCCACAGAATATAATGTAACCCCCCCATAGAATATAATGCAGCCCCCCTCATATAGTATAATGAAGCCCCCCATAGAATATAATGCAGCCCCTCCATAGAAAATAATGCAGCCCCCTTATATAGTATAATGTAACCCCTCCATAGAATACAGTGTAGCCCTCATATAGTATAATGCAGCCCTGATAGAATATAACGTAGCCTCCACATAAAGTATAATGAAGCCCCCATACAATATAATCTAGCCCCCCATAGAATATAATACAGCCCACCTCCCCATAGAATATAATGTAGCCCCATCAAAGAGTATGACGCAATCCTCCCTCATAAAATCTAATACAGCCCCTATAGTATATAATGTAGCCCCCATAGAATATAATACAGCCCTCCTCTCCATAGAATATAATGTAGCCCCCATAGTATATAACGCAGCCTCCCCTATAGAATATAATTTATAATGTAGCCCCTATAGTATATAACACAGCCTCCCCATAGAATATAATGTACCCCCTAGTATATAATACAGCCTCCCCATAGAGTATAATGTATAATGTACCCCCCATAGTATATTACACAGCCACATAGTATATAACAGCACACATAGTATATAGCACAGCCCACATAGTATATATCATAGCCCACATAGTATATAGCACAGCCACATAGCATGTAACACAGCCACATAGTATATAGCACAGCCACATAGTATATATCACAGCCCACATAGTATATAGCACAGCTCACATAGTATATAGCACAGCCACATAGTATATACCACAGCCACATAGTATATATCACAGCCGACATAGTATATAGCACAGCCACATAGTTTATAGCACAGCTGACATAGTATATAGCACAGCCACATAGTATATAGCACAGCCCACACAGCAAATAGCACAG
Source organism: Oophaga sylvatica (assembly GCA_033576555.1). Classification (NCBI taxonomy): domain Eukaryota; kingdom Metazoa; phylum Chordata; class Amphibia; order Anura; family Dendrobatidae; genus Oophaga; species Oophaga sylvatica. Next base: position 403,811,807 of record JARQOD010000003.1, read on the forward strand.
CCCACATCTCCCCCCCAGAATGGCACCACAGTCCAGTACACACTGATTATATAAAAAAAAAAAAATAACACAATCCTCACCTCTCCTCGTGCCCGCACTGCTCCCGGCTCCTGTCTCCGCGGCTGCACTGCCCGGCACACAGTGAGTGCGCGATGATGTAATCGCGCACCCGCAGTGTCAGACGCAGAGGGGAATGATGGGAGAGGGAGCGTCATCTGATGCTCTCTCCTCCATCATTGTTTTGAACTGTACTGGCAGACACCGGTATAGTTCAATGTGGCGGCGGCAGGGGGAATCGGTGCTGGCGGGTCCCCCTGCCTCACAGGGGCCCCATAGCGGCTGCGTGTTGCACCGCTATCTGGGGGCCCCTGGGGGAGCAGGGGCCTCAGGCAGCAGCCTGGTCTGCCTGCCCCTAACGCCGTCCCTGGTGGCAGCAGCACTGAGACCTGGTGCAATATGACTTTTTGCATAGCTTGGCACAACGCAGTACGGATGTGGTGCAATTCACACTTGCGGAGTGGACACAGATGAAGGACATGTGCGCCCTTCTGCATGTTTTCAAAATGGATATTAAGATGGTTAGCACTGACTATCAAAATCAGAATCACTATTACTGTCATCTACATGCTGGCGCACACTTTAAATAGTCTGCAGGAGGAGGTGGTGGTGGTCCCGGGGGAAGAGGAAGAAGCAGAGAAGAATGCCTTTAGAGTTAACAATATCTCTAAGTTCAGGTATGTCGTCTCACAGGTGGTTGCCATGGGAGGAACAAATGGAGAAGGACCAGGAAAAGGATGAGAAGGAAGAGGTGAAGGACGCGCAAGTTAGGAAATGAAGAGGATAATGATTCCTTAATGTTTCCAGGAGGGGATGGAGGAAGCAAGCTTGAGTGTTATCCTGCCATTAACACTATGGACCTTTTGAAAGAGACTGACCCACGAGCGCCTTCTTGCAGCATCATCATGATTGTTGCCCTTATTGTTAGGATTCTAAACAGTGCTTACTACTGGGTTACCAGTTTGTTTGATACACAATACAAAAGTACATTTTGCCAGTTGCTTCACCCCCTGGAAAGGGACGCACCTATGCTGCAGTATCAAAACATGCTTGAAGAGCTGGAGTCCTGTGTTTCAACCCCACCAGGGACAGCATCTGCAAAGAGTTTGTATGTTCTCCTCGTGATTGTGAGGGTTTCCTCCCAGTACTTATTTTTCTTCCCACACTCCAAAGACATACTGATAGGAAATTTAGATTGTAAGTTCCAATGGGGACAGTGCCAGTTAATATCTGTAAATGTCTGTAAAGCGATGTGGAACTATTGGCGCTATATAAGTGATATAAGAAAATAAATAGAAATTGATGCTCAGCCATACTCAGGAGGCACAAATATCAGTTTTGTAGGCTGCTATTGTCAGAAAAATATAAGGATAGTAACACGGGTAGTTGACTCAAAGGGCATGTAGAACTGCCGGTCTTGGAGGCTTACTGCTACAGGCAACACACAAGAAGGAGACCCAACCAGAAGTCTACACATTTCCAAAAACTAGTGGTAAACACCACCAAAGTGGCATCAATTTCACCACAGTAGATATAGTATAATAGGGACTGACAGGTCTTCCACTACACCCAACCCAGCAGATGGACACCCAACCAGGAGTGTTCACAATTCCCAAAATTAGTGGCAGACTCCACCAAACTGGCATCAATTTCACCACAGTAGAAATAGTATAGTAGGGACCGACAGGTCTTCCACTACACCCAACCCAGCAGATGGACAGTTGGGCATCCAACCAGGAGTATTCACATTTCCAAATTAGTGGCAGACTGTCACGCTGGGTGAGGTTGAAGCTAGGTGCACAACAACGAAAGAGGGTGGGGGAGCCCAAACACTAGGAAAATTGGGAAGTAGAGACCCCCTAGGCAGATCTGACAACACCCAGTCTGCCCTTACTAAATAGGTTCCACACCTATTGCCGAGCAGGAACCAAATCCCTCATTGCTCCTAGTGATAGGCCCTGGATAGTGAGGGGACAGGGTAGCACTAGTCAGCCCCCACTACAACTAAAATCAAAACAGGAAGACAAATGAGGGAATACACTTAGCTTGAGACCAGAGCTCACGCCAGCAATCCTCCAGGAGGAAACTAGTCGACTTCTAGCACTTCTACCAGACAGAGGTAAAAAGAGCTATCGCCGATGCCTGGGATCCAGAATGACTGTTTGTCACACCTTACACACCCATGACAGTACCCCCCCTTCTATGAATGGCCTCCGTACACTCAGGACATGGTTTTTCAGGGTGAGAGGCATGGAACGAATGAACCAGCCTAGGGACATTTTCCACTGTTGTATAAACCCATATCTCTCTTCTGGACCAAAACCCCTCCAGTGCACCTCGAAATCTGGAGCTCCAAATTACCATCTGTTACACTCGGTCCCCGTGCTGGCTCTGCTCTCCGTTCTGGTCACTTATCTTCTGCTCCCTCTGCTTCCCAGCGTCCTGTTTCCTCTCCCAGTTCCTGGCACGCTGCCAGCAGGCCTCCAGAAAGAGTACTTAGGACACGAGGCCGTCTCCACCCTCTCTCTTAAAGGGGCAGCGTGCATTTTTTGAAAATGTCAATCAACCAATGGCAACGCACTGATTACTATATCTGGCCACTCCACCATAGGGAGAGTGCCGGAGCAACGTTTTTCTATCATTGTGACATCCAGTTCTGACTCTGATCTGTCTGCGCTGCGATAACAGTCTCTGTGCTTCGCTCATTCTATTTGTCTGCACAGATCATTGGGATACTGTATCCGGCTATCTCTGACAATCTCAGCTATCACTGGCGCAAGTGTCATCCCGTTCCGCCATCAGCCATCCGTGTCCGTGGACTGTGACAAGGTTACTGGAGCCAGCCTGAACCAGGACCTTCCTCATCTACGTTTAACCCTCCACGGTTTCTGCTATCTTATCTGTTACCCCTTTTGGTCCCTCTGGGACAGCTGCCACGTGTCCGGGGTCTAACTGGAGGTAGCACCTGTGTCCTCCGGGTATTCCATTCTGGTCCTGTTCGAGGGGCCTTACTACGGGTACCCGGGGCTCACTAGTCACGCCCCCTTCGGAGTCCCCCGGACCTCGGTCTCGAGGTTCCACTTCAAAAATAAAAGACGAATATGAACTTCACCATCTCTGCCTCCGCTTCCATTCGTTACAGATTGCTCCGGCCATGGAACCCGCTGGATCCCAGAGACCTCCGACCACAGAACTGTGCCAGGAGGTGGCCCGTTTAGGAGTTCAACAGGACAAAATCACGACTTATCTACGCAGCTTGTCTACCCGTATAGATTCCCTGGTGTCCTCGTCTGCACCTGACTCTTCTATCAGCACTCAGGTATCAGTCCCCATGGCAAGTAAAGGACCTCGCCTGGCGGCTCCTACCCGCTTCCAGGGTGATCCTACTCAGTGTCGGGGTTTTCTCAATCAGTGCACTCTACACTTCGAAATCTTGGGTCATATGTTTGCTTCTGACCGAGCCAAGGTGGGCTTCATCATGTTACATCTGGGAGGAGAGGCTCTCACCTGGCTAAACCCGCTATGGGAGAGAGGGGACCCGCTGGTTAATGATCTTCAATCTTTCCTAGAGGCTTTTCGCAGGACCTTCGATGAACCCGGTCGCACCACTTCGACCGCTTAAGCCTTGCTTCGCCTGTGCCAAGGAACTCTCACGGTGGCTCAGTATGCGGTTAAGTTCCGCACCCTCTCGTCTGAATGATCTTGGAACAATGAAGCCTTGGTAGCTAACTTCTGGGAGGGCCTCTCAGAAAGAATCAAGGATGAGCTGGCGGGACGGGACAGACCTACCACCTTGGAAGAGCTAATATACTTGGCAACCCGAATTGACCTGCGTTTTCAGGAGCGTTCCAGGGAGATCAAGCGGGACAAAAGGCCCTATCACCTGGACTCTAGCTTGTTCAAAACAGGTACCTCGCCTTCCTCTCCAGAGGCCATGGAGGTAGACCGTGTAAATTTGGCCACCCGCCGCCGGGAGGCGCATCGCAAGGAAGGAAGTTGTTACTACTGCGGTAGTCCTGAGCATCTGATCCATTCCTGTTCTAAGAAGTCGGGAAACTCCAGTGCCTAGGTTCGGTAGGAGAGGCCACCCTAGGTAGAGAACAGTCCTCTCCCTCATTGCAAATCTCGGTCTCTGTGTCCTGCGGAGCAATAAAATTCTCCGAACATTGTTTACTGGATTCTGGAGCTGCAGGGAACTTCATCCAGCAGGCGGTTGTGGATCATTACCGCTTACCAGTCCAGCGTCTTCCTGATCCGTTACGGGTGACCGCGGTAGATGGCAAACCACTGACTGAGCCCGTCCAGTTTCCGTCCGAGCTGGTGGATCTCCGGGTAGGTCTAATGCATTCTGAAAGAATCCGTTTTTATGTATATCCCGGTTTGTCTCATCCCTTGCTTTTAGGTTTACGCTGGCTCCAGATGCATGAACCGGTCCTAAATTGGAGAACTGGAGAGGTTCTGCGTTGGGGAGATACCTGCATGAATCGATGCCTAATCCGGATTCAACCTGTCTCGCCTCCAGTCCAGCTTGATACCCTGCCAGGGTTGCCTTCCTCCTATTGGTCCTTCTCTGATGTCTTTGGAAAAAAGGCTGAGAAGCTACCTCCACACAGGTCGTATGACTGTCAGATAGAGCTTCTACCTGGAACATCTCCTCCTTGCGGGAGAGTTTATCCTCTTTCTCAGGCAGAGACTCAGGCTATGTCGGACTACATCCAAGAGAACCTGGCAAGAGGATTTATCCGGAAGTCATCTTCACCGGCAGGAGCAGGATTCTTCTTTGTGAAGAAGAAGGATGGATCCTTGCGGCCCTGTATCGACTACCGGGGTCTAAACCAGATCACGGTAAAAAACAGGTATCCATTACCTCTTATTTCAGAGCTGTTTGATCGTCTCCGAGGGGCAAAGATCTTCACTAAATTGGATCTCAGAGGGGCCTACAACCTGATCCGAATCAGAGAAGGAGACGAATGGAAAACAGCCTTCAACACCGTGATGGCCACTACGAATACCTGGTAATGCCATTTGGCCTAAGCAATGCACCTGCGGTCTTTCAGGAATTTGTTAATGACATTTTCAGGGACCTGCTCTGTACTTGTGTCATTGTCTACCTGGACGACATTTTGACATTTTTGATTTTCTCTGCAGACCTGGCCTCACACCAGAGGCAAGTACACCTTGTCCTACAAAGACTGAGAGAGAACAGGCTATATGCCAAATATGAGAAATGCCTCTTTGAGCAATCTTCTTTGCCTTTCCTTGGGTACATTGTATCTTCCACAGGATTAAAGATGGACCCGGAGAAGTTGTCTGCCGTCCTCAAGTGGCCCCGTCCGTCTGGGCTAAAAGCCATACAACGGTTCCTGGGGTTCGCCAACTACTACCGGCAATTCATTCCACACTTTTCCACCTGAGTGGCTCCCCTCAGAGCTTTAACCCGGAAAGGTGTAAACTCCAAGGAATGGTCCTCCAAGGCAGAAGAGGCCTTTGTTTCCCTCAAAAAAGCCTTCGCTTCCGCACCCGTTCTTCATCGTCCTAATTCTAATGAGCAATTTTTTCTTGAGGTAGACGCTTCTTCCATAGGTGCAGGAGCAGTTCTCACCCAGAAGGCATCTACCGGTCGGATGATCTCTTGTGGGTTTTTTTCCAAGGTTTTTTCTCCTGCAGAAAGGAACTACTCCGTTGGAGGTCGGGAACTGTTGGCTATCAAGTTGGCTCTGCAAGAATGGAGACATCTGTTTGAGGGAGCTCATCACCAGGTAGTCATATTCACCGACCATAAAAACCTTGCCTACCTCCAATCTGCTCTGAGGCTGAATCCCCGTCAGGCCCGGTGGGCGTTGTTTTTTGCTCGTTTCAATTTTGTCCTTCATTTCCGTCCAGCTGACAAGAACATCAAGGCAGACGCACTCTCCAGAGCCTTTTTGCCTCCTGAACTGGAGGAGGAACCTCAGCACATTATTGAACCTTCAAGGTTAGTCTCTGTTGCCTCCATTGACCTTGCCCGGCTTCCTCCAGGGAAGACTCTCGTGTCCGCTTCTGAACGTAATCGTGTCCTGCGGTGGGGTCATTCTTCCAAGTTGGCTGGCCATGCCGGTCAGAAAAAGACTCAGCAACTCATCACCAGTTATTACTGCTGGCTTACCATGTGTAAGGATATCCAGGAGTATGTCGCAGCCTGTCCTTCATGTGCCCGTAACAAGACTGATAAACGTCTATCAGCCGGCAGGCTTCTTCCTCTCCCGATTCCGTCCGCTCCCTGGCAGCACATCGTGATGGATTTCATCACGGATCTTCCCATTTCTTCGGGCTCCTCACTGGTATGGGTTGTGGTGGACCGCTTCTCTAAAATGGCTCACTTCGTTCCGATATCTCGTCTTCCGTCTGCTCCAGAACTGGCCGCTCACTTCATTCAGCACATCTTCCGTCTACATGGATTTCCTCTACACATCGTGTCCGACAGGGGCGTCCAGTTCACCTCTAAGTTCTGGAAAGCAGTCTGTAAAATGGTAAAAATAGAACTAGATTTTTCTTCGGCATACCATCCCCAGTCCAATGGGCAAGTGGAGAGGATCAATCAAATCCTGGCTGGATACCTGCGTTACTTCGTCAACGCTCATCATGACGACTGGGCGGAATTCTCCTACAACAGTCAAGTAAGTGAATCTTCTGGAAAATCTCCCTTTCAGATTGTGTTTGGACTCCAACCCGGAATTCCTCTTCCTTTCTCTGGACCGTCTGGTGTTCCGGCAGCCGATACCTTTTCCAGAGATTTCTCGAACATTTGGAAAGATACCAAGACTGCTTTGGAGAAAGCCTCTCAACGTATGAAAAGGCATGCGGACAAAAGACGCTTGGATGCTTCCATCTTTCGTCCTGGAGACAAGGTATGGCTCTCCTCCAAGTACATCCGTTTTAAGTTGCCTTCGTACAAATTGGGTCCCCGTTTCATTGGTCCCTTTGAAGTCTTGAGACAAATCAACCCGGTCTCTTACAAACTGAAATTGCCTTCTTCCCTACGTGTGCCTAACTCCTTTCATGTTTCCCTCCTCAAACCAGTAGTTTTGAGCTCCTTCTTTAAGGACCCGGGTACCACTCCAGATCCGGTCTCTGAGGATGATGTTTTTGAGGTAAAACATATCTTGGCCACTAAGAAAGTAAGAGGTAGGACCTATTACCTGGTGGACTGGAAAGGTATTGGTCCTGAGGAGAGGTCTTGGGAGCCTAAAGAGAACATCCAAGCTCCTCTTCTTCTTAAAAAATTTCATGCAGGCTTGAAAAAGAGGGGGGTAAAGAGGGGGATACTGTTACACTCAGTCCCCGTGCTGGCTCTGCTCTCCGTTCTGGTCACTTACCTTCTGCTCCCTCTGCTTCCCAGCGTCCTGCTTCCTCTCCCAGTTCCTGGCACGCTGCCAGCAGTCCTCCAGAAAGAATACTTAGGACGCGAGGCCATCTCCACCCTCTCTCTTAAAGGGGCAGCGTGCATTTTTTGAAAATGTCAATCAACCAATGGCAACGCACTGATTACTACAGTCATGGTCAAAAGTTTTGAGAATGACACAAATATTATATTTTCACATGATCTGCTGCCCTCTGGTTTTTTTGTGTGTTTGACAGATGTTTTTATCACAGACAGAAATATAATTGCAAACATTTGAGTAACAAAAGCTTATATTGACAGTTAGAATGAGTTAATGCAGCAAGTCAATATTTGCAGTGTTGACCCTTCTTCTTCAGGGCCTCTGCAATTCTCCCTGGCATGCTCTCAATCAACTTTTGGACCAAATCCTGACTGATAGCAGTCCATTCTTGCACAATCAATGCTTTCATTTTGTCAGAATTTTTAGGTTTTTGTTTGTCCACCCGTCTCTTGATGATTGACCACAAGTTCTCAATGGGATTAAGATCTGGGGAGTTTCCAGGCCATGGACCCAAAATCTCTATGTTTTGTTCCCTGAGCCATTTAGTTATCACCTTTGCTTTATGGCAAGGTGCTCCATCATGCTGGAAAAGGCATTGTTGATCGCCAAACTGCTCTTGGAGGGTTGAGAGAAGTTGCTCTTGAAGGACATTCTGGTACCATTCTTTATTCATGGCTGTGTTTAGGCAAGACTGTGAGAGAGCCGATTCCCTTGGCTGAGAAGCAACCCCACTCAGGATGCTTAACAGTTGGCATGAGACAAGACTGGTGGTAGCGCTCACCTTTTCTTCTCCGAATGAGGCGTTTTCCTGATGTCCCAAACAATCGAAAAGGAGATTCATCAGAGAAAATAACTTTACCCCAGTCCTCAGCAGTCCACTGCCTGTACCTTTTGCAGAATATCAGTCTGTCCATGATGTTTTTTCTGGAGAGAAGTGACTTCTTTGCTGCCCTCCTTGAGACCAGGCCTTGCTCCAAGAGTCTCCGCCTCACAGTGCGTGCAGATGCACTCACACCTGCCTGCTGCCATTCCTGAGCAAGCTCTGCGCTGCTGGTAGCCCGATCCCGCAGCTGAAACACTTTTAAGAGATGGTCCTGGCGCTTGCTGGTCTTTCTTGGGCGCCCTGGAGCCTTTTTGGCAACAATGGAACCTCTCTCCTTGAAGTTCTTGATGATGCGATAGATTGTTGACTGAGGTGCAATCTTTCTAGCTGCGATACTCTTCCCTGTTAGGCCATTTCTGAGCATTGCAATGATGACTGCACGTGTTTCTTTAGAGATAACCATGGTTAACAGAAGAGAAACAATGATGCCAAGCACCAGCCTCCTTTTAACGTGTCCAGTGGTGTCATTCTTACTTAATCATGACAGATTGATCTCCAGCCATGTCCTCATCAACACCCACACCTGTGTTAATTTAGCAATCACTGAAAAGAGGTTAGCAGGTCCTTTTAGGGCAGTGCTGCAATGATGTTGAAATGTGTTTTGGGGGGATAAAGTTCATTTTCTAACCAAATATTGACTTTACAAGTAATTGCTGTTAAGCTGATCACTCTTTATAAGATTCTGGAGTATATGCAAATTGCCATTAGAAAAAGTGAAGCAGTAGACTTTGTAAAAATTAATATTTGTGTCATTCTCAAAACTTTTGTCCATGACTGTATATCTGGCCACTCCACCATAGGGAGAGTGCGGGAGCAACGTGTTTCTATCATTGCTACATCCGGTTCTGACTCTGATCTGTCTGCGCTACGTTAGCAGTCTCTGTGCTTCGCTCATTCTATTTGTCTCCACAGATCATTGGGATCCTGTATCCGGCTATCTCTGACAATCTCAGCTATCACTGGCGCAAGTGTCATCCCGTTACACCATCAGCCAACCGTGTCCGTGGACTGTGACAAGGTTACTGGAGCCAGCCTGAACCAGGACCTTCCTCATCTACGTTTAACTCTCCACGGTTTCTGCTATCTTATCTGTTACCCCTTTTGGTCCCTCTGGGACAGCTGCCACGTGTCCAGGGTCTAACTGGAGGTAGCACCTGTGTCCTCCGGGTATTCCATTCTGGTCCTGTTCGAGGGGCCTTACTACGGGTACCCGGGGCTCACTAGTCACGCCCCCTTCGGAGCCCCCCGGACCGCGGTCTCGAGGTTCCACTTCAAAAATAAAAGACGAATGTGAACTTCACCATCTCTGCCTCCGCTTCCATTCGTTACACCATCAACTATGATTGGGGTGGTGGCAGGGGAGAGGACTCAAGAGAGTCAACATATTTCTTGAGCAGAGACCTGTGGAACACATTGTGGATCTTAAGAGCCTTAGATAACTCAAGACGAAAAGCTGTAGGGTTAATGATGGAGGTTATTTTATAGGGGCCAATAAGCCTAGGTCCCAGCTTCCAGGAAGGGATCTTCAACTTGATGTTCCTGGTAGACAACCACAAAAAGTCATTCACACTTTTGTCCCGACCTTGCGAGTGTTTCCTGTCAGCTATAGGTTTGTACCTGTCGCCCATGATCTTCAAATTACTCTGAACCCCCTGCCACACAGAACAGAGTAATGAAGCAAAACGTTCCTCCTCAAGGACTCCCGAAGCCCCTCCCCACTAAAAGTACCAAACTGTGGATGGAAACCATATGCACCAAAGAATGGTGACCTTCCGGTAGATTCTTCGAGTTGATTATTAATAGCACACTAGGCCAACAGTAAGTAAGATGCCCAATCCTCCTGGTTTTCGGAGACAAAACACCTGAGGCAAGTCTCTAAATTCTGATTAATGCGCTCAGTGTGTACATTCGACTGAGCATGGAAAGCTGAGGAAAAAGACAGCTGCACCCCCAGTCGAGAGCAGAAAGCTTTCCAGAACTTAGAAACAGTTTGGGTCCCCCGATCTGATACCACATCAGAGGGAACCACGCGAAGCTTCACAATCTCATTAATAAAAACCTGAGCAAGAGTATTGGCGTTTAGGAGTGTCGGTAATGCGATGAAATGAAACATTTTACTGAACCTGCCTACGACCATCAAAACCACCATCTTGCCTGCCGATACCAGTAGGTCAGTATTAAAATCCATGGACAGGTGTTTCCATGGTCTACTAGGAATGGGCAGTGGAAGAAGAGGCCCAGACGGACAGGTATGCGATACTTTAGAACGCACGCAAACACTGCATGCAGACATCTGTTCAACCACATCCCAATGCAACCCCAGCCACCAAAAACGAAGAGAAAGGAGGTTCGCGGTTGCCTTACCCCATGAATGACCAGCAAGCACCAAGTTATGATGTTCCCTAATAACTTTACGGCACAAATTATACAGTACAAATAATCTCCCCATAGGGCAGGAGGCATGAGCGTCCCCCTGAGCCTCCAACACCTCTCCCTCCAGGTCAGGGTACAGGGCCGTAATGGCTTCCCCTTTCTGCAAAACTGAGGCAGGGTTCTCATGGTCACCACCACCAGGGAAGTTCCGGGACAAAGCATCAGATTTGGTGTTTTTAACTCATGGACGGAAAGTGACCACAAAATTGAATCTAGTAAAGAACATGGACCAGCTAGCTTCTCTAGGTTGAGATGTTTAGCAGTTTGAAGATATGACAGGTTCTTGTGGTCTATGATAACTGTAGTAGGATGGACTGCTCCCTCAAACCAATGTCGTTATTGCTCAAATACCAATTTAATTGCCAAGTTCATAATTTCTTAGAAAAAAAGGTGCATGGACACCATTTACCAGGAGACAGACCCTGAGACAACACAGCCCCAACCCCCCACCTCCGATGCATCCACTTCTGTGATAAAAGGATGAGAAACATCCGGCTGACTGAGAATAGGTGCAGTGTCAAAACAACTCTTTAAGGAGGAAAAAGCCTGCTGAGCAGCATTTAACCATTTAGAAAAATCAGACCCCTTCCTTGTCATGTCAGTAAGGGTTTCACCTTTACCGAATAATTTTGAATAAACTTCCAGTAAAAATTAGTAAAACCCAGAAAGTGATGTAATGCCTTCAGGTTCTCGGGACGGTCCCAATTAAGTACAGCACGAACCTTCTGCGGATCCATCCGAAAACCCTAAGATGACAACAGGTACCTAAAAACTGCACCTCCTGGATGACAAAAACACATTTCTCTAGTTTGGCATAATTGTTATCCCTTAATATTTAAAGCACCTGTTTAACCCCTTCCTGACATGCGCCATACTAGAACGGCTCTGCGGGAGAAGCGTTCCAGCAAATAGCAGTACTAGTACGGTGAACTGAGCGCCGCGGCGATCGAGTGCTGGTGTCAGCCGTATGTGACAGCTGGCACGCCACAGCAATGCCCACAATCGGTGCTAGCTCCATGGAGACCCTCGGCACCAAGATGGCCACGGGTCCATCCGGGTCCTGCAGGGAAGGTGGCTTGTGAGCGCCTGCTGAGAGCAGGACCTGAGATGCTTCCTCCCTGCCTGTCAGATGCTGATGTGATACTCTGCAGTGCAGAGTGTCAGATCAGCGATCTGATGTAAAATAGTAATGTCCAATACTGAGACAATGTAAAAAAGTTAAAAAAAATATTAGAATGTGTAAAAATATTTTTTTAAAAATCCCTAAATAAAGAAAAAAAAAATATTTTCCAATAAATACATTTATTTTTGTAAATAAAAAAACAATAAAAGTACACATATTTGGTATCGCCGCATCCGTAATCCGCTCTGTAAAACTGTTCCATTAGTTAACTCCTTCAGTGAACACCATAAAAAATAAAAAAACAATACTTTATTATCATAGATCAACATGGGAAAAAGGATTTTCACAGTGCTCAGAGTATCACAGTATACGGGTGCCAGGTTCAATGTGACTGGAGTCCACTTGTAAATGCAAGCAAAAAAAAGAAAAACCAGCACCAGGTGATTTCCATAAAAATTCAAATCTTGTCTTTTATTTAATCCATTGTTTGTAAAAAGTTAGAAACATACATGTCACAGAATGTCAAGGGGCAAACATCCCCGCATGCCTGACGTGTTTCGGACTTTATGTCCTTACTCATAGGCACATACTGTTGATTTTTTCATTCTGCCTCCCAAAGATCACAGTAAGGCTTGACGCACATTTATCCTGCGCTCTGCGCTGAACGCTCGCATCCGAGTTTCCAGGTAAATCTATTAAATACGTGATTCAGATGGAACCTCTGGCAGAAGATTCCCTATAATGAGGCAAATTGATGCACTGTGGATGCCGTCTGACCTGTGATCCAGCGGTCCGTCTTTTTAGGATTGCATAAAAGTGCCGTCGGCCACAGTTTTGTGCACTTCTGAAAAGGACACCACTGAATAGAGGCCAGATGGAGTCCAGTGTAAATCTGCTGCCTCATTATAGTGAATGGATCCCTGTGGTTTTCATCTGTCACGTCACTCGGAGATTTAGATGGAAACTCCAAAGTATGTGCTTTGGATAAATGTGATCCCAAACGTTATGTAAAATGTTCCCAAGAAAAGCTTCAAATCAATCCACAAAAAAAGCAAGCCCTCACTCAGGTCCGTCATCTGTTAACGGAAATATAGGGTGCTTCCACGTTACTGGTAGCACAAAGACTCTGGAAAAGCTAAATGGCTCCTCGCTTCCCAAAAGAAACCCAGCAAGTTCTCCGCTCCCAAATCCAAATGCCCCCACTCCCTTCTGAGCCTCAGTGTGCCTAAACAACATTTAGCGCCCATATGTTTGGCTGTAGTGATGAGAGCCCGCCTAATTTACAGGTGCGTGTCTCCAGAAGCATGAGCTGGGCGTAATGTACTGGTGACTGCAACGTGCTGGTCACTACAGCGTACTGGTCACTACAACGGCAATTTACAATTTTCACTCAGCAACATCCACTGCTGCTTGTTTCTGGAAAATACACATGAAGTCAAAATCATTGCTACACCTGTAGATAAATTCCCAAATGGTTATAATTTAAAAAATGGGGTCACTTTAGGGGGGATTCTGCTATTCTAGCGCTTAGGGGCTCTTTATATAGAATCTGCAAACTAGTCTAGATAAATATGAGCTCCAGGAGGCAAATAGCGCTCCGTCCCTCCCGAGTCACTCCATATGGCAAAGTAGTACTGCACAGCCACATACGGGATATTTCTACATTAAGCAGAAATTGTGGGACAAATTCAGGTGCCATTTTTACCCATTTCCCAGTGTGAAAATGTACAACTTGGGGTTAACACACAATCTTGTTGTTAAAAATGTAAATTATTTTTTCTTCACTGCCCAATGGTATAAAAGTCTGTGACACACCTATGGTGTCAATAGATTAATTCATTGAGAAGTTTAATTGGTAAAATGGGGTCACTTATGGGGGGTTCTGCTGTTCTGCACCTCAAGGGCTCTTACAATGTAACATGGCACCCTCAAATTAGTGCAGCAAAATCTGCACTGTAATATGGCGCTACTTCCCTTCTGAGCTTTGCACTGTGCTTCAAGAGTAGTTTTCAACCACATATGGGGTATCGGTGAACTCAGGAGAAAATGAACAACAAAATTTGGGTTCCATTTTCTCCTTTTGCCCTTGTGAAAATACAACATTTGTAGCAAAAACAGATTTTTTGGGGAAAATGTGATTTTTTTTATTTTCACGTCTTAACGTTATAAACTTCTGTGAAGCACCTGGGGGTTCAAGGTGCTCAATACACATCTAGATAAGTTTCCTAAGGGGTCTAGTTTCCAAAATGATGTCATTTGTGGGGGAGGGTGGTTCCACTGTTAGGCACATCAGGGGCTCTCCAAACGCGACATGGCAACCACTAATTATTCCATCTTAATTTACATTAAAAAGTCAAATGGCGCTCTTTTCCTTCCAAGTCCTGCCATGCACACTAACAGTTGTTTTCCTCCACATATTGGGTATCTGCGTACTCAGGAGAAATTGTATATAGCAATTTCTCTTGTTACCCTTATGAAAATGCACATCAAGATACCGTATATACTCGCGTATAAGCCAAGATTTTCAGCCCATTTTTTAAGGCTGAATGTCCCCCTCTCGGCTAATTTGCGAGTCATATACCGGGGGGTCGGCGGGGGAGCGGGGTGTCAGATCAAGCTCACCCCCTCCTGGCGCGTCTCTGCAGCCCCCCTGCTTCTCCCACGATCTCAGGCTCCTTCCTTCAGCGGTCACATGGTACTGCTCATTAAAGTCATGAATATGCGCATATTCATGACTTTAATGAGCGGTACCACGTGACCGCTGAAGGAATAGCTGCTGGAGACCGGGAGAAGCAGGGGGGCTGCAGAGATGCTCCAGGAGGGGTAAGTATATGCGATATTCACCTGTCCCCGGTCCACCGCTACGCACCACTCTCTCTTCTGCGTCCTCTGGCTGTGATGTTCAGGTCAGGGGCGCGATGACGTAGTTACTGCGCGCCGCGCCATCTGGCTGAACAGGACCCAGAATACAGCGGCGGGCAGCGGTGGAGCAAGGACAGGTGAATATAGCAGGTGCCGGGGCCCTGAGCCAGCGGGGGCACCGGCACCTGTCCCTCATAGCGTGCCGGTGTCCCCGCCCGCTCAGGACACCGGCATCTGGTCCCCAGCGACAAGAGGTGAGTATGTAATTTTTTCTTTTCATTTGCAGCAGCAGCGGCAGCATATGGGGCCTATACTATGGAGCATCTTATGGGGGCATAATCTATGGGGCATCATATGGGGGCATAATCTATGGAGCATCTTATGGGGGCATCATATAGGGGCATAATCTATAGAGCATCTTATGGGACATCATATGGGGGCATAATCTATGTAGCATCATATGGGGGCATAATCTATTGAGCATTTTATGGGGGCATAATCTATGGAGCATCTTATGGGGCATAAAATATATGGAGCATTTTATGGGGGCATAATCTATGGAGCATCTTATGGGGGGCATAATCTATGGAGCATCTTATGGGGGCATCATATGGGGGCATAATCTATGTAGCATCATATGGGGGCATAATCTATGGAGCATCTTATGAGGCATAAAATATATGGAGCATTTTATGGGGGCATAATCTATGGAGCATAATCTATGGAGCATCATATGGGGGCATAATCTATGGAGCATCATATGGGGACTTATACTATGAAGCATCTTATGGGGGCATAATCTATGGTGCATAAAATATATGGAGCATTTTATGGGGGCATAATCTATGGAGCATCTTATGGGGGCATAATCTATGGAGTATTTTATGGGGCATAATCTATGGAGCATCATATGGGGCATAAAATATATGGAGCATCTTATGGGGGCATAACCTTTATGGAGCAGCATATGGGGCATATTATTCTATGGAGCATCTTATGTTGCCATTATTAACCTTTTTGCAGCATTATATGGGGTATTATTCTATGGAGCATCTTATGGGGCCATTACTAACCTTTATGCAGCGTTATATGGGGAGTATTTTGTATGGAGCATCTTATGGGGCCACCATGAACTGTATGGAGCATTATATGGAGCTCCTGATTCAATATGGATATTCATAAACCTTTAACCTACTGATGTCTCAATTAATTTTACTTTTATTGGTATCTATTTTTATTTTTGAAAATTTACCAGTAGCTGCTGCATTTTCCACCCTAGGCTTATACGCGAGTCAATAAGTTATCCCGGTTTATTGTGGCAAAATTAGGGGGGTCGGCTTATACACGGGTCGGCTTATACATGAGTATATACAGTAAGTTCCCAAATGGGTCTAGTTTCCAAAATGGTGTCACTTGCGGGGGGTTTCCACTGTTTAGGCACATCAAGGGCTCTTCAAATGCAACATGGAAACCGTTAATTATTCCAGCATATTTTACATTCAAAAAGTCAAAGGGCACGCCTTCCCTTCCGAGCCCTGCAGTGCACCCAAACAATTGTTTTCCTCTCCATATTGGGTATCTGCGCACCCAGGAGAAATTGCTCAGCAAACTGTATGGAGCAATTTCTCTTGCTACCCTTATGAAAATGCAAAATTTGGAGTTAACCCCTTCATGACCAGAGCTTTTTGCAGTTTCGTTTTTTGCTCCCCTTCTTCCCAAAGCCATAACTTTTTTATTTTTTGGTCAATAGGGCCATGTGAGGGCTTGTTTTATGAGGGACAAGTTGTACTTTTGAACGACACCATTGGTTTTAACATACCATATACTGGAAAACAGGAAAAAATTTAAAAGTGCTGTGAAATTGCAAAACAAAGTGCAATCCCACAATGATTTTTTGTTTGGCTTTTTTTACTAGGTTCACTAAATGCTAAAACTGACCTGCCATTCTGATTCTCCAGGTCATTACGAGTTCATAGACATCAAACATGTCTAGGTTATTATTTATCTAAGTGTTGAAAAAATATTCCAAACTTTGTTAAAAATAAAAAAATGCGCCATTTTCCGATACCCGTAGTGTCTCCATTTTTCGTGATCTTGGGTTGGGTGAGGGCTTATTTTTTGTGTGCTGAGCTGAGGTTTTTAATGATACCATTTTGATGCGATACAATCTTTTGATCGCCCGTTATTGCATTTTAATGCAATGCCACGGCAATAGTGTTGAGCATTCCGATACTGCAAATATCGGGTATCGGCCGATATTCACGGTATCAGAATTCCGATACTGAGTTCCGATACTTTTTGCATATCGAATACCGGAATCGGAAGTTCCCTTACATAATGCTATACATAGTCAATACTGTGAAATCACACTGACAGCTCACAAAACACTAGATATACAGTCATGGCCAAAAGTTTTGAGAATGACACAAATATTATATTTTCACATGATCTGCTGCCCTCTGGTTTTTATGTGTGTTTGACAGATGTTTTTTATCACAGACAGAAATATAATAATTGCAAACGTATGAGTAACAAAAGCTTATATTGACAGTTAGAATGAGTTAATGCAGCAAGTAAATATTTGCAGTGTTGACCCTTCTTCTTCAGGACCTCTGCAATTCTCCCTGGCATGCTCTCAATCAACTTCTGGACCAAATCCTGACTGATAGCAGTCCATTCTTGCACAATCAATGCTTTCATTTTGTCAGAATTTTTAGGTTTTTGTTTGTCCACCCGTTTCTTGATGATTGACCACAATTTCTCAATGGGATTAAGATCTGGGGAGTTTAAAGGCCATGGACCCAAAATCTCTATGTTTTGTTCCCTGAGCCATTTAGTTATCACCTTTTCTTTATGGCAAGGTGCTCCATCATGCTGGAAAAGGCATTGTTGATCGCCAAACTGCTCTTGGAGGGTTGGGAGAAGTTGCTCTTGGAGGACATTCTGGGACCATTCTTTATTCATGGCTGTGTTTTTAGGCAAGACTGTGAGAGAGCCGATTCCCTTGGCTGAGAAACAACCCCACACATGAATGGTTTCAGGATGCTTCACAGTTTGCATGAGACAAGACTGGTGGTAGTGTTCACCTTGTCTTCTCCAAATGAGGCGTTTTCCTGATGTCCCAAACAATTGAAAAGGGGATTCATCAGAGAAAATAACTTTACCCCAGTCCTCAACAGTCCACTGCCTGTACCTTTGCAGAATATCAGTCTGTCCATGATGTTTTTTCTGGAGAGAAGTGGCTTCTTTGCTGCCCTCCTTGAGACCAGGCCTTGCTCCAAGAGTCTCCGCCTCACAATGCGTGCAGATGCACTCACACCTGCCTGCTGCCATTCCTGAGCAAGCTCTGCACTGCTGGTATCCCGATCCCGCAGCTGAAACACTTTTAAGAGACGGTCCTGGCGCTTGCTGGTCTTTCTTGGGTGCCCTGAAGCCTTTTTGGCAACAATGGAACCTCTCTCCTTAAAGTTCTTGATGATGCGATAGATTGTTGACTGAAGTGCAATCTTTCTAGCTGCGATACTCTTCCCTGTTAGGCCATTTTTGTGCATTGCAATGATGACTGCACGTGTTTTCTTAGAGATAACCATGGTTAACAGAAGAGAAACAATGATGCCAAGCACCAGCCTCCTTTTAAAGTGTCCAGTGGTGTCATTCTTACTTAATCATGACAGATTGATCTCCAGCCATGTCCTCATCAACACCCACACCTGTGTTAATGGAGCAATCACTGAAAAGAGGTTAGCTGGTCCTTTTAAGGCAGGGCTGCAATGATGTTGAAATGTGTTTTGGGGATAAAGTTCATTTTCTAGCCAAATATTGACTTTGCAAGTAATTGCTGTTAAGCTGATCACTCTTTATAACATTCTGGAGTATATGCAAATTGCCATTAGAAAAACTGAAGCAGTAGACTTTGTAAAAATTAATATTTGTGTCATTCTCAAAACTTTTGGCCATGACTGTATACACATAGAATACATATATATATATATATATACACATGTTATTGTGACACATATATATTTATAGTTCATACACTTCTACATAGTATAATAGCAGCTAATTCAAATGCCGGCTTTTGTGAAATTACGGAGCCACCCGACATGAAATGACACATGGTTTACATACAGTTAACCATGTCATTTCATGTAGTTTGATATATGGTTTTCACTAACAATTACATGAGTGTATGTGTGCAAAATTTCATACATGTAGGGGTTAATTAAAGGTGTAAATTTGTTGAAAAAAAAATGTGTGAGCTCCCGCGCTATTTTATCAACCAGACAGACAAAGCCAGCGAGTGGGGGCAGATAATATTAGCCTAGGGAGGGTGCATTTATTTAGTGCCCCCCTGGCTACTAACATCTGCCCCCAGCCACCCCAGAAAAGGCAAATCTATAATTAGATGTGCCCTTTCTGGCACTTAGCCCGTCTATTCCCATTGCCCTGTAGCGGTGGCGAATGGGTTAATAATGGGTTAAAGCCACCTTGCTATTGCTTGCTATTAATCAATTATTAATCCTATTGTATGAAATAAAAATAAAACACACACACTTTAATTAAAAATCATTTTAATGAAATAATCAAACAGTTTTTGACCATCTTTTATTTTACAGGTAATCCGTGCGAAGCCCTTGTTCACCTGTAATAAAAATAAAATAATAAAGCAACATTATTCTTACCTATCCGGTGCTCTGTCAGGTCCCATGCTGTAATCCTTCACAAAGGGTTAAGTGGCTTACAGCTAGCAGCACAGCTAATACTGGCTGCTCAGCTGTAAGCCCCTGAATGAAGGAGTTCCTCATTATCTGCCCTAACTCGCTGGCTTTGTCTGTCTGGTTGATAAAATAGCGCGGGAGCCCATGCATTTTTTTTCCAACAAATTTACACCTTTAATTAACCCTTACATGTATGAAATTTTGCACACATACACTCATGCAATTGTTAGTGAAAACCATATATCAAACTACATGAAATGACATGGTTAACTGTATGTAAACCATGTGTCATTTCATGTCGGGTGGTTCTGTAGTTTCACAAAAGCCGGCAATTGAATTAGCGGCTATTATACTATGTAGAAGTGTATGACCTATATATATATATATATATATATATGTGTCACAATGACATGTATATATATACAACCCCTGGCAAAAATTATGGAATCACCAACCTTGGAGGATGTTCATTCAGTTGTTTTATTTTTTTGAAAAAAAGCAGATCACAGACATGGCCCAAAACTGAAATAATTTCAAATGGAAACTTTCTGGCTTTAAGAAACATTAAAAGAAATCAAGAACAAATAATGTGGTAGTCAGTGATGATTATTTTTTTAACCAAGCATAGGGAAAAAATGGAATCACTTAATTCTGAGGGAAAAAATTATGGAATCATGATAAACAAACAAACAAACAAAAAAACACTCCAACACATCACTAGTATTTTGTTGCATCACCTCGGGCTTTTACAACAGCTCGCAGTCTCTGAGGCATGGACTTAATGAGTGTCACACAGTACTCTTCATCAATCTGGCTCCAACTTTCTCTGATTGCTGTTGCCAGATCAGCTTTGCAGGTTGGAGTCTTGTCATGGACCATTTTCTTCAACTTCCACCAAATATGTGTCTTTTTTCAAGGAATGTTTTCACAGTTTTTGCTCTATGGCAGGATGCATTATCGTCTTGAAAAAAGATTTCATCATCCTCAAACATCCTTTAATTGATGGGATAAGAAAAGTGTCCAAAATATCAACATAAACTTGTGCATTTATTGAAGATGTAATGACAGCCATCTCCCCAGTGCCTTTACCTGACATGCAGCCCCATACCATCAATGACTGTGGAAATTTTCATGTTCTCTTCAGGCAGTCATCTTTATAAATCTCATTGGAACGGCACCAAACAAAAGTTTCAGCATCATCACCTTGCCCAATGCAGATTCATGATTCGTCACTGAATATGACTTTCATCCAGTCATCCACAGTCCACGATTGCTTTTCGTAGCCCATTGTAACCTTGTTTTTTTCTGTTTAGGTGTTAATGATGGCTTTCGTTTAGCTTTTCTGTATGTAAATCCCATTTCCTTTAGGCAGTTTCTTACAGTTCGGTCACAGACGTTGTCTCCAGTTTCCACCCATTTGTTCCTCATTTGTTTTGTTGTGCATTTTCCTGTTTTGGAGACATATTGCTTTAAATTTCCAGTCTTGATGCTTTGATATCTTTCTTGGTCTACTAGTATGTTTGCCTTTAACAACCTTCCCATGCTGTTTGTATTTGGTCCAGATTTTAGACACAGCTGACTGTGAACAACCAACATCTTTTGCAACATTGCGTGATGATTTACCCTCTTTTAAGAATTTGATAATCCTCTCCTTTGTTTCAATTGACATCTCTCGTGTTGGAGCCTTGATTCATGTCAGTCCACTTGGTGCAACAGCTCTCCAAGGTGTAATCACTCCTTTTTAGATGCAGACTAACATGCAGATCTAATTTGATGCAGGTATTAGTTTTGGGAATGAAAATTTACAGGGTGATTCCATAATTTTTTCCCTTAGAATTGAGTGATTCCATAATTTTTTCCCTATGCTTGGATAAAAGAAATAACCATTACTGACTACCACATTATTTGTTCTTGATTTCTTTTAGTGTTTCTTAAAGCCATTTGAAATGACTTCAGTTTTGTGCCATGTCTGTGATCTGCTTTTTTTCAACAAAATAAAACAACTGAATGAACATCCTCCAAGGCCTGTGATTCCATAATTTTTGCCAGGGGTTGTATATATGTATTCTATGTGTGTATATCTAGTGTTTACAAGGAAAGAAAGGTTTTATTTTAATTCCGATATTTCTGTCCCATTGACTTGCATTGGTTTCCGGTATCGGAATCGGCAATATCCGATACTTTTTGGGCATCGGTCCGATCAAATCTGATCCGATATTTCTTGATATCGGAAAGTATCGCTCAACACTACGCGGCAGCCAAAAAAACGTAATTCTAGCGTTTTGACTTTTTTTCTCACTACGCCGTTTAGCAATCAGGTTAATCCTTATTTTTATTGATAGATCTCACGATTCTGAATGCGGAGATACCAAATATGTGTATGATTGATTTTTTTATAGCTTTATTTTGAATGGTACGAAAGGGGGTTGTTTTGAACTTTTATATTTTTTTATTTTTTTTATATTTTTAAAACATTATTTTTACTTCTGGCATACTTCAATAGTCTCCATGGGAGACTAGAAGCTGCCTGCCATAAGCTAATCGGCTCTGCTACATAAAGGTCATGATCAGATCACCTATATGTAACAGAACACCTCACTTGCTATGAGCGCCGACCACCGGGCAGTGCTCATAGCAATCCGGCACTGACAACCATAGAGGTCTCCAGGAGACCTCTGGTTGTCATGCCAACCCACCGGTGACCTGCGATCACGTGACGGGGGTCAACGGTGGGCGGATTTCCGGAAGCTTGAGTTAAATGCCGCTGTCAGAGTTTGACAGCAGCATTTAACGGGTTAATAGCCGCGGGTGGATCGCGATTCCACCTGCGGCTATTCCGGGCACATGTCAGCTGTACAAAACAGCTGACATGTCCCGGGAAAGATGTGGGCTCACCGCCGGAGCCCACATCAAAGGGAGGGAGTCCGACATCGGCGTAAATTTATGCCCAATGTCGGAAAGGGGTTAAAAAAGATTTATCTGGGAAAAATGTGATTTTTTTTATTTTCATGGCTTAACGTAATAAACTTCTCTGAAGCACCTGGGAGTTCAAGGTGCTCAATAGATACATCTCAATAAGTTCCCTAAGGGGTCTAGTTTCCAAAATGGTGTCACTTGTGGAGGGGTTTCCACTGTTTAGGCACATCAGGGGCTCTCAAAACATGACATGGCGTCCGCTAATTATGCCAGTAGATTTCCCCCACATATGGAGTATCGACATGCTCAAGAGAAATTACATAACAAAATGTATGGTCCATTTTCTCCTGTTACTTTTGTGAAAGTAAAAAAAAATTAGGTCTAAAGGAAAATTTTTGTTAAAGAAAAGTAAAAGTTTATTTTTTTTCTTCCACATTCCAAATTCCAAAAATTCCTGTGACGCACCTGAAGGGTTAATAAACATTGTGAATGTGGTTTTGAGCACCTTGAGGGGTGCAGTTTTTTAGAATGGTGTCATTTTTGGGTATTTTCTGTTATATAGGACTCTCAAAGTGACTTCAAATGTGATGTGGTCCCTAAAAAAATGGTTTTGCAACTTTTAAGCCTTATAACTTCCAAACAAAAAATAATTATGTTTCCAAAATTGTGCTGATGTAAAGTTGACATGTGGGAAATGTTATTTATTAACTAGTTTGTGCGATATGACTCTGATTTAAGGGCATAAAAATTAAAAGTTTGAAAATTGTAACATTTTCAACATTTTCACCAAATTTCCGCTTTTTTCACAAATAAGTGCAAATCATATGAAAGAAATTTTACCACTGTCATAAAGTACAATATGTTATGAGAAAACAGTCTCAGAATCATCAGGATTCGTTGAAGCGTTCCAGAGTTATGACCTCATAAAGTGACAGTGGTCAGAAATGTAAAAATTGGCCTGGTCAAGAAGGTGAAAACAGGCTTCGGGTTGAAGGGGTTAAAATGCCCCTGATGTGTCTCCAAATCAGGTGAATAAACCAAAATATCATCCAGAAAGACCACCACAAACCTACCCACCAAATGATGGAAAATATCATTTATGAAATGTTGGAAAACTGCAGGTGCATTGGTCAGACCGAAAGGCATCACCAGACTCTCGAAATGTCCCTCAGGGGTATTAAACGCTGTTTCCCATTAATCCCCTTCCCTGATTCTAACCAGGTTATAGGCTCCCGTAAATCCAACTTGGAGAAACCCTTACCTCTCACAACCTGGTGGAATAAATATGGAATCAGAGGAAGAGAATTTGGATCTCGAATAGTAATTAATTCCCGGAAATCTAAACAGGGACGTAGACTGCCATCTTTCCACAGGCGAAGATGAAAGTCTGATATGTCCCTTGTCCATACTCTTAGCAATAAAATTTTTCATGGCTTGTCTCTCAGGACCGAAAAGATTGTACAGTCTGGAATTGGGCAGGTTAGCTCCGGGAGTCAGGTTAATAGGACAGTCAAATGCCTGATGCGGGGGCAAATCCTGACACCCCCTTTCAGAAAATACGTCCTCAGACAAAAACACAGGTAAGGTAGATACTTCAGAAAGGGAAATGTTTAAGCAGTTCTCATGGCAGTAATCTCCCCATTCCACAATTTCTCTGGATTACCAATGCAAAATTAGATTATGTTTCACCAACCAGGGTAAATGCAGTACAGTTGGAGAGGGGGCCCTCCATGATATAACAAGGAATTATTTAATAATGCAAAAACCTCACCTTCAGTCTTATGTTATGAACAATCTGCATCAAAGCTCTCTGAGCAAGTGGTGCTCAGAAAATGGCGTGAATAGGAATGGGATTAGCTAAATTAGAGCATGCAAGCCCATGAGTTTTAGCAAGCTCAGCATCAACCATGCTAGCTCCAGCTCCACTGTCTACAAACACAGAAATTCTCTCAGTCCTGCTCTCTAGCACCACCTCTGCTGTCAGGACAAACCTGACTATTACAGGTTGATGACGAGCATACCCCTATCCAACTCCAGACTCCGAAGGGTTAATCGAGTCTCTTGTTGCTTAGGAATCAAGGGGAAGGCCCCAATAAAATGTCCCTTTCTCCCACAAAAGAAACACGCCATTTTTCTTGCAAATCTCAGGGGAGACATATGACGCAGAAGCACCTCCTAACTGCATGGGGTCCTCTAACTCCACAAGTACTGGTTCACCCCCAGACTATCCCCCAGGCACAGGAGTACTGTCCCAGAAAGAGGGCTCAGGAGAAGGTGGTCTTACCCATCTATCCCGCAGGCGTCTATCCACACTTATAGCCAATGACATGGCAGCCTCCAAGGACTCTTGGGTTTTGTACACTGCCAAAGCATCTTTCAACCTGTCTCTAAGACTTTTACAAAATTAGCTTCTAAGAGCTGGGTCATTTCATTTGGTATCAGTTGCCCAACTGAGGAATTCAGAGCTATAAGTCTCCACTGAACAATTCCCCTGCTGAAGGCAACACAGCCTGGATTCAGCCAAGGAAATTCAGTCAGAATCATCATAGATCAGGGATAAAGCCCCCCAAAAACCCTCAACCGACTGGAGACAAATAGAATTCTGTGGCAAAGGAAAAGCCAAAGATGGAGGATCCCCTTTAACCCCTTCACCCCCAAGGGTGGTTTGCACGTTAATGACCGGGCCAATTTTTACAATTCTGACCACTGTCTCTTTATGAGGTTATAACTCTGGAACGCTTCAACGGATCTGCGCGATTCTGAGACTGTTTTCTCGTGACATATTGTACTTCACGTTATTGGTAAAATTTCTTTGATATAACTTGCGTTTATTTTTGAAAAAAATGCAAATATGGCAAAAATTTTGAAAATTTTGCAATTTTCAAACTTTGAATTTTTATTCCCTTAAAACAGAGAAATATGTCACACAAAATAGTTAAGAAATAACATTTCCCACATGTCTACTTTACATCAGCACAATTTTGGAATCAAAATTTTTTTTCTTAGGAAATTATAAGGGTTAAAAGTTGACCAGCGATTTCTCATTTTTACAACAAAATTTACAAAGCCATTTTTTTTAGGGACCACCTCATATTTGAAGTCACTTTGAGGGGTCTATAAGGCAGAACATACCAAAAAGTGACACTATTCTAAAAACTGCACCCCTCAAGGTACTCAAAACCACATTCAAAAAGTTTATTAACCTTTCAGGTGCTTCACAGGAGCTGAAGCAACGTGGAAGGAAAAAATGAATATTTAACTTTTTAGCCACAAAAATGATCTTTTACAAACTTTTTTTTATTTTCACAAGGGTAAAAGAAGAAAAAGGACAGATAAAGTTGTTGTGCAATTTCTCCTGAGTACGCCAATACCCCATAAGTGGGGAAAACCACTGTCTGTGTGCACAGCAGAGCTCATAAGGGAAGGAGCGCCGTTTGACTTTTTCAAACTAAAATTGGCTGAAATTGAGATCGGACGCCATGTCGCGTTTGGAGAGCCCCTGATGCGCCTAAACAGTGGAAACCCCCCACAAGTGACACCATTTTGGAAACTAGACCCCCTAAGGAACTTATCTAGATCTGTTGTGAGCACTTTGAATCCCCAAGTGTTTCACAAAAGTTTATAATGCCTGGGTGTGAAAAAAAAAAGAAACAATTTTCCACAAAAATGATTTTTTAGTCCCAAATTTTTGATTTTTCCCAAGGAAATTGGACCCCAAAAGTTGTTGGCCAATTTGTCCTGAGTACGCTGATACCCAATATGTGGGCGGGGGGAAACTGTTTGGGCGCACGGCAGGGCTTGGAAAGGAAGTAGTAACGTTTTGGAATGCAGACGTTGATGGGGGTCATGTTCCGTTTGCAGTGCCCCAGATGAGCCTAAACAGTGGAAACCCCCCACAAGTGACCACATTTTGGAAACTAGACCCCTAAGGAACTTATCTATAGCTTTGGTGAGCACTTTGAACCCCCAAGTGCTTCACACAAGTTTATAATGCCCGGGCATGAAAATAAAAAATCCTATTTTTTTCCCACAAAAATTATTTTTAGTCACTAATTTTTTATTTTCCCAAGGGTAACAGGAGAAATTGGACCACAAAAGTTGTTGTCCAATTTGTCCTGAGTACGCTGATACCCAATATATGGGGGGGAACCACTGTTTGGGCGCACGGCAGAGCTCGGAATGGAAGGAGCACCATTTGACTTTTTCCAACCAAAATTGGCTGGAATTGAGATTGGACGCCATGTTGCATTTGGAGAGCCCCTGATGTGCCTAAACAGTGGAAACCCCCCACAAGTGACCCCATTTGGGAAACTAGACCCCCTAAGGAACTTATATAGATCTTTGGTGAGCAATTTGAACCCCCAAGTGCTTCACACAAGTTTATAACGTAGAGCCGTAAAATTAAAAAATCATATTTTTTCCACAAAAATGATCTTTTCACCCCAATTTTTATTTTCCCAAGGGTAACAAGACTCCAAAAGTTATTGTGCAATTTGTCCTGAGTACGCTGATACCCCATATGTGGGAGTAAACCACTGTTTGGGTGCATGGCAGAGTTTGGAAGGGAAGGAGTGCCGTTTGACTTTTTCAACGCAGAATTGGCTGGATGCCATGTCGTGTTTGGAGAGCGCCTGATCTGCCTAAACAGTGGAAACCCCCCACAAATGACACCATTTTGGAAACTAGACCCCTCAAGGAACTTATCTAGATGTGTGGTGAGCACTTTGAACCCCAAGTGCTTCACAGAAGTTTATAACGTACAGCCGTAAAATACATTTTTTTTTTTTTTTTTTTTTTACAAAAATGATTTTTTCGTCCCCAATATTTTATTTTCACAAGGGTAACAGGAGAAATTGGACCCCAAAAGTTGTTGTCCAATTTGTCCTGAGTACGCTGATACCCAATATGTGGGAGAAAACTACTGTATGGGTACACGTTGGGGCTCGGAAGGGAAGTAGTGACGTTTTGGATTGCAGACTTTGATGGAATGCTCTGGGGGCGTCATGTCGCATTTGGAGAGCCCCTGATGCACCTAAACAGTGGAAACCCCCACAAGTGACCCCATTTTGGAAAATAGACCCCACAAGGAACTTATCTAGATGTGTGGTGAGCACTTTGAACCCCTAAGTGCTTCACAGAAGTTTATAACGTACAGCCGTAAAAACAAAAAAAATCATTTTTTTTTTAAAAATTATATTTTTGCCCCCAGTTTTTTATTTTCCCAAGGGTAACAGAAGAAATAGGACAAATTGCACAATAACTCTTAGGGTCCAGAGTACGCTGATACCCCATGTGGGAGTAAACTACTGTTTGGGCGCATGGCAGAGGTCAGAAGGGAAGGAGCACTGTTTGACTTTTTCAACGCAGAATTGGCTGGAATTGAGATCAGACGCCATGTCACATTTGGAGAGCCCCTGATGTGCCTAAACAGCGGAAACCCCCCAATTCTAACTCCAACCCTAACCCCAACACACCCCTAACCTTAGTCCCAACCCTAACCACAAACCTAACCCTAACACACCCCTATCCCTAATCCCAACCATAACCCTAATACTAACTTTAGCGCCAACCCTAACCCTAACTTTAGCCGCAACCCTAACCTTAACCATAACCCTAATGGGAAAATGGAAATAAATACATTTTTGTAATTTTATTATTTTTCCCTAACTAAGGGGGTGATAAAGGGGGGTTTGATTTACTATTTATAGCGGGTTTTTATGATTGGCAGCTGTCACGCTAAAAGACGCTTTTTATTGCAAAAAACAGTTTTTGCATCACCACATTTTGAGAGCTATAATTTTTGCATATTTTGGCCCACAGAGTCATGTGAGGTCTTATTTTTTGCGGTATGAGTTGACGTTTTTATTAGTACTATTTTTGAGCATGTGACATTTTTTGATCGCTTTTTATTTCGATTTTTGTGAGGTTAGAATGAACAAAAATCAGCAATTCATGAATTTCTTTTGGGGGAGGCGTTTATACCGTTCCGCGTGTGGTAAAATTGATAAAGCAGTTTTATTCTTCGGGTCAGTATGATTACGGCGATACCTCATTTATATCATTTTTTTATGTTTTGGCGCTTTTATAGAATAAAAACTACTTTATATAAAAAAATAATTATTTTTGCATCGCTTTATTCTGCGAGCTATAACTTTTTTATTTTTTCGCTGATGATGCTGTATGATGGCTCGTTTTTTGTGGGACAAGATGACGTTTTCAGCGGTACTATGTTTATTTATATCGGTCTTTTTGATCGCGTGTTATTCCACTTTTTGTTCAGCGGTATGATGATAAAGCACTGATTTTTTGCTTTGTTTTTATTTATTTTTTAAGGGGTTCACAAAAGGGGTTAACTAGTGGGACAGTTTTATAGGGGGGGTCGTTACGGACGCGGCAATACCAAATATGTGTACTTTTATTGTTTTATTTTTTTTATTTGCAGGAAGAAATGAATTTATTGGGAATATTTTTTATTTTTTTTTTAATTTATTTTGGAATTTTTTTTTTACACGTTTATTTTTATTTTTTTACTTTTTTACATTGTCCCAGGGTGGTACATCACTTTAAAATGTCAGATCGCTGGTCTCACAGTGTGCACAGCACACTGTGAGACCAGCGATCTCACAGGCAGCGCTGCAGGCTTCTCAGTGCCTGCTCTCGGCAGGCACTGAGGAAGCCGCTTCCCTCCAGGACCCCGGCGCCATCTTGGATCCGGGTCCTGGGAGGGAGGAAGCCCTCAGAACAGCGCGATCACATCGCGCTGATCTGAGGGTCTCAGGGGGGCGTGCAGGGAACCCTCTCCCTGCGCGATGCTCCCCTGTGCCCCCAGTACACCGCGATCATGTTTGATCGCGGTGTGCAAGGGGTTAATGTGCCGGGAGCGGTCCGTGACCGCTCCTGGCACACAGTTCCGGGTGTCAGCTGTGATAATCAGCTGACACCCGGCGGCGATCATCTGCGCTCCCCCCAGGAGCGCAGCTGATCGCTATGACGTACTATCCCGTCCGTGGTCAGATTGTCACGGGTTTTATGGACAGGATCAGGGCCGGATTAACGTAGGGGCTGATGGAGCTGCAGCTCCAGGCCCCTTGTTAGAGATAGGCCCATCAGCCTGTCAGCCAGGGGCGGAACTATCGTGGAAGCAGGGGAAGCAGCTGCCACAGGGCCCGGGCTAGAAGGGGGCCCGTCCCTGCTGCAGCTGTCTCCCCTGCGGCTGCGTTCTGCCGCCCCCGGCCTGAGAGTCGGCGGCTCCCTGTGCCGGCTGTCAGGCTGACAGCCGGCGCAGAGAAGCTGCTGCGTGCCGGCTCCCAGGAATCAATTGCACTGGCGTCTATACAGACGCCAGTACAATTGAAGCTCTGACCGCTGGGTCAGAGCGACGTCTGCAGCTTGATCAGGTCATGTGATCACGCTGCTGACGTCACTCGTCGTCGGCGCCCAGAAGGGTGAACATTTGTGGTGAGTGTGCTCCATTATGGAGCTGAAGATACCACAGAAGATAAATGGGGGACATACTGTGTGAGTGTGTGTGTATGGGGGGGGGTTTCGAGTGAGGATGGGGGTTCTTTTATGTGTGGGGGGATTTGGAGTGGGGATGGGGGGATACATTATGTGTGGGGGGGATTTGGAGTGGGAATGGGGGTTCTTTTAAGTGTGGGGGGGTTTGGAGTGGGGGTGGGGGGATTTAATGTGTGTGGGAGGGATTTGGAGTGGGGATGGGGGGTTATTTTATGTGTGGGGTGATTTGGAGTGGCGATGGGGGGTTATTGTATGTGTGGGGGGGATTTGGAGTGGGGATGGGGGGTTATTTTATGTGTGGGGGGATTTGGAGTGGCGATGGGGGCATTTAATATGTGTGGGGGGATTTGAGGGTACTGAAGAGTATGTATGAGGAAACAGTATGGGGGATGGGTGCAGACAGTATGGGGAGCGAACGGGTGAATGCATGTGGACACAGTATGGGGAGTGAGGGTGTTGGGATGTGTGCAGACACAGTATGGGGAGTCAGGGGTATGTGTGAGCAGACAGTATAGAGAGTGAGGGGGTAAATATATGAGGAGACAGTATGCTGAACAGGGGTGATGTGAGAGGAGACAGTATGAGGAGGGAGGGGAATAGTGTGAGGCGACAGTATATTGCAGATATTTTTATTTAGGGGCATTATAATGACTCTTCTGTCTTTAAGGGCATCATGTGGAGAGTTGGTGCAGAAGACTGGAGAAGATGTAGGTCTGCAGAGACGGCTGTGGATGAGAAAACTCATCATGGGATCTTGACAAGATGAAGAAAAGGAGAACGACTCCAGAGACAGCGTCATCTATAAGGTACCTGGATGTAAATATTATTTGTGAAATTGACTAATTCTCATGTCTTTATTTGTTAGGAGCATTTAAGGGGTTCTCCAGGTCTGTGTCACATAGAATGACTGAAGACTCAGCACAAACCTGGGCAGCCCCTTTAATGCTCCTAACATAAATAAAAACATGAGAATGAGTCAATTTCAGAATTCTCACAGTGATCACTGCACGCTGTTAGGATTCTCTTGTGCCGGTGACTTACATACATGCAGTCACATGCTGACTAGACGTGTGGCCTCACTCAATGAAAATGAACGGAGCGAGGCCGGGCACGTCTAGTCAGAATGTGGCCAGAAGTATATAAATCACATGCTTATGCTGACATGACCGTGTACTCTTGCCACCGGTAATGAAGAATCCTAAAAGTGTGCAGTGCATTCGTTGTGAGAATTCAGAAGCTGCAATGTCAGGATTCAGCTCTGCAGGTTCCAGCAGTCATCACATGGACACTTCACTCATATGCGATTTTTATACTTATGGTCCTGTGACATCAAGCTTCTCTTCCTGCTTCTCTCAGTTTTTCACTGAACATTGAGAGCATTAGGGAGAGCAGCTCGTGGGTACATGACTAAGTGTGCAAACCGCATGTGTGCTTGGGGGGGTCCAGGACACAGCGGGCCACATTAGAGGCCCCAGGAAGCAGCAGGCCCCTAATGAGGCCCTAGGAAACAGCAGGCCCCATTAGGGGCCTAGGTCCAAAGGAAGCAGCAGGCCCCATTAGGGGCCTAGGTCCAAAGGAAGCATCATGCCCCATTAGGGGCCTAGCTCCAAAGAAAACTGCAGGCCCCATTACGGGTCTTGGGCCCCAGGAAACTGCAGGCCCCAGGAAACAGCAGGCCCCATCAGGGGCCTAGGGTCCAAGGAAACAGCAGGCCCCTAATGGGGCCCCGAAAACAGCAGGCCTCTTTACAGTGCTGCAGATGGCGACCAAAATGGTCGCCAAAGTGGCATGTATCATATATTTACTTTGTTTATATCTTTTACGTTACATTTTTGGCCTTTGTGAATTGCTGTGTTTGGCCCCACCCCTTGCCCCGCCCCTTGCCCGCCCCTTCAGCTCCAGGCCCATCATGTTCTTAATCCGGCCCTGGACAGAATAGTACGTCAGATGTCAGAGAGGGGTTAAACAGTGAAATCATAATTTCCACTCATCTCTGAGGAGAAAAGCCGAAGATTAAAATACAACTTATAGGCTTCTTTGAATACAGAAAACTTATCCCTACCTCCTGAAAACCTGTCCAGAAGGGCAATTTTGGGTTCAAGCTGGACTGGCCTACCCACAGAGTCCCCCACAGTAGGAGTCTGCAGCCGCTGCCGTTGCTGCTGAACCTCAGATCGAAGGTCAGTCACTTCCAGTGACAACCTCCGCAGATGCTCTGCCAGAACAGAATCAGGATCCATGAATCCGGAAAAAGGAAAAAAAAACACACCAAAAAAAAAGAAAAACACACACACAAAAAAAAAGTGTCTGTTTTTTGTTTTTTTTGTTGTAATAAATGTGTACGGCCGGTGATAGCGTCACACTGGGTGAGGGAGAAGCTAGGTGCACAACAACAGGAAGAGTGTGAGGGAGCCCAAATATTAGGAAAAGGGGAGAGTGGAGACCCCTAGGTAGATCTGACAAAACCCAGTCTGCCGTTGTGTACCTAAATTGGTTCTGCACCTATAGCCAAATAGTAACCTAATCCCTGACTGCAGAGATGCAAGATCCAGAATGTCCCTGCAGAGCCAGGCGCAGTGACCTTCTATAGCTGGATCCAGAATGACTGTCTGTCACTGTCTGTCACACCTGTGACACAGACACTAACATAGTGGC
The DNA here is from genome assembly GCA_033576555.1 of Oophaga sylvatica. Taxonomy (NCBI): domain Eukaryota; kingdom Metazoa; phylum Chordata; class Amphibia; order Anura; family Dendrobatidae; genus Oophaga; species Oophaga sylvatica. Next base: position 403,844,393 of record JARQOD010000003.1, read on the forward strand.
ATCAATTTCACCACAGTAGAAATAGTATAATAGGGACCTATAGGTCTTCCACTACACCCAACACAGCAGATGGACACCCAAGTAGGACTGTTCACATTTCCAAAAATTTATGTTAACATCTGCAGCAGCAGCAGCAACAGCATGCACAGAAGCACCACTAAAGATATCACAGCCTGTAATTATGCGACAACAATGCAGCACAGTAAAAACTTCAACATCCAGCAACAGAAGTTGTCAGTTATTTGTGGATAGGATGTGATGTTGTTGGTTCAGTAGTGCTTCCACAAACATTACCACCTACCCCACATACACCTTCCACCATGACCTTGCTTTTTCCCAGTCATGTTGCTCAGATAGTGTGATAGGAGCACAATATAAGCAACTAAAAATTTAATTTTTTACTCTGGACTACCTCTGCACACAGCTGAATTTCAGTGACACTAAATTAGAAGGTGAAATTTGGAGTGCTGAATCGCATTAGTCACAGAAGAAAGAATTGTTTCAGTGTGGATGAGGCCTGTATAACAAAGAAACAAACAATTTCTAACTGAAATCTCCCCTGCTGCATGACGTTAGTAACAGAAGAAATTATTTTATTGGTGTGGATGAGGCCTGTATAACATAGACAAGATGCTCAAAACAATTTCAAAATGAGATCTACCCTACTCTAGAACGTTAGTAACAGAAGAACTTTTTTTTGTTGTGTATGATGCCTGTATTACATAGACTAGATGCTCCAAACAATTTCATAGTGAGATCTACCCTACTGTATGACCTAAGTAACAGAAGAAATTTGTTTTGGTCTGTGGATGAGGCCTGTATAAAATAAAGTAGATGCTCCAAACAATTTCAAAATGAGATCTCCCCGACTGTGTGATGTTAGTAACAGAATTTTTTTTTTTTTTTTTTGGTGTGGATGATGCCTATATAGCATAGACTAGATGTAAAAACAATTTAAAAATGAGATCTACCCTACTGTATCACGTTACTAGCAGAACAAAATTTGTTTTTAGTGTGGATGAGGCCTGTATATTCTAGAAGATATACTCAAAACAATTTCAAACTCAGATCTAGTCTGTTGTATCACATTTGTAGAAAAAAATAAGTAAAAATTATTTAATGTGCAACAGCTCTGCACACTGAACAATTTCACCACCACTAAATGACAAGGTGGAATATGGCGGGCTGTATCACAATTAGCAACAGAAAATTTATTTTTTCATCTGCATGAGCTGCAGACATCTTTATTTCACTGCCACAAAATTACAATGTGGGGTATGGCGGGCTGTATCATGTTTAGCAACCGAAAAAATTATTTATTTTTAATGTGCGTGAAGTATGCAGACAGCTTCATTTCACCGCCACAAAATTACAATGTGGGATATGGCGGGCTGTATCACGCTTAGCAACAGAAGAAAAAAAACATTTTTTAAAATTTACGTGAGCTTTGCAGACAGCTTCATTTCACTGCCACAAAATTACAACATAAGATATGGCGGGCTGCATCACGTTTAGCAACAGCAAAACATTGTTTTGTTTTTATCTGCATGAGCTCTGCAGACAGGTTTATTTCACCACCACAAAATTACAACGTGGGATATGGCGGGCTGTATCACATTTAGCAACAGAAAAAAATATTTTTTATGTGCTTGATGTCTGCAGACAGGTTTATTTCATCACCACAAAATTGCATTGTGGTATATAGCGGGCTGTACCACATTTAGGAAAAGAAAAAAAATATTTTTTTAATGTGCATTAGGTCTGCAGTCAGCTTCATTTTACTGGCACAAAATTACAACATGGGATACGGTGGGCTGTATCACGTTTGGTAACAGAAAAACATTTTTTGTTTTCATCTGCATGAGCTCTGCAGACAGCTTCATTTCACTGCTACAAAATTACAACGTGGGATATGGCGGGCTGTATCACGTTTAGCAGCAGATTTTTTTAAATGTGCGTGAGATGTGCAGACAGATTAATTTCACTGGTACAAAATTACAACTTGGGATATGGCGGGCTGTAACAAGTCTAGCAACAGAAAAAAAAATATTTTTAAATGTGCGTTAGGTCTGCAGACTGCTTAATTTCACAGCCACAAAATTACAACATTGGATATGGTGGGCTGCACCACATTATAGCAACAGGAAAATGTTTTTTTTTCATCTGCATGAGCTCTGCAGACAGGTTTATTTCACCGCCACAAAATTGCAATGTGGGATATGGTGTGCTGTAACAGATTTAGCAGCAGAATTATTTTTTTTAATGTGCGTTAAGTCTGCAGATAGCTTCATTTCACCGCCACAAAATTACAATATAGCAGGCTGTATCACATTTAGCAACAGAAAAAAACAATTTTTTTTCATCTGCATGAGCTCTGCAGACAGCTATATTTCACTGCTATAACATTACAGAGTGGGATATGATGGGCTGTATCACGTTTAGCAACAGAAAAACATTTTTTGTGTTTATATGCATGAGATCTGCAGACAGGTTTGTTTCAATGCCACAAAATTACAACATGGTATATGGCAGGCTGTATGAAATATAGCAACAGAATTTATAACTTTTTTTAATATGCGTGAGATCTGCAGACAGCTTCATTTCACCTCTACAAAATAACAACATAGGATATGGGGGGCTGTATCAGGCTTAGCAACAGAAAAACCCTTTTTTCTTCCGTATGAGCTCTGCAGATAGGTTTATTTCACCGCCACAAAATTACAATGTGGGATATATGGCGGGCTGTATCAGATTTAGCAACAGAAAAACAGAATTTTTTTCTTTTTTAAAGTGTGTGAGGTCTGCAGACAGCTTTATTTCACCGCACAAAAATACAATGTGGGATATAGCGGGCTGTATCACATTTCGCAACAGAAAACCTTTTTTTCATCTGCATGATCTCTGCAGACAGCTTCACTTGACCGCCAGAAAATTTCAACGTGTGATATGGCGGGCTGTATCACATTTAGCAACAGAAGTTTTTTAATGTGCGTGTGTCTTGACCCGCACCACAATTGTGGTTTACCAGAGCAATGGGGTACTCAGAGCCGAGCCCATGGAAGTCTATGGGGTTGTCACAGGTAGCGGTGGCTCGGTCTGTGGCCCTGGCGGTCAGGCGTATGTTGAGGGGTATATTTACAGGGGATAGGTATATATACAGTTCGTGACGCCACCTGTAGTTCTCTGATCACTAAGACCAGCGCTGCTGTAGATCTCTGAGGGGATGGTGAGGCAGCTAGATGTCGGGTCCCCTACAGGTGGGACTCTTCCCTCAGGTCGATAGTTATGGTGGGGTTGTGCAGGGATGCAATCAAATAACTCAGTCTCACACATAGAAGCTTCTTTCCATACCTTTTACTTCAAGTTGTTCAGGCAGGTCCCAGGGAGGCTGTTCGGGGTGGATGAATGCACGTAGCGGTAACAGTTGAGCAGGTTACAGGCCTCCTTCTCTTTCCAAATGATGAGTGAGTCCAAGCTTGCCTGTAGCTAAGCTAACTCTATAGTTTTCAGCTTTTCCCACTAGCTGTACTGCCCGGCCGGTTTTGTGATAGAGCCTTATAAGTGGTGAACTAAGTACTTTCTTTTGCCGCGCGCCGGACTCAGAAGTCTTGTTCTCCTGACTCGGTTACGTACTGGCACTCTAAGGGCGGCTTTCTGCAACCTAAGGTTAAGTAAGACTCTGGCTTTTCTATCACTATGCCTGGAGCTATAGTGACGCTTCGGTCCCCAGTGACCGGTGACAATGTGCAGGATAATCCGATCCTTAAGGCACTTCTGAATCCTTCCCACTATGCCCTTCGCCCTGCTTCTGCTTTCAATGTAGCACTGAAGCGTGAAGATAGAAAGTCAGTTTTCTTCCTTGGTCTCACTGAGTGACTCTCAGTTTCCTCAAAGTTCAGACTGAGTAAAAGGTAACTCTGACTAGACTCGGGATGATAACTAGTCATCCGTTACTAGACTCCACTTCGTTGAATTGGCAGGAACTAATCTTCTGCTCACCCAGAGCTCTGACAGGAATCCTCACTGTCTAAGAAGAACTAGCCCCGACTGCTCTGTACGATGACAGGAAGCTAGACTGACTCTCTCCTGTGCTACACGTCACTCCCCTATACACCCCTGTGGGTGTGTCTGAAGTGTAAGTGAGTGTCAAGCTTTAACTGTTACCTTACTGTGCATTCTCCAGATCCTGTGTGCCTTACATACCAGGGCTACACACGTGAGGTCTGCAGACAGCTTCATTTCACCGCCATAAAATTACATCGTAGGATATGGCAGGCTGTATCACGTTTAGCAATAGTAAACTTTTTTTTTCATTTGTGTGAGCTCTGCAGATATCTTAATTTCACCATCACAAAATTACATTGTGAGAAATGGTGGACTGTATCACATTTAGCAACAGAAAATCATTTTTTTTCATCTGCATGAGCTATGCAGACAGGTTTATTTCACCATCACAAAATTATAATGTGGGATATGGCCTGCTGTATTACGTTTAGCAACAGATTGTTTTTTTTAATGTGCGTAAGTAGAGTTGAGCGAAACAGGTCGGTCAGATTCAAAAATCGCCGACTTTCGCCAAAGTCGGCTTTCGCCGAGCGAAACCCGACCATAGCGTGAGGTTGGCCATGTGGTCATCGACCCGAGCGCCAAAGTCGGTTTTCCCATAATGCTTGTAGGCGTCTTTTCTCAACCAATGAGCAAGGACGTACACTGTGAGCAACGAGATGACATGGGTGTTTGACACCGCACCACAATTGTGGGTTACCAGGGCTATGGGGTACTCGGAGCCGAGCCCATGGAAGTCTATGGGGGTTGTCACTGGTAGCGGTGGCTCGGTCCGTGGCCCTGGCGGTCAGGCGTTAGAGGGTTTATTTACAGGGGATTTGGTAGATAACAGTTCGTGACGCCACCTGTAGTTTTCTAGTCACTAAAGACCAGCGCTGCTGAATAGAACTCTGAGGGGATGTTATGGCAGCTAGGTGTTGGGTCCCCCACAGGTGGGACTATCCCTCTGAGTCTATGGTTATAATAATGATGTAGGGTGCAGATAAATGAATCAGTCTCACACCATCCAGCGTCTTTCCATACCTTTTACTTTCATGATGTTAGGCAGATCCCGGGAAGCTGGTCGGGGTGGAGACTGCACGTCCAGGTAACAGCGGAGCAGGTTAGAGGCCTCCTTAACTTCCAGATTGTAGAAGAGTCCAACTTGCATAAAGCGTAGTTAACTCCGAATACTCCAGCTAACTCTATAGCGGTACTGCCCGGTCAGCATTGTGGTGAAGCCTTATAGGTGATGGAACTAAGTCCTTACTTTTGCTTGGCCTAGCTCAAAGTCCCTGTTCCACCTGACTCCAGTTACGTACCGACACTTCAAGGGCTGCTTTCTGCGACCTAAGGTCCAGTAAGACTCTGGTTGTTCCGTTACTATGCGTGAAGCGATAGCAACACCTCGGTCCCCAGTGACCGGGTAAATTGTGCAGACAATCCAATATCTAGGGCACTTCTCTAACTTCTTCCACTGCGCCCTTCGCCCTGCTCGCGCTCTAGACATAAGCACTCCACACTTCCTATGGTAGTACAAGTCAATCCTTTCTTACTTCTTCCTTGGAGCTCGCTGACAGATTCTCAGTATTCTCCTAGTTCAGGAACACATCAACTGAACTTCACTGTCCTTGGGACAGGTGACTGAAGTTTCTGCTGCAAACTCTTCTTTTCTCCAAAGCTGTCTCTGTCTTCAGGTTAAGGAACAGCTCTGACTAGGCTAGGATGAACTGGCTCACCCTTACTAGCCTCCACTTTATGAACTGCTGATAGGAACTAACTGAGTCACTGTCTTTCACTTCCCTTCCTGGAAGACTCCGCACTAGCTGCTGTACATCCTAGCTTATATACCCTGAGGGTGTGTCTAAAGTGTGAATGGATGATGTAAGCTTTAACTGTTACCTTTCTGTGCAGACTCCAGGATTTTATGTGTGCCTTACATACCAGGGCTACACATCCCCCCTTGGTAAAATACAGCACTCCCGGGCTGTGAAATAGAAAATAGAAAGAATTTTGTTTTGCATTTAAACATTTAACATGAAACTCTTCCCAGCAGGGAGGTGAGAAATTCTTAAAACGTTGCATTGTATACAATGGTCATTAGTAAAATACAAAAGTATTAAGAAATTTTCATATAAATACACATAGTATTCTTGCGAAGGACCCGCACCAAACCTTCAACGTGGGTCCTGGGTGGGCTGCAGGACATCCGACTGCAGACCTCGCTCAGTGCCACACCATACGGGTTTTATGTTCAGAGGTAGTTGTGCAATAGTGGCTTCGTGTAAAACCAATTTAATGCACCGAAGCGCAACTATGTACAAGATAAGTTTCTGGGCTGGCACAGTCCTCAGCCTCTCAGTCCATGGCATGGTTAAGGACACATATATATTTTCACTTCAATATTTACATTATATATCTATATATATACTTGTTTTAACTTTAATTTCACTTTACCCAACCAGGGTATTTGATGCAAAACTTATGCACTCAACTTTTTCAAATTTTCATTCTGGTACCCAGCCGGGTATTCTACTCATTATAGAAAACATAGATACATCTCATCATCATACATTTGGCAATAAAGTGCAAATCTGGCAAAAATTCTCAAACTTTCTACAACGTTACATGCGGTAGACCCCTGTCTGGATCCTACCCGTCTTCACTTTTTAATTACTTCAACTACATTTTCCACCCGGGGGCTGGAACAATGCGATGCTCCTTAGAGCACATGACAAACAGGTCGTGACCTGCTATCAGGGTTTGGGTCGCTACAGTCCTTGTGCGAACCTCTAGGGGCACGCCGGGTGCTTTCTCCTTGTGAGACGCCGATTGCGTCGCTACAGGTGCCACAACATTTTGCGTAGCAGGGGGCGATTCAGCTGTAACCGCAGTTTGCGATGCAGAGTAGGTCACTGATGAGTATGCAGGGGGCGATGCCGATGCACAATGCTGGTGTGATGCAGAGCAGGAAGCAGGTGTGCACAATGGCTCAGTTGGGGACGCACTAACCTGCTGCTGTCGCTGCTCCATCACAGACGGCTGGGTTTCCTCCGGTGTTCCTACCGGGGGACTGTAATCTGCTGCGGCCTCCTTGCTTAGCTGGTACTCTGGAACAGGCAGGACCTCCTCAGCCTCCTTCGCTTCCACCTCTCCATCGGTGGGATCAGGTACAGCACTTTTGGGGGCAGCCTCCGGTTTTCCTTCAGCTTTCTTCAGCAGGGAACTTGGAAAAGCAGGTGATGGCATTATGCTTGTAGGAGAGAGCACTGCGTCCCACAGCAGCCGCTGTATCTGGGCACGCCAGCGTCTCTCTGTCTCCTGCAAGTCTGCATGACGCTGGATTAATCTTCTGAGCACTGCATTCTCCCTCTGCAGCTCCAGCATAGTTTGCTGAAGTTCCTGTATTAGAGATGGCTCCGGTTCAAGCAACAGCTTCTCTGGGAAGCAGGGCCTGGGCTCCACTGCTCCACTGCATAGCTGCTCCTGTCCTTCTGCCATCTCGGTCCAGGTATCACTGTGGTATCCAACAGGAACATTCTGGTCCTTTCCGTGGAGGCGGGATTTGCGTCTCCTCCTCTTCGCATAGAGGATGAAGAGGAGGCGTATTTCTTTAGCAGTGGGGCTGGATCTCACGTTGTAGTAGGCCTTGGAGAGGGCGGCCATTTCTTTCGCGCCACAGGGGGGTACACGCCCACCTTCTTCTCCAGCGCCTCAGGGCGCGAATATGGCGGCAAAGATGGCGGTATTTGGCGCCAAAAGCACAAACAGTCTTTTTCACCAAAACACTCCACAGGCACACAGGGCTCGCAATGCTGCAAGTTTCGGATCCTGTTCGTGACGCCAAGTATTTTGTTTGACACCGCACCACAATTGTGGGTTACCAGGGCTATGGGGTACTCGGAGCCGAGCCCATGGAAGTCTATGGGGGTTGTCACTGGTAGCGGTGGCTCGGTCCGTGGCCCTGGCGGTCAGGCGTTAGAGGGTTTATTTACAGGGGATTTGGTAGATAACAGTTCGTGACGCCACCTGTAGTTTTCTAGTCACTAAAGACCAGCGCTGCTGAATAGAACTCTGAGGGGATGTTATGGCAGCTAGGTGTTGGGTCCCCACAGGTGGGACTATCCCTCTGAGTCTATGGTTATAATAATGATGTAGGGTGCAGATAAATGAATCAGTCTCACACCATCCAGCGTCTTTCCATACCTTTTACTTTCATGATGTTAGGCAGATCCCGGGAAGCTGGTCGGGGTGGAGACTGCACGTCCAGGTAACAGCGGAGCAGGTTAGAGGCCTCCTTAACTTCCAGATTGTAGAAGAGTCCAACTTGCATAAAGCGTAGTAAACTCCGAATACTCCAGCTAACTCTATAGCGGTACTGCCCGGTCAGCATTGTGTTGAAGCCTTATAGGTGATGGAACTAAGTCCTTACTTTTGCTTGGCCTAGCTCAAAGTCCCTGTTCCACCTGACTCCGGTTACGTACCGACACTTCAAGGGCTGCTTTCTGCGACCTAAGGTCCAGTAAGACTCTGGTTGTTCCGTTACTATGCGTGAAGCGATAGCAACACCTCGGTCCCCAGTGACCGGGTAAATTGTGCAGACAATCCAATATCTAGGGCACTTCTCTAACTTCTTCCACTGCGCCCTTCGCCCTGCTCGCGCTCTAGACATAAGCACTCCACACTTCCTATGGTAGTACAAGTCAATCCTTTCTTACTTCTTCCTTGGAGCTCGCTGACAGATTCTCAGTATTCTCCTAGTTCAGGAACACATCAACTGAACTTCACTGTCCTTGGGACAGGTGACTGAAGTTTCTGCTGCAAACTCTTCTTTTCTCCAAAGCTGTCTCTGTCTTCAGGTTAAGGAACAGCTCTGACTAGGCTAGGATGAACTGGCTCACCCTTACTAGCCTCCACTTTATGAACTGCTGATAGGAACTAACTGAGTCACTGTCTTTCACTTCCCTTCCTGGAAGACTCCGCACTAGCTGCTGTACATCCTAGCTTATATACCCTGAGGGTGTGTCTAAAGTGTGAATGGATGATGTAAGCTTTAACTGTTACCTTTCTGTGCAGACTCCAGGATTTTATGTGTGCCTTACATACCAGGGCTACACATGGGCAGCGGCCACCACTTTCTTAGAGAAGGGCATTGCAGTGATTGGCTTGCTTTGTGTGGTGTCACAGTGGCTATAAAAGCCCTGACCGCCGACCGCCATTTTACTTCTGCCGATCTTAGCGTAGGGAGAGGTTGCTGATGCTGTTTATCAGTAGGAAAAGATTGAGGCAGGAAAGAAAAGTTATTTAGTGTTTGTGCTGATAGCAATTGTGCTGTACAGTTAGTGTGCAGTGACAGGGGAGGTTTTTGTTGTGTGCAGCAGCGCTGGTTATTAGGCTGCCTGCCAGTGACAGAGGACGACTTTCTTGTGTGTAGCAGCAGTGGTTAATAGGCTGCCTGCTAGCTGTATTACTGTGTGTAGACTGCTGTGCAGACTGCTTTTTACACAGCACTAATACTTTTATTCTTTTTTCTGCACAGTTACAGAGCGTTCATTTTTTCCCACACCGTATAGAGCTGTACACTCCTCACACACTACCGTGTACCGGCTGGTATCACGAACAAATACATGCTGACTATCTGTGTGTGACTCCAGAAACATATACGGAGATTTACAATTACCCCTAGACTGTATACAGCTGTACGCTTCTGATACATTACCCTTTTTCTGCTTTTTATATTGTGGTGTAATCCATACTGAGCCTGTGAGAATCTGTGTCTGACTCTGGAAATATATACGGAGATTTGAAATTACCCCAACACTGTATACAGCTATACGCTTCTGATACAGTACCCTTTTTCTGCTTTTTATATTCTGGTCTAATCCATACTGAGGCAGTGATCGTTTGTGTGTTACTCCGGAAATACAGTACAGACCAAAAGTTTGGACACACCTTCTCATTTAACCCCTTAACGACCGCCGATACGCCTTTTAACGGCGGTCATTAAGGGTACTTACACCACAGCGTCGTTAATTAACGGCGCTGTGGAAAAAGCCTATAGCGCCCCCCACAGCCAGATCTTCTCCGGGGTCTCGGCTACTGGGCGTAGCCGAGACCCCAGAGAACATGAATCGGGTCGGTTTTTACCGACCCCGATGTTGCGATCGCCGTTATTAACCCTATAACGGCGATCGCAACATAAAAATAATATTTTGTGCCTTTTCATTTCTCTCTCCTCTGATGTGATCGGACATCAGAGGAAAGAGAAATAGGGTCCCCCAAGCCCCCTTTGTGGCCCCTGGTGGTCTTAGGGCCCTCCGATGCCCCCGATGCCGCCGTCATGCTCCTATGGCTGGAAAATGGCGGGCGCATGCTCAGTGTGCCCGCCGCGAGGTGACGGGGGGGGGGATGGGCGATTTTCTCTGGGTTCTCGGCTGCCTGGGGTAGCCGAGATCCCAGAGAACATGATCTGGGTTGGTATTTACCGTTCCCGGTGTTGCGATCGCCGTTATGACACTATAACGGCGACCGCAAAAAAAAAAATAAAATTCTCTCCCCTCTGATGTGATCGCACATTAGAGGGGTGAGAATTAGGGTCTTCGATCCCCCCCCCCGGTTCCTCAGGTCCCCATGAAGCTGTCGTCTGGTCCCCTGGTCCTCTGGCCCCCCTCCTTCCTCGGGCAGAAAGAAAATGGCGGGCGCATGCGCAGTGCGCCCGCCAAGATCTGCCTGCCTTCACCTAGCAACCAGGGAGAATTTTCTCATTGGCTGCTTGGTTTTGATTACTGTGGTAGACCCTATCACAGTGATCAAAACCCCCAATATTTGTAAATATGGCAGCACTTGGGCTGCGGTTTCTCTCTTCTCTCCCTGTAGTTGTTCTGGGAGAGAAGAGAGATAAGCTACAGTCCAAGTGCTGCCCTGTCAGTAAAAAAAAACACTCCAGCGTCCGCAATCGTCCTTTTTAGGACGTTAATCCAAAATTCACGTATCCCCATCCCCATTGTCAAGGGATTATAAAAAAAAAGAAAAAAAAAATTATAATTTTTTTAAAAAAATTTTTGAAGTTAGCGTTAGGTTAGCGTTAGACGTGTTAGGGTTAGCGTTAGGGTTAGCGTTACACGTGTTAGGGTTAGCGTTAGGGTTAGCGTTAGTGTTACACGTGTTAGGGTTAGCGTTACACGTGTTAGGGTTAGCGTTACACATGTTAGGGTTAGCGTTAGCGTTACATGTGTTAGGGTTAGCGTTAGGAGGAAAAAAAAATACTAGGTTAGGGTTAGTATATTAGGCAGGGAAATAAAAAAATGGCCCGCAGAATGTTCAGCGCGGAGCAAGCATACCGCCTGCTTTGCTCCGGCAGCGAAACGGAATCTGCGTCTGAAGCTGAGCCGTTTTCAGACAGTGACGACGACTCTTCCTCCACGGGATCCCCCAGCCCGATGGTAGCGGAGTCGGTCGTCACTGCTGAAGGTTCAGAGGCAGGACCAAGTACCGCTGTCCTCCCATCGCTGTGGTGTAATGACCCCTCATTTTCCCCCCCAATTCTCCCATTTTCTGCTGTCCCAGGACTAAGAGTAGCTGTCGCCCCCACTGATTTTTTCCAAATTTTTATTAGCCCCGAAGTCCTAGAATTAATTGTCCCGTTCCTGGATGCTCACAAATGTCCCCGAAATAAAAAAATTTTTGGGCCTTACCCTGAATATGGGTATAGTAAAAAAAAACACACTCCGCTCTTACTGGGCAACAAAAGCTGTCCACAGCACCCCTGTATTTGCAGCCGTCATGTCCCGAGTCTGCTACGAAGCCCTGATGAGATTTCTCCACTTCAATGATAATTCCCAAGCCCCCAAGAACTGACCCAAACTATGATCGGCTAAACAAATTGAGACCCCTAATTTCCCTCCTACAAAATTCATTTCTTAATTCATATACCCCAGAGCAAAATGTGGCGGTCGACGAGTCCTTGATGAGCTACAAGGGCCGTCTGTCATTCCGCCAATTTATCCCCTCCAAACGTGCCAAATATGGCGTCAAACTGTCTAAAATGTGTGAGAGCTCATCAGGGTACACATCCACCTTCATAATCTATGAAGGTAGGGACCGCCAAATAAACCCCCCAAACTGTCCCCAGACAATTGGCATCCCAGGGAAAATTGTGTGGCAGCTAATGACACCTTTCCTAAATCAAGGGTACCACGTGTACACTGACAATTATTACACGAGCAACCCCCTATATAAATCCCTCCACGCTGCAAATACAGGGGCCTGTGGGACAGTGAGGAAAAACAGAGTGGGGTTTCCGTCACAGTTGGTGTCCAGACGTTTGGAGAAGGGGGCGTCATTCTCAAGTGACCAACTTCTTGCAGTGAAGTGGAATGACATGAAGGATGTATACATGCTGACCACACTACATGCGGACACCACTGTGACGGTCAGAGAGAGGGGTGCCACCAGGGACAAGCAAAAACCGTTCTGCATCACACAATATAATAAATATATGGGTGGCGTTGATTTATCCGACCAGGTTCTGCAGCCATACCTGGTCAAGCGGAAGACCAGGGCCTGGTACAAAAAGGTGGCAATTTATCTAATCCAAACGGGCATCTACAACAGTTTTGTCCTGTACAAAAAGTCCCAAGGACCCCTCACATTCCTCCAGTATCAGGAAACCATTAATGAGGGCCTCATGTTTGACTCAATGGCACCGGGGGATGCCTTCTAGTCTGAGGATTCCCGGAGACTTTCAGAGCGCCATTTTCCTCACCCTGTCCCCGTCACTCCCACCCAAAGGTATCCTCAAAAACGATGCCGGGTTTGCAGGAAGCATGGCAAACGGAGTGATTCCCGTTACTATTGCCCCACATGCCCATCACAACCAGGCCTTTGTATCTCCCCCTGCTTTGAGACCTACCACACCACCCACAATTATTAGTTTTTTTTATATAATTTTTATTTTCTGCTTAGAGGCCCCAGTAGAGTAATTTGGAACACGTAATAGAAAATATTATCATTAGTAGATCCCATTTGACCCCATTCCACAATTAATTCCAACACTTGATCAATCCCATACCAAATTACTATTCCAACAAATTCTCGTCCACGTACCCATGTCTGTACACCCCAGAGTGTGGACCCCACAAATGTTCCTGAAAAGTCAGGTCATCTGAAAATTAATTCTAGGACTTGATCAATCACATAACAAACTACTATTCCAACAAATTTTCATCCACATAACTACGTCTGTACACCCCAGAGTGTGGACCCCACAAATGTTCCTGAAAAGTCAGGTCATCTGAAAATTAATTCTAGGACTTGATCAATCACGTACCAAACTACTATTCCAACAAATTCTCATCCACGTAACCACGTCTGTACACCCCAGAGTGTGGACCCCACAAATGTTCCTGAAAAGTCAGGTCATCTGAAAATTAATTCTAGGACTTGATCAATCACATACCAAACTACTATTCCAACAAATTCTCATCCACGTAACCACGTCTGTACACCCCAGAGTGTGGACTCCACAAATGTTCCTGAAAAGTCAGGTCATCTGAAAATTAATTCTAGGACTTGATCAATCACATACCAAACTACTATTCCAACAAATTCTCATCCACGTAACCACGTCTGTACACCCCAGAGTGTGGACCCCACAAATGTTCCTGAAAAGTCAGGTCATCTGAAAATGAATTCTAGGACTTGATCGATCACATACCAAACTACTATTCCAACAAATTCTCATCCACGTAACCACGTCTGTAACCCCAAAGTATGGACCCCACAAATGTTCCTGAAAAGTCAGGTCATCTGAAAATTAATTCTAGGACTTGATCAATCACATAGCAAACTACTATTCCAACAAATTTTCATCCACATAACTACGTCTGTACACCCCAGAGTGTGGACCCCACAAATGTTCCTGAAAAGTCAGGTCATCTGAAAATTAATTCTAGGACTTGATCAATCACGTACCAAACTACTATTCCAACAAATTCTCATCCACGTAACCACGTCTGTACACCCCAGAGTGTGGACCCCACAAATGTTCCTGAAAAGTCAGGTCATCTGAAAATTAATTCTAGGACTTGATCAATCACATACCAAACTACTATTCCAACAAATTCTCATCCACGTAACCACGTCTGTACACCCCAGAGTGTGGACTCCACAAATGTTCCTGAAAAGTCAGGTCATCTGAAAATTAATTCTAGGACTTGATCAATCACATACCAAACTACTATTCCAACAAATTCTCATCCACGTAACCACGTCTGTACACCCCAGAGTGTGGACCCACAAATGTTCCTGAAAAGTCAGGTCATCTGAAAATTAATTCTAGGACTTGATCAATCACATACCAAACTACTATTGCAACAAATTCTCATCCACGTAACCACGTCTGTACACCCCAGAGTGTGGACCCCACAAATGTTCCTGAAAAGTCAGGTCATCTGAAAATTAATTCTAGGACTTGATCTATCACATACCAAACTACTATTCCAACAAATTCTCATCCACGTAACCATGTCTGTACACCCCAGAGTGTGGACCCCACTGTGAGGAAGAACAGTCACCGTCTTGGATAGAGAGTATACCAGCCTCCATTTTGTCTGTTCACAGAGCCACAGGCTGCTAACTGCATCTGGCCCCAGGGCCTGCTGGCATATTCAATACGACAGGGTTTGATGTCCACTGTGAATAAAAAGGTCTTTTAGCATGCTAAGTAATTCAGGCCCATGTTTGAATGGCAAGGTCTTTAGCATGGTAACGAGTTAAGACCCAAAACAGAGCTTCACTGAGCTAAGCCAGCATGGTGAATAGTAAGGTTTGTTAGCATGGTAATGAGATGCCTGGGGGCTTCAATTAGATTATACCTGCCAGCTAGACACAGAAAACACAACTATTGTATATCCCAGACACGAAAGCTCCATTCTAGGATTATGAATTATGAGCACATCTTTGTAGGTACATTCTCAGAAAAATATCTGTGTGACCCTGTGGACCTCGGGCATTTGACGGTGCAACTCCTGAGTCGGTGATGGCTTGGGGGGCTGAGATATAGAGATTGGCCATCCACAATGACCCAATCGGGCCAGGTTTGATATCCATGCGACGGGCAAAACATACTGCATCCGCTGGTACCTCTCGTGTCCTGATCCGATCATCCTGGAGAAAGTTAACCCCTTTATTAGGTATTGGGAATAAATTCTGCAGGGGGCTAAGGGTGGAGATTGTCAGCCCACCCTCGGACACCGAGGGGAGGGGCCTAGCAGGTTTAGGAACTGTGAGCTATGGGCAGACTGGTTCCATTCTCACAGCAGCAAGAAGCAACAAGGGACAGCTCTGCCAAGGGAGCAGCGGCACACGTTTTAGGGGACTGTCCAGCAACTAAGACTTTCACCTGTGGATCGCAGAGCTCCCTGCCTCCACATGTCCCTACAACCTGGTAATATCAACCTCTAGCTAATACCTCTAAGCCTTGTACCATTATTGTTGTATTTTACTTTGACTGGAAATCCATTGTAATACCGTTGTATAGCTTACTGTATATTTTTGTAATTATCTAGTGCGCCCTTAAGGCAATTAAACCATAAAATTAATCTTGGGCTGATGCTTTTACTCTGATCACGAATCTTAGAATACCCAGTGGGTAACAGGACACCCTCCCTGGCGGCCATTTGCTCTAGGTGCAGTTCCCTTACTGACCTGAGAGACAAATGGTGCGCCGGAGAGCTGTGCCTGTGGAGTTACGTCACATTGGTGACGTGGAAGGACGGGTTGTCCTTCACATTTGGTGTCAGAAGTGGGATCAGAGTAATAGTGTGCGTGGGACCCCTACGCCCAGACACTAAAGACTACCAGCGGCAACTTTCACTGCTGGGGTCTTAAGGTCAGCCCAGCACTAGACGGTCAGAGTGTAAATATAATAAGTGGTGAGCAAGGTCAGGGTTGCAGCTGTGTCAGTAACCAAAGGTTCCAAGGTGGCAGAAGGCACCAGGAGTAAGGCAAAGGGGGAGGCCAATGCTATGGTCTATGAGGGGTTCGATACCAATGAAGGCGAGGGGGAACCCAGGGTTCCCCAAGGAGCCAGACCCCCATGCTGTCCACCCCCTGCACATCCCAGCCTGTCCAGATCGGAGGCCCTTTTCCAAGCGGCTATGGCACAGCTCGAAGCTGGTAATGACGCCGCCCATGACAGACTCCTGGCAGCGGCAGAGAGAGCAGCGGAGTGTGAGCATACAGAACGCCGTGAAGCTGCGGAGCGCCGGCACCGACTGGAGATGGCTCAGCATGGGCCCCCGCTGGGCGCTCCAGCCCCACTGGAGACAGAGGCTTCCAAGGTCCAGGCGGAGGACTTTCCCCTGCTGGAAAAGGATGCATAGTAACATAGTAACATAGTTATTAAGGTTGAAGGAAGACTTTAAGTCCATCTAGTTCAACCCATATCCTATCCTAACCTGCCCTAACATGTTGATCCAGAGGAAGGCAAAAAAAACCCAAGTGGCAAACAGTAAGCTTCACATTGGGGAAAAAAATTCCTTCCCGACTCCACATATGGCAATCAGACTAGCTCCCTGGATCAACGCTGTATCTAGGAAACTAGTGAATATAGCCTGTAATATTATACTTTTCAAGAAAGGCATCCAGTCCCTTCTTAAATGTTAGTAAGGAATCACTCATTACAACATTAGACGGCAGAGAGTTCCATAGTCTCACTGCTCTTACAGTAAAGAATCTGCGCCTGTGATTATGGCTAAACCTTCTTTCCTCCAGACGTAGAGGATGCCCCCTTGTCCCCGTCACAGGTCTAAGAGTAAAAAGATCATTAGAAAGGTCTTTGTACTGTCCCCTCATATATTTATACATTGTAATAAGATCACCCCTAAGCCTTCGTTTTTCCAAACTAAATAACCCCAAGTGTAATAACCTGTCTTGGTATTGCAGACCCCCCAGTTCTCTAATAACCTTGGTCGCTCTTCTCTGCACCCGCTCCAGTTTAGCTATGTCTTTCTTATACACCGGAGACCAGAACTGCACACAGTATTCTAAGTGTGGTCGCACCAGTGACTTGTATAGAGGTAAAATTATGTTCTCCTCATGAGCATCTATGCTTCTTTTAATGCATCCCATTATTTTATTTGCCTTGGCAGCAGCTGCCTGACATTGGTCACTAAATGAGAGTTTGTCGTCCACCCATACACCCAGGTCTTTTTCAGTGACAGTTTTGCCCAGTGTTTTACAATTAAGCACATAATTATACATCTTATTTGTTCTACCCAAGTGCATGACCTTACATTTATCCCCATTAAAGCTCATTTGCCATTTATCAGCCCAAGCTTCTAGTTTACATAAATCGAGGGACTGGAAGGGTATGCGACCGTGTACCTGGATGACATTGCCATCTTCAGTCCCACCTGGGAGGATCACCTAGAGCACCTGGCGCAGGTGCTCAGGGGGATCCAGCAAGCAGGCTTGACCATTAAGCTGGAAAAATGCCAGCTGGGTATGAGTGAGGTCCACTACCTGGGACACCGGGTAGGTGGGGGAGCTCTGAAGCCAGAGCCCGGGAAGGTGGATGCCATCGCATCCTGGCCCACCCCCAGGACCAAGAAGCAGGTGATGTCCTTCTTGGGGACTGCTGGGTACTATAGGTTTGTTCCACACTATAGTGCCCTGGCCAAGCCCCTGACGGACCTCATCAAGAAAGGCTGCCCGTCGCAGTCGACTGGACAGTCGCCTGCAAGACAGCTTTCCAGGCGCTCAAGACCGCCCTTTCTAGTTCTCCTGTACTACAGGCAGCCGACTTCACGCAGCCGTTCTTAGTGCAGACCGACGGCAGCGACTTCGGCCTCGGTGCTGTGCTCAGCCAGGTTGACACTACGGGCCATGAACACCCCGTTTTGTGCCAGAGCCAGAAGCTCCTGCCGAGGGAAGTGGCCTATTCCACGATGGAGAAGGAATGTCTGGCAATTGTGTGGGCCCTGCAGCGTCTGCAGCCATACTTGTACGGACGCCAATTCACCGTGGAAGCAGACCACAACCCCCTCAGCTGGTTACACACGGTCTCTGGAACGAATGGGAGGTTGCTACGCTGGAGCCTCGCTCTCCAGCAGTACCACTTCACCATTCGCCACAAAAGAGGCATGGTAACGCTGATGGGTTTTTCCCGGCAAGGAGAGGGTGCGGAAGGGCGCATGGGGGAACACAGGAATGTGATACCCCCTAGCGCCCTCTAAAGCAGGGAGGTGTGAAGAAGGAACAGCCACCATCTTGGATAGGGCCGATACCAGCCTCCATTTTGTCTGTTCACAGAGCCACAGGCTGCTAACTGCACCTGGCCCCAGGGCCTGGCCTGTGGGCATATTCAATACGACAGGGTTTTGTGTTCACTGTGAATAAAAAGGTCTTTTAGTATGCTAAGTAATTCAGGCCCAATGTTGAATAGCAAGGTCTGTTAGTATGATAATGAGATAAGGCCAAAACAAGACCTCAAAGCTTTAGCCTGAGCCATGGTAGCCTAGGGCCTTCAATTAGATTGTACCTGTCAGCTAGAAACTGAAAACACATCCATTGTATGTTTCCAGACACGAAGGCTCCGTTCTAGGATTATGAATTATGAGCACATCTTTGTAGGTACATTCTTATAAAAATATCTGTGTGACCCGGCGGACCTCTGGCATTTGACGGTGCAACTCCCAAGTCGGTGATGGCTCGGGGTCTGAGATATAGAGATTGGCCCTCCAACGAGACCCAATCGGGCCAGGTTTGATATCCATGCGACAGGCAAAACATACTGCATCCGCTGGTACCTCTCGTGTCCTGGTCCGATCGTCCTGGAGAAAGTTAACCCCTTTTTTAGATATTGGGAATAAATTCTGCAGGGAGCTAAGGATGGAGATTATCATCCCACCCTCGGACACCGAGGGGAGGGACCTAGCAGGTTTAAGAACTGTGAGCTATGGGCAGACTAGATCCATTCACACAGAAGCCAAGAAGCAACAAGGGACAGATCTGCCAAGGGAGCAGCGGCAAACGTTTTGGGGGACAGTCCAGCAACTAAGACTTTCACCTGTGGATCGCAGAGCTCCCTGCCTCCACATGTCCCTATAACCTGGTAATATTGACCTCTAGCTAATACCTCTAAGCCTTGTACCATTGTTGTTGTATTTTACTCTGACTGCAAATCCATTGTAATTCCGTTGTATAGCTTACTGTATATTTCTGTAATTATCTATTGCACCCTTAAGGCAATTAAACCATAAAATTAATCTTGGGCTGATGCTTTTACTCTGATCACGAATCTTAGAATACCCAGTGGGTAACAGGACACCCTCCCCGGCGGCCATTTGCTCTAGGTGCAGTTCCCTTACTGACCTGAGAGACAAAGGGGGCGCCGGAGAGCTGTGCCTGTGGAGTTACGTCACATTGGTGACGTGGAAGGACGGGGGGTTGTCCTTCACAAGCTCCATTAGGCGTATCGGGCAAATTGATAAAATATCATCCCAATCACATATGAATTCATCTGAATAATTGAATGTAGGTCTTTTATTGATTCTCAGACCTCTGGGAATAAGATTCTTTGAAACATATGATTTGAGGGAGGTCATATCCCACCAAAGTCTCGTTTCTTTATTTTTACGGTTTTCCAATTTTTTGTATAGGTTCTCTATGGTTTCGATAGAGGGAACCCCATCCTGAATGCTAATATTTTCCTTATTATCAAAAATGGAAGCAAATCTGCTTAGTCTGTCCATATCATATGTTCCTGCTGAAGTAGATTCCATATAGCAAATGGATAACAAACAATTGAATCTTCTTATGTAAAGGAAGCAAGCCTGAATCAACACAAGATCAATAGCATGGGTGAAGGGGAAAAGGAAAATAGTCAGCTCACCAGTCTTCTGCAGGTTTGTCTGATTGAACACGCACGGAGGAGCCTTGATCAGAGGCGTGGTTCACAATGGAAAATGGAAGAGGAAAAATATCTCCAGGTCTACTGGTCCACTGATCTCAGAGGTCTAATAGGTCAGCTAAAAAAGGAAACATTTCTACTAGTATCTACTTTGTTACTGAATTTAGCCCACAATTTGATTCTATCATTGATATTATAAAAAAATATGTTCCCATTTTACATGGTGATGCTAGGTTGTCTCAAATTCGGAATAATTCTCATTTGCGTTTTGTTGCAAAAAAAAGCGCCATCATTAGGACGTATACTTGCTCCTAGTTTGTTTACAAGCACCCAAAAGAACGGAATAACACGTGGTTAAATTATAAGGGCTTTTACAAGTGTGGACATCACCCATGCAAAACTTGCAACTATGTACGAAAAAATAAAAGATTTACTTCCACCGCAACAGGGCTTTCTTATCCTATTACCACACACATGGATTACTGTAACACAGAAGGTTTAATTTATTTAATAGAATGTGTGACCTGCAAATTACAATATGTGGGATGTACAATCGGCCCTTTTAGAAATAGATTTAGAAAACATCTTTCGGAAGCCACAAGCTCCACTGCCCATAATATTTCAGCGGTATCTTACCATTGTAAAATGGTTCATGCAGGCAGTACTAGCACTATTGTGGCTATGGGTATTGAAGAGGTTAATAAGCCCGCGAGAGGAGGTGATTATAGAGGCAGAGTCCTCAATCGTGAATCCTTTTGGATTTTTGAATTAAATACAAGAGAGCCCTTTGGTTTAAATAAATGACAAGACCTTATTTTGCAATATCATTGAATAAACAAATTTATTTTTCCTTTTTCAGGAGCTGTTCATTAACCCACACTTGCAAAGGACCTTTTTTTTTTATTTCTAGTGCACTTTCCTAAGTTGTCATAATATGATTCTAATGAATGTATTTCAATATAAGTTATAGGTTTTCTATGATATGTATATTTGTACTTTTGTCTTTCATTTGGTCATTGCATTTTTGATACATACATTTTAAAATGTCTTGAATAAAAAAATGATTTTATTGGATTACACGCTGGAGATATTTTTCCTCTAAAATTTTCCTAGGAATTTATGTCCTGATAAAAATTAATTTCCTTTGTATTTAGTCATTGTTCTAATTTATTAAAACAGATTATTAAAATGACCAGGACTTCTTGCACGAGATGCTCTTTTGCACTGTGATTAGTTTATTATTTTCCCACTAGGTGGCGCCATTGTCCAAGTCATAATAATATTTTTATAACCTGTAAACTACTTGACTGCATTTTGGGTACAAGGCGCTGAGTCTACAATAAATCACATACAACCATTTGATTGCCCTTTTTACCTTTTCTACTAAAACCGTTACCCCATGCCGAGTCACTCAGAAAGGCTGTGAGCATGTGATTACCTGGGCCGAAAATTACCAATAGCGGTGACATATTTCACGCAAGGCAAAACATATAAGAGTTGGGGGGTGATCTTCAGGTGGCAGTGGTAGAGGGGCCCCCTTCGCACTATCGTACCTATTTACCCCATCTTGACCCTCCCGCTACCTTTCTAAACCAATCCTTGAGCTGCATTCTCAATTAACAGTCATCCCAAACCTTTGTTTAACCCCTTAGCCGTCCCTGGTCCCTTTGTTAAACACTGTAGTGGCTGCAAATCAGTGATTTCAGTGACTCTTCCCGTTTAGATGGTAGGAGTCACTGAATTCATTAATGGCTGCAGAGCTGCAGAACTGTCACGTGACATTAGTACTGCAGATAATATCAGACACTGGGAGGAGCAATGGAGACTCAGTTCTGGACTCAGGGAGGATAACAACAAACTACACAGGGGA
Organism: Oophaga sylvatica; assembly: GCA_033576555.1. Classification (NCBI taxonomy): domain Eukaryota; kingdom Metazoa; phylum Chordata; class Amphibia; order Anura; family Dendrobatidae; genus Oophaga; species Oophaga sylvatica. The sequence goes on from JARQOD010000003.1 coordinate 403,866,220, forward strand.
CACAACTTTCCTAAAAACGCCTTTAACTCCTTTACGCTAATTTAGCTGGCATCAATCTCTGACAGTGGCATTAAATCAAAATCACAGGCCACGCTTGCCCACTGGCTCCTGTTTGCTCCCGATATGCAGTAGCGAGGTAGTGCTGGATTATTATGACAGCTGGGGGCCTGTTGAAAGCCACCGTTGCTGCTCTTTTTGCCTTCCTCTGAAGCTCATCTATATGCTGAGCTTTAAAGAGACCACGATTTACACTGTATACTGCAATAGTATGGTATTGCAGTGTATAGTATAGGCGACCAGACAATTGAAGTTCCCTGAAAGGACTAAAAAATAAAGTAAAAAAAAAGTTTTAAAAAATACAAGAAAATAATATAAAAATGCATATCATCCTCCTTTTCCCCCAATAAAAATAAAAAAATATTTTAAAAAAATTTGATATAGCTATGTCTGAAAAAGTTAGGTCTTTTGAAATATAAAATGAAATAACTTGATGGGTGTGGTGACACAGCATTTAATCTTAATTATCCAGATGTCTATTTTCAGTAAGCTTGGTGCATAAACTGTTATCTTTATGTTGACTCTTCTTGTAGGTTGAATTGATATTTGTAAATTAATGAATGGTTGTTATTTACCTCTTATATCAGCTCCTACAATTTATTGTACTGTTATCTTTGCAAAACAAAGACGCAGGGTCACTGTACAATGATGTTTGCTGATATGTTGATTACACATTATACCAGGCCATGCAGTTTGTTGACTTGCAAACATTAACCCCTTAATGTCCACTGACGTGCACAGTCCGTCATGGCAAGGTGCCAGTTCCGGCACCAGGACGGACTATGCACGTCATGCCTTTGATCTACCACTGCGTGTATACACGCAGTGGTAGATCAGTGCCGACAGCTGTCACAGACAGCTGACAGGCACGGCAAGCGGTGCGGGGACCTTTGCCGTCGGTTCCCGCACTCACAGCGCTGTGATTGGTCAGTCAATCTGACTGACCAAACACAGCAGCGATCGCGCAGGAGAAGCTGAAATTTCAGCTTCCCCAGCGCGATCAGTGCAGGAGCCGGCGCTGCAGTGGCCAGGCTTCCTGCACTGACAGCCAGGAGCGGAGCCCCCACCGCCCCTGGCTGTTAACCCCCTGACTGCTGCGATCCAGCGCGATCGCAGAGCTCGGGGGGGAGGCAGAGGGTCGGGAGCTCCCTCTGCCTCAGATCGGCACCCTGCACTGTATTTGCAGGGCCCGATCTCTGCCTTGATGACCCGGGGGTTGTCATGACAACCTCCGGGTCATTTAGCTACAGGAAGCTGCTGTGATCATGTCACAGCAGCTTTCCCCATAGGTACAATGCATTGCAATGCTGCAGCATTGCAATGCATTGTAACTGCAATCAAAAGTAAAAAAAGGGAAAGTCCCATAAAGGGACAAGTTGAAAAAAATCATTTTTTTAAAAAAATTGTAAAAAAAATATTAAAAAATAATTTTAAAAAAATCCCCTAAAAAATACACATTTTTATGTAATAAAAAAAATAAAAAACAAAAAAAATACACATGTTAGGTATCGCCATGTCCGTAAAAATCCCATCTATAAAAGCGTAACCCTAGTTAACCCCTTCAGTGAAAGCCGTAAAAAAAAAAACACAAAAAAGTAGTAAATTATACTTTTTCCAAGCGGTATCATCATACCGCTTGGAAAAAGTGCAATAACACGCGATCAAAAAGTCAGATATAAATAATCATGGTACCGCTGAAAACGTCATCTTGTCCCGCAAAAAACAAGCTGCTATATAGCATCATCAGCGAAAAAATAAAAAAGTTATAGCTCGCGGAATAAACTGATGCAAAAATAATTATTTTTTTCTATAAAATTCTTTATTGTGTAAAAAACGCCAAAACATAAAAAAAAATATATGAATGAGGTATCGCTGTAATCGTAGTGACCTAAGAATAAAGCTGCTTTATCAATTTTACCACACGCGGAACGGGGGAAAAAAAAATAAAAAAAAAAACAATTCCTGAATTGCTGGTTTTTGTTCATTCTGCTTCCACAAAAATCGGAATAGGAAGCAATCAAAAAACGTTATGTGCCTGAATATGGTACCAATAAATACGTCAGCTCGTCCCGCAAAAAATAAGCCCACAGATAACTCTGTCGGCTGAAATATGGAAAAATTATAGCTCTCAAAATACGGCGATGCAAAAAATTCTTACAAAAAATTATTCCAAAAAAAAGCATCTTTTAGTGTGTGACAGAAGCTAAACATGAAAAAAGGGTATAAATCTGGTATCGCTGTAATCGCACCGATCCGAGGAATAAAGTCGCCTAATCACTAATACCGCACGAGGAACGGCGTAAAAAAGAAAACCAATTCTTCACCTTTTGTAGATTTGTTCATTGTGCCTCCCAAAGATCGCAGTAAGGCGATCACAGTGGTTCCCCCCAAATATGGGGTATCAGCGTACTCAGGACAAAATGCACAATAGCTTTTGGGGTCCTATTTCTCCTGTTACCCTTATAAAAATAAAAATTTGGGGGCAAAAAGGTCATTTTTGTGGAAAAAAATATGATTTTTTTTATTTTCACGGCTCTACGTTATAAACTTCTGTGAAGCCCTTGGGGGTTCAAAGTGCTGACCACACATCTAGATAAGTTCCTTGGGGGGTCTAGTTTGCAAAATGGGGTCATTTGTGGGGGGTTTCTACTGTTTAGGCACGTCAGGGGCTCTCCAAGCGCGACATGACACCCGCAGACCATTCCATCAAAGTCTGCATTTAAAAACGGTGCTCCTTCCCTTCCGATCTCTGCCATGCGTCAAAATAGTGGTTCCCCCCACATATGGGATATCAGCGTACTCAGGACAAATTGCACAATAGCTTTTGGGGTCCTATTTCTCCTGTTACCCTTATAAAAATAAAAATTTGGGGCAAAAAGATTATTTTTGTGGAAAAAAATATGATTTTTTTATTTTCACGGCTCTACGTTATAAACTTCTGTGAAGCACTTGGGGGTTCAAAGTGCTCACCACACATCTAGAAAAGTTCCTTGGGGGGTCTAGTTTCCAAAATGGAGTCACTTGTGGGGGGTTTCTACTGTTTAGGCACATCAGGGGCTATCCAAACGTGACATGACACCCACAGACCATTCCATCAAAGTCTGCATTTGAAAAAGGCGCTCCTTCCCTTTCGAGCTCTGCCATGCGTCAAAATAGTGGTTTACCCCCACATATGGGGTATCAGCGTACTCAGGACAAATTGCACAATAACTTTTGGGGTCCTGTTACCCTTTGGAAAATAACAATTGGGGGTGGAAAGATCATTTTTGTGGAAAAGATATGATTTTTTAATTTTACTGCTCTACGTTATAACCTTCTGTGAAGCCCTTGGGGGTTCAAAGCTCTCACCACACATCTAGATAAGTTCCTTGGGGGGTCTAGTTTCCAAAATGGGGTCACTTGTGGGGGGTTTTAGGCACACAGGGACTCTCCAAATACGACATGGCGTCCAATCTCAATTCCAGCCAAAAAAGTCAAATGGCGCTGCTTCCCTTCCGAGCTCTGCCATGCGCCCAAATAGTGGTTTACCCCCACCTATGGGGTATCAGCGTACTCAGGACTAATTGCACAATAAATTTTGGGGTCCTTTTATCCTTTGGAAAATAAAAATTGGGATGAAAAGATCATTTTTGTGGAAAAAATATGATTTTTTAATTTACGGCTCTACGTCATAACCTTCTGTGAAGCGCTTGGGGGTTAAAAGCTCTCACAACACATTTAGATAAGTTCCTTGGGGGGTCTAGTTTCCAAAATGGGGTCACTTGTGGGGGGTTTCCACTGTTTAGGCACACAGGGACTCTCCAAATGCGACATGGCGTCCAATCTCAATTCCAGCCAAAAAAGTCAAATGGCGCTGCTTCCCTTCCGAGCTCTGCCATGCGCCCAAATAGTGGTTTACCCCCACATATGGGGTATCAGCGTACTCAGGACTAATTGCCCAATAACTTTTGGGGTCCTTTTATCCTTTGGAAAATAATAATTGGGATGAAAAGATCATTTTTGTGGAAAAAAATATGATTTTTTAATTTTACGGCTCTACGTTATAACCTTCTGTGAAGCCCTTGGGGGTTAAAAGCTCTCACAACACATTTAGATGAGTTCCTTGAGGGGTCCAGTTTCCAAAATGGGGTCACTTGTGGGGGGTTTCCACTGTTTAGGCACACAGGGACTCTCCAAATGCGACATGGCGTCCAATCTCAATTCCAGCCAAAAAAGTCAAATGGCGCTGCTTCCCTTCCGAGCTCTGCCATGCGCCCAAATAGTGGTTTACCCCCACACATGGTATATCGGTGTACTCTGGAGAAATTGTACAACAAATATTGTGGTTCATTTTCTCCTGATACCCTTGACAAAATTTAAAAAAATTGTGTCGAAAGAAAAATTTTGGGAAAAAAAGTTAAATGTTCATTTTTTCCTTCCACATTGCTTCAATTCTTGTGAAGTACCTAAAGGGTTAATAAACTTCTTGAATGTGGCTTTGAACACGTTGAGGGGTGAAGTTTTTAGAATGGTGTCACTTTTGGGTATTTTCTGTCATATTGACCCCTCAAATTCACTTCAAATGTGAGGTGGTCCCTAAAAAAAATGGTTTTGTAAATTTTGTTGGAAAAATGAGAAATTGCTGGTCAACTTTTAACACTTATAACTTCGTAACAAAAAAAAATTTTGGTTCCAAAATTGTGCTGATGTAAAGTAGACATGTGGGAAATGTTATTTATTAACTAATTTTTGTGACATATCTCTCTGATTTAATGGCATAAAAATTAAAAGTTTGAAAATTGCAAAATTTTCAAAATTTTTGCCATATTTCCGTTTTTTTCATAAAAAAAGCAAGTTATATTGAAGAAATTTTACCACTATCATGAAGTACAATATGTCACGAGAAAACAATCTCAGAATCGCCAAGATCCGTAGAAGCGTTCCAGAGTTATAACCTCATAAAGAGACAGTGGTCAGAATTGTAAAAATTGGCCTGGTCTTTAACCTACAAAATGGCTTGGTCATTAAGGGGTTAAAGTATAAACTATAAATAATGGCTGACTGAAAGAATACAGATCTGCTTCACTGGCCATTACTGAACCCGTGAAAAGGTTTGGGGAGGTCAGAATTTGGACCCACTGGTCACCTGAGCTCCATGAATACGTTTGGGAAAGTCAGGATTGGGACCCACTGGTCACCTGGCTCCACTGAGATGTTCGGAGAAGTCAGGATGTGACCCTCCGGTCACCTGGCCTTGTACCTCAATGGACTGTCAGCTTCCTAAGCTTACCATTACCTCTTCTCTTTGATTTCAACTGGTGGGGGTAGTCGGCCCTGGATGGTCTGAAGTTGCAGCTGCTCTTATCTCTGCGATTCAGTGGAAGGGTGAGACTCTGTAATTTTGCACTATCTTGGGTATATTTCTTGGACTGTTCTATATGTTATTTGCTTGTTTTGTTGTTCAATAAAGTATTGTCACACTGTTTTACCCTCACTGTATGTTGTCTGAGCAGTATTATGCCCATGTTTAAAGGAGAGCAGGCATTCGGTGAGATGAGCCTGGTCTATGCGGGTCACTGTACAATGATGTTTGCTGATATGTTGATTACACATTATACCAGGCCATGCAGTTTGTTGACTTGCAAACATTAAAGTATAAACTATAAATAATGGCTGACTGAAAGAATACAGATCTGCTTCACTGGCCATTACTGAACCCGTGAAAAGGTTTGGGGAGGTCAGAATTTGGACCCACTGGTCATCTGAGCTCCATGAATACGTTTGGGAAAGTCAGGATTGGGACCCACTGGTCACCTGGCTCAACTGAGATGTTCGTGTGTAGGTCTATGTTCTGAATGGTGGGGTTCTACTACAGCTTGGTAGTTCTGTCCTCTCAGACCTATGGCTGCCCTGCACCAGATTATCATTTCACTCATTGGGGGTATCACAATGGGATTCGAGTCAGTGACCCGTACATTACCAATTTCGCCGTCTGTAAGCTTCGCTTGCTGCTGACACACCAGGGCCCGGATCTCTCTTTGGATTACTCCTTTCTGCCTTGGTCGGGCAATCTCAGCGAGCTGTTGGAGTAAGAACACAACTTCTCCCAAACAATTACCGATAATGTTAGTACCCAAAATTATATTTAACCCGTTCTCCTCATTTACAGTCTTTACTACCAGAAGCCCTGGTCTTTCAACTCCTCTCTGCCCACCTTCACATCTACACATTTTGTCCCGAGTACTTCTACAGGAAGACCATTAGAAGCATACACGGTAAAGTCAGGGCTCGGGGGTTTAAGACTGTCCATCGACCAGTACTTAGTATATAGGGCATCAGGTATTAGGGTCACCTGGGACCCAGTGTCTAACAATGCCGGAACAGCAATACCATCTAGAATGATAGACAGGTAGGGTCGTCCGCCCACATACCTGCGGTTCCAGTCTAGGGGGCCTGACGGGTATTCTCCTGGGTGTTGGCCCTTGGACCAGGTTCTGCCCGTTTAAAGGACACTGTGGAGACATATGACCTTTCCGGTTGCAACGGTAACAGGTGATCTCTCGACGAGGAGGGTGTTGATGAGAGGTCGCTCCTGAGGGTGGCGTTGTCCTCCTCCGGGGGGGCGACGTCTTCTTTCTTCTCCGGTGCATCCACGGGACGTCTTCTGGGCAGTCAGCTAACAAGATTTTCCCTTCTTCCTCTTTCCGCAGTTGCAGGGCACTCATCACAGCAGCCAGATTTTTAGTCAGCTGGCGCACCTCTGAGCGCAGACAATCCAATTCACTGGGAGGTGTCACCTGCGCTTTGGCTTCGGCCACTAGCGGGGAAAAGGGGGTTACTGCCGGTTCCAGAGTGACTTCAGCCTGATGATGTTGGGTTGCCACCTCGGGTTTGCCCAGGGGCCGCAGCCCTTTTATTGCCATGTCCTTTAGGGCATCAAAGGTAGCATCCGGATGGTCTAAGGACCACCAGTTTACAGTTCTGCGTTCCTCTTGGGATCTCAATCCCTGTATAAATTGCTCTTTCAGCATCTTATTCTCGTCGATAGCATTTAAATTGTTAATCTGCTTGAGGGCTCTCAGGGCTCCCTGTAGTCGGCAAGCGTAGTCCCTGATGCTGTCACCTGGCTGTTGTGAACAGTGATAGAAGGCCATCCGGAGATCCGTTTCTGTGCGGTCCTCAAATATGGCATGCAGCTTAAGGAAGATCGCAGGTACCGACTCCTGATCAACGGTATCCCAAGTCTCCACTTCCCTCTCAGCAGCGCCCGTTAGCTGCCCTACCAGCACAGCAGCTTTTTGCCTCTCCGGCATGGAGTACATTTCTAGGATGCTGCATAACTTCCGCTTGAAGCCTGCTAATGTGCCTGGCTCACCGCTGTACTGGGGAAGCCATTTCGCCCCTGGCATATAGGGGAGCGTTAGTGGCATGATCGGGACTACCGGACTGGGTGCTGGACCTGCGCCCTCATCTGGCGCTACAATGCCAGGCGGTGCGGGATTGGGGCCTCCGGCTGGGGCTGCACTGTCGGCTGGTTGCTGTGACATCTTAGCGCCCCCTTGGTTAAACGGAGCCTACCGGTTTCAGACGCTGCTATTTCACAGGCACCGCAGTGGGAACAGGACCTTCGTCGCAGGCGCTCTGATGTCAGAGCGTTCACTTCCTGTCGCAGGACCTGCCGATGAGTCAGAACCGGGGGCGTGTCCAAGACTCTGCGCGCTCTTTCAGGTACGCCCACCTTCTTCTCCAGCGCTTCAGGGCGCGAATATGGCGACAAATATGGCGGTATTTGGCGCCAAAAGCACAGACAGTCCTTTTTCACAAAAACGATTCCACAGGCACACAGGGCTCGCAATTTTGCGAGTTTCGCGATCCTGTTCGTGACGCCAAGTTTGTCGTGACCACGCACCACAATTGTGGGTTACCAGGGCAATGGGGTACTCAGAGCCGAGCCCATGGAAGTCTATGGGGTTGTCACAGGTAGCGGTGGCTCGGTCTGTGGCCCTGGCGGTCAGGCGTATGTTGGGGGGTATATTTACAGGGGATAGATTTATATACAGTTCGTGACGCCACCTGTAGTTTCCTGATCACTAAGACCAGCGCTGCTGTAGATCTCTGAGGGGATGGTGAGGCAGCTAGATGTCAGGTCCCCTACAGGTGGGACTCTTCCCTCAGGTCGATAATTATGATAGGGTTGTGCAGGGGTGCAATTGAATAACACAGTCTCACACATCAGCGTCTTTCCATACCTTTTACTTCAAGTTGTTCAGGCAGGTCCCAGGGAGGCTGATGGGGTTGATGGAGGATGAGTTTTGAGGCAACGGCTGAGCAAGTTAGGGGCCTCCTTTACTTTCAAAATGGTGATGAGTCCAACCAGCATAAAGCGTAGTTCCCTCTATAAACTCCAGCTATTTCAAAGCTGTACTGCCCGGTCAGTTTTGTGGTCGAAGCCTTCCAATGATGGAACTAGGTTCTTTCTTTTGCTGATCAGGCTCAAAGTTCCTATTCCAACTGACCTCTGTTACGTACTGACACTCCAAGGCTACTTGCTGCCACCTAAGGTCCAGTAAGCCTCTGGTTCTTTTATCACTATGCCTGGAGCTATAGTGACACGTCGGTCCCCAGTGACCGGTGACAAGGTGCAGGACTTCTCCAATCCTAAAGCACTTCTCAATTCCTTCCACTGTGCCCTTCGACTTGCTCACACTCTCAATAGCTGTCTCAGTCCGTCTGCCAGTGGGGCACAGCTCTGACCAGGCTGAGGTGATCTGGCTCACCTTTACTGGCCTCCACTTACTGAACTGCACACACGTGGGATGACTCAGTCCTGAGCCACCCGAACTAGTCTCTGCTCCTTCCTCCTCGCAGGTCCAGGCTAGACTGCTGAATGACTAACTGAATCTGAACACTCCCTGTGGGTGTGTCTAAGTGTATGTGATGTCATGTAGAGCCCTTAACCGTTACCTCTCCACTCATCCTCCTGCTATGGTGTACCTTAAATACCAGGGCTACACATTCGGAGAAGTCAGGATGTGACCCTCCGGTCACCTGGCCTTGTACCTCAATGGACTGTCAGCTTCCTAAGCTTACCGTTACCTCTTCTCTTTGCTTTCAACTGGTGGGGGTAGTCGGCCCTGGATGGTCTGAAGTCGCAGCTGCTCTTATCCTGCGATTCAGTGGAAGGGTGAGACTCTGTAATTTTGCACTATCTTGGGTATATTTCTTGGACTGTTCTATATGTTATTTGCTTGTTTTGTGGTTCAATAAAGTATTGTCACACTGTTTTACCCTCACTGTATGTTGTCTGAGCAGTATTATGCCCATGTGTAAAGGAGAGCAGGCATTCGGTGAGATGAGCCCTGGTCTATGCGGTTTCAGGCTAGCGGACTAGAGCATCCGCTGACCCCTGTGTCTGCACAATGGGTGAACACTGTAACAAGAAAAAAATCATAATTCCAGAACTGCATTTTTTCAGTCACCATATTGCCCTAAAAAATCCAATAAAAAGGAATAAAACATCCTATGGATCGCAAAATCGTATCAATGAAAATTTCAGCTTGTCACTTAAAAAAAAAAGCCACACAGCTTCACTGATAAAAACATTACTGGTCTTGGAAAATGTAGGTAAAAAAAACACTTTTTTTTTTTTTTTACAAACTTCTGATTTTTTTTAGAAAAATATTTAGACTTGAGAGTCCTCAGTGGTTGATACCTTTTAATGGCTAACTGAAAAGATGGTAACAAATTGCAAGCTTTCGAGACTACTCAGGTCTCGAATTAAAAGGTATCAACCACTGAGGACTCTCAAGTCTAAATATTTTTCTATCTACTGGCTAACACGGTACGAAGATACACATCTTTCCTATATCAAAATGGATGATTTTTTTTACAAACTTCTGATTTTTTTTTTTCACCACTTAAATAAAAAAATAAATACTGGTATTACCGTAATAGTACTTACCTGGAGAATCATGTTTCAGGGTGATTTCTACCACGCAATGAATGATGTAAAAAAATGAAATTGCATATTTTTCACCATTACACCGCACTTGGAATTTCCTGTTAACAGTACATTGTACAGTAAAATGGATCGTGTCATTCAATAGTAAAACTCATCCTGCCAAAAACAGGCTTCATATTCATGAGCTCTGTATAACCCTGCTCCCACCACTGATTGTATAGCTTTCTGGCTATGCACAGTATACAGTCATGGCCAAAAGTTTTGAGAATGACACAAATATTATATTTTCATATGATCTGCTGCCCTCTGGTTTTTATGTGTGTTTGACAGATGTTTTTGTCACAGACAGAAATATAATAATTGCAAACATATGAGTAACTAAAGCTTATATTGACAGTTAGAATGAGTTAATGTAGCAAGTCAATATTTGCAGTGTTGAATCTTCTTCTTCAGGACCTCTGCAATTCTCCCTGGCATGCTCTCAATCAACTTCTGGACCAAATCCTGACTGATAGCAGTCCATTCTTGCACAATCAATGCTTTCATTTTGTCAGAATTTTTAGGTTTTTGTTTGTCCACCCGTCTCTTGATGATTGACCACAAGTTCTCAATGGGATTAAGATCTGGGGAGTTTCCAGGCCATGGACCCAAAATCTCTATGTTTTGTTCCCTGAGCCATTTAGTTATCACCTTTGCTTTATGGCAAGGTGCTCCATCATGCTGGAAAAGGCATTGTTGATCGCCAAACTGCTCTTGGAGGGTTGGGAGAAGTTGCTCTTGGAGGACATTCTGGTACCATTCTTTATTCATGGCTGTGTTTTTAGGCAAGACTGTGAGAGAGCCGATTCCCTTGGCTGAGAAGCAACCCCTCACATGAATGGTTTCAGGATGCTTAACAGTTGGCATGAGACAAGACTGGTGGTAGCACTCACCTTGTCTTCTCCGAATGAGGCGTTTTCCTGATGTCCCAAACAATCGAAAAGGGGATTCATCAGAGAAAATAACTTTACCCCAGTCCTCAGCAGTCCACTGCCTGTACTTTTTGCAGAATATCAGTCAGTCCATGATGTTTTTTCTGGAGAGAAGTGGCTTCTTTGCTGCCCTCCTTGAGACCAGGCCTTGCTCCAAGAGTCTCCGCCTCACAGTGTGTGCAGATGCACTCACACCTGCCTGCTGCCATTCCTGAGCAAGCTCTGCACTGCTGGTATCCCGATCCCGCAGCTGAAACACTTTTAAGAGACGGTCCTGGTGCTTGCTGGTCTTTCTTGGGCGCCCTGGAGCCTTTTTGGCAACAATGGAACCTCTCTCCTTGAAGTTCTTGATGATGCGATAGATTGTTGACTGAGGAGCAATCTTTCTAGCTGCGATACTCTTCCGTGTTAGGCCATTTTTGTGCATTGCAATGATGACTGCACGTGTTTCTTTAGAGATAAACCATGGTTAACAGAAGAGAAACAATGATGCCAAGCACCAGCCTCCTTTTAACCCCTCTCTGACATTAGACGTACTATCCCGTCCATAAAACCCGTGCCATTCTGACCATGGACGGGATAGTACGTCATAGGCGATTAGCTGCGCTCCCCGAGGGAGCGCAGCTAATCGCCGCCGGGTGTCAGCTGATTATCACAGCTGACACCCGTGACTGTGTGTCAGGAGCGGTCACGGACCGCTCCCGGCACATTAACCCCTTGCACACCGCGATCAAACATGATCGCGGTGTACTGGGGGCACAGGGGAGGATCGCGCAGTGTGGGGGCTCCCTGCGCGCCCCCCTGAGACCCTCAGACCAGCGCGATGTGATCGCGCTGCTCTGAGGGCTTCCTCCCTCCCAGGACCCGGATCCAAGATGGCGCTGGGGTCCTGGAGGGAGGCGGCTTCCTCAGTGCCTGCGAGAGCAGGCACTGAGAAGCCTGCTGCACTGCCTGAGCGATCGCTGGTGTGACAGAGTGCTGTGCACACTGTCACACCAGCGATCTGATGAAATACAGTGATGTCCCACCCTGGGACAAAGTAAAAAAGTAAAAAAAGTAAAAATAAACATGTGTAAAAAAAAATCCAAAAAAAAAAAAAAAAAAAAAAAAATATTCCCCAATAAATTCATTACTTATTGTAAATAAAAAAAATAAAACAATAAAAGTACACATATATGGTATCGCGCGTCCGTAACGACCTTCCCTATAAAAATGTCCCACTAGTTAACCCCTTTTGTGAACCCCTTAAAAAATAAAAAATAAAAACGAAGCAAAAAATCAGTGCTTTATCATCATACCGCTGAACAAAAAGTGGAATAACACGCGATCAAAAAGACGGATATAAATAAACATGGTACCGCTGAAAACGTCATCTTGTCCCGCAAAAAACGAGCCGTCACACAGCATCATCAGCAAAAAAATAAAAAAGTTATAGCTCGCAGAATAAAGCGATGCAAAAATAATTATTTTTTATATAAAATTGTTTTTATTCTATAAAAGCGCGAAAACATAAAAAAATTATATAAATGAGGTATCGCCATAATCGTACTGACCCGAAGAATAAAACTGCTTTATCAATTTTACCACACGCGGAACAATAAAAACGCCTCACCCAAAAGAAATTCATGAATTGCTGATTTTTGTTCATTCTAACCTCCCAAAAATCGAAATAAAAAGCGATCAAAAAATGTCACGTGCTCAAAATGGTACCAATAAAAGCGTCACCTCGTCCCGCAAAAATTAAGACCTCACATGACTCTGTGGGCCAAAATATGCAAAAATTATAGCTCTCAAAATGTGGCGATGCAAAAAACTACTTTTTGCAATAAAAAGCGTCTTTTAGCGTGACAGCTGCCAATCATAAAAACCGCTATAAATAGTAAATCAAACCCCCCTTTATCACCCCCTTAGTTAGGGAAAAATAATAAAATAAAAAAAATGTATTTATTTCCATTTTCCCATTAGGGTTAGGGTTAGGGTTTCGGCTAAAGTTAGGGTTAGGGTTGGCGCTAAAGTTAGGATTAGGGTTAGAGTTTGGATTAGGGTTAGGGTTGGGATTAGGGTTGGGACTAGGGTTAGGGGTGTGTTGGGGTTAGGGTTGGAGTTAGAATTGGGGGGTTTCCGCTGTTTAGGCACATCAGGGGCTCTCCAAATGTGACATGGCGTCTGATCTCCATTCCAGCCAATTCTGCTTTGAAAAAGTCAAACGGTTGTTCCTTCACTTCTGAGCTCTGCCATGCGTCCAAACAGTAGTTTATCCCCACATATGGGGTATCAGCGTACTCTGGACCCCAAGAGTTATTGTGAAATTTGTCCTATTTCTTCTGTTACCTTGGGAAAATAAAAAACTGGGGGCGAAAATATTATTTTTGTAAAAAAAATAAGATTTTTTTGTTTTTTACGGCTGTACATTATAAACTTCTGTGAAGCACTTGGGGCTTCATAGCGCTCACCACACATCTAAATAAGTTCCTTGTGGGGTCTATTTTCCAAAATGGGGTCACTTGTTGGGGATTTCCACTGTTTAGGCGCATCAGGGGCTCTCCAAATGCGACATGACGCCCCCAGACCATTCCATCAAAGTCTGCAATCCAAAACGTCACTACTTCCCTTTCCGAGCCCTGACATGCGCCCATACAGTAGTTTTCTCCCACATATTGGGTATCAGCGTACTCAGGACAAATTGGACAACAACTTTTGGGGTCCAATTTCTCCTGTTACCCTTGTGAAAATAAAATATTGGGGGCGAAAAAATCATTTTTGTAAAAAAAAAAAGGATTTTTTATTTTTACGGCTGTGCGTTATAAACTTCTGTGAAGCACTTCGGGGTTCAAAGTGCTCACCACACATCTAGGTAAGTTCCTAGTGGGGTCTATTTTCCAAAATGGGGTCACTTGTGGGGGGTTTCCACTGTTTAGGCGCATCAGGGGCTCTCCAAATGCGACATGACGCCCCCAGACCATTCCATCAAAGTCTGCAATCCAAAACGTCACTACTTCCCTTTCCGAGCCCTGACATGCGCCCATACAGTAGTTTTCTCCCACATATTGGGTATCAGCGTACTCAGGACAAATTGGACAACAACTTTTGGGGTCCAATTTCTCCTGTTACCCTTGTGAAAATAAAATATTGGGGGCGAAAAAATCATTTTTGTAAAAAAAAAAAGGATTTTTTATTTTTACGGCTGTGCGTTATAAACTTCTGTGAAGCACTTCGGGGTTCAAAGTGCTCACCACACATCTAGATAAGTTCCTTGTGGGGTCTATTTTCCAAAATGGGGTCACTTGTGGGGGGTTTCCACTGTTTAGGCGTATCAGGGGCTCTCCAAATGCGACATGACGCCCCCAGACCATTCCATCAAAGTCTGCAATCCAAAACGTCACTACTTCCCTTCCGAGCCCTGACGTGCACCCATACAGTAGTTTTCTCCTACATATTGGGTATCAGCGTACTCAGGACAAATTGGACAACAACTTTTGGGTTCCAATTTCTTCTGTTACCCTTGTGAAAATAAAATATTGGGGGCGAAAAAATCATTCTTGTAAAAAAAAAAAGGATTTTTTATTTTAAGGCTGTACGTTATAAACTTTAGTGAAACACCTGGGGGTTCAAAGTTCTCACCACACATCTAGATAAGTTCCTTGAGGGGTCTAGTTTCCAAAATGGTGTCATTTGTGGGGGGTTTCCACTGTTTAGGCAGATCAGGAGCTCTCCAAACACGACATGGCGTCCAGCCAATTCTGCGTTGAAAAAGTGAGACGGCGCTCCTTCCCTTCCAAACTCTGCCATGCACCCAAACAGTGGTATACCCCCACATATGGGGTATCAGTGTACTCAGGACAAATTGCACAATAACTTTTGGAGTCTTGTTACCCTTGGAAAAATAAAAATTCGGGTGAAAAGATCATTTTTGTGGAAAAAATATGATTTTTAAATTTTACGGCTCTACGTTATAAACTTGTGTGAAGCACTTGAGGGTTCAAATTGCTCACCAAAGATCTAGATAAGTTCCTTAGGGGGTCTAGTTTCCCAAATGGGGTCATTTGTGGGGGGTTTCCACTGTTTAGGCACATCAGGGGCTCTCCAAATGCAACATGGCATCCAATCTCAATTCCAGCCAATTTTGGTTGGAAAAAGTCAAATGGTGCTCCTTCCCTTCCGAGCTCTGCCGTGCGCCCAAACAGTGGTTCCCCCCACATATGGGGCATCAGCGTACTCAGGACAAATTGGACAACAACTTATGTGGTCCAATTTCTCCTGATACCCTTGGGAAAATAAAAAATTAGTGACTAAAAGATAATTTTTGTGGGAAAAAAATAGGATTTTTTATTTTCATGCCCGGGCATTATAAACTTGTGTGAAGCACTTGGGGGTTCAAAGTGCTCACCAAAGATCTAGATAAGTTCCTTAGGGGTCTAGTTTCCAAAATGGGGTCACTTGTGGGGGATTTCCACTGTTTAGGCTCATCTGGGGCACTGCAAACGGAACATGACCCCATCAACGTCTGCATTCCAAAACGTTACTACTTCCTTTCCAAGCCCTGCCGTGCGCCCAAACAGTTTTCCACCCCCACATATGGGGTATCAGCGTACTCAGGACAAATTGGACAACAACTTTTGGGGTCCAATTTCCTTGGGAAAATTCAAAAATTTAGGACTAAAAATCATTTTTGTGGAAATTTTTTTTTTTTTTTTCACACCCAGGCATTATAAACTTTTGTGAAACACTTGGGGGTTCAAAGTGCTCACAACAGATCTAGATAAGTACCTTAGGGGGTCTAGTTTCCAAAATGGTGTCACTTGTGGGGGGTTTCCACTGTTTAGGCGCATCAGAGGTTCTCCAAGCGCGACATGGCGTCCAATCTCAACTCCAGCCAATTTTAGTTTGAAAAAGTCAAACGGTGCTCCTTCCCTTACGAGCTCTGCCGTGTGCCCAAACAGTGGTTTTCCCCCACATATGGGGTATTGGCGTACTCAGGAGAAATTGCATAACAACCTTATCTGTCCATTTTCTCCTTTTACCCTTGTGAAAATAAAAAAAAGTTTGTAAAAGATCATTTTTGTGGCTAAAAAGTTAAATATTCATTTTTTCCTTCCACGTTGCTTTAGTTCCTGTGAAGCACCTGAAGGGTTAATAAACTTCTTGAATGTGGTTTTGAGTACCTTGAGGGGTGCAGTTTTTAGAATGGTGTCACTTTTGGGTATTTTCTGTCATGTAGACCCCTCAAAGTGACTTCAAATATGAGGTGGTCCCTAAAAAAAATGGCTTTGTAAATTTTGTTGTAAAAATGAGAAATCGCTGGTCAACTTTTAACCCTTATAACTTCCTAACAAAAAAAAATTTTGATTCCAAAATTGTGCTGATGTAAAGTAGACATGTGGGAAATGTTATTTCTTAACTATTTTGTGTGACATATTTCTCTGTTTTAAGGGAATAAAAATTCAAAGTTTGAAAATTGCTAAATTTTCAAAATTTTCGCCATATTTGCGTTTTTTTCAAAAATAAACGCAAGTTATATGGAAGAAATTTTACCACTAACATGAAGTACAATATGTCACGAGAAAACAATCTCAGAATCGCGAAGATCCGTTGAAGCGTTCCGGAGTTATAACCTCATAAAGAGACAGTGGTCAGAATTGTAAAAATTGTCCCGGTCATTAACGTGCAAACCACCCTTGGGGGTGAAGGGGTTAAAGTGTCCATTGGTGTCATTCTTACTTAATCATGACAGATTGATCTCCAGCCATGTCCTCATCAACACCCACACCTGTGTTAATGGAGCAATCACTGAAAAGAGGTTAGCTGGTCCTTTTAAGGCAGGGCTGCAATGATGTTGAAATGTGTTTTGGGGGATAAAGTTCATTTTCTAGCCAAATATTGACTTTGCAAGCAATTGCTGTTAAGCTGATCGCTCTGTATAACATTCTGGAGTATATGCAAATTGCCATTAGAAAAAGTGAAGCAGTAATTTGGGAAAAAATTAATTTTTTGGTTTTTTTCCCAAAAAAAATTTTTGGGGCCATAAACGTACACTGTCGAAACCCGGGCCCTTCATGAGGGGGCCGGGGTTAAAAAGAGCCCCTTTTTTAAAAAAGCACTGCTTAACCCTGCGAAAAAAGGGGGGGGATTTTAAAAAATGATAGCAAGCCTCGTAAGGATACAGGGGGGGAATCAAGGTTCTCTGCCCCCCTCTGCGCTTCAAAACCAAAAATTTGGTGACTTTTTCACTTTAAAGGTTTTTTGCCTCTGAAGGGGGCTTTTTTTGTTACAAAATAGGTGAAAATTTTTTAAAATTGGGAAAAAAGGGAAACCAACCATCCGGGGGTTGTTTTTTATTTTTCCCCCTTTCCCCCTCCTTCCTCCCCCCCCCTTACCTCCTCTGTGACCTGCCCCAAAAACCCCTAAAATCTGCCCTAATAAAAAAAAAAAACAAACTCCCTCTCCCCTTTCCCTTCCCCACCTGCTTCCTTTTCGCTTTCCTCACTGCGGGTGACATTTTCCCCAACCCGGGGCCCCCCAAGCTTCCCCCCCCTTTAGTACCCCCTTCCCTCCCCTCCCTCAAAAAAAAAACAAGCAACTTTGCAAAAAAAACCCCTTCCTTTGACACCCCCCCCCCCTGCCCCTCTCTCTGGGCACTCTGGAATGCCCGCCCCATCGCAAAAAGCTTATGTGTTCGGGACCTTTTTCTCCTCGAATCTTTTTTTTCCCTCGCCCTCACAGAAACAGGCGACACCCTCTGAAAACCCCCCCCCTGCTGCGTTTTTGTTGGGGGCCCCCTTTCCAAAAAACCCCCCCCAAAACCCTGCCCTGGAAACAACATGGTGGAATGGGTATTCCCCTTTTTCCCCTAACTGCAATTTTTAAACCCCAAACCCCCCTCTTCCCCCCCTAATCCTCCCCTCCTTTGAAGTCACTCTGTCCGCATCTACCTCCCTCCAACCCCCAAAAGGGGGCCCTCATAACGCCCCCCACCCCCACCACGCCTTTATGACCAATTCACTCCCGGGGTTCTTCACTTTTTCCCTGACAAACCCCATCTCATCATGGGTGACTTAAAAATCCCCACTGATCCCCCTTTTTCACAGCCTCCAAACTCCTGCCCCTTTTTCATCCTTTTTGGGCCCTTTCCAGTTCCCCTCAGCCACCCAAAGGAGGGGATACATTAGCCTGGTTTTCCAAAACCCCCCCCTGCTCTCTAAAAAACTTCACCCACCCCCCCCTCTTCCCCTTCCCCCCACCCCTCACTCATTTTTTCCCCATTCCCCGCCCTCCTCCCCCTGTACCCATGCCCCGCAAAAATGCCCCCCCGCAAAACCCCTTTCAACCTACAACACTCTCTGATTCTATTCTTTCAGGGGCCCAAAACCTCATCCCCGACACAGCAGTGCCCCGCTTTTAAAATCCCCCCTCTCCATGGGTTTTACAAGGGTTTTCCCCCCTCGTTCAGGGGGGGTTTCGACTCCCCAAAAAAAAACCTGGCACAAAAAACCACAAAAAAACTCCGGAATTTTCCCGGATTACAGAGGCCTTTGGGAAAAAAAACAAAAAACGAAAAAAGACTTCAAAGCATAAAAAAGCAACACTTCTTTTTAAATCTCCCCACCTCTGCTAAACGGGGCCCACTTCACAACCCTCGTATTTTTCCCCATCCTACAACCCCCAAAAATTATTCAAATTTTTAAACCCCCTCCTCCCCTCCACTCCCCCCCCACCTCCCTATCTCTGCTTAGGGGGTTTTTTAACACTTCAAAAAAAAAGGGCCCAAACAAGGCAAATCTTTTTTTTCAACCACCACAACCCCCTTTTTAAACCCCCCCAATGCCCTAAAACCCCCTAAACCCCCCCTTTTCCAACATAAAAAAAAAAAGGGAGTTAAATTTTCCCCTCCAAAAAAGCACCTCACAACCTGTGCACTTGACCCCATCCCCCCCCCCCTCCTCCCCCCAAACCCCACCCCCACTATTAAACCCCTCCCTAAAACCCCCCCCTTCAACCAAACCCAAAATTCCGACCTTTTCCCCTTTTTCTTTCAACATGCCCCAACACCCCATCCTTTTAAAAAAAAAAACCCTGACCCAACCGCTAAATCCCGAAACGCCCAAAACGGGCTCCCCTTCGCTTCCAAACTCCTGGGGGGATGCCTGCTGAAATTTTTCCCCCACCCCCCCTTTTAACTTGCTTTTGACAAACCTTTTTAAACTGGTTTCCCCCCCTCACTCCCGAAAGCCCCCCCCAAAATTCTAAAGACCCCTTACAGCCAAAGCGAACGGACTACCTAAAATCCGCTTCTTTTTCCCGCCCCCTTTTCTTTTGAACAGTTTGACCACTGCCCCTTTTTTTACAGATTCTTTCCCCCCTTTTGGGGGAAAAGGGGGCCCCCCCTATCCGGGGTTCCCCTCCTTTTCCCAAACCCCCCATTTAGCTCTCCCACTCCCCCACACCCCCCGTCCCACCCTTCCTGTTTTGGGGCTCCCAAGGGTCTGTTCTAGGGGGCCCCCCCCCTTTCAATCTTACACTTGGC
>JARQOD010000003.1:403898308-403932694 GCA_033576555.1 Oophaga sylvatica
GCTCCCAGTATCAGATTTTTTGTGGTCCGTTTTAAACGTCCGAGTGCAATCGCAGCATGCTGCGATTGTCACCGATTGTGGGTCGACTATCGCCAATGCAAGTCTATGGGAGCGATGAAAAATCGGATTACAAACGGACCGCACGTGTGACTTGCGATTAAATCGCATCGGTGTCCTTTAGAAAAGCCGGCAATTCATCCCCGGCTATACTGTAAAATCACACTGACAGCTTTAATAAAGAATAGAAAGAATAGATATACACACATAGAATACACATATATATATATATATATATATATATATATATATATATATATATATTTATAGTTCTTACACTTCTACATACTGTAATAGCCGCTAATTCAATTGCCGGCTTTTGTGAAATCACAGAAGCCGACATGAAATGATACATTGTTTAGACACAGTTAACCATGTCATTTCCTGTATTTTGATATATGGTTTGAACTCCTATTGAAGTAAATAAAAAAACACACACACTTTAAGAATAAATAATTTTAATGAAATAAAAACACATTTTTTTGACCATCTTTTATTTTACTCTTAATCCGTGCAAAGCCCTTGATCTCCTAAAATAAATATAAAATAATAAAACAACATTATTCTTACCTATCTGGCGATCTGTCACGTCCCACGATGTAATCCTTCACAAAGGGTTAACTAGCAATCAGCTAAGCAGCGCAACTAATGCTGCGTGCTCAGCTGATAGCTCCTGAATGTATGAGCTTATCTCCTGCCGACAGGAGAGGATGTGCTTAATGAATGAAGCTTAATTGATTGTGTCCCACTTTCACCTTAGGTCAGGTCACTGAAGTGAAAGTGGCAATAAATCAATTAAGCTCCATTCATGAATCTCTTCCTCTCCTTTCGCTGGGAGAGTAAGTTATTCATTCAGGGGGTTAGAGCTCGGACACAGCATTAGCTCTCTGCGAGCTGTAACCTGTTAACCCTTTCTGATGGATTACACCGTGGGACCTGACTGTACATCGGATTGGTAAGAATAATTTTGCTTTTTTATTTTATTTTTATTACAGGAAATGGTTTTAGCAGGAAAATAAAATATGGTCAAAAACTGTGCTTTTATTTCATTAAACTTCTTTTTTATTAAACTGTGTGTGTTTGATTTTTCTTTCATACAATAGGATTAATAATTGATAGTTGTCTAATTGACAGCTCTCAATTATTAACCTGGCTTACAGTCACCTTTCAATTGCAAGGTGGCTGTAACCCCTTATTAACCCTTTCGCCACCGCTACAGGGCAATGGGAATAGACGGGCAAAGTGCCAGAAAGGGCAAATCTAATTAGAGATTTGCCCTTTCTGGGGTGTCTGGGGGCAGATGTTAGTAGCCAGGGGGGGCACACAAAAAATGTACCCTCCCTAGGCTATTATTATCTGCCCCCACTCGCTTGCTTTGTCTGTCTGGTGGAGAAAATACAGCGGGAGCCCACGCATTTTTTTTCAACGAATTTACACCTTTAATTAACCCCTATATGTCTGAAATTTTGCACACATACACTTCTGTAATTGTAAGTTCAAACCATATATCAAAATACAGGAAATGACATGGTTAACTGTGTCTAAACAATGTATCATTTCATGTCGGCTTCTGTGATTTTACAAAAGCCGGCAATTGAATTAGCGGCTATTACAGTATGTAGAAGTCTAGGAACTATATATATATATATATATATATATATATGTGTGTATATATCTATTCTTTCTTTTGTGATTTAAATACTATTCTTTTGGATCCATTATATGTCAGTTTTGCAAGCCTGCGAGAAATTCTCGCAAGTCGGATGAAAATCGGATGTTACAAGGTACACACACATGCGACTAAATCGCATCTTTGAAGGAAAATCGGATGCCAGGCGGATGTGTGATGTTTTCATTTTGTTCCGATAATCGACCGACTAAAACGGTCCGATTTTTTGTAGTTGTGTCTGACCCCGGCCTCATAGTTGTGGTCTACCTATGATGTCAATTACAGGCTTCTCTCATCTTTTTAAGTGGGAGAACTTGCACTATTGGTGGCTGACTAAATACTTTCTTTTCCCCACTGTATAGTTTGTATATGCATCTGTGTGTGAGGACATCGGGGTGTGTGTATATATACAAGTTCATCTCACAAAATTAGAATATCATCAAAGTGAATTTATTTCAGTTCTTCAATACAAAAAGTGAAACTCATATTATATAGAGTCATTACAAACAGAGTGATCTATTTCACGTGTTTTTCTGTTAATGTTGATGATTATGGCTTACAGCCAATGATAACCCAAAAGTTATTTTCTCAGTAAATTAGAATACTTTATAACACCAGCTTGAAAAATTATTTTAAAATTCGAAATGTTGGCCTACTGAAATGTATGTTCAGTAAATGCACTGAATACTTGGTCGGGGCTCCTTATGCATCAATTACTGCATCCATGTGGCGTGGCATGGAGGCGAGCAGCCTGTGGCACTGCTGAGGTGTTATGGAAGCCCAGGTTGCTTTGATAGCAGTCTTCAGCTCGTCTGCATTGTTGGGTCTGGTTTCTCTCATCTTCCTCTTGACAATACCCCATAGATTCTGTATGGGATTAAGGTCAGGCGAGTTTGCTGGCCAATCAAGCTCAGTGATACTGTTGTTTGTAAACTGGTACTGGTACTTTTGGCAGTGTGGACAGGTGGCAAGTCCTGCTGGAGAATGAAATTTCCATCTCAAAAAAGCTTGTCGGCAGAGGGAAGCATGAAGTGCTCTAAAATTTCCTGGTAGACGGCTGCGCTGACTTTGGTCTTGATAAAACACAGTGGACCTACACCAGCAGATGACATGGCTCCCCAAACCATCACTGATTGTGGAAACTTCACACTAGACCTCCAGCAGCTTGGATTGTGGCCTCTCCACTCTTCCTCCAGACTCTGGGACCTTGAGGTCTAGTGTAAAGTATCCGCAATCATAATGTATATTTTCTTACACTTCTGTACAGCATTATTGCATAAGTAGGTAATTACTTTTCCTTGGCTTATTCCTTTATATTGTATTCATCTCACCAACGGGTATGCTGGATGTCTTCACCAGCACCTTGACAACCATGACTCCAAACTGAAAAGGGCTGTGCTCCCCTTCTTTGGTCCATCCAGGCTGCCGTAGGTTGTGTGTTACCTTTGGTCATTCAGGCTGCATGAGACGCTACTAACTGCTTTCTTAGATGAACCATATTTCTTACTGTTATACTTCTTCATACATCCCTATTCACAATATGATAGGGCAGCCTTTAGCAGAAACTAGTAATGTAACGACTGCTAGAAGTGTTGTCCCCCTGTCGGGAAGCTCTGATAGGCTCATACTCGTCTTGTGGAATTCCAAGGATTGATTTTTATTTTTATTTTTTTTGTTTTTTACCAAAATATTATTTTAATTCTTTGGGTTCACTACTCTTACCAGGATCTTATTTTTTCAGATGTTTATGTCTTGTTAATCATTGTCTACCACCTTTTTTGTCCCTACCCGTAGGTGATTGGTCCAACCTCAGTCTTTGGCACCATTTTCTCACATGTGGTTTGAATACAGGTTTTCTCTGTATGTCTGCACCTGATGAAGGACCTCGTTCTGCTCTAATAAAATTCTATGTGCCTGAAAAGCCGTGACAAGTAGAAGCTCCATGTAGGACTTGGTCGCGGCAGTAATGTTCTCCCGTCTTTCCATGTGGCCACCAGTCACATTGAGCCACTACACCTTCAAAGCAGATTGTAGTTTTATCCTGTCCCTCTAGTTCTTTGGATCAATGTCTCATCACAGAATCTAGTTGCCATAACATGTAATAATTTTCACCAAAAAAAGGCCTCCGGGTACAGTAGTAAATCGACCATTACAGCATGTTGTGGGAAACGCTCCATAGTCCTAACACTTGTGCAATGAGAGATCCATGGTCTGCCACCTGCTCTGTAGTCTGACAGAGGTCCTTCACAGCATGGAGGTGCATCAGTACGACGCAGTGACCCCATTTTTCTATGGTAACTTGCAATTTTACTGAATTCTGTACATTATTTGAAAATATTCTCATCTAGCAGACATGACTGAACAGTTTGCAGGAGAAGCCCGCAGAATATAACTTGCGCACAGCATCCATGTGTAAGTGGATGGTAGAGGGGCTGGTGATATTGGAGTCACTCGAGAAGGGCCACACAAGAGCTTGGTCTCATGCTAAGGGTTAAGTTGTCAGCTCTCATTATGTCGATGGCAGAAAAGTGCCAGGAATGTGCTGGCCCAGTGAGAAGTGTCCTGGTCTACTCCAAAGGCTTTTGTTTGGGCTCTCACAAACATTGTCGTCCTTAATTGCTGTCTTTTTTTCTGGGAGAGATGATGTTGTTCTGCTGCCCTGGGGCTGTTATCTGTAAAATGGCAACTATTCTGAGGCAACAATGGAATCGGACAACCTGGGCCCTAAGGCCACCTGCTAAACTGGGCTCTAACGGGTGTCTCATTATCATTCTATGAAGAGGCATTTTAACCTGGACTATCGCCCTTTTTTCCAGAACCAGACACTGAGTTTCGTAATCCACAGACAAATCGGCAACGCTAAAATCAAACTGCTAAATTTTCAGCTCCATGGAAGTCAAGTGGAGTGAAGTTTATGCACAGTGTAAACTGTAAGCAACACACTTAGTTTTATCTTCTGCCATATGGGGAAAATAAATTAAAATTGGAAATGCATAGCAATATTTATATTTAGTCATGGCTGAAAGTGTTGGCACCCTTGAAATTGTTAAGGAAAATGATTGCAGAAAGGGCTCATTCCCACTTGCGATGAAATCAGACGAATGCAATACGATAAAAAAATCGGATTGAATTCGGACCAATGTTATTTTATGATTGTGTGTTCATCTGGGTTTTGTTTTTGTTTTTTTCCAGATCGGATCACGATCGGACTGGAAAAAAATCGCAGCATGCTACGATTGTAATCGGTATTGGGATCGCATCCCACAATAGAAATCAATGGGTGTGAGAAAAATCGCACAGCACTCGCACCATGCTGTTGGGTTTTTACGAACCGCTGTCCTTTGAAAAGTCCTACACGTAGAATGTGTGGGTATGTGTATGTGCAGTATGTATATATACCGTATATACTCGTGTATAAGCCGAGATTTTCAGCACCTTTTTTGTGCTGAAAATGCCCCCTCGGCTTATACACGAGTCATTGGGCAGAAACCAGCGGGGGAGGGGGTGCCGCGGCAGGAGACGGTGGCTGGGACATCATACTCGCCCTCCCCGTGCCATCGCTGAACGTCCCGGCAATCCTCCGTTGTACCCGGCTTCCTGCTGCTCTCCTGTGCTGAGCGGTGACGTAATACCGCTCATTAAGGTCATGAATATGGATGTGACTCCACTCCCATAGGTGTGCATCCATATTCATGGCCTTAATGAGCGGTATTACATCACCGCTCAGCACAGGAGAGCTGCAGGAAGCCGGGTACAACGCAGGATTGCCAGTATGTTCAGCGATGGCACGGGGAGGGTGAGTATGATGGAGGAGGATAGGGGGACATGGAGAAGGACAAGGAGCACGGAGCAGGACGGGGGGGAGGACGGAGAGCACAGAGGAGCACAGAGCAGGACGGGGGGAGGATGGAGGGCACAGAGGAGCATGGAGCAGGACGGGGGGATGGAGGGCACAGAGGAGCACGGAGCAGGACGGGGGGAGGATGGAGAGCACTGAGCAGAATGGGGGGCACAGGAGGACGGAGCAGGAAGGGGGAGCACAGGAGGACGGAGCAGGAAGGGGGGAGCACAGAGGAGGACGGAGCAGGAAGGGGGGAGCACAGAGGAGGACGGAGCAGGAGGGGGCACAGAGGAGGACGGAGCAGGAAGGGGGGAGCACAGCGGAGGACGATAGCAGGAGGGGGGAGCACGGAAGAGAATGGGGGAGCACAGAGCTGGATGGGGGAGCACAGAGCAGGACGGGGGAGCACAGAGCAGGACGGCGGTTTATACACCCGGCTTATACTCGAGTCAATAAGCTTACCCAGTTTTCCGTGGCAAAATTAGGGGCCTCTGCTTATTCTCTCCTCTCTCTATCTATATATAGTGGTGTAGTGATAGGGGGCGCTGTGTATGCTCCTCAAGATATGCATGGAGGCGTGATTTGAATGGAAAGACAGTCCCCGGCATTGTTGTAAATGGCAGGTATGTGTCGCAGAGCTCCTCTGCGCTGTAAGCCAAGGTAATGTTGTTCTTGGACTTGTAGCCCCATAAGAGTTGTGTTTATTTTCTAGGGTGGCTTACAGGGTTAGCTTGTGAGCTGGGTGGGACTGGCTAACTACACATACACCGCCCATTGGTGGTTGTGAGTTTTGCAGGACCTGTGATGAGGTCATATGCATGTGACCAGACAGTGTGCGCCATACCTCAGCTGTGGGAGTGGCTATGGTGAGAGTCTGTCTTAGGGAGTCTGTTTGAGACTGTGAGGAGTCTGTGAGTGTGCTGGGAGTGTCAGGCTGGACAGAGCTCCCTGACATCCAGGCTAGATGTCGCACAGACTGAGGAAGCAAGGCTGGCGAGCTTGAGCCAGTGGAATGTTTGGTCTTGAAAACCGTGGTGACACTAATCGGGATCAGAGTGAAGTGAGAAGTGTGGATTGGATACCTCTGAGATTGAGGGATCCAGGAACCTGCGTGGCCAACAGGTGACAGACAGGAGTCTGTGGTGAGATGACCGGGATCATGAAGATTGTGTTCAAGTTGTGAGAAGTATTGGTAAGAAGGAGGCTGTTTGATGTTTGCTGGATACCTCTGAGGCTGAGGTCTCCAGGAACCTGTGGCTGACGCCAACAGGTAACGGTCTTTAAAACCGTGTTATGCTGAACGGGATCAGTGAGAAGGATTATTGAGAGAAAGACTGTATTTTTGTGTTAAGTTTGCTGTATTAAGCGAAATGGACTATTGTTTTATCCCTGAGCGTGCCTGTGTTTACCTCGAAGACCAGCAAAGCGAGTAATCCCCGTTCACACATAGTGTGGAACGTCACTATATATATATATATATATATATATATATATATATATATATATTACAGACAAAAAGTTTGGACACACCTTCTCATTCACAGATTTTTCTGTATTTTCATGACTATGAAAATTGTACATTCACACTGAAGGCATCAAAACTATGAATTAACACATGTGGAATTATATACTTAACAAAAAAGTGTGAAACAACTGAAATTATGTCTTATATTCTAGGTTCTTCAAAGTAGCCACCTTTTGCTTTGATGAGTGCTTTACACACTCTTGGCATTCTCTTGATGAGCTTCAAGAGGTAGTCACCGGAAATGGTCTTCCAACAGTCTTGAAGGAGTTCCCAGAGATGCTTAGCACTTGTTGGCCCTTTTGCCTTCACTCTGCGGTCCAGCTCCCCCCAAACCATCTCGATTGGGTTCAGGTCTGGTGACTGTTGAGGCCATGTCATCTGGCGTAGCACCCCATCACTCTCCTTCTTGGTCAAATGGCCCTTACACAGCCTGGAGGTGTGTTTGGGGTCATTGTCCTGTTGAAATATAAATGATGGTCCAACTAAACGCAAACTGGATGGAATAGCATGCCGCTGCAAGATGCTATGGTAGCCATGCTGGTTCAGTATGCCTTCAATTTTTAATAAATCCCCAACAGTGTCACCAGGAAAGCACCCCACACCATCACACCTCCTGCTCCATGCTTCACGGTGGGAACCAGGCATGTAGAGTCCATCCGTTCACCTTTTCTGCGTCACACAAAGACAGGGTGGTTGGAACCAAAGATCTCAAATTTGGACTCCTCAAAGCACAGATTTCCACTGGTCTAATGTCTATTCCTTGTGTTCTTTAGCTCAAACAAGTCTCTTCTGCTTGTTGCCTGTCCTTAGCCGTGGTTTCCTAGCAGCTATTTTACCATGAAAGCCTGCTGCACAAAGTCTCCTCTTAACAGTTGTTGTAGAGATGTGTCTGCTGCTATAATTCTGTGTGGCATTGACCTGGTCTCTAATCTGAGCTGCTGTTAACCTGCGATTTCTGAGGCTGGTGATTCGGATAAACTTATCCTCAGAAGCAGAGGTGACTCTTGGTCTTCCTTTCCTGGGGCGGTCCTCATGTGAGCCAGTTTCTTTGTAGCGCTTGATGGTTTTTGCAACTGCACTTGGGGACACTTTCAAAGTTTTCCCAATTTTTCAGACTGACTGACCTTCATTTCTTAAAGTAATGATGGCCACTCGTTTTTCTTTACTTAGCTGACCTGACAGGGCACACCTGTGAAGTGAAAACCATTTCCGGTGGCTACCTCTTGAAGCTCGTCAAGAGAATGCCAAGAGTGTGCAAAGCAAAAGGTGGCTACTTTGAAGAACCTAGAATATAAAACATATTTTCAGTTTGTTTCACACTTTTTTGTTAAGTATATAATTCCACATGTGTTAATTCATAGATTTGATGCCTTCAGTGTGAATTTACAATTTTCATAGTCATGAAAATACAGAAAAATCTCAAAATGAGGTGTGTGCAAACTTTTGGTTTTGTATGTGTGTGTGTGTGTGTGTGTATGTATGTGTGTGTGTGTATATATATGTGTGTGTATGTATATATATATATATATATATATATATATATATATATATATATATATATATATATATATATATATATATATATATATATAGGAAATAGTATTATAGTATTTCTCCAGCGATCAGTCCAATGGTAGGGTATTGGTCCAAAAGGGATTGATTACATGCAAAATTGTTATTGAAGAAACCTGGAACTTTTTTAATGGATTAATAAAAGCTATATTTTACCCTACCATTGGACTGATCGCTGGAGAAATAATACTATTTCCTTTACATGTAAGGATTTATCCCAATCCGTTTTCCGTGCGAACTGCAACCACAGGCTGGACTTATTCCTGGTTTTCTTCAAAGCAGGGAGCTGGCTAAGCCAAAAAATTCTTTTTTTCTTATATATATTCTCAAAAAAATAAAGGGAACACTCAAATAACACATCCTAGAATCTGAATGAATGAAATATTCTCATTGAATACTTTGTTCTGTACAAAGTTGAATGTGCTGACAACAAAATCACACAAAAATCAGCAATGGAAATCAAATTTATTAACCAGTAGAGGCCTGGGTTTGGAGTCACCCACAAAATTAAAGTGGAATGTAATGTCCTTAAAACATTGACTTGTTTAAAGGACATTACATTCCACTTTAATTTTGTGCTCAGTAGTGTGTATGACAGCTGCATTGATGTGCCATCCTGGATGAGCTGCACTACCTGAACCACTTGTGTAGGTTGTAGAGTCCGTCTCATGCTACCACGAGTGTGAAAGCACAACCAACATTCAAAAGTGACCAAAACATCAGCCAGAAAGCATTGGTACTGAGATGTGGTCTGTGGTCCCCACCTGCAGACCCACTCCTTTATTGAGTGTGTCTTCATAATTGCCAATAATTTCCATCTGTTGTCTATTCCATTTGCACAACAGCATGTGAAATTGATTGTCAATCAGTGTTGCTTCCTAAGTGGACAGTTTGATTTCACAGAACTTTGATTTACTTGGAGTTATATTCTGTTGTTTAATTGTTCCCTTTATTTTTTAGCAGTGTATGTATGTGTATATGTCAGTGACACATATATTGAATAGAGAGCTAGATATAAGAAAAGTCAGTAATACATCTGCTGATTTCAGTAAAATCACTGCAGGAGCCGAGAGGATAAGAGATGGATTACATACAGTAAATACATATAGAATTGCTATATAGATGTCAGTGACAAATACAATTAGTGCAATGTGTGTGCAAATAATGGAGATGTATTTAATTAATAAAAGATTATTTATCAGAAAAAAAATGATGTAGGGTCCCCCTATAATTAATAGCCAGCAATGGCTATGCAGACAGCTGCGGGCTGATATTAGTAGCCTAGGAAGGGGCCATGGATACTGCCCCCTCCCCTGGCTAAAACATCAGCCTACAGCCGCCCCAGAAAAGTCGCATCTCTAAGATGCTCCAATTCTGGCATATAGCCTTGCTCTTCCCACTTGCCCTGTAGCAGTGACAAGTGGGGTAATAGTTGGGGTTGATGTCACCTTTGTGACATCAAGCCCCAAGGTTAGTAATCGAGAGGCATAAATAAGACGCCCCTATTTTTAATACCATAGTCAAATTGTAAATAAAACAGACACCCTGAAAAAAGTTCTTTAATTGAAATAAAGACAGTCCTTTAATATTCTAAATTAAACCATACTTACAACCTCCCCTAATTCCCCGAAGCCCTCGATTTCCTGTAATAAAAGTAAATTAATAAACCAACAGTATACCATACCTGTCTGTCGTTCTGTCCCACGCTGTAATCCATATTTGGGGGATATACAGTTTTCAATTTGGACGGTGCAAATATGCCGCCGTCTCGGCTGAAAACCACTGGTGACTGAGGGGATGCTGCAAGTGCAGTTTCAGTGACTAGCGGTGACGTCACTGAAGCTGTTCTCCCTCACAGCCTGAATTGCGGTGAACTCTGGACCGTGGGAAAATGCCAGTAATAAGGGCACCGCATTTCAAGCTCAGAGTCTTCACAGCCGATTACCGTGACAAGTTTTCAGAGTGATCTGCTGTGAAGACTCTGAGCATGAACTGCGTCACCTCACCACGGGCATTTTCCCACGGTCCAGAGGCTTCTTAGGTCGAGTTCACATAAGAAGGACTGAAATAGATTTAACCCTTAATTGCATACTAGGCAAATATCAGTTTTAATAAAGAGTGACTCTCAAGTCAGTAAGGTCTGTGTAGTTACAGTCATGGCCAAAAGTGTTGGCACTCTTGAAAACCTGAACATACACGCCTACAGTATGTTCAGGTTTTCTCCGTATTTCTGTTGCCTCATTGTGATGAGATACTGTTAGAGCTCATTATGTGCTGAGGAGAATTGTCGGTTGTGGTGACTGTTCGCTGCAGTCAATGTGCTGTCAATCCACATCATTTTATGGGTCTGCAGAGCTTCTTGCCACCCCATGGGAACATCGGGCCTATTTCATCATAGTGCTCATGCTAGAATTCTGGCATAAGAGTTTTGAAAAGTCACAAACTGTTGTTGTTTTCACACCAGTTTCTCTCAACTACGACAAAATGGATGGCGTCCAGATGGCACAGCTAGTCTCATTCATGACAAGCTGTTGCGCTCCTTATGGTAGAAATGTCACTCCAGTATCTGACTGGAGTAAGATTTCTGGAGTCGCACACACCTCTTCATGAATCTGGAGCATCTGAATCTCGCACGCCTCCTCATAAAAACCGGAGGGATGAAGCCTACATTGGGGGCTGCACCGCCAGGGAATCGCTGCAAAACAGTCACCCCTGTATAAACGCATCATTTCCAAACCTACATTGATGGAAGTTAACATTTGAACCTGGCACATTGCACATGCAGTCCAATCTGCAGACGCTATGACCCAGCACGAGAAGATGAGCACATGGATGTGTAGTTTGGTGGGAAAAGGTTTAGTTTTAACCTGCATAGTATTAATTTAAAGGGATGTGTCAGGAGGGTCGACCCTGGTAAACTGTTTCTATGGGCATGCAAGTCATAGAATATGGAATAAAAAGCTATCTTGATACCAGAGAAATCCATATTTTCTTTTTATGTAAATGAGCGATTAACATTTGTGTGAGGGACAGATGTCCCCGAATGTCTGTCTACAGAGCTTATTTTAAATAAAAGGGGCTGTTACCACTTTCAGATATACAGGGGTTGGACAAAATAATGGAAACACCTAACGTTTTGGCATCATAATCTTCGAACATGTTATAAACATGCAAACCGTGACATATGGTAATGTTTTGTAGTTGATTATTTGTGATATGTGTATGTAAATTAACTGTTTGTTTTGCATAATTCTAAGAACATGGATGAGAACCTGATACCAATGGCAGACCTCTCGGATTTTCAAAGAGGCCAAATTGTTGGTGCTGGTATGACAGGCGCTAGTGTAACTGAAAGTGCCCGAATGCTTGGCGTGTCAAGAGGTCCTGTCTCCAAAGTAATGACTGTGTTTGAAAGAGAAGGAAAAACGTCCGCAGCAAAGCACAGGGCCGGCCGAAAGTCGAAGTTGACTGAGACGACTCTAAAGCGAATTGTGAGAGGATCGCAAGACCACGGCTCCGAAAATCACTGCTGAGCTCAATGAACACCTACAGAACCCAGTTTCCACGAAAACTGTTCATCGGGAGCTGAACAAATCTGGATTCCACGGAAGAGCTGCAATTCGAAAACCGCTGCTTTCAATGACAAATGTTTCCAAGCGTTTAGTGGTGAAGAAACCTCCAGAATTGATCCCTCGAGCCGTGGAAACGTGATATTCTCAGACGAATCATCGTTTACCCTATTTCCGACCTCCAGCCGCGTGTACGTTTGGAGACAGCCGAAAGAAGCATTCCATCCAGACTGCCTTCTCCCAACCGTAAAACATGGCGGAGGTTCTGTGATGATCTGGGGTGCTATTTCGTGGAGATCCGCCAATGATATCCCTTCATGGAAGAATTAACAGCCGCGATTATTTAGGCATTTTGGGCGACCAAGTGCATCTTATGGTTCAAGCACTGTTCCCAGAGGGGAACGGCATCTTTCAGGATGATAATGCACCAATTCATACAGATAGAATCATTAAAGCATGGCACAAGGAACATTCTAATGAAGTTGAGCATCTCATCTGGCCCCCACAATCCCCAGACCTCAACATTATTGAGCATTTATGGTCGATTTTTAGAGATTCAAGTTAGACGTCGATTTCCACCGCCATCGTCGCTCAAAGAACTGGAGGGTGTTTTAACTGAAGAATGGGCTAAAATTCCTTTGGAAACAATTCACACCTTGTATGAATCCATACCTCGGAGAATTGAGGCTGTAATCGCCGCAAAAGGTGGACCTACACCATATTAAACTAACTTTTGTTGATGTTTCCAGGTGTTTCCATTATTTTGTCCAACCCCTGTATAATGACTGACAGTCCACTCGTCTGGTCTCACTGCAAAGCGGTGTCCAATTGCAACTAACACAGTATAGCAGAGCTGAGGCTTTTTTCATTACACAGACTGTTGTGCTCTCCTCTTATAGCGCTATCACTTTAGCGGTAATCCCCTCCCCTACACTGACTGCCAAAAGAAAGCTGAAGTGTTATCATTAACAGCTGTACACAAGAAAATCAACCTCACTCAACGTTTCATGCGAAAAAGAAATATCCATTTATTTATATGTACATACACCACAAAAATTAGTAGATATGTGGTATGGAACAGTGACGGATACTAATGCCGGAGTAACTCTGGCATTAGTATCCGTCACTGTTCCATACCACATATCTACTAATTTTTGTGGTGTATGTACATATAAATAAATGGATATTTCTTTTTCGCATGAAACGTTGAGTGCGGTTGATTTTCTTGTATATTGGACATACCGTTCAGCCAGCACCAACTACTAGAAAAACAGTGTGCACATCATTTTGCTTATAATCATTAACAGCTGGGCAGCAGAACTGAGGACACGGTGAGAGAAGAGCTGTAGTGATCTTTGTAATGAGACATCTCAGCTCTGCTGTCTTCCCTCCCGCCACATCTGCCTGTGTTAGTTGTAATCAGGCACAGCTCTGCATTGAGGTCAGGAGAGCAGACTATCAGGGTTAGGGTTTCTTTACATGTTTTGCACTGGTAACTTAATATAAGCTTTAGAGGCCGACTCTCCTGGAGATCTATGTCCATCCATAAATCTTTAAATCACATTTATTTTTTAAGTGACACCTAGAGTTCTCTGGATTAAGACATAACATCGCAGATATCAAACTATCATTTTATTCAGCTTCCTATGATCTACTTGCCCACATAGATGGTCTAGGAGGGTTGATACGTTCTCAAAGATTCCCTTTAACCCTTTCACGACCTTAGACTTGCTCAATACATCATGGTCGACTGGTTCTCACCAACCGTGGACGTACGGAGTATGTGCAGGTGAATTTGCACGCACAGGAACTGTGTGCATGCGCAATTGCCGCCCGGTGTCAGCTGATTCTGATAGCTGACACCCGCCACTCAGTGCAGGAGCTGTCCTGCACCACTCCCGGCACTTAATGCTGTGATCGATAGAAGGAAAGCAGACTAACCTTCCCTATTGGCGCCATCATGGTGGCCCGATCGTTGCCATGATGACCCAATGTCGTCATGATGACATCCAGGTCACCAAACTACTGCAAACCCCTCAGACCATGCGCGGAGCACTCTCTGGGGCTTGTCAGTGCAGCGCTGCCAGTTAAGTCATTGCAATGCTCCTGCATTACAATGGATTATCAGAGCAATCAGGCTGCTGAAAGTGTAAGGCCGGCGTCACACTGGCGAGTTTGATGAGTCGCACGACTTTCTCGCATCAACATCGGGCACGGCCGCCCGCTCTCGGACCCGAGTGCGCGGCTGCATAGAAATACATGCAGCCGTACACTATGGTCCGAGAGCGGGCGGCCGTGCCGGGTGTTGATGCGAGAAAGTCGTGCGACTTACTCGCATCAAACTCGCCAATGTGACGCCGGCCTAAGTCCCATAGTGGGACCAAGTTAAAATGAAAAAAAAAAATTAAATAAAAAAATTGTAAAAATGTATATTAAAAAAAAAAAAGGTAAAATAAAACAAAAAATATACAGAATTGATACATTTCTATTTTTATGTAAAAAAAAAAAGTACATGATTGGTTATGCCATGTCCGGGACGACCTGCCCCAAAAAACTGAGTCGCTGGTGAAGACCGGAAAAAAGATCAATAAAAACCGGGGTAAAAAACTATGCTTTTTCATCATGTCTCCTAACAAAAAGTAGAATAAAATGTGATCAAAAAGACAAATGTAAATAAAAATGGTACAGTTGAAAACGTCGTCTTGTTCTGCAAAAAACAATCCGCCATACAGCACCATCAGTGGAAAAATAAGCTATAGCTCTCAGAACATGCAACGATGCAAAAATATATATTTTTTTTTAAATAAAAGTGTTTACTGTGTAAAAGCGCCAAAACATAGAAAAATTCAAATTTGTTATCTCTGTAATCGTACTAACCCAAAGAATAAAGCTGCCTTATGAATTTTTCCCACATTTGGAATGGCCGAAAAAAAACAAAAAACAATAAGACAATTCGTGAGTTGCTGGTTTTTGTTCTTACTGCCTCGCAAAAACGGAATAGAAAGCGATCAAAAAATGTTCTTTGACCGAAAACGGTACCAATAAAAATGTCACGTCGTCCCGCAAAAAACAAGCCGTCACATGACTGTCGGCCAAAAAATGGAAAAATTATAGCTCTCAAAATATGGTGATACGCAATGAAAAGCATTTTTTGGTGTGTGACGGCAGCCAAATCTAAAAAAAAATAAAATCTGGTAACACTGTAAGCACACCGACCCGAAGAATAAAGTCGTCTAAAGGGCCGTGGAGTCGTGTCCATTTTGGTAGAGTTGGAGTCGGTAGAAAACGGAGCAACTCCGTGATTCAGACGGAACCCCCGGCAGAAGATTCCCTATAATAATTCAGATGGAGGCACTGTGGACGCCGGCTGGACTGTGATCCGGAGATGACCGTCTTTCTAAGTGTGCATAAAAGTTCCGTAAGCCAGAGTTTTGTGCATTTCTGAAAACAAGGAAACAGAGGCCAGACGGAGTCCAGAGTAACTCTCCTGCCTCATCATAGGGAATGGATCCCTAGTGGGTTTCATCTGAATCATGTAACTCGGAAATTTAGTTGGAAACCCAAATTTAAGTGCTCAGCGTAGAATGCTATGTAAAATGTTCCAAATAAAAGCTTCAGTTCAATCCATAAGAATAGCAAGTCCCCCTCAGGTCTGTCACCTGTCAATGGAAATATAGGGGGCTTCTACCTTACTGGTAGTACAAAGGTTCTGGAAAAGCGCTATGGCTCCTCATCCTGTGCTCCCAAATCCAAATGCCCCTCTGTTGTGAGCCGCTGTGTGCGTAAACCACATTTAGTGTCCACATGTTTGGCATTTCTGTAGTGATGAGAGCCCGCCTAATTTAGAAGCACAAGCTGGGCATAACATACTGGTCACTACAACGTACAGGTCACTACAATGTACTGGGTATCTCAGTGGCAGTTTGCAACTTACTCAGTAGCATCCACTGCTGCTTAATTTTAGAAAACATCCATGGAGTCAGTCATCACTACTCCTGTAGGTAAATTCACAAAGGGGTATAATTTCCAAAATGTGGTCAATTGAGAGGAAATTCTGCTCTTCTAGCACTTAGAGGCTCTGTATATGGAGTCTGCCATCTATTCTGGGCCTTAGGAGGCAAATAGCACTCTGAGCGCTCTGTCCCTCTTGAGTCTAGTCGTATGGCTAAGCAGTACTGTACAGCCATATATGGGGTATTTCTACATTCAGCAGAAATTGCAAAAGAGGAAGGAAATATGGAGTAACCAAGAACCACAAGAGAGAAAATATGTAATGAATAAAATACAAATCTTTATTGTTACAAAAAGCTATAAAATATCAAACATTTATAAATACATCAATATAAGAGGTGATCAGGAGAAGCGTTCTAGAAGAAAGCGAGAAACAGCCATATCAATACTGGACAGGACAAGAGGGCACCAGATCAAGTCATAATATGTGTAACAGGGCAGACCAAGGATACAATCAACAGTACAATATACATAGACCGTGTCCATTCACAAATAAAGAAAGGTGCTACCCATCAGCCACAATATTAAACATGCCAATGTGTGGTATTCAGGAGTCAAGCAATGGCCTCAATGAGATAATACTCATAGTGCCCAGAATACCAACTGTTGCTTACCCATGTCCAAATGATGTATATTGTACTGTTGATTGTATCCTTGGTCTGCCCTGTTACACATATTATGACTTGATCTGGTGCCTTCTTGTCCTGTCCAGTATTGATATGGCTGTTTCTTGCTTTCTTCTAGAACGCTTCTCCTGATCACCTCTTATATTGATGTATTTATAAATGTTTGATATTTTATAGCTTTTTGTAACAATAAAGATTTGTATTTTATTCATTACATATTTTCTCTCTTGTGGTTCTTGGTTACTCCATATTTCTTTCCTCTTTTGCATGTTGTTTGGGAGTACTCCACTGTTATCATTAGTTGGTCCTTATTTTTTGTTTGGGGGAACTATTAAGACTGAGTGTGTTCCACATGTTATAAGTATAATGTTTTATAATTCAGCAGAAATTGTGGGATACATTTTGGTGCCATTTTACCCATTTCGCCTTGTGAAAATGTAAAATCAGGGGCTAAAACAATTTTTGTGGTGAAAATTTTTTCACTGCCCAATGGTATAAAATTCTGTGACACCTATGGTATCAATATGATCATTGCAACCCCAGATTAAGTAATCAAGAGATGTAGTTTTTAAAATGTGATCACTTATGAAGAGTTCTGCTGTCCTGGCACCTAAGGGGCTCTGCCAGTGGGCTATGGTACCTGCCAAATCATGACAGTAAAATCTGCACTGTAATATGGCGTATTTCCAGGTGACATATAGGGTTTTAGCGCACTCAGGAGAATTTTTTTAAAAAACATCAATTTTTTTCCTATTAGTCCTTAGAAAAATTAAAAACTTGGGGTTAAAACAACATTTTAGTGGTAAAAATATAATTATTCTTCACTGCCCAATAGTATAAAATTCTATGAGGCACATGTGGTGTCAATATGATTACTGCATCCCCTAGATGAATTCATTGGGGAATTTGGTTTGTAAAATGTCATATATGGGGGGGGGGGGGTTCTGCTCTGCTGTCACCTCAAGGGCTTTGCCAATGTGAACTCCAACACGGCGCTTCTTCCCTTTAGAGCTGTGCAAAGTGCCTCAAAAGTAGTTTTCAACCACATATGGGGTATTGGCATACTCAGGAGAAATTTCACAAATTTGGGGGTCCATTTTCTCCTACTATCCTTGTGAAAATTGAAAAAGTTGGGGCTGAATCTACAGTTTTGTAGGGGGAAAAAATGTTTCATTTTCACAGATCAACATTGTAAAATTCTGCGAAGCATCTTGGGGGTTCAAGGTGCTCGCCACATATCTAGATAAATTCCTTGAGGGGTCTAGTTTTTGAAGTGGGGTCACTTAGGGTTTTCCACTGTTTAGGCACACCAGAGGCTCTCCAAACACAATTTGACGCCCGCACACAATTCTATCAAAGTCTGCACTCTAAAACGTCACTCCTTCCTTTCTGAGCCCTGCCATGCACCCACCAGTAGTTTTCCCCCACATATGCTTTAGCCACAGCAGCCGGCTCATGCCTCCTATGACCCTCTGCTCTGCCGCTTCCCTTCCGTCTTCCGGGACACTCACTTGAGTATAACCTAAGGGGGGCTTTTTCAGCACAAAAAAAAAAGTTCTGAAAAATTCGGCTTAGGTTCGAGTATATACTGTATTTTTCAAAAATTGTTCTGAAGTAAAGTAGACATGTAGGAAATGTCATCTATGAACTATTTTGTGTGACGTAACTATGACGTATGGGCCAAAAAAATGTTTGAAATTTGCAAAATGTTCACAATTTTTGCAAAATTTCCATTTTTCTTTTCACAAATAAACTCATGTCATATCAAATAAACGTTACCACCATCATGAAGTATATGTCCTGAAAAAACAATCTCCGAATCAGTGGGATCTGTTAAAGCGATCCAAAGCTATTAGCTCTATGAGAGGTAGACACAGGAACCGTTCTGGTAATCACCTGCTGGTTTATTGAGGATGACCTAAACCTTGGCAGGGTTCAGCAAAATAAACAGAGCCTTGCTGACATAACGGTAAAACAAACAAAAACACAGTCCATATTAGTCCAGTCCCTGCAGGGTTCACCTGCAGTTATCCTGCACAGTCCTTAGCTCCTCCTGGAGCTATGTGGGAGTTCCTGCTCTCCCAATACACAACAACCACTGACTCTCAAGGTCAGGTATTTAATACCCATGTGATGGTCACATGACATTGACCAATCACAGGTCCTGTCAGGACTCTGCATGTGCAGATACTGTGGACCCCCTCCTGCCCGCTCTATGGAGGTCCAGTTAAACCAGCCAATAACATAGGTTCTTATTAACCCTCTCAGCACTTGCTGGAGGCAACAACACTCTGGTTTTACTTCACTGACGGCAGTGTGCGCAGTGACACCTATCTCCCTTAACATACTATGCCAGTTAAGTAAAGTGACACTGATCAGAATTGTAAAATTTGCCCTAGTCATGAAGGTGAAAACAGGCTCGGGGGCTGAAGAGGTTAAAGGACAAGTGAAGCAAAAAGCAAAGGCTGTTTCCCTTCAGCCATAAAGTTAATCTGCAGGCACATGCGTCTTGATACATTGAGACTCTCATATGCCAGCCTTAAAGGGAACCTGTCTGGTAAATAAAAAAAACCTGCTACTGTTCTGAGGTTAATCTGCAGCTTAATGGCGCTCTGAAGCTACTCTGCGCCTGCGATGAGAGCTCTGCTGCTGACAGGAAATGACCTTTCTTCCTACCCGCAGCCTTGGGCTTTCAGTCATTGGGGTGGTGCCCGCACGGCTTCAGTCATCGCTGTATCCATAGTGAGCTGCAGCTATAACTGTCTCCGTGGCACTGAATGACAGCCGGCTCAGCAATAATTGTCACCTCTCTGTGCATAGTGAGCTGGAGCTATAACTGTGCCTGCGGTACTGATTAACAGCTACAGTGAATAAAAAAAAGTATTCAGACCCCTTTTAAATTTTGCACTCTCTGTTTCATTGCAGCCATTTGGTAAATTCAAAAAAGTTGATTGTTTTTTCTCATTAATGTACACTCTGCACCCCATCTTGACTGGGGAAAAAAAGGAAATGTAGCAAATTTTGCAAATTTATTAATGAAAAACTGAAATTACATGGTCAAAAGTATTTAGACCCTTTGCTCAGTATTGAGTAGAAGCACCTTTTGAGCTAGTACAGCCATGAGTCTTCTTGGGAATGATGCAACAAGTTTATCACACCTGGATTTGGGGATCCTCTGCCATTCTTCCTTGCAGATCCTCTCCAGTTCCGTCAGGTTGGATGGTGAACGTTGGTGGACAGCTATTTTCAGGTCTCTCCAGAGAAGGTCAATTGGGTTTAGGTCAGGGCTCTGGGTGAGCCAGTCAAGAATGGTCACGGATATTGGGGCAGTTGTCGGATTCCAATTTGTATGAGAGGTTGTCCTTTAACACTACCCAGAAATTCCAATTGGAGTTGAAAGGTGTGGTTGAGGATGCACTTCTTAATGGTACTATTGACCAGGAACTTCCTGAGTATTTAGTGGTGGATCATCCTATTGTCCCAATCCTGTACACCCTCCCTAAGATGCATAAAAATTTAAATAACCCACCCGGACGCCCGATTGTTTCGGGTAGGGGTTCTTTGTTTAGTAGGGTGGCGACTTTTTTTTTCTTTTTTTTTTTTGGACCGCGTGTTGCGTAAATTTGCAATGGTGGCGTCGTCTTTTACCAAAGACACAAGTGATTTTATTAAGTCTTTGGCGGTTGTACTCGTTGGTGAATCTACATTTTTGGTATCATTCAGTGTGGAGTCTTTGTACACGTCAATTGAACATAAGGGCCTCTCTGCGGTTGATGTGACACTTGCCGACTCTGACATGGCGCCTGACTGTGCACAGTTCACCCTGGTGCTGTTGGAGTTCATCCTGGTGAGGAATTATTTCCTCTTCGGTGATGATTACTACCTCCAGCCAAGCCAGACAGTCATGGGGTCCAATGTGGCCCCCAGTTATGCTAATATCTACAGTCATGGACAAAAGTTTTGAGAATGACACAAATATTAATTTTTACAAAGTCTACTGCTTCACTTTTTCTAATGGCAATTTGCATATACTCCAGAATGTTATAAAGAGTGATCAGCTTAACAGCAATTACTTGCAAAGTCAATATTTGGCTAGAAAATTAACTTTATCCCCCAAAACACATTTCAACATCATTGCAGCCCTGCGTTAAAAGGACCAGCTAACCTCTTTTCAGTGATTGCTCCATTAACACAGGTGTGGGTGTTGATGAGGACATGGCTGGAGATCAATCTGTCATGATTAAGTAAGAATGACACCACTGGACACTTTAAAAGGAGGCTGGTGCTTCGCATCATTGTTTCTCTTCTGTTAACCATGGTTATCTCTAAAGAAACACGTGCAGTCATCATTGCAATGCACAAAAATGGCCTAACAGGGAAGAGTATCACAGCTAGAAAGATTGCACCTCAGTCAACAATCTATCGCATCATCAAGGACTTCAAGGAGAGAGGTTCCATTGTTGCCAAAAAGGCTCCAGGACGCCCAAGAAAGACCAGCAAGCGCCAGGACCGTCTCTTAAAAGTGTTTCAGCTGTGGGATCGGGCTACCAGCAGTGCAGAGCTTGCTCAGGAGTGGCAGCAGGCAGGTGTGAGTGCATCTGCACGCACTGTGAGGCGGAGACTCTTGGAGCAAGGCCTGGTCTCAAGGAGGGCAGCAAAGAAGCCACTTCTCTCCAGAAAAAACATCATGGACAGACTGATATTCTGCAAAAGGTACAGGCAGTGGACTGCTGAGGACTGGGGTAAAGTTATTTTCTCTGATGAATCCCCTTTTCGATTGTTTGGGACATCAGGAAAACGCCTCATTCGGAGAAGACAAGGTGAGCGCTACCACCAGTCTTGTCTCATGCCAACTGTTAAGCATCCTGAAACCATTCATGTGTGGGGTTGCTTCTCAGCCAAGGGAATCGGCTCTCTCACAGTCTTGCCTAAAAACACAGCCATGAATAAAGAATGGTACCAGAATGTCCTCCAAGAGCAACTTCTCCCAACCCTCTAAGAACAGTTTGGCGATCAACAATGCCTTTTCCAGCAAAGGTGATAACTAAATGGCTCAGGAAACAAAACATAGAGATTTTGGGTCCATGGCCTGGAAACTCCCCAGATCTAAATCCCATTGAGAACTTGTGGTCAATCATCAAGAGACGGGTGGACAAACAAAAACCTAAAAATTCTGACAAAATGAAAGCATTGATTGTGCAAGAATGGACTGCTATCAGTCAGGATTTGGTCCAGAAGTTGATTGAGAGCATGCCAGGGAGAATTGCAGAGGTCCTGAAGAAGAAGGGTCAACACTGCAAATATTGACTTGCTGCATTAACTCATTCTAACTGTCAATATAAGCTTTTGTTACTCATATGTTTGCAATTATATTTCTGTCTGTGATAAAAACATCTGTCAAACACACACATAAAAACCAGAGGGCAGCAGATCATGTGAAAATATAATATTTGTGTCATTCTCAAAACTTTTGGCCATGACTGTACATGGCTGTCCTGGAGGGTGAGCACGTGTACAGGTGATCTTTTTGGCACCTTGTGAGGGGCTGGCGATGTTACTTCGACGATATTTTTTTTTCATGTGGGATGGCAGCAAAAAAAGAAAAAGATCTTGATGCCTTCCATCAATCTTTTAATGAAATTTTCCCTGAGATCAAATTTACTATGGATTACTCACTGGAGAAGATGCAGTTTTTGGATACTCCTTGTTTATAAAAAAGATGGTATGCTACATACGGATATAAAGAGACTGATAGAAACAGCACACTGCATTACTCCAGTGAGCATCCAAGAAAGATGATTGAGTCATTACCTTGGAGCCATCTCCTTAGAGTTAGAAGGGTGGTCTCATGTGATATATTGGTGGATCAACGTTTGTAAGAAATGTGCAATAGATTTTTAGTTAGGGGTTACCCTAAAGACAGTCTGGTGGAATATAAACAATGAGCTTTAGATATGCCTCAAGATGAACTATTGGGTCCTAAAAAAAACTTGAGAGATAATAAATGGATAACGTTGGTAACCGCGTATAATGGCTTGAGTAAAAGGATTATGGACATTTAAGCCCCCGTCTCACTTAGCGATCTCGCTAGCGAGATCGCTGCTGAGTCACTAGTTTTGTGACGCAGCAGCGATCTCCCCTGCGATATCGCTGTGTGTGACATTCAGCGACGATCAGCCCCCCTGCTGGGTATCACTGATCGTCGCTGAATGTCCTGGACATTTTTTTGATCGCTGGTCTCCCGCTGGCCAGCACGCATCGCTGCGTGTGACAGGCGGGAGACCAGTGATCCGCTGGTAACCAAGGTACACAGCGGGTTTCCAGGTGCGGGGCTGTGCCTGGAAACCCGATGTGTATCTTGGATACCAGCGCCCTGATGCAGGGAGCTGGTAACCAAGGTACACATCGGGTTTCCAGGCACCGCGCAGCGCCTGGAGACCCGATGTGTACTTTGGTTACCAGCTCCCTGCATCAGCGCGCTGGTATCCAACGTACACTGCGGGTAACTAAGCGACGTTACCCGCAGTGTCGCTGTGCTGATCGCTGCCTGTTTGGCAGCTCAGCAGCGATCATGTAGCGACACACCAGCGATCCTGATCGTTGTCGGGATCGCTGGTGTGTCGCTATGTGAGACGGGGCCCTAATGGCTTGAGTAAAAGGATTATGGACATTGTTAGGAAGCATTGGCCGCTGTTGGGTAAGGGTCACACAAATATTGACAAGTTCAAATTACCACCACTCTTCTCTTTCAGAAGGAGTCGAAATTTAAAGGATGAATTGGTTAATCCTGATATTGGTAGTGCCAAAAACAGGATTTACAACTAACCTTGAGCTGTCTGGGGAATTTCCCCTGTTGTGGATGTGCCTGTTGTGGCAATTATCTCAAGGGTTAGCATTTTTTCCATCCACAATCTGGGAAGAAATACACTATAAGCTGTACACTTGATCAGCATTATTGTGTTTTTTCGCGTTTTGTCCGGTTCTCCCGGTAGGAAAACTCATAAAAAGAGCAGGATATAAGCACCACGTAAGAGTCCCATTTTGGCACAGTTGGTGGAAACCCGGTACCTAACATTTATAATTGCATAAGGTTATTCGGCTACCCAGTTAGAGATGAGACTCTCACTAAGGCCGGGTTAACATATTCTGTAATGAAAAAAAAAATAAATGATTTTTGCTAGAACCTAACCTAGGTGACACACGAGCTTACTGGGGAGGCCTTTGTCTTAAAGAAGTCCCTGATTCGTTTCCAAGATGATCCTTTGAGATCCTCCATGGCATTGTTCTTTGAATGCTACTTATTTTTTTGCCGCCCAAAAATCTTCGCATCTGATGTTTGAGGTTGAAGCGGGAAGATCGGAAGGTGATATACATATTTAGTTATTTTTACCCTTAGATCATTTTTCATTGAAGACGATGGCGCATCAATAGTAAAAGTTGGTCACACTTGTCAAACACTATGTTTGACTCGTGTGACCAACCTGTCAATCAGTTTTCCAAGCGATGCTACAGATCGCTAGGAAAACGCTAGCATTCTGCAAGCTAATTACGCTTGCAAAACGCTATTATTCTGGCGGGAATCAGCACACAAAAAACGTGCGTATTTCCTGCGGGAGAAGTGCGGGATTGCCGCGGAAATTTCCGCGGCAATTCCGCAACGTGTGAACTTAGCCTAAGCGTTACACTTGTACGAGCAGTTTTGTGTTTACATGACATGTTGTCCATGTGGTCTCCTCTATGTAGGGGAGAACTCTATGGAAATAAGAGCGAGGATTAGTAAAC
Organism: Oophaga sylvatica; assembly: GCA_033576555.1. Taxonomy (NCBI): domain Eukaryota; kingdom Metazoa; phylum Chordata; class Amphibia; order Anura; family Dendrobatidae; genus Oophaga; species Oophaga sylvatica. The sequence goes on from JARQOD010000003.1 coordinate 403,922,961, forward strand.
ACAAGAGTACGATTAGGACCGGGTTGGTGGAACTACCCGTACCTAAACATTTTAAAGAGTCATAAGGTTAATCGGCTACACTTCAGAATTATAGATGATGTCCCTCCACTAAGGCGAGGGGTTGATACAGTTGTTTTGTTGAAGAAAAAAGAACTAAAATGGATTTTTGAACTAGAAACGCTAAGACCTAAAGGTATGAACATAGAGTATAACTGGGAGGGCTGTTTTCTTAAAGAATGTCCCTGATTCTGTTTTCAAGATGATTCTTCTGTGTCCTGTCCATTGGATTGTTTTTAACTTATTATTTTTTAATCTACCCCAGATTTTCCATCTGATGTTTGAGTTGAAGTACGGGAGATAGGAAGGGATATAACATCATCCCTTAGTTTTTTTCCCCATCCCCCCAATATATTTGCATGAAGACGTGGCCCTTTAAGCGGTAACTGTATAGATTTATCTTCAGTGTTAATCATATCACATTATTATATTGGTATTATAGTCAGATATACAATGTTGAGATAGTTGTGTTCTGCTATGTAAATGTGGTATATTGTACAAACAAGAGCATATTTGGATATCCTGTCGTTTAAAAATTGAGTTCTTGTATTTTTGGCTATAATAGATGTAATGACCTGTAGTCTATTATTATAATGATAAGAGACTACCCGATATGCTCTAGCTTTTTGTATATATTATTTTGTGGATTATGAGAGCCTAGATGGGACCATTACATCCCCCTATTATATTGCTAGCACGGCACTATGATACTGATTTTTCTGTGAGTTGTGATTGATAGTAATCTTTAGCTTACATTGACAGGTCCTTGGGTCTCTCTGGGAGCTCTGGATGTTTAGAGCGTGATTGGGGATAATGAATAGTTCATTTTTTGTGATAATATGGATAACTATTAGAATTGTGGGTTACGTTTTTGGGATAATGTTAGCCTGGTTGAGCTGCGCCGTTTGCGTACGCAGTTTACGTTGCATTGATGTTTAACCAATGAACTATGAGCCCATAGTGAATAGTGGAGCTGGTCTGTATCCAATCGGAGGAGGACGCCGGAGCACGTGCAGTACAGGATGCACGCTGATTGGCCTAGGACACGATATGGGGGGAACTAGAAGATGATTGGAGCAGAGATCACTATGACAGCTGGAATGCTTCACTGTGATTGGCTGGACCTTTGTTTTACTAAAAAGACACTGTGGACTTGTCGGGCATAGAACACTAATAGATTGTGAAGAGTAATCGAAGGGGGCGATTTGGGTGCTATCAAGGTGCCCTTTCAACTCGGTTTCTTTTGGGGTGTTTTTAAGTATAGTATTTATGTTTTTCTATGAATGGATATGTATGTTTACGATTGGCTGTTGTCAATTAGGGGGTGGTGTTTACACTATTAAAGTGGGGTTTTTGCAATGTGTATTGTGCTTGATAAAGATCTCTTTTGATCGAAACGTCTCAACTGGAGGCGGAATAAATGTGATGCTAATTCACCAACTTGTGAGGCGCTGTCCTTATTTATTCTCTGGTATTTGGACGTGTTCCGAGAAGGACTCCTTGAATGTGACGTGCGCTCTCTTTGGGTAAGGTTGACCCTTTTGCTCCATGAGGTGCTGTGAGTCTAAGTTATGTATGACTAAGTGGTCACAGAGTTGTTCTGAAGCCACTCCTTTGTTATTTTAGCTGTGTGCTTAGGGTCATTGTCTTGTTGGAAGGTGAATCTTTGGCCAAGTCTGAGGTCAAGAGCACTCTGGAAGAGGTTTCCATCCAGGATATCTCTGTACTTGGCCGCATTCATGTTTACTTTGCAACCAGTCGTCCTGTCCTTGCAGCTGAAAAACATCCTCATAGTATGATGCTGCCATCACCATGTTTCACTGTTGGGATTGTATTGGGCAGATGATGAGCAGTGCCTGGTTTTCTCCACACATACCTCTTAGAATTATCACCAAAAAGTTCTATCTTCGTCTCATCAGACCAGAGAATCTTATTTCTCATAGTCTGGGAGTCCTTCATGTGTTTTTTAGCAAACTCTATGCGGGCTTTCATGTCTTGCACTGAGGAGAGGCTTCCGTCGGGCCACTCTGCCATAAAGGCCCCACTGGTGGAGGGCTGCAGTGATAGTTGACTTTGTGGAACTTTCTTCCATCTTCCTACTGCATGTGTGGAGCTCAGCCACAGTGATCTTGGGGTTCTTCTTTACCTCTCTCACCAAGGCTCTTCTCCCACGATTGCTCAGTTTGGCTGGACGACCAGGTTTAGGAAGACTTCTGGTGGTCCCAAACTTAGAAACCTTGAGTACTGCATAAATTCTTTTGTAACCATGGCCAGATGTGTACCTTGCCACAATTCTGTCTCTGAGCTCCTTGGCCAGTTCCTTTGACCTCATGATTCTCATTTGGTCTGGCATGCACTGTGAGCTGTGAGGTCTTATATAGACAGGTGTGTGCCTTTACAAATCAAGTCCTGTCAGTTTAATTAAACACAGCTGGACTCCACTGAAGGAGTAGAACCATCTCAAGGAGGATCACAAGGAAATGGACAACATGTGACTTAAATATGAGTGTCTGAGCAAAGGGTCTGAATACTTATGACCATGTGATATTTCAGTTTTTCTTTTATAACCATTTTGCAAAAATTTCTACATTTCTGGGTTTTTTTCAGTCAAGATGGGGCGCAGAGTGTACATTAATTTGAAAAAAATGAACTTATTTGAATTTACCAAATGGCTGCAATGAAACAGAGTGAAAAATTTAAAGGGGTCTGAATACTTTACTTTCCATACCCACTGTATAACTGTGCCCGCAGTACTGATCAACAGCCGGCTCAAGATTAGTTCAGTCACCGCTCTGTGCATAGTGAGCTGGAGCTATAACTGTGCCTGCGGTACTGATCGACATCCAGCTCTGCATTAGTTCTTTCACCGCTCTGTGCATAGTGAGTGACAGCTATAACTGTCCCCGCGGTACTGATCGACAGCCGCCTCAGCATTACTTCAGTCACCTCTCTGCATAGTGAGCATCAACTATTACTGTGCCCGCAGTACTGATCAACAGCCAGCTCAGCAATAGTTCAGTCACTTCTCCGTGCATAGTGAGCGGCAGCTATAACTTTCCATGCACACTGATTGACAGCCGGCTCAGCATTGGTTCAGTCACCGCTCTGTGCATAGTGGGCAGCAGCTATAACTGTGCCTGCATTAGTTCAGTCATCACTCTGTCAATAGTGAGTGGCAGCTATAACTGTCCTTGCGGCACTGACTGCTGGCTTACAGCTGACGTTCTTTGTGAAGGAATTGTTCACTTTTCCCGTCTTTTCCATCTGGCCCAGACCGACATGACAACTTCTTCCAGCCAGGACTCGCCTGCAGAGATTACAACAGTCACATTTCACTTCTCATATTTCCAGCCCCGTCACCATCTATCCTCAACCTGCACAAACTCCTTATCCTGCTAATACCCCAATACTGAGCCGCTGCTGCCTTATGTGTCCCTATTACTGCACCTGCTCTGTGGAATAGTGTGTCTCTAGATGGTAAAATAACCCACTAGAATATAGTAACGTTGTGTGCAAGTACACTAGAAAACAGTGCCACATTTTGCCCCTAGATATTTAGAAAGTAATTATGACCTGTGTGTCCCTTTGCCAGTCACAGTAACCTAAGTTCCCCTATAACAATAAGTGCCCACTTTACATTTAATAATGTTCAGAGTCTCCCCTTGTACATCTCCCCTATACACAGTATAATGCCCCCTCACTGTATAGTACCACCCACACAGTATACTGACCGCTTAGTAGCCACCAAACTGTTTAATGGCTCCAACACTGTATGATGGCCCCCTCACTGTAATCTTCACATTGTATGATGGCCTCATAGATAGCCTCCATATAGTATAATGCACAAGATAGTTCTCAGTATAGTATAATGCATTCCCTAGAGGCCTCCATATAGTATAATGAACTCCTCATAGGCCTCTATAGTATGATGCATTCCCCATGGTCAGACTCTATTTAGTATAATGCACGGCCCATAGCCAAACCCTATATTGTATAATGCACCCCATAGGCAGACTCTATATTGTATAATGCACCCCCCCATAGGCAGACTCTGTATTATATAATGCACCCCCCATAGGCAGACTCTGTATTATATAATGCACCCCCCCATAGGCAGACTCTGTATTGTATAATGCACCCCCCATAGGCAGACTGTATTGTATAATGCAGCCCCCATAGGCAGACTCTATATTGTATAATGTACCCCCCATAGGCAGCCTCTATATAGTATAATGCACGCCCAAATTGGCAGACTCTATAGTATAATGTACCTCCTCTATAGGCAGACTCTATAATATAATCCACCTCCCCATAGGCAGACTCTATAATATAATGCACCTCCCAATAGGCAGACTCTATAATATAATGCACTCTGTATAGGCAGACTCTATAGTATAATGCAGCCTCCCCCATAGGCAGATTCTGTATATTATAATGCACCCCTCCATAGGCAGACTCCATAGTATGCTGCACTCCCCCATAGGCAGACTATATAGTATAATGCACCTGCATAGGCAGACTCTATAGTATAATGCACCTCCCCATAGGCAGACTATAATATAATGCACCTCCCCATAGGCAGACTCTATAATATAATGCACCTCCTCCATAGGCAGACTCTATAGTATAATGCAGCCCCCCCATAGGCAGACTCTATAGTATAATGCAACCCCCATAAGCAGATTCTATAGTATAATTCACCTCCCCCATAGGCAGACTCTATATTGTATAATTCACCCCCATAGGCAGACTCTATAGTATAATGCAGCCCCCCCCCCATAGGCAGACTATAGTATAATGCAGCCCCACCCATAGGCAGACTATAGTATAATGCAGCCCCCCATAGGCAGACTCTATAGTATAATGCAGCCCCCCCATAGGCAGACTCTATAGTATAATGCACCCCCCCCCCATAGGCAGACTATAGTATAATGCAGCCCCCCATAGGCAGACTCTATAGTATAATGCAGCCCCCCGCCATAGGCAGACTCTATAGTATAATGTCGCCTCCCCCATAGGCAGACTCTGTAGTATAATGCAGACTCTATAGTATATTGCAGCCTCCCCCATAGGCAGATTCTGTATATTATAATGCACCCCTCCATAGGCAGACTCCATAGTATGTTGCACTCCCCCATAGGCAGACTATATAGTATAATGCACCCGCATAGGCAGACTCTATAGTATAATGCACCCCATAAAAACAATAAATACTCACATCTCCTCCTGGTTTCTCCAATGCTCTGAGCGCCCGCACATCTCCAGACAGCGGGCACCGAGTAATGATGTCATTGCGCTCACTTACAGTGGTTGCGTCAGGGACGTCAGACGCTGAGCGGGAGCTTGTCGCTCCCACTTACGTCAATGCGATCAACTGTGTCGGCCAATACAGTTTGAACTTGCGATGACGGACGGGAGCCATCAGTGCTCAGCGGCCCCATAGTGGCCAGGTGACACTGCAGGGAGATCGATTCTCCCTGCTGTACCATAAAGTATAACTGTATAAGTGCTCTGTGCACGCCGATATAGGTACAGGAACGTAGCTCTGGGTGGGCCCCTTCAGAGCGCAAGGCCCGTGGCAACCGCCCCCTCTGCTCCCCCTGTAGCTACACTACTGAACCTGCAGGTTAGTAGCGGTTTTTCTTGTGACTGGTTCCCTTTAAACACGTGCACATGTCTAATTTGAAGCGCAGCTGCAGGTAGATAATGAAGTTATATTCTCCCTGCAGCCGTTCTTTTTTCCTGTCGAGTTGGTACTGCTTGTGCTTTTGTTACATGCAGGCTGGACTGCTTTTATAATGTGACAAGTTCCTTCTCAGGTTAACAGGAGTCCATAAATGTAAGTGCCCAATTCCTAAGGCTAATTCCAATGACTGTACAGTGTCCATATTTTCTCATTTGTATGATGACCACAAGTACCAGATGGACCGACAGCCTCCTGGATGGAGAGTTTGGGTTACAAGGACCACAGTCTAGCAAATTATTACGGCAGCATAAGAAAATACAGCTGTTCCAAGGTCATGTGAATTATCCCTCACTTTGCGTTACTCTGAAGCGCGTATAGAATTGCATATATTCTCTACCCGTCCTATCCACACCTGTTTATCAGGCTCAAAGTTTAGAGTAATGCAGCTGTCAGGAGCCTAATGGTAGCAGCTGCTCAGAGCCTCTTGTGTCCAGCAAGGTCTGGCTAACAAGTTTTAGAGATGAAACGTGCAACAACTGATTGAAATCCACTGGTGTCATGCGCCAAGTGGCGATGTCCTCGCTGGTGTAAGTACACTCTGTACTTTTCTATCCAGTATAAAAAGTAAATGTTCTGTCAGGATGAGATCTTCCATCATGCATCATTACACTATAGGTAGAAGACACATTTCTCTATATACTGCTCCGCCATGTGTCGCTGTAGATAGGATTCATTCTTCTTTACAGGATCTTCTGCCATTTGTTAATGTAGATAAGGAGCACTTTTCACTGTGGGATCCTCCTTCATGTGTCATTGTAGGCAGGGGAAACTGCTTTATAGACTTTTTCTGCTGTGTGTCACTGTAAGTAGGGTGTGCTTTTCTCACTAGCCTTCTCCATGTATCACTGTAGATAAGGAGCACTCTTCCCTATGGGGTATTACTTCCAAGGATAGATGGGTTAGAACATACCCTACATCTCAGGAAAGATGGGTTGTATCGTACACTACAGCGGAGGATAGATGGGTTATATTGTATGCTACAGCGGAGGATATATGGGTTATATCGTGGACTAGATAGGTTATATCTTACACTACAGCAGAGGCTAGATGGGTTATATTGTACGCTACAGCAGAGGATAGACGGGTTATATCATATGCTACAGCGGAGGATAGATGGGTTATATCGTACGCTACAGCAGAGGATAGACGGGTTATATCATATGCTACAGTGGAGGATAGATGGGTTATATTGTATGCTACAGCGGAGGATATATGGGTTATATCGTGGACTAGATAGGTTATATCTTACACTACAGCAGAGGCTAGATGGGTTATATTGTACGCTACAGCAGAGGATAGACGGGTTATATCATATGCTACAGCGGAGGATAGATGGGTTATATCGTACGCTACAGCAGAGGATAGACGGGTTATATCATATGCTACAGTGGAGGATAGATGGGTTATATTGTGCACTACAGTGGAGGATAGATGGGTTATATCGTACGCTACAACGGAGGATAGATTGGTTATATAGTACACTACAGCAGAGGATAGATGGGCTATATCAAACTTTGTGTTACAGATTAGTTTCAAAAAGCATGCGAGCAATAGTAAGTGGAGAAAACGAGGTGATTATTGTCATAAAATTTGTGGATATGTGATTAGAGACATCCTTAAAGTTTAAGGGCTTGAGCCCTACAAATGCATGATTTTGCAGCTAGGGGCTATTTTGCCTGCTGCCTGTTTTTGCTTTTTTCACTTTCATTTAGTAGATCTATTTTCTCTGGGCAATATGAGGATTTATTTTTCAGTTTAATGTTGCAGTGTAGTATATAGCATACATGTGTCAGAATGGAAGGTGTTTTTCCCTTCTTTTTTTTTCCCTTCCTCCTTTACAAACTAAACGGCAGTCGTGTCTGGAACATAGCTTTTATTAGAGTAAACTCATGTCATCCAGACAGGAAGGAAGGAAGGACAAAACTTTGTTCTGAGGTTATTTTCTTGTGTATCACATGTGTTTCTCATGGTTCTATTTTGTGGTTAGCTAGCCCTTGTAATATATGGCCACCACATGAAATTAAAGTCTTTGTCCTGCTGAAGCCCATAGTGGCATCAGGCAACAGTGACATACATGACTCTTGAAGCAGATTTCATGAGATTTCACAATACAAATTGTATTCATTACTAAATCAATCTCATCGTTCTGATGAGAATGCTGCATTTACATTGAAATTCCTTGTCAGAATGGCTGTATAATCCTTTCCGACAGTTTAAGGCTACTTTCACACTTGCGTTTTTTAGCGCTGCGCATCGTGCGCTATTGGTCGCATGCGCAATGTTCCCCTATCATTAACATGGCGGGCGCAGTGTCTTGCGCTTGCACGCGCTCATTAGCGTTTGGCGTGCGCTGCGCATTTTCCAGGTGTGCGCCCAGACGCGCTAGACGCTACATGTTGCATTTTTTTTTCCGGCACACCTATTATAAAATGCGCGTGCGCACGCTATGCGCAAAAAAATAACATTGGCGTCTATGTGGGCGCTGGCGTGCGCGTACCTTTGCGATTGTCAGCGCTTGTGCGCGCAAGCGATTTTTTAGTAAACATTGTCTAGACACTTGTCCAATGACCCCCTAGACGAGATACATTGTTTGTGAGGAGTCTAGATAAAAGTAGTATAGATTAAAGGAAGGTGTCAGTGCCACACAGACCCCTACACAGACTGCCTGGAGACTGCATGCTGATAAGACCTGAAGATACAGCCTGGATCCCTATAAAAAGGCCTGCAAACAGCGTGCACCAAACTACACTGCCTGTAGACTGGAGCTGGACACTGGACGATCCATCTTGGACCACAACAGCCTGGATATTGCCTGGAGACACTGTGCCTGGACTCAAGAGCGATCCAAAGTGCAAGAATGTGAGTATTCTTTAAACAAAGGACAGGCTGTCCTTATAATGTAATATGTGCTCATGTAATTTTTTATTTTTTTTGCAGCATGTCTTCTGGATCAGAATATTCCCCATCCCGGCAAGAACTGGCCGAAGCAGAGCATGATGTGAGTATCTTCCTGCCTTTGGGTAAGTATAGCTGCAGAATCTACAAATGTCTAAAATTTGTGTTTCTTTTTCAGACATCATCGTCGGACACGGGCATTGAGGAGTCTCAGCAGGAGCAGTCGCAGCCGAGTCAAGTCCCGGTGGCGAGACGGAATGTAAGTATATAGCCTTTGAATGTCTATTTATTTTCTACTCCTATTGTTCTTTTATTTTTAAAAAATATACAAGATTGTAATTTTTTATTTTGGTTCTTCTAGGTTCCACAACGGGGGACGACCTGTATATGGATAATGAGGCCCTCATCTGCCAGGTCCATGAGCGTGTCCCGTTGTGGGACAGCCGTGATCCGCAGTACAAGGACAATGTGGTGACCCGGCGGCTATGGAACGAGGTGGCCGCAGCGTTGATGGATGGCTGGGACAGCGCCTCTCCAAACCTCAAAAAGGCGTTTAGTAAGTATTTTCATTATCTGTAATGCTGCACTCACTGTTGTTCCTGAGGCCACTGATGGGTTTACTGGCAGATATATTCTGCCAGTAAACCCAACAGTGCCCTATGGTTCAACACTGACTGCCCTGTGTATGCTCTTGCAATGTGTTCTGCATTCTACTGTTTTTTTTATGCTACACTCACTGTTGTTCCTGAGGCCACTGATGGGTTTACTGGCAGATATATTCTGCCAGTAAACCCAACAGTGCCCTATGGTTCAACACTGACTGCCCTGTGTATGCTATTGCAATGTGTTCTGCATTCTACTGTTTTTTTTATGCTACACTCACTGTTGTTCCTGAGGCCACTGATGGGTTTACTGGCAGATATATTCTGCCAGTAAACCCAACAGTGCCCTATGGTTCAACACTGACTGCCCTGTGTATGCTCTTGCAATGTGTTCTGCATTCTACTGTTTTTTTTATGCTGCACTCACTGTTGTT
>JARQOD010000003.1:403932794-404023331 GCA_033576555.1 Oophaga sylvatica
GGGATCACCGTCCTGGCCCACCAGGCCACCTGACAATCCAGACCCTCAGAAGGTCGTTAGCTTCCCCCAACGCAGTGCCGTCGCAGACACCTCGCCTCTTCATGCGCTATTCAGGACGTCCATCCCAGGACCGTCCAACACGCAGACCTCCAGAATCTCCTCACAGTCTCAGCCAGACTACCCTCTCTCACGCTTCCGCTGCGCCGTCTTCGTGGACCCTCCGATCCACAGCAACCTTCTTAACCCCGCCGGGTTACAGCCAGACGCTTGTCACCATCGTAACCCGCCGAGTTACAGCCAGACGTCTTCACTGTTTATTTGTCCTTCTTTTCACCCAGGACATAAACTGGTATGCACAAGAAAAAACCATACGAAAAACCAGCCTGACCTCACTGCGTATGCCCGCATTCAATCCACCAATTGTAGGGATTTGCTCTGGTAGGCAGTGGCCGGGCCGCAGTAATGAGGCAACACACAGGCTTTAAGTCCAAAAATCACTGGTTTACGGTCACTTTAACCCCTTAACGACCAAGCCATTTTGTAGGTTAAAGACCAGGCCAATTTTTACATTTCTGACCACTGTCTCTTTATGAGGTTATAACTCTGGAACGCTTCAGCGGATCTTGGCGATTCTGAGTTTGTTTTCTCGAGACGTATTGTACTTCATGATAGTGGTAAAATTTCTTCAATATAACTTGCGTTTATTTATGAAAAAAACGGAATATGGCAAAAATTTTGAAAATTTTGCAATTTTCAAACTTTTAATTTTTTATGCCATTAAATCAGAGAGATATGTACAAAAATTAGTTAATAAATAACATTTCCCACATGTCTACTTTACATCAGCACAATTTTGGAACCAAAATTTTTTTTTGTTAGGAAGTTATAAGTGTTAAAAGTTGACCAGCAATTTCTCATTTTTCCAACAAAATTTACAAAATCATTTTTTTTTAGGGGCCACCTCACATTTGAAGTGAATTTGAGGGGTCAATATGACAGAAAATACCCAAAAGTGACACCATTCTAAAAACTGCACCCCCAACGTGTTCAAAGCCACATTCAAGAAGTTTATTAACCCTTTAGGTACTTCACAAGAATTGAAGCAATGTGGAAGGAAAAAATTAACATTTAACTTTCTTTCCCAAAATTTTTCTTTCGACACAATTTTTTAAAATTTTGTCAAGGGTATCAGTAGAAAATGAACCACAATATTTGTTGTACAATTTCTCCTGAGTACATCGATACCCCATATGTGGGGGTAAACCACTATTTGGGTGCATGGCAGAGCTCGGAAGGGAAGCAGCGCCATTTGACTTTTTTGGCTGGAATTGAGATTGGACGCCATGTCGCATTTGGAGAGTCCTTGTGTGCCTAAACAGTGGAAACCCCCCACAAGTGACCCCATTTTGGAAACTAGACCCCCCAAGTAACTTATCTAAATGTGTAGTGAGAGCTTTGAACCCCAAGGGCTTCACAGAAGGTTATAACGTAGAGCCGTAAAATTAAAAAATCATTTTTTTTTTCCACAAAAATGATCTTTTCATCCCAATTTTTATTTTCCAAAGGATAAAAGGCCCCCAAAAGTTATTGTGCAATTAGTCCTGAGTACGCTGATACCCCATATGTGAGGGTAAACCACTATTTGGGTGCATGGCAGAGCTCGGAAGGGAAGCAGCGCATTTGACTTTTTTGGCTGGAATTGAGATTGGACGCCATGTCGTATTTGGAGAGCCCCTGTGTGCCTAAACAGTGGATACCCCCCACAAGTAACCCCATTTTGGAAACTAGACCCCCCAAGGAACTTATCTAGATGTGTGGTGAGAGCTTTGAACCCCAAGGGCTTCACAGAAGGTTATAACGTAGAGCTGTAAAATTAAAAAATCATATTTTTCCACTAAAATGATCTTTCCACCCCAATTTTTATTTCCCAAAGGGTAAAAGGACCCCAAAAGTTATTGTGCAATTTGTCCTGAGTACGCTGATACCCCATATGTGGGGGTAAACCACTATTTGGGCGCATGGCAGAGCTTGGAAGGGAAGCAGCGCCATTTGACTTTTTTGGCTGGAATTGAGATTGGACGCCATGTCGCATTTGGAGAGTCCCTGTGTGCCTTAACAGTGGAAACCCCCCACAAGTGACCCCATTTTGGAAACTAGACCCCCCAAGGAACTTATCTAGATGTGTGATGAAAGCTTTGAACCCCCAAGGGCTTCACAGAAGGTTATAACGTAGAGCAGTAAAATTAAAAAATCATATCTTTTCCACAAAAATGATTTTTCCACCCCCAATTGTTATTTTCCAAAGGGTAACAGGACCCCAAAAGTTATTGTGCAATTTGTCCTGAGTATGCTGATACCCCATATGTGGGGGTAAACCACTATTTTGACGCATGGCAGAGCTGGAAAGGGAAGTAGCGCCTTTTTCAAATGCAGATTTTGATGGAATGGTCTGCGGGTGTCATGTCACTTTTGGAGAGCCCCTGATGTGCCTAAACAGTATAAAACCCCCACAAGTGACTCCATTTTGGAAACTAGACCCCCCAAGGAACTTATCTAGATGTGTGGTGAGCACTTTGAACCCCCAAGTGCTTCACAGAAGTTTATAACGTAGAGCCGTGAAAATAAAAATATCATATTTTTTTCCACAAAATAATCTTTTTGCCCCCAAATTTTTATTTTTTATAAGGGTAACAGGAGAAATAGGACCCCAAAAGCTATTGTGCAATTTGTCCTGAGTACGCTGATATCCCATATGTGGGGGGGAACCACTATTTTGACGCATGGCAGAGCTCGGAAGGGAAGGAGCACCGTTTTTAAATGCAGACTTTGATGGAATGGTCTGCGGGTGTCATGTCGCGCTTGGAGAGCCCCTGATGTGCCTAAACAGTAGAAACCCCCCACAAATGACCCCATTTTGCAAACTAGACCCCCAAGGAACTTATCTAGATGTGTGGTCAGCACTTTGAACCCCAAGGGCTTCACAGAAGTTTATAATGTAGAGCCGTGAAAATAAAAAAATCATATTTTTTTCCACAAAAATTACCTTTTTGCCCCAAATTTTTATTTTTCTAAGGGTAACAGGAGAAATAGGACCCCAAAAGCTATTGTGCATTTTGTCCTGAGTACGCTGATACCCCATATGTGGGGGGAACCACTGTGATCGCCTTACTGCGATCTTTGGGAGGCACAATGAACAAATCCACAAAAGGTGAAGAATTGGTTTTCTTTTTTACGCCGTTCTTCGTGCGGTATTAGTGATTAGGCGACTTTATTCCTCGGATCGGTGCGATTACAGCGATACCAGATTTACATCCTTTTTTCATGTTTAGCTTCTGTCACACACTAAAAGATGCTTTTTCTTGGAATAATTTTTTGTAAGAAATTTTTGCATCGAGGTATTTTGAGAGCTATAATTTTCCATATTTCGGCCGACAGAGTTATCTGTGGGCTTATTTATTGCGGGACGAGCTGACGTTTTTATTGGTACCATATTCAGGCACATAACGTTTTTTGATCGTTTCCTATTCCGATTTTTGTGGAATCAAAATGAACAAAACCAGCAATTCAGGAATTGTTTTTTTTTTTTTTTTTTTTTTTTCCTCCGTTCCGTGTGTAGTAAAATTGATAAAGCAGCTTTATTCTTCGGGTCACTACGGTTACGGCGATTCCTCATTTATATATTTTTTTTTATGTTTTGGCGTTTTTTACACAATAAAAAATTTTATAGAAAAAATAATTATTTTTGCATCAGTTTATTCCGCCAGCTATAACTTTTTTATTTTTTCGCTGATGATGCTGTATAGCGGCTTGTTTTTTGCGGGACAAGATGACGTTTTCAGCGTACCATGATTATTTATATCTGACTTTTGATCGCGTGTTATTGCACTTTTTCCAAGCGGTATAATGATACCGCTTGGAAAAAGTATAATTTACTACTTTTTTGTGTTTTTTTTTTTACGGCTTTCACTGAAGGGGTTTACTAGGGTTACGCTTTTATAGATGGGATTTTTACGGACGTGGCGATATCTAACATGTTTATGTTTTTTGTTTTTATTTTTTTATTACATAAAAATGTGTATTTTTTAGGGGATTTTTTTTAAATTATTTTTTAATATTTTTTTACAATTTTTTTAAAATTCACTTTTTTTACTTTTTATTGCAGTTACAATGCATTGCAATGCTCTGGCATTGCAATGCATTGCAACTATAGTGGAAGCTGCTGTGACAATGATCACAGCAGCTTCCCGTAGCTAAATGACCCGGAGGTTGTCATGACAACCCCCGGGTCATCAAGGCAGAGATCGGGCCCTGCAAATACATTGCAGGGTGGCTATCTGAGGCAGAGGGAGCTCCCGACCCTCTGCCTCCCCCCCTGAGCTCTGCGATCGCACTCGATCGCAGCAGTCAGGGGGTTAACAGCCAGGGGCGGTGGGGGCTCCGCTCCTGGCTGTCAGTGCAGGAAGCCTGGCCACTGCAGCGCCGGCTCCTGCACTGATCGCGCTGGAGAAGCTGAAATTTCAGCTTCTCCTGCACGATCGCTGCTGTGTTTGGTCAGTCAGATTGACTGACCAAGCACAGCGCTGTAGGTGCGGGGACCGACGGCAAAGGTCCCCGCACCGCTTGCCGTGCCTGTCAGCTGTCTGTGACAGCTGTCGGCACTGATCTACCACTGCGTGTTTACACGCAGTGGTAGATCAAAGCCATGACGTGCAGAGTCCGTCCTGGTGCCGGAACTGACACCTTGCCATGACGGACTCTGCACGTCAGTGGACATTAAGGGGTTAAACACCAGGCAACTGAAGCATAACAGAACGTAAATACACTCCAGCTTGGAGAACCACTGTTCCCAGACTCACCCTTGCATGGGACGGGCTTGACTAAGGCTACTTTCACACATCCGTCTTTTTGTATCAGGCATGATCCGTCCTATGCCTGAAGGGACGAATCCGGCGCTGAAACAAAAAAACTGATGTAACGGATCCGGTTTTTTGCTGGATCCGACCTGAACTTTTGAACCCAGAAAAAGAGGGTTTCTGATGCCCGGAGACAGTGGAAAAAGTAGTAGTAGTAATAGTAGTCGTCCTCGATTTCTTTGCCGGATTACACAAAAGTCTGATCCGGTTCCATTGAATTCTATTGTTTCTGGCCGCCTGATGCGCCACTTCAGGCAACTCCGGCAGCAAGCGTCTTGTCCGGCCGCCGGAATGTACAATTCCGACGGATCCGGCCAAAAACGGATGCAACGCAGTGACATCAGGCGCGATCCGGCGCTAATGTAAGTCAATGCTAAAAAAAAAAACGCATCCGGTACCGGATCCGTTTTTTTAGAAACACGCCGGATCGCGCCTGATTCAAAAAACCTGATGTGTGAAAGCAGCCTAAGCGGCTGCAGGTCAGCAGTGACCGCCAGGTGCCATTTCCCAGGTGGTCTGGAATCTGCTTGCTTGAGCTTGCTGACACACTGTACCAAAAACCATGGCTACAGGCTGGCTCCAGCCAAGCTCCTTCTCTTCCTTGCAATACGCTCCGTAGGTGTCTTCCCAGACCTCCTTCCACTGGCCTAACCTAGCCAGTACTGATCTCCTTACCAAACACACAGTTTCCATTCAATATCCCTCAACCACACCCATAGGTGCATTACACATCACCTGAGCTGCTCACGTGACTATGACCTCATCACAGGTCCTTGCTCACGTGACTATGACCTTATCACAGGTCCTTGTCTTCAGGGAAAATCCCAGCCAAACTTTAGTCTGCTGGGAGAAATATATCTCCCATCCAGCAAGACCCCCTTTGGTGTACCACAGTGGTCATACATTGTCAAATTTCTAAAACTTAATATGGACAAAACAGAATTCATCATCTTTCCCCCATCTCACTCGACCCACCCTAACGGACCTATTCATTAGAGTAAACGGCTGCTCACTCTCCCCAGTCCCACAAGCTCGCTGCCTCAAGGTAATCCTTGACTCTGATTTCTCTTTCAAACGACATATCCCAGCCCTTTCTACTCCCTGCCGACTTCAACTCAAAAATATTTCACAGATCTGTACATTCCTCAACCAAGAAACTCATCATCTCCTGCCTTGACTACTGCAACCTCCTGCTCTGTGGCCTCCCCTCTAACACTTTCGCACCCTCCAGTCTATTCTAAACTCTGCTGCTTGACTAATCCACCTGTCCCCCGCTCCCCGCTATTCCCCGGCCTCTCCCCTCTGTTAATCCCTGCACTGGCTCCCTATTACCCAAAGACTCCAGTTCAAAATCCTAACCATGACATACAAAGCCATCCACAACCTGTGTCCTCCATACATCTGTGACCTCGTCTCGGTACTGCACGCAACCGCCGATCCTCACAAGATCTTCTATACACCCCTCTTATCTCCTCTTCCCAGCTTTCTCACACGCATCCCCCCTACTCTGGAACTCTCTACCACAACATATCAGACTCTCGCTTACCGTGGAAACCTTCAAAAAGAACCTGAAGACCCACCTCTTCCGACAAGCCTACAACCTGCAGCAAATGCCAATCCACCAAACCGCTGCACAACCAGCTCTACCCTCACCTGCATCTTTTTCTCCACTTCCTCAGAAACTTTCTTGCCACACTTGATTCTAGGTAAGGCTAAGATCACGTTCCCATTTAAGCTTTCGAGCTTGTTTGACCATTCGTTCAGAGACACCGAATTCGTCTGATATAGCCTTAATGGACCAACTTTTAGGTGCCAATGTCAAGATTTGGACCTTTTCTGCCCGACTGGACACCTGCAGCTTTTGCTTCAAATCTGCCAAAAGGTGATTGTAATCCAGACACATTTTGCACTGTGCTGTTTTTGTTTGCTCAATGTCTTTCGGCTCAAGCCCTCCAATTGAAGCAATCTTGCTAGAAAATGCATTAATAAATTTTATGCATCCTCATGGACCAGGTAGCTTCTTTCACTGGCCTGTGAGAAATGATACATGCTGGATTCCCGAGCAGTCAATCATTGCAATAATTCCAGCACAGCTGCAACAGCAATGGGCCGACAATACAGCTTCTCTGAACCGATTATGTTGCAAATTCAGCAACAATTCCAGACCACTTAGACTGAACATTATGGCTTGGGAACCAACAAAAGATACCCAATATTAGGCTTGGGATCCTAGGCAAAGACACCCACCCTCAGGCTTCGGAACCTGCGATAAAGAGACCGCCCACGGCTGGCCTTGCACGGCTATCGGCCATGGCTCCTAGGCGATGGGGCTGCCAATTCTCGAAAGACAGCATTATTACAATTCTTAATAGGATTATAATACCAATTCTTAGGGAATTGGTTGTGGTATAACCACCATGGACCAACGCAAGGGTTTGAATAGTGCAGTTACCATTCATTGCTTATTAATAAATAACCCCATGTTCAGTGGCATTTTTCTTTTCTTAAACTGAGAGACTCCAAAAAAAACAACAATGATCCTTGTAGAGAAAAATGTGCTCTTTCTAATGATATCAGAATTAATATATTTTAGGGGTACCCTTTTTGAGAAATTTGACCTAAAAATAGGTAAAATTCGTTTTTTTTAAGTTTTTCATCATATGTGGGTGTGAATATTTCCACAAATACATATGGTTTGACCGTGATATTGCAGCAATGCAAAGTCATGTAGATGTTTGGTGTACAGGGCAAAGCACCAGTTACTATTGGTTTTTGGTCTTGAGTTATATATGGGTTTGGCATAAATTTTATGCAACGCGTTTTACAAGCTACTTTGACACAAAATTGCGGCCGAAATATTGTTTTGTCATAGCCGGTAATAATTTTATCGTGTTTAGCAGCAAAAGTTGAGCTAGTATGCCAAATTTCAGCATCATAGCCAGTATAGAACTCTAATGGCTATGTGCCAAAGTTTGCAAAATCCTCTTAGCTGAAGCCGCAGGCTTGGTGGAACCTCCAGTGAAAGGTCAACAGTGCCCAATGTATTTGAGATCTGGCCCTAAAAATTTACAGAACCTCTTTTTAAACATACATGTACATCCTTATAAATTTTCAGCAAAATCGGAGAAGGTCGAGTGGGGACCACTGGTCCACTTGACATGGTATGACTCCTGTATTTACTTAGCAAAATCCTGCTGACAGGTTCCCTTTAAACTCTTAGCGTATAATGTTTCTGGACTGGAACAGATTTACATTTTGGACCATAATTGGGTGGTAAGATCAGTGGTTAAAACTATATTATTCTCTCCAACAGAGTAGACAGAGTTAATGCTGCCTGTCTTCTGTCATTCGCCTGACTGCGTCATTACATGTACTACACAGTAGTAATTTATTGATAAAGTGCAGACAGCATTTCATATTGGTGAGGAAATACAGTCCACAGTATCATGTTTGATGATCTCCAGCATCTTCAGGACTTCTGGGGCTGTAGCATAGGAATGTCATTCAGCGGAGATTCTAAAGCCCCAGTAGGTCGGTGACCCCAACCTTCTACAGCCCAGCTGTGCGGACTACCTTGCTGTAGGACTTTTCATTCTCTGTTTTCAGAAGGAAGGTTGTATCAGCCGATTTGAGGACATTCTGAGTTCCTTGTTCACAGTTTGTGCTTCCATGCAGATATTGGATTACAGTAAAATATTTTTTTTTACTTCAACCAGCTCCTGATGTGTTTTTAATTTTTTTTTACCTTCCAGGTTGCACAGTGATCGCTGTAGACTTGTATTCCTCCAACACAAATCCAGAAGTGCAAGAATTTCAGAGTAAGAATCTAACTCCTGAATCACAGCCAGATTATTCAGAGGAATCAAAAATGTGTCCTCACCAGACTAGTTCAGTCTGTGTACGAGTCTGCTCCTGCCCTCGCTCCGTCTGTGTTCGTGTCTGCTCCTGCCCTCGCTCCGTCTGTGTACGGGTCTGCTCCTGCCCTCGCTCTGTCTGTGTACGAGTCTGCTCCTGCCCTCGCTCGGTCTGTGTACGGGTCTGCTTCTGCCCTCACTCGGTCTGTGTACGGGTCTGCTCCTGCCCTCGCTCGGTCTGTGTACAGGTCTGCTCCTGCCCTCGCTCTGTCTGTGTACGGGTCTGCTCCTGCCCTCGCTCCGTCTGTGTACGAGTCTGCTCCTGCCCTCGCTCGGTCTGTGTACGGGTCTGCTCCTGCCCTCGCTCGGTCTGTGTACGGGTCTGCTCTTGCCCTCACTCCGTCTGTGTACGGGTTTGCTCCTGCCCTCGCTCGGTTTGTGTACGGGTTTGCTCCTGCCCTCGCTCGGTCTGTGTACGAGTCTGCTCCTGCCCTCGCTCCATCTGTGTACGGGTCTGCTCCTGCCCTCGCTCCGTCTGTGTACGGGTCTGCTCCTGCCCTCGCTCTGTCTGTGTACGGGTTTGCTCCTGCCCTCGCTCCGTCTGTGTACGAGTCTGCTCCTGCCCTCGCTCGGTCTGTGTACGGGTCTGCTCCTGCCCTCGCTCGGTCTGTGTACGGGTCTGCTCCTGCCCTCGCTCGGTCTGTGTACGGGTCTGCTCCTGCCCTCGCTCGGTCTGTGTACGGGTCTGCTCCTGCCCTCGCTCGGTCTGTGTACGGGTCTGCTCCTGCCCTCGCTCCGTCTGTGTACGGGTTTGCTCCTGCCCTCGCTCGGTCTGTGTACGGGTCTGCTCCTGCCCTCGCTCCGTCTGTGTACGGGTCTGCTCCTGCCCTCGCTCCGTCTGTGTACGGGTTTGCTCCTGCCCTCGCTCCGTCTGTGTACGGGTCTGCTCCTGCCCTCGCTCTGTCTGTGTACGAGTCTGCTGATGCCCTCGCTCGGTCTGTGTACGGGTCTGCTCCTGCCCTCGCTCGGTCTGTGTACGGGTCTGCTCCTGCCCTCGCTCGGTCTGTGTATGGGTCTGCTCCTGCCCTCGCTCGGTCTGTGTACGGGTCTGCTCCTGCCCTCGCTCCGTCTGTGTACGGGTTTGCTCCTGCCCTCGCTCGGTCTGTGTACGGGTCTGCTCCTGCCCTCGCTCGGTCTGTGTACGGGTTTGCTCCTGCCCTCGCTCGGTTTGTGTACGGGTCTGCTCCTGCCCTCGCTCGGTCTGTGTACGGGTCTGCTCCTGCCCTCGCTCGGTCTGTGTACGGGTCTGCTCCTGCCCTCGCTCTGTCTATGTACGGGTCTGCTCCTGCCCTCGCTCGGTCTGTGTACAGGTCTGCACCTACTCTTAACTTGGTCTGTAGACTCATCCTGCACCATTTCGTTAGAGATCCTTTTTTCTCTTGGATTTGGTGTCTGTATCTGAGGTAAAATAATAGAAGTCACTAACAATAAAGGTGGGTTAGTTGTTAAATATGATGATCAAACATAGACATGCTGCTGAAAACTTTCTCTTTCTGCAGGGGTGGAACTGTCTTGTCAAATCAAACAAACATATACTGAGAATCCACGCATTGAGTGGAAGAAGATTCGGAATGGCGACACGTCTTACGTCTATTTTCATGGTGTGATTCAAGGTTAGTGTGTGCAATGTTCCACTGGTTTCTACGTTTCCATATTTGCAGGGTCTCTCTTGTTACGTCCTGGATTGGTTTGATAAGCTCATTCAATGCTGATGCACACGCTGAGATTCTCACCCCACTCTCAGCATAAACACTAAGATTTTTCTAATTTATTAGGAGATTTGAAAATCGGGCTGAAATCAAGGATGGGATTTCCCTGGTTATTTATAATGCTACACGAACAGACAATGGGAAATATCGCTGTGAAGTGGCTGCAGCTGATGACCCGAAGAGGTTTGCAGAAATCTCTATCAACCTAACAGTGACAGGTGAGAAGCCTACATGAGACACGTTGTGGCCGAGACTTCCGCATTATGGTTATTGTAGTCTGAAATGATGGCAATGAGTCAACCTGGATCATTGGAGTAATTGTCACTTTCCCATTGCTTTGGTTAATTATCTACATAACCATTTCACAACTTCAACAGGGGGATACACCCCTCTGACCGCATATGTAGAGTCCCTGGAGGAAGGATGCATCGTAATGACTCTTCTGACTGATCACATACGTACAGCGTCACTGGGGAAAGGATACAGCGTAATCACCCCTGTGATGAACCCTCACATCGCTGCCCTGCCTGATGTCACTATTACGTCAAACGTAATGCGGTCTCCCCACTTCCACCAACCTGATGTTCCTCATTACCTGGGGACATGTAAGGTCACCTTGGTACAGTTTTACAAAGACGCCCTCTGTCCACATGGGCCCAGGTAGGCACAGGGCGTGAGAGGCTGTGGTCCATGTAGTCACCGACTGTGCACCACAATCGCTCACAACCCTGACAGAGAGACCCCTTTCACTAGCACTAGTGAAACAAAGCACTGTCAGCTGAGTAGGACTGCCACGAGTTCCTTGTTTGATATAAGCCTGATCTGTTAACAGGATTATATCGGGACCGAGAAATGGACGTGTGGATCACGATAAAACAGCATCCCAAGGTTAAATTATATATAACCCTTAAGGGCCCACTAGACAGTACACTATACACACATAGTTATGCATATACAGTGGCAGATATGCAAATACAATAGTGGTACGACAAAAGACAAGCAGATGGATCACGTAAATTACCGGGTTGATGTTTGAACATGTATGCGCTGGGGCACAGGGGGCATGGACTGCCAGCTGGTTCCTAGGTCCTTCACATCACGTTACCCTCCTTTTGAAGTAGACAGCAGGCAAACCAGAGACCGACCATATGGCCTTAAGGGTATGCCACACTAAACAACATCGCTAACGGGATCGCTAAAAAACGTCACTATTTAGCGATCCCGTTAGCGATGTTGTTGTGTGCGGCATCTGCCAGCGACGAGCTTCCTGCTGTGATCTCGCTCGTCGCTGGAATCGTTCCGGACCCTATTTTCGTCACTGGCGCCCCGCTGGTAAGTAATCGCTGAGTGTGGCACCTTTTTTAGCGATTTAGCGGTACTTTTGTACCGCTAAAGTCGTTAAGGAGATCGCTAACCGCGATAGCGTCCTAACGACATCGCTAAAATAGGTAGCTACTAGCGATATAGAAACAATCCCGCTAGCGATCTCATTAGTATGCGACGCTAACGAGATCGCTAGCGGGATTGTGTAGTGTGGCAGTACCTTTACACTAGCCTTTATCCCCTTTGGGTCACAACCAACCTCCTGCCCTCTGGGCTAAACCTAAATCCTCTCCCCTTCCCTCTGGCAGCCAAAAATCCAAAACCGAAGATGAGTCATAACTCTTTAATGGATGGTCCTAGAGAGGCTGCTTTGGTACCATCTGATCCAGCCGAGCCCCTGCTGAGCGTTGAGACTAAACACATCTTTGCTATCTGGTTCCTATTAGCCATTCTACGTATATTCTCTCCCTGGGGTGTTAGAACGGATTGAGACCCTGGGAGGTGTTCGGTCCATTCCAGAAATCACGAAAATGTACACTATGTACCACTAGGGTGCTTGGTATCTGTATAACTCCTTATGCAATTATGTTTCTAGAATGTTCTTTGGCAGCTCCAGCATGACTCTGTATTGCAAGCAAGCCTTTGTCCTGCTCTGGGCAGGCTGACTCAAGGTGTAAGATCTGTCACTAACAGCCTTTTGAGCCTTGACCACTCTGCTGAGCTAGTTGTTCTCATACAGCTGCACGCTGAAGGAGGCTTTATAATCCCATGCCAGATAGGATACAAATGATTGATGACATGAAATTATATCTCCCATATTCTTCACACCTCCCCCCCTTTAGAGGGTGCGAGGGGCAGCACTTTACGGTGTTCCACCACGAACCCGCCCACAACATGCCCTCGTTGGGATAACCACTCAGCATTATCGGGGTCACAGCCCGCAAGGTTCTGGCTTAACAACCTCCCATACATTCCGGATATGGTGTTTAACTAGCTGAAGGGATCGTTGTCCATTTCCACAGTGAATTGGCATCCGTACAAGTAGGGCTGCAGACAGTGCAGGACCCACACAATTGCCAGACATTCTTTCTTCATTGTGGAATAGGCCACTTCCCTCAGCAGGAGCTTTCGGCCCAGGTACAAAATGGGCTGTTTTTGACTCGTAGAGTCGACCTAGCTAAGCGCAGCCCAAGTCCAAAGTCATTGCCATTGGTCTGTACTAGAAACGGCCATGTAAACCCGGCTGCTGCAGTATCGGGAAGCTGGAAAGGGTGGTCTTCAGCTCCCGGAATGCTGTCTCACAGTCGTTTGTCCAATCAGCTGCGGAGGGTAGTTTCTTCTTTGTGATGCTCCAGATGATTTTCCCAGGTGGGACTGAAGATGGCAATGTCGTCCAGGTACGCAGCCGCGTACTCTTCAAGTCCCGTGATCATCGTGCTGACCATCCCCTTTAAAGTGGCAGGGGAATTCTTCATGCCGAATGGCATCACTGGTCTTCTACAGTCAGAATGGGGTGATAAAGGAAGAGTGCTCCCGTGCCTTGCGGGTCAGGGGAATCTGCCAATATCCCCGGCTCAGATCCATGATGTTCAGGCACTTGGCTCCAGCCAACTGATCGAGCAGGTCATCAATGCACGGTATTGGGTACGCCGTGACAGCTTTGAGGCCCTTGTAGTCCATACAGAACCAGGTTGTCCGGTCCTTCTTTGAGACAAAGACTACAAGACAAGCCCAAGCGCTGCTGGATGTTTGGATGACCCCCAGCTTTAGCATCTTGTCAATCTCCTAGGCCATGTACTGCTGCACCTCCAGGGAGACCCGATATACTGAATGCCGGATTGAGGGGTGATCCCTGGTGTCCATGTGATGGTCTGCCGACTCTGTCCTTCCGGGCTTGTTGCTGAACAAATCCTGGAAGGGGTGAAGGGTTGCCCACAGCTGTGACCGTTGGTCTGACAAGAGCAAGTGACAAACCTCCACATCTTCGATGGTCCCACTCGTCCTAGCCTATCATATCTGGGATGGTCTCTACCTCATTCCTTCTGCTGTCAGGTTGCAAATGGGGAAGGTGTAGGCCTCCCACTCATGAAGTACCTTCATCATGTTCATGTGGAAGGCCTTCCTTTTTCCCAAGGTGCGGTCCAGGGTGACCAGGTACGTTATGGCGTTGAGCTGCTGGTGCACGAGGTATGGGCTCTCCCAGGCCGCCTGAAACTTGTCCTTGGTGTCCTGCTCGCACAAGCTGTCTGGTCGTACCATCGCTTCTGGTCAGCCTGGGCTCGCCTTACATTGTTGTACAGCAGCTGCGCCAAAGCTTGCATCTTGTCACGGAAGCGCACAGCATACTCAATGACTAACACTCCAGGGGTGGCTAAGTCTCCTTTCTAGACCTCTTTTACCAGAGCCAGAGGCCCCCACACATGTCGCCCGTACAGGAGCTTGAAGTGGTAGAACTCCTTTAAGGCCCGTGGAGCCTCCCAGTAGGCAAATAGAAGGTGTGGTAGGTGTCGTACCCGTCGGAGTTGACCAACATCTTAAGAATCTTCTTCAGGGTGACATTGAATTGATTGCAATGGCAATTGGTCTGTGGATGGTACAGGGTGGCCACCAGATGTTCCCCCTGTATCTGCTTACAGTGGGACTCACATCAGCTGCGACATGAACTGGGTCCCTGGTCGGTGAGCATTTCCTGGGGAAAAATCACACTGGAGATAATCTCCAGTAAGGCAGTGGCCACTTTGTCTGCCCAAGCAGACAACAAGGCTAGCAAGGTTACACATAGATGTACACCATCAGTAGATTATGAATCCAATATAGAGAGAGAAGAAAAGATGATGTGTAACTAAAATTTAACTTTTATTCCATGTGTATAAACCCCTTCGCGACATGCGCCGTACTAGTACTGCTCAGCGAGAGGTGCAATTGTGCCCAGAGCAGTACTAGTACAGCGCACCAATCGTTGGGACCTCATGCTGAGCGCCACAGCAGTCGGGTGTGGGTGTCAGCTGTATGCCACAGCTGACACCCTGCAGCAACGTCCACTATCTGTCCTGGAGGGAAGGTGGCTTGTGAGCGCCTGCTAAGAGCAGGCGCCGGCATGCCTCCTTCCCCGCATGTCAGATTGCTGATCTGATATTCAGCGATCTGATGTAAAATAGTAATGTCCCATACTGGGACAATGTAATAAAGTTTAAAAAAAAAAATGTTGTGTAAAAATATTAAAAAAATATTAAAAAAAAAAAATTACCAATAAATACATTTATTTATGTAAATAAAAAAAACAATAAAAGTGCACAAATCTGACAGATGTAAATAAAAATGGTACCGTTGAAACTGTCATCTTGTCCAGCAAAAAACAAGCCGAAATACAGCCCCATCAGTTGAAAAATAAAAAAGTTATAGCTCTCAGAATAAAGCGATGCAAAAACAATTATTTTTTCTATAAAGTAGTTTTTATTGTGTAATAGCGCCAAAACATAAACTATATAAATGAGGTATCGCTGTAATCGTACCGACTCGAAGAATAAAGCTGCCTTATCAATTTTACCACACGCTGAACAATATATATAAAAAAAAAAATAAATTCCTGAATTGCTGTTTTTTGT
Source organism: Oophaga sylvatica (assembly GCA_033576555.1). Taxonomy (NCBI): domain Eukaryota; kingdom Metazoa; phylum Chordata; class Amphibia; order Anura; family Dendrobatidae; genus Oophaga; species Oophaga sylvatica. The sequence goes on from JARQOD010000003.1 coordinate 403,948,259, forward strand.
TCATTCTGTCTCCCAAAAATCAGAATAGAAAGCGATCAAAAAATGTCATGTGCCCGAAAATGGTATCAATAGAAACGTCAGCTCGTCCCGCAAAAAAAAATTCCCTCACATGACTCTGTCGGCCGAAATAGGAAAAAATTAATGCTCTCAAAATATGGTGACGCAAAAACTACTTTTTGCAATAAAAAGCGTCTTTTACTGTGTGACAGCAGCCAAACATAAAAATACGATATAAATCTGGTATCGCTGTAATCGCACCGATCCGAAGAATAAAGTCACCTAATCACTCATACCGCACGAGGAACGGCATACAAAATAAATAAAACCGATTCTTCACCTACTGTTGATTTTTTTCATTCTGCCTCCCAAAGATCACAGTAAGGCTCGACGCACATTTATCCTGCGCTCTATGCTGAGCGCTTACACTGGGGTTTCCATGTAAATCTCTGAAATATGTGATTCAGACAGAATCCCCGGAGGAAGATTCCCTATAATGAGGCAGATGGAGTCTATAGGACCTGTGATCTGGCACTGTCCATCTTTTTAGTATTGCATAAAAGTGCTGTCTGCCACAGTTTTGTGCACTTCTGAAAAGTCTGAAGAGTCCAGAGTAACTCTGCTGCCTCGCTATAGTGAATGGATCCATTGGAGGTTTCATCTGAATCACGTCACTCAGAGATTTAGATGGAAACCCGATAGTAAGCCGGATAACTGATGCCAAACGTTTTCCCAATAAAAGCTTCCACTCAATCCACAAAAAAGGCAAGTCCCCACTCATTTCTGTCATCTGTTAGCGGAAATATAGGGACTTCCACGTTACTGGTAGCACAAAGTCTCTGGAAAAGCGAAATGGCTTCTCACCCTCCAAAAGAAATTCAGCAAATTCTCCGCTGCTTGTTTCTGGAAAACACCAATGGAGTCAAATCGTCACTACATGTAGAAAAATTCCCAAAGGGTTATTATTTCCAAAATGGGGTCACTTGAGGGGGGGATACTGCTTTTATAGCACTTGGGGGCTCTTTATATGATATCCACAAACTAGTCTAGGAAAATCTGCGCTCCAGGAGGCAAATAGCGTTCTGTCCCTCACGAGTCACTCCTTGTAGCAAAGTAGTACTGTACAGCCACATATGAGGTATTTCTACATTCAGCAGAAATTGTGGGACAAATTCTGGTGCCCTTATTACTCCTTTCCCAGACTGAAAATATAAAACTTGGGGCTAACACACAATCTTGGTGGTAATCTTCACTGCCCAATGGTATACAAGTCTGTGACACACCTATGGTGTCAATATAATCACTGCACCCCTAGATGAATTCATTGAGAGGTATAATTGGTAAAATGAGTTCACTTAAGGGGGGTTCTGGCACCCGCAGGGGCTCTGCCAATGCAGCATGGCACCCTCCAACAAATGCAGCAATGTCTGCATTGTAACATGGCGCTACTTCCCTTCTGCACTTTGCACTGCGCCTCAAAAGTAGTTTTCGACCACATTTGGGGTATCGGTGATCTCAGGAGAAATTGCACAACAAATTTTGGGATCCATTTTCACCTTTTGCCCTTGTGAAAATAGAAAATTTGTATCAAAAAAGATTTTTGTTGGAAAAATGTGTTTTTATTTTCACGGCAGAACGTTATAACGCACCTTGGGGGTTCAAGGTGCTCAATACACATCTAGATAAGGTCCCACAGGGGTCTAGTTTCCAAAATGGTGTCACTTGTGGAGGGTTTCCACTGTTTAGGAACATCAGGGGCTCTTCAAACGCGACATGGCATGCGCTATTATTCCATCAAATTTTGCATTCAAAAAGTCAAATGGCGCTCCTTCCGAGCCCTGCCGTGTGCACAAACAGAAATTGCACAACAAATTGTATGGCACAATTTCTTCCTGTGACCCTTTCGAAAGTAAAAAAAAATAAGGTCTAAAGAAAATTTTTGTAAAACAAAAGTACCGTATTTTTCGGATTATAAAATGCTCCGGATTATAAAACGCACCTCAAATTTTGAGGAGAAAAATATGAATATTTTTTTTAATAAAATGGTGGTGCTTCTTATAATCCGTGCGTCTTATTGCTTACCGGGGGTGATGGCTGTGGTGAAGTGGGGTCCCAGGGTCGCTGCTGGAGGAGTCAGGAGTGGGGTGATGCTGCAGGCTGGGATGAGGGGGTGTTCCGATGTGCGGCACGCTGCTGCGGGTGTCCGGCAGTGCTGCTGCGGGTGATGTGGGTGCCCGGTAGGTCTGCGGGTGCCCGGCAGTGCTACGGGTGTCTACGGTGCTGCGGGGGGCTCTGCCGACATTTTGTGAAAGGCCAGAGACCCCCGCAGTTCCAATGTTTCCTCCTGTGTGGCGGACTCCGGGAAAATGGCCGCCGCCGCCAGCGGCTCTTATGCAGATGGAGATCTCGGCAACAAGGTCTCGGGAGATGAGATTTCAGCGCTGAGATCTCATCTCCCGAGATCTCCATCTGCGCATGCTCTTTCTCTCATCAGACCAGATAATCTTATTTATCATAGTGTGCGAGTCATTTGGTCTGACATGCACTGTGAGCTGTGAGGTCTTATATAGACAGGTGTGTGCCTTTACAAATCAAGTCCTATCAGTTTATTGAAACACAGCTGGACTCCAATGAAGGAGTAGAATCATCTCAAGAAGGATCACAAGGAAATGGACAGCATGTGACTTAAATATGAGTGTCTGCGCAAATAATAAATATTTGAATGAAACTGAATAAAAAAAATCTAAACAATAAAAGTACACATATTTAGTATCTCCGCGTCCGTAATGACCCGACCTATAAAACTGTCCCACTAGTTAACCCCTTTAGTGAACACCATAAAAAAAGAAAGCAAAAAGGCAAAAAAACAATGCTTTATCATCATACCGCCGAACATAAAGTGGAATAACACGCGATCAAAAAGACAGATATAAATAATCATGATACCGCTGAAAATGTCATCTTGTCCCGCAAAAAACGAGCCGCCACACAGCGTCCTCAGCGAAAAAATAAAAAAGTTATAGCTCGCAGAATAAAGCGATGCAAAAACAATTAGGTATTTTTTATTTAAACTAGTTTTTATTATATAAAAGCGCCAAAACATAAAAAAAATGATATAAATGAGGTATCGCTGTAATCGTACTGACCCGAAGAATAAAACTGCTTTATCAATTGTTCCACACGCGGAACGGTGTAAACGCCTCCCCCAAAAGAAATTCATGAATTGCTGGTTTTTGCTTATTCTGTCTCCCAAAAATTGTAATAGAAAGTGATCAAAAAATGTCATGTGCCGAAAATGGTGCCAATAAAACATCAGCTCGTCCCGCAAAAAAAAATTCCCTCACATGACTCTGTGGGCCAAAATATGGAAAAATTATAGCTCTCAAAATGTGGTGATGCAAAAACTATTTTTTGCAGTAAAAACCATCTTTTAGTGTGTGACAGCAGCCAAACATAAAAATACGCTATAACGGGTTTTGATCACTGTCATAGACCCTATCACAGTGACGAGGCTGAAGTTGGTTTCTTATTCGTCTGTTTCTTATTCAGCAATTTTTTCTTTTCTGTTTTCTATAGATTTAACAACAAAAAATGAGCACCACAATAATAACATACAACACAGCGAGGTGCCCTGATGGGAACACACTTAACAGCTACAAAAATTATAAAACTGGCACAAAACTGGGCATCAAAGTGGGCACCGAAGGGCGTTAATAAAAGGGTTAAATGACTTTGGACCACTGATATAACACTGCAGACATGTAGAAAAGTGAGCCCCACATCAAACCCAGGTCCCTCCTGCCTGGTCTAAATGGGATCTGGGCATCAGAACTGGCATTAAAGTGGGCAGACAGTGGATTTTGGCCATTTGAATAAGTAACTGGTGTTTTTAAGGGGTTAAATGACTTTGGGCCACTGATCTCACACTAAGAATACACAGATAGTGATGCCCTGCATCAAACCCAGGTCCCTATAGCTTGGCCCAAATGGGTTCTGGGCATCAGAACTGGCATCAAAGTGGGCAAACAGCAGATTTTCACAGATATGAATAAGTAACTGATGTTTTTAAGGGGTTAAATGACTTTGGGCCCCTGTTGTCACACTAAGAATACACAGATAGTGATGCCTCGCATCAAACCCAGGTCCCGCTAGCCTGGCCCAAATGTATTTATTTCCATTTTCCCATTAGGGTTAGAGTTGGGCTAAAGTGAGTTGGGCTAATGTTAGGGTTAGGGTTGGTGTTAAAGTTAGGGTTGGGGCTAGAGTTGGAGTTAGGGTTTGGATTACAGTTGGTGTTAGGGTTGGGATTAGGGTTAGGGTGTGTTAGGGTTCGGATTGTGGTTAGGGGTGTGTTGGGGTTAGGGTTGGAGTTAGAATTGGGGGGTTTCCACTGGTTAGGCACATCAGGGGCTCTCAAAACCTGACATGGCGTCTGATCTCAATTCCAGCCAATTCTGCGTTAAAAAAGTCAAACTGTGCTCCTTCCCTTCCGAGCTCTGCCATGCGTTCAAACAGTGGTTTACCCCCACATATGGGGTATCCACATACTCAGGACAAATTGCACAGCAACTTTTTGGGTCCAACTTCCCGTTACCTTTGGGAAAAAAAAAGTTGGGCGAAAATATCATTTTTGTGAAAAAAGTGATTTTTATTTTTACGGCTCTACGTTATAAACTTCTGTGAAGCACTTGGTGGTTCAAAGTGCTCACCACACATCTAGATAAGTTCCATAGGGTGTCTACTTTCCAAAATGGTGTCACTTGTGGGGGGTTTCCACTGTTTAGGCACATCAGGGGCTCTCCAAACGTGACATGGCGTCCGATCTCAATTCCAGCCAATTTTGCATTGAAAAGTCAAAGGGTGAGTTTCCACGATCAGTAAACGCTGCGTGTTTGGCGCTGTGCGCTGGCGCAGCGCCAAACACGCAGCGTCCAGATGTTACAGCATAGTGGAGGGGATTTCAAGAAATCCCGTCTCCACTATGCGTAACAACACGCAGGCGGGAGACCTGCGTAAACGGACATGCGGCGCGTCTTTTCAGACCGCAGCATGTCCTCGCGTGTTGCGGCGACGGTGCGTCGCCGCAACAGAATTTAACACAGGGCTATGTAGCCCTGCGTTCTTTCCGAAGGTGTCCTGAACACCTCCGGAAAGAGCGCGCGTCAGAAAGGGGGCGGGGCTTAGACGGAGCGGAATTTCCGCTCCGTCCAAAGCGCTGTGGTTCCGGACCGTGGAACCACAGCCAAACGGCGCTCCTTCCCTTCCGAGCTTTGCCATGCACAGTGGTTTACCTGCATATATGGGGTATCATCGTACTCAGGACAAATTGTACAACTTTTGGGGTCCAATTTCTCCTGTTACCCTTGGTAAAATAAAACAAATTGGATCTGAAATAAATTTTTTGTGGAAAAAAGTTAAATGTTCATTTCAGCTGCAGATGGAAGGAAGAGAGCCACAGTATTCATTACTGATGGGTAGGCGGAGCCCCAGATCAGGATGTCACCTCAGATCAAAAGAGTGCTGACTGGCTGGCCCCTCCAGCTCGGGCTCCTCCTACTCAGCTCCAGTCTAAGATTTGAGGTCCAGAAGGATGGTCGCTGCTAATGCAGCTCCTCAGAAGATTTTATTATTTTATATTCGGACAGGAGACCTGGATCACTAGTTGGTCTAGAGGTCTCAGGGGTACCAGCGCTGCTGTACCCCAACCTCTCCCTTGGCGGATCTGTACTTACTCAAAGTCCCTGCAGAATCCTTGCCGGCCCTGGGGGATGAGGAGAGCTTCCCTGGCGGGACGCAAACCACACGTGCGGTCACTGCGTTCCTCGCCCTGGGGGGAAGCATGGGCATAGCGCCAGAAACCCCTGAGGGTCCCTGTGGCGCCTTGGCTGGTGAGTACTCCACACAAAATTTTATTATTAATGTGTGAGTGCTTTAGCGTCTGACCTCAGACCGCTCCTCTCCTCATAAGACACCACGGCCAGCTGGGTGAGTGCTGATTCCTCACCGTGCAGCGCAGCGATCGCTATCCTGCAGCTGCAGTCTCATTAGAGACATAAAATTGGCTGGGACTCACACTTCATATATATATGTTGTGGTGAGTTTGCAATATTAACCCTTCTGAGGGTTATTTCTACCAGAAAAATTTTTTGACTGAATACCGCTGGGGTAACCCTGCCTGGTGGAGCGTTAACCCTTCAGCATATATAAAAAAAAAAAAAAAAAGAAAAACCGCATAGTTTTTGCTGGTATTACCGCTTTGACCTGTTCATACAGGTGAGACATGTCTGAACAGAGTTCAGATGCCGCGGATCACGTCCCAGTGCCATTGCGGCAATCAGATACGCAGACCTCCACAACGTCTAGCGCTGCGGTCGACAGCGGTGAAAAATTGGACGATATCGCTCGATCGATCAGCAACTTGTCTGACCTTTTAGGTCAATATGTGTCTGCTAATTCTTCTCAGAGGAAGCGACGCAGGCCGTTACCGGCCTCTACACGGAGCGAGTCAGACGTATCTGATATTGGGCAGAGTTCCCCTTTAAATTCGGATGGAGAAATATCCGATTCAGATGCGGACGAGCCGCAGGGGCGTTCCTCTATGGCGAAGCGTACGGAGGCATTAATTGAAGCCATGAGAGATATATTACAGTTACCGGAGGAGGTAACTAGTCGTCCTGGTAAATCAGCACGCATGTTCCAGGAGTCCCGTGCTTCGCGTACAACATTGCCAGCTCTGGATGAGCTTAATAGTGTAATAGAGGAGGAACGTCTATGTCCAGATAAGCGTTTTCATGGAACGCATTTCTTGGATACACTTTATCCTTGCTCTGCGGAGTTAAAGGCTAATTGGACTTCTGCTCCTGAAGTGGATGTGTCTTTATCTCAGCTTAATAAATCCTCACTACTCCCTATTAAGGGAAAAGCGAGCTTACAGGAGCCTTTGGATAGAAAAGCAGAATTGGCGGCAAAAGCAAGCTATGAGGCTGCGGGTCATGGATTCCGAGCAGTGCTAGGATCCATTTGTGCTGCTAGAGCTTCTCTAAGTTGGTTGGCACGTCTGAAGACGGAGTTGCACAATGAATCTCCGTTATCTGAGATACGGGAAACTTGTGAATGGTTAGAAACGGCAGCCTGTTATATCTTTGATGCCGGTCTGGATATGGCATCTCTGCTGGCCAAAGCGCAAGCTTCAGCGGTCACAGTCAGAAGAGCTTTATGGCTCAGACAGTGGGCCGGGGACGCAGTTTCCAAACAAGGGTTGTTGGCCTTACCTTACAAGGGTGGCCATCTTTTTGGATCTGACCTCACAGAGCTGATTTCCAAGGCTAAGGCGAAGGAATCAGCATTACCACAGCGTAGGGCCATGGCCTCGGTGTCCAGTAGGCCTGGTGTCTATAGTGGTCGGCGGTCCTTTCGGGGCCGAGGACGATCTAGTCACTCCTCGTGGGGATCGGGTCGTCCTTCCTTCTCAGGAAAGAAATCCTCTCAGAAAACTCGTACTTCCTGGAAGCAGAGTTTCCGCCAGGACAAGCGGGAACTTGACAAGAAGCCCGCAAAGTCTAATTGACGCCAGGGGTCCACTCGAGGATTCTCGAGTGGGGGGTCGCCTGCTTCTTTTCAAGGCGACTTGGATGGCTCGCGTTCCAGATTCCTGGGCAACGCGGATTGTGTCGGCAGGCTATTTCATAGAGTTTGCTTCTCGACCCCCAAATGTTTTTTTGTCAGTCTCGCGTTCCGTCGGAACCCGAGCTTGTTGTCGCTCTACAGCGAGAGGTCGAATCTCTGCTACAAAAGGGTGTAGTGATACCGGTTCCGTCAGAGGACCGAGGAAAAGGTTTTTATTCCAACCTTTTTATAGTTCCCAAAAAGGAGAACAAATTTCGCCCGATTCTGGATCTCAAGCGATTAAACCGGCATGTCCATGCCCGGAAATTTCGCATGGAGTCGCTTCGTTCCGTTGTGGCAGCTCTGTCACAGAACGATTTTCTGGTGTCAATCGACATTCGCGACGCCTATTTGCATATTCCCATCGGAAAGGCTCATCAGCGCTTTCTTCGATTTGCCATAGGTCAGAATCATTACCAGTTCGTGGCTCTGCCGTTCGGCTTAGCCTCAGCGCCAAGGGTCTTTACAAAAATTCTGGCGCCTCTCATGGCAATCCTTCGAAGACAGGGGATTACGATTCTCCCTTATCTGGACGATCTTTTGATCATGGCTTCCTCGGAGGAGGAGGCGTTGACGGCTCGGGATTTGTCTCTTCAGTTTCTGAAGGACTTCGGTTGGCTGGTCAATTGGGAGAAGTCGTCCCTGGAACCATCGAGGACAATCCTCTTTTTGGGAATGCATCTCGACACGTTTCGGTCGGTAGTTTCCCTACCACCAGACAAACAGTCATGTCTTCTTCGACATGTACAGATTATGAGATCCTCAACGGCAATGTCTCTACGGAAGTGTATGCGTCTTCTAGGACTGATGGTGGCGTCCATGGAGGCAATTCCTTTTGCCCAGTTCCACTCCAGGACTCTTCAAAGGTTCATCTTGAGTCGATGGAATCAGTCGCAATCGTTGGATTGCAGTGTCACCATTTCTCGCGCGGTGCGGGATTCTCTAGAATGGTGGTTACGTCCAGGGGCATTCTCCCTGGGGAAGTCTTTCCTCCCTCCGAAGTGGTCAGTCATAACCACCGATGCCAGCCTGACGGGCTGGGGGGTGTTTGGAACAATCTCTGGATTCAGGGGGTATGGTCATCGGAAGAGTCTGTGCTTCCGATCAACATCCTGGAATTGAGGGCGATTTTCCTTTGCCTCCAACATTGGACGGTCCCTTTGAGCGGTCTGCCAGTCCGTGTGCAGACAGACAATGCGACGGCTGTCGCGTATATCAATCACCAAGGTGGGACAAGGAGTTCCAGACTCATGGTAGAGGTGTCCCGAATTCTGATTTGGGCAGAGGCCAATGTACCAGCCATTTCGGCGATTCACATTCCAGGGGTTCAGAATGTTACAGCGGACTTTCTCAGTCGCAGAAGGATGGATTCCGGGGAATGGAGCCTCCATCCGGATGTGTTTGCACTACTGTGCTCTCGCTGGGGAACCCCCCAAGTGGATTTGATGGCATCCAGGTTCAATGCCAAGTTACCGACATTCATGTCCAGGTACAAGGATCCGAAGGCGGTGGCGGTGGATGCTCTAGTGGCTCAGTGGGATCAGTTCGAGCTGATCTATGTATTCCCGCCGATATCCTTACTTCCTCTAGTACTGCGTCGGATCAGACTAGAGAGAATTCCAGCTATTTTGATAGCTCCAGACTGGCCAAGAAGGGTGTGGTTCTCGACAATAATGTCGCTGTTGGCGGCACCTCCTTTTCCACTCCCTCTTCAACCGGACTTGTTGACTCAGGGGCCCGTTTGTCATCCGGACTTGATGTCCCTGCGTTTGACGGCGTGGCTCTTGAGACCGAAATCTTGACCCGTAGAGGTTTCTCAGCCGAGGTCATTGCTACCCTTCGTGCTGCAAGATGTCCGGCTACTACTAGGATTTACCACAAAATTTGGGAAACCTTCTTTTCGTGGTGTTTGGGGTCCTCTCGGAACCCGAGAAAATTTTCCATTCCCAACCTGTTGGCTTTTCTACAGCATGGGCTAGACAAGGGTTTGGCAGTAAGCACTCTGAAAGGTCAGATTTCTGCTCTGTCCTTATTGTTTCGGAGAACCATTGCTTCAAATAGAGACGTGCTCTCCTTTTTCCGAGGTATATCTCGTAAGTTTCCGCCGCGGAAGGCACCCGTGTCTCCTTGGCGGCTCAACCTTGTTTTGGAGGCTCTTCAGCATAAACCTTTTGAGCCTATGGTTTCTGCTAGCCTTTCTTTACTTTCTTGGAAGGTGGCTTTCCTTGTTGCAGTCACTTCCTTGAGGAGAGTTTCTGAGTTGGCAGCTCTTTCTTGTTCGCCTCCTTTTCTGGAGTTTTTTCCGGATCGTGTAGTGCTTCGCACTCGGGGTGATTTTTTGCCTAAAGTGGTGTCACAATTTCATGTTAACCAGGATATTGTGTTGCCTTCACTCTGTCCGGATCCGAAGAATGCGAAAGAGCGAGATTTACACACATTGGATTTAGTGCGGGCCTTGAAGTTTTATCTATCTATTACTCAAGGTTTTCGTAAGAAGGACTCCCTGTTTGTGGTTCCAGCAGGTCGTCGGCGTGGTCAACGAGCTTCCAAGGATTCTATAGCTCGTTGGATCCGGTCAGCTATTTTGGAAGCTTACCGTCTTCGGGGTGAATCTTGCCCGATTAAGATTCGAGCCCATTCTACGAGAGCTGTGGCCTCATCGTGGGCTTTTCATCAAGGTGCCTCGGCAGTGCAGCTCTGCCGAGCGGCAACTTGGCGCTCTGTCCACACGTTTACAAAGTTTTATAAAGTGGACGTCAGTGCTTCCGCTGATGCAGCCCTCGGACGTAGGGTCCTGCAGGCAGCTGTAGTTTAAAGTTCTGGATGAACTTGTGTTTAGCGCTGGTTGCGCTTTGTTGTTAAGGTTGTTGGGTTTCTGCCTTTTATTGGTTTTTCCCACCCTTATTTTTGAACTGCTTTGGGACGTCCCATCAGTAATGAATACTGTGGCTCTCTTCCTTCCATCTGCAGCTGAAACACGGATTTTGGTAAGAACTTACCTGTAAAATCCTTTTCAGCGAAGGAAGAGAGACACAGCACCCTCCCAAGGCAGAAGTGTGTTGATGTTTTCAGATGCAGCGCGACCCTTATCTGATAGCGATTATCTGGGCTGAGGTCAGCGCGCTAAGGCTCTGTTCCAGCTTCGCCAGCTCATCGCAGTAGTCAGGTTCCGTGAGTAGTACCTGGAACTCTGTGGTTTTTGGCTTTCTTTGCATGCATAACCTGTATCCTTGTGTTTTTTCTTTGAAGTTCCTTCAGAAGGGGTTATGTTGCTCCGCTGGTGATCTTGGCTCTTTTCCTCAAAGCTTTGGTACGACTGGAGCTGAGTAGGAGGAGCCCGAGCTGGAGGGGCCAGCCAGTCAGCACTCTTTTGATCTGAGGTGACATCCTGATCTGGGGCTCCGCCTACCCATCAGTAATGAATACTGTGTCTCTCTTCCTTCCTTCGCTGAAAAGGATTTTACAGGTAAGTTCTTACCAAAATCCGTGTTTTTGTTTTTAAACATTCCAAAAATTCCTGTGACGCACCTGAAGGGTTAATAAACTTCTTGAATGTGGCTTTGAGCACCTTCAGGGGTGCAGTTTTTAGAATGGTGTCACTTTTGGGTATTTTCTATCATATAGACCCCTCAAAGTGACTTCAAATGTGATGTGGTCCTTAAAAAAAAAAAAAAAATGGTGTTGTAAAAGAGAAATCGCTGGTCAACTTTTAACCCTTGTAACTTCCTAACAAAAAAAATGTGGTTCCAAAATTGTGCTGATGTAAAGCAGACATGTGGGAAATGTTGCATATTAAGTATTTTGTGTGACATATCTCTGTGCAGTGATTTAAGGGTATGAAAATTCAAAGTTGGAATATTGTGAAATTTTCAAAATTTTCGCCAAATTTCCGTTTTTTTTTCACAAATAAACGCAAGTCATATCAAATAAATTTTACCACTATCATGAAGTACAATATGTCACGAGAAAACAATGTCAGAATCACTGGGATCTATGGAAGCGTTCCAGAGTTATTACCTCATAAATGGACAGTGGTCAGAATTGAAAAAAATGGCCTGGTCATTAACATGCAAACCACCCTTGGGGGTAAAAGAGTTAATGAGAAAAAAAAATAAACTTTTTTAAGTTTACCAAATGGCTGCAATGAAACAAAGAGTGAAAAATGTAAGGGTGTCTGAATACTTTGACCCTTCCAACCGTTCTTAAGTGGAATTTATACAGTGGGGTTATAGATATTTATATACACTGCTCAAAAAAATAAAGGGAACTCTCAAATAACACATCCTAGATCTGAATGAATTAAATATTCTCATTCAATACTTTGTTCTGTACAAAGTTTAATGTGCTGACAACAAAATCACACAAAAATCATCATGGAAATCAAATTTAGTAACCAATGGAGGCCTGGATTTGGAGTCACCCACAAAATTAAAGTAGAATGTAATGTCCTTTAAGCAAGTCAAAATGATGCTCAGTAGTGTGTGTGGCCTCCACTTGCCTGTATGACCTCCCTACAATGCCTGGGCATGCTCCTGATGAGGCGGCGGATGGTCTCCCGAGGGATCTCCTCCCAGATCTAAACTAAAGCATCCGCAAACTCTTGGACAGTCTGTGGTGCAATGTGACGTTGGTGGATGGAGAGCCATGATATCCCAGATGTGCTCAATCGGATTCAGGTCTGGGGAATGGGCGGGCCAGTCCATAGCTTCAATGCATTCATCGTGCAGGAACTGCTGACACACTCCAGCCACATGAGGTCTGGCATTGTCCTGCATTAGGAGAAACCCAGGGCCAACCGCACCAGCATATGGTCATTTTACAGGGCTCTGGCAGTGCTCCTCCTTTTCCTCCTTGCACAAAGGCGGAGGTAGCGGTCCTGCTGCTGGGTTGTTGCCCTCCTACAGCCACCTCCTCGTCTCCTGGTGTACTGGCCTGTCTCCTGGTAGCGCCTCTGGACACTACGCTGACAGACACAGCAAACCTTCTTGCCACAGCTCGCATTGATGTGCCATCCTGGATGAGCTGCACTACCTGAGCCACTTGTGTGGGTTGTAGAGTTCGTCTTATGCTACCACGATTGTGAAAGCACAACCAACATTCAAAAGTGACCAAAACATCAGCCAGAAAGCATTGGCACTGAGATGTGGTCTGTGGTCACCACCTGCAGAACCACTCCTTTATTGAATGTGGCTTGATAATTGCCAATAATTTCCATCTGTTGTCTATTCCATTTGCACAACAGCATGTGAAATTGATTGTCAATCAGTGTTGCTTCCTAAGTGGACAGTTTGATTTCACAGAACTTTGATTTACTTGGAGTTATATTCTGTTGTTTAATTGTTCCCTTTATTTTTTTTGAGCAGTGTATGTTAAAAAAAACTTCCTTCTCACCCCCCCAACTGTGGGCGGTCTTTGTTGTCCTTCCTCATTCTCAGGTCCTGGGAGTTTGAGGGTTCTGTGCAGGATCTTAGCTGTTCTCAGCATTTTGTTTTTCTGGACAGAGAGCTCAGATGTTGCTCCTGGGATCTGTTGTAGCCATTCTTCCAACTTAGGGGTCACTGCTCCAAGTGCTCCTATCACTACTGGAATCACTGTTGCCTATATATATTTATTTAATATTTAATGGACACGATGCCCTTATTGTCATTTCAACCTTGATACTTTTATAGGACATAATTTACCTTTTGATGACACCATTGTACATGACCACTAGATGGAGCCCTAGCATCTAATATCAGCCTAAATTTCTTTATCTGTACAATTCACAGAAATGATTGTATATATTTGAAAAATATTTAGAGTTGAGAGTCCTCAGTGGTTGATACCTTTTAATGGCTAACTGAAAAGATGGTAACAAATTGCAAGCTTTCCAGACTACTCAGGTCTCTTCACCAGGCAAAGACTAATACAAAATCTGAAGAATCACATATTTATACACAAGAGGACGCAGGAATAATGCAATAGGTAAGACAAGTGACGTGAAGCAGAACTGTCATTATGGCAGAGGAATGAACATAAATATTGGAACAGTTCATAGATAAGGAATGTGAAAGTTTTATTACCCTCTGATTGGAGTCTGCTATTGTGTTTTGATGCCCCTAGAAGGTCAGAGACGCAGATTCCTTAATTGATGTAGAAAGACATGAAACCTTGGGATATATTCATTCCAGCACTAAGAGTGTCAAAGGTCATCATAAGTTTATATTTGTTCATTTTCTAATACTGTAAAACTGTGGATTTATGTGTACATATGATTGATTACCACTCCTGTCTCTGTAAAACAATCCCCCTTAAATTCATGTTTTAAATTGTGTTTTTTTTATTTATTTCACTTAATAAAGGTGAATTATTTTTATTGAAATACTAGTTGGCCCATACAAAATTTTTGCACATTGGTGGTCGGGGGCGCAGGCAATTTCAGAAAAAGCAAGCTGGTCAAATGTATTTAATGAGATGATGAACATAAAAAGGTATTCATATATGTAGATTGGTAATACAAAAAATTGGTGTGATAAGTAGAGGCCAAAAAATGTTTTAGCAGAATAAAATATTGGTGTTATAAAACCTCCTTAAACACAACATTGGGGTTGATAATGTCAGTTTCAGTGACTTTTTGATTGTAAGTATCGTTTGTAATAGTGTGCTTTGTGGTAGTGTGCTGCCACCTGCAGGTCATTTGACCTTTCAAATGGTGTATTGTTTGTGTGGGTGGAGTATGAACGGAGTAAGTGTGCAATTCAATAGGCAGTGCATGTTTACAAATCTATTTGCTTATGTGCCTCACCTGCAGTGAAGAGTGCAATCCTCCAATTTGGCTAAAATAGGCTGGGCAAGCAGTTTGGCAAGCTGGAAAGCCCCCAAGGCAAATGTTTGGATTTGTTTGTGATGTTTGTAAGCAGCTTTGTGGTAGTGTGCTTTGGGGTAGTGTGAGCCACCTGCAGGTCATTTTTCCTTACTGCAAGTTTATGAAAATTATTGTTTAAACTGTATTTTGTGATCAAATCATGGATGTGTGGTTTGTTTGGCTCTTTTCTTGCTGAAGGGGGCAAGTTTGCCTTTCAAATTGTGTACCATTTGTGTGTGTTGGTGCAGTATGAGCAGAGATACAAAGTAATCACCGAAAAACAGTGTTTAGACATAATAGAATAGATGTTTTTTGGGTAGTTAATTTCTGCTGGTTTATCCTATAAAACTCCCATTTATGTTTCCACCCGCATTGTGGTATGACTAACCTGGCCCTCTGACATCCCTGTTGTGGAAGAACCTAGCAATAAGGCCTTACCTGGGAGCCCTACCTCTCCTGGGACCGCTCCCCCTCCGCAGCTTTCTCCCCCCTGTCTGTCCCTTCCGTGACAACCTCACTGGACAACTGGTTCCAGCATGGCAGCTGACACACTCTAAGGCTACTTTCACACATCATTTTTCCCCGTCAGGCGCGATCCGTCCTATTTTTAAAAAGACGGATCCAGCACAGATTGGGAAAAACTGATGTGAGGGATCCGGTTTTTAGCCGGATCTGTTTTGAACAAGAGAGAGAGAGACGGCACCCATCGACTTCTATTGTATCAACAAGCCTGATGCACCGCTTCAGGCGCTGTCCGTTCTTTCCGGCGGAAAAAAAAAACGTTCATGGACACGTCTTGTCCGGCCGCCGGAATTCAAATTTATGCCGGATCAGGCAAAAACCGGACGAAACGGAAGGACATGTGGCGCGATCCAGCGCTAATGCATGTCAATGAGAAAAAAACGGATCCGGCGGTAAAAAAAAAAAAAAAAAACTATCCGTTTTTTTTAAAAAAAAAAAAAAGCCGGATCGCGCCTGATGGCGAAAAACTGATGTGTGAAAGAGACCCAAGGCATTATTACAGCTTGCTTGATTGATTGCCCCCCCCCTACACACATCGGAGGGTAGAGGGGGGCAGTACACCACCCACCCCCACATGCCCATCATTAGGCATATTAAGGGCAGTGCGGTGGCTCAGTGGTTAGCCCTGCAGCCTTGCAGCGCTGGAGTCCTGGGTTCAAATCCCACCAATGACAACATCTGTAAGGAGTTTGTATGTTCTCTCCGTGTTTGCGTGGTTTCCTCCGGGTACTCCGGTTTCCTCCCAGATTTCAAAGACATACTGACAGGGATTCCAGATTGTGAGCCCCATCGGGGACAGCGATGATAATGTGTGCAAACTGTAAAGCGCTGCGGAATGTGTTGGCGCTATATAAAAATAAAGATTATTATTATTATATTAACTCCTTTCTGACATTGGGCGTAATAGTACGCCAATATCGGACTCCCTCCCTTTGATGTGGGCTCAAGCAGTGAGCCCACATCTTTTCTGGCACATGTCAGCTGGTTTTGAACAGCTGACACAAGTTTCTAACAGCAGCGGGTGGAATGGGGATCCACCCTCGGCTGTTAACTTGTTAAATCCCGCTGTCAAACTCTGACAGCGGCATTTAACATGTGCTTCCAAGAAGAGCGCCATAAATCCTGCCCATCGGAACCCATGTCACATGACCGTGGGTTGCTGATGGTTTGGCATGACAACCACAGGTCTCAGGCAGACCTTAGGGTTGTCACTGCTGGATTGGAAGTCAGCAATTCTGCTACATACAGGTGATCTGATCATCGCCTCTATGTAGCAGAGACGATCGGGTTATGACAGCTTCTAGTCTCCCATGGACTATTGAAGCATGCCAAAAGTTAAAAAAAAAATGTAAAAATTAAAAAAATATAAAAGTTCAGATCACCCCCCCCTTTCAACCCATTCAAAAACGAACAATAACATTGACGTATTTAGTATCGCCACGTTGAGAATCGTCCAATCTATCAATATAAAAAAAGAATTAACCCGATCACTAAGTGGTGTAATGAGAAAAAAATAGTCAATACGACAGAATTACGTTTTTTTTTAGTCACCGCGACATTGCATTCAAATGCAATAACGGGAGATCAAAAGATTATATCTATACCAACATGGTCTCATTAAAAACGTCAGCTCAGCGCACAAAAAAATAAGCCCTCACCCTACCCGTGATCACGAAAAATGGAGATGCTATGAGTGTCGCAAATAGGGATTTTTTTAAAAAGAAATTAATAAAATAATAACCTTCATTAATATAGATTAAAACTTAACCATTGACACACAATACATACAACTGATCCCCAAATTATAGGGTCGTGTGACTTAGATATCTTCAAAGCTGAAAAAGAGGAGAATAAAACTCCCCATAGGTAGCAATTATAGGCATGAAATATCAGTAGGTGATTGGAATATATACCATGAGGAAGCTCTCGGTCACCACAAAGGTAATAGAAAACAACAAAGGGGCGATAAAGTTTTTCACTATTGCACAATAAGTTATAAGTAAAGTGTGAAAAGTGCAGGTGGGCCACTGTTCAATGATCAAAAAGACAGTACATGGCTCCGATAGAGCAGTGAATTGGCACAATTGAATGAAAAGGGTAGCAATTTAACGAATTATTGAAAAGAGCACTAGCACCAAAGGAAGCCATAGCAGAATTGTCCAAGGGGAGGGAGGGGTTAATTAGAGGAAAACACTGCACTGTCCCAAATATAGGGCTTTTCACTCCCCTCCCCCCCCCCCCCCAATGATTCCCTACCTATCAGTGGAGGTTGGCACCCTAGTTCCTACGCAGCGGCGCCCCTACTCCGCGTCGTCTGACCCTCCCTAAATTACCCTATTGTAGCAAGTTAGAGAAAACAGGGCAATATCAGCTGTTCATCTAGACCCAGCGGAGACACGGTTTTAAGTCGATAGATCCATCTTGTCTCATGCTGCAATATGCATCTATCCCGATCCCCTCCCTTTAAAGACTTCTCAATTATTTCAATCCCCATAAATTTGACCTCAGAGGTGCGTTCACCATGTGCCTGGTTCATGTGTCTTTCTAGGGGTAGAGGTATCTTTTTTTTTTTTTTTGCTTATACCCCTGAGATGTTCCCCTATTCGCCTCATTAATTCTCTTTTTGGTTTACCAATATACTCAAGTAAACAGGTGCATGTTGCTTTATAGATAACCCTCTTGCTTCTCCAATTCATGAAGGATCTAATTTTGTACTCTTTTTGAGTAGCATGGCTCTGAAAAGTTTTTCCCACCTCCAGAGAGTTGCATGCAATGCAGCCACTAATTCCAGAGGTCAACCACGTGGATTCCCGTGGGTTGGAATAAACCCCCCTATTTTATGTGTGATTAGTGGATATGATGTCAGCGCTTCACTGTCCATTTTCAGCACTTTCCAGTGTTTTTCCACATGGATCTAACCCCTAAGGCTCCATTGTTATACATGGTGATAAAGCGTGTAGTAGCATTTTTTTTCCTTCTTGTGGGGTTTTGGCATTAGATCTTCTCTTTGGCTGTTTGAGGTGTTTTATAAGCCTTCCTCAAAACCTTATCCGGGTACCCCCTTTTTTTTTTTAAACCTTTTCCTCAATCCATCTGCTTGATGTTTAAATTTCCTCCCATCCGTGCAGTTTCTTCTAATCCTGATATATTGGCTTTTAGGGATACTTCTCTTTTGTGCATTAGGGAGGCTGCTCTCCTATCTCAGCAGGGAGTTAGTAGTGGTGGGCTTTAAACAGCCAAAGAAAAGATCTACTGTCACAACCCCACAAGAAGGAAGAAAAAAATGCTACTACAAGCTTTATCACCATGTATAACAATGGAGCATAATCAGTGTAATCATCCCGCTCACCTATCACATATATACAGTCTAATCACCCCACTTAGCTATCACGTATATAAAATGTAATCACACTGATCACATACAGTGGGTATGGAAAGTATTCGGACCCCTTTAAATTTTTCACTCTTTGTTTCATTGCAGCCATTTGGTAAATTCAAAAAAGTTCATTTTTTTTCTCATTAATGTACACTCTGCACCCCATCTTGACTGAAAAAAACAGAAATGTAGAAATTTTTGCAAATTTATTAAAAAAGAAAAACTGAAATATCACATGGTCATGAGTATAAGTGCATGTCAGACCAAATGAGAATCATGAGGTCAAAGGAACTGGCCAAGGAGCTCAGAGACAGAATTGTGGCAAGGCACATCTGGCCAAGGTTACAAAAGAATTTCTGCAGTACTCAAGGTTCTCAAGAGCACAGTGGCCTCCATAATCCTTAAATGGAAGAAGTTTATTATTAGATTCATTAGAAATTAACAGTACAAATATGTAACAACCAAGTCCAGGTGTAGACTGTGCCGTATCTCGCTTCCCAGTTATGATGATCGTGGTTCGAGTTGTGAAAGGTGGAGTCTATAGACTTGGACTCTTCTTCTTTTAATGAATGTAATAAATGGTGATATTTATTCCGACTGGGGCTGGGCACCTTGTTTCTACTTTCTTTGTGCCCGGCCGCCTTCTTCATTCCTGCATCACTGGCTCCTCAGACGTAAGAGGATTACTGCGTGATATTGTCTGCGCTAAGTGATGTCGGACACGGTGCGTGGTACGACAAGCTGTGCCAGGGTGTAGTGACCCCGTTGACTGCTGCTGTCTTGTAACTTGGCCTGATGTTAGGATGTGTCACTTTTCGGTGATGAGGGGTCTTGCTGACATCCTGTGATACTTGTTCCTATGTTGGCCTCCATGGCTTTCTGGATAGAGGTTATGGGGCGCATTCTCTGGTCTTCCGGTGGATTATTATGAGTAATTGTTTTTCTGCTTTTACAGCTGCTTTTTTTTAATCTATTACCTTTTCTTCTTTGTTCACTTAGTAAAACCTGTAATTCCCCAGTGCCGAGTGCCCAAATCTGTGCCTGTGGGGAAATCTGCTGTTCTGCACTGCCGAGAAAATGAGGGCTACCCCAGTTCTGTGTATCGCTGGTACCGCAACAGTGACGCCCTTCCTGAAGAGTCTAGAAGCAACCCCAAGTTCCTGAACTCGACCTTCACTGTGAATGTGAGCTCCGGGACTCTGGTGAGTGGCAGCATGCTCATGGTAGCGTGATGTCCGGGCCCAATGACACAAACTGACTGTTTCCTCTTTTCAGGTATTTGCTGCTGTGAATAAAAGAGACATGGGCCAGTATTACTGTATTGCCAGCAATGCCGCAGGTTCTGCCCGGTGTGACGCGCAGCTTCTGGAAGTTTGTAGGTTCTCAGCTACTTGTGTAATGCACTCATGTGTTGGTGCCCGTGTCAAGTTGTCCCATGTGACTATCCTCGGCTGAGCACCTGAGATGGTGACTTCCATGACTGTTTCCTCCTTTCCGGTAATATCTGTCTTTTACCCTCAGATGACCTGAATATTGGTGGCATTGTTGGAGGTGTCTTGGTTGTGGTGTTGGTGCTCGTCCTCATTACTGTCGGCATGTGCTGTGCCTATCAGAAAGGTTACTTTGTAACCAGAAGCAGGCCCAATGGTCAAAGGTACGGCATATTTCTAGACTGATACGTAAATGCTTTTCCTGCCATAATTGTACAGATTAGTCCCATGAGTGTGAAGGCCCATCACATCATGACACTAGTCAGCCTGCCATGCTTGGTCATAGGCATCTTCTCTAATGTGGAGGCATTATATATATTTTCATTTCACTTACAAAAGGTATGTGGATTTATAAAATGTTTCCAGAAAGTTCACAGAGCCATGCATCTAGATGAAGACAGGGGCACGCTCATGGGAGGCCCACCAGTGCTTTATTATCAGTCATGAAAGAAGGGTGGAAGACTAGAGGAGAGTGGAGTAAAATGAACATAGGAAAGAATTTACTTACAGGACAATGAAATCAGGCATTGGAGGGTAACAAGATGTATACCTTCCAAAAAGCCATCCCTAGAATCATGGAGGTAACTCTGCAACGACGAGGCTGTTGTATGCGCCGATATCCGGGCCATACAGAGAAGCCTCCTGAGGATCTACTGCTGCTTCAGTAATCCACAATACATGGCCGGTTATCAGATCTTGTGCTTCTTTCAGGTCCTAGTGACCTACAAGCTCATGGTCTGTAGTGATAGGATTTTTCTACATGTCTCCATTTTACTCACTCTGCCTCTTTTTTTTCTCCTGCAGTTTTATGAACTCTTCAAAAACAGATGGTATGAATTACCTGCAGACAAGTGACGAGGTGACCGCAGAGCTTTGTGCACTTGTAGTGTTACTCTCCACCTGGTGTCAGATGCCCCTCCCTTGACACTTATCAGAGTTACTCTCCACCTGGTGTCAGATGCCCACCCCTAGACAAGGAGCAGAGTTACTCTTCACCTGGTGTCAGATGCCCACTCCTAGACACTGATCAGAGTTACTCTCCACCTGGTGTCAGATGCCCACCCTAGACACGGAGCAGAGTTACTCTCCACCTGATGTCAGATGCCCACTCCTAGACACTGATCAGAGTTACTCTCCACCTGGTGTCAGATGCCCACCCCTTGACACGGAGCAGCTTTACTCTCCACCTGGTGTCAGATGCCCACCCCTAGACACAGAGCAGAGTTACTCTCCACCTGGTGTCAGATGCCCACCCCTAGACACGGAGCAGAGTTATTCTCCACCTGGTGACAGATGCCCACCCCTAGACACGGAGCAGAGTGACACTCCATCTAGTGTCAGATGCACACCCCTAGACATGGAGCAGAGTGACACTCCACCTAGTGTCAGATGCCCACCCCTAGACACGGAGCAGAGTTACTCTCCACCTGGTGTCAGATGCCCTCCCCTAGACACGGAGCAGCTTTACTCTCCACCTGATGTCAGATGCCCACCCCTAGACACGGAGCAGAGTTACTCTCCACCTGGTGTCAGATGCCCACCCCTAGACACGGAGCAGAGTTACTCTCCACCTGGTGTCAGATGCCCACCCCTAAAAACAGAGCAGAGTTACTCTCCAGCTGGTGTCAGATGCCCACCCCTAGACACGGAGCAGAGTTACTCTCCACCTAGTGTCAGATGCCCACCCCTAGACACGGAGCAGAGTTACTCTCCACCTGGTGTCAGATGCCCACCCCTAGAAAAAGAGCAGCTTTACTCTCCACCTGGTGTCAGATGCCCACCCCTAGTCACGGAGCAGAGTTACTCCCCACCTCGTGTCAGATGCCCACCCCTAGACACGGAGCAGCTTTACTCTCCACCTGGTGTCAGATGCCCACCCCTAGACACGGAGCAGAGTTACTCTCCACCTAGTGTCAGATGCCACCCCTAGACACGGAGCAGAGTTACTCTCCACCTGGTGTCAGATGCCCACCCCTAGAAACAGAGCAGCTTTACTCTCCACCTGGTGTCAGATGCCCACCCCTAGACACGGATCAGAGTTACTCTCCACCTGGTGTCAGATGCCCACCCCTAGAAACAGAGCAGAGTTAAGGTACTGCCACACTTAGTGATCTCGTTAACGATCTCGATAACGACGCAATCGTTGGTGTGATCTCTTTTAGGTCGCTAGTAGCTGCCAAACAGGAGATCTCATAAACGACTCATCAGCGGTCAGCGATCTCTTTAACGACTTTGGCGGTCGTTAGGATGTCATTAGCATGTACTGAGCGCTTCTGATTCATAGGAATTTCCAGCATCGCTCCTGCTCTCTGCGTCCTGCTAGCCTGCTTTGCAACTTCTGCGATCCTCTCTGTGACGCAAAAGAGAACTTACAGATATTGCGATCCACTCCGTGACGCAAAACAGTCATATGCGTCACAAACGAGGTCGCTCGTCGTTTGCAAAAGGTGCCAAACACAGCGATATATGCTCACCAGCGGGACGCTAACGATCAAAAAACGGTCCGAACTCTAGTGAACGATCAGCGACATCACAGCAGGGGCCACATCGCTGCTACATGCCACACACAACGAGGTCGCTAATGCGATCGCAAATAGTGACGTTTTAGTGATCTCGTTTGCGATCTCGTTTAGTGTGGCATACCCTTTACTCTCCACCTAGTGTCAGATGCCCACCCCTAGAAACAGAGCAGAGTTACTCTCCACCTGGTGTCAGATGCCCACCCCTAGACACGGAGCAGCTTTACTCTCCACCTGGTGTCAGATGCCCACCCCTAGAAACAGAGCAGAGTTACTCTCCACCTGGTGTCAGATGCCCACCCCTAGAAACAGAGCAGAGTTACTCTCCACCTGGTGTCAGATGCCCACCCCTAGAAACAGAGCAGCTTACTCTCCACCTGGTGTCAAATGCCCACCCCTAGACACGAATCAGAGTTACACTCCACCTGATGTCAGATGTCCACCCCTAGACACGGAGCAGACTTACTTTCCACCTGGTGTCAGATGCCCACCCTAGACACGGAGCAGCTTTACTCTCCACCTAGTGTCAGATGCCCTCCCCTAGACACGCAGCAGAGTTACTCTCCACCTAGTGTCAGATGCCCACCCCTAGACACGGAGCAGAGTTACTCTCCACCTGGTGTCAGATGCCCACCCCTAGAAAAAGAGCAGCTTTACTCTCCACCTGGTGTCAGATGCCCACCCCTAGACAACGGAGCAGATTTACTCTCCACCTGGTGTCAGATGCTCACCCCTAGACACGGAGCAGAGTTACTCTCCACCTAGTGTCAGATGCCCACCCCTAGACACGGAGCAGAGTTACTCTCCACCTGGTGTCAGATTCCCACCCCTAGAAACAGAGCAGCTTTACTCTCCACCTGGTGTCAGATGCCCACCCATAGACACGGATCAGAGTTACTCTCCACCTGGTGTCAGATGCCCACCCCTAGACACGGAGCAGTTACTCTCCACCTGGTGTCAGATGCCCACCCCTAGAAACAGAGCAGTGTTACTCTCCACCTGGTGTCAGATGCCCACCCCTAGAAACAGAGCAGAGTTACTCTCCACCTGGTGTCAGATGCCCACTCCTAGACACGGAGCAGCTTTACTCTCCACCTGGTGTTAGATACCCACCCCTAGAAACAGAGCAGAGTTACTCTCCACCTGGTGTCAGATGCCCACCCCTAGAAACAGAGCAGAGTTACTCTCCACCTGGTGTCAGATGCCCACCCCTAGAAACAGAGCAGCTTTACTCTCCACCTGGTGTCAGATGCCCACCCTTAGACACAGATCAAAGTTACACTCCACCTGATGTCAGATGCCCACCCCTAGACATGAAGAGCAGTGACACTCCACCTAGTGTCAGGTGCCCAGCCCTAGACATGGAGCAGAGTTACTCTCCACCTGGTGTCAGATGCCCACCCCTAGACACGGAGCAGCTTTACTCTCCACCTGGTGTCAGATGCCCACCCCTAGACACGGAGCAGAGTTACTCTCCACCTAGTGTCAGATGCCCACCCCTAGAAACAGAGCAGCTTTACTCTCCACCTAGTGTCAGGTGCCCAGCCATAGACACGGATCAGAGTTACTCTCCACCTGGTGTCAGATGCCTACCCTAGACACGGAGCAGTTGCTCTCCACCTGGTGTCAGATGCCCACCCTAGAAACAGCAGAGATACTCTCACCTGGTGTCAGATGCCCACCCCTAGAAACAGAGCAGAGTTACTCTCCACCTGGTGTCAGATGCCCACCCCTAGACACGGAGCAGCTTTACTCTCCACCTGGTGTTAGATGCCCACCCCTAGAAACAGAGCAGAGTTACTCTCCACCTGGTGTCAGATGCCCCCCCCTAGAAACAGAGCAGAGTTACTCTCCACCTGGTGTCAGATGCCCACCCCTAGAAACAGAGCAGCTTTACTCTCCACCTGGTGTCAGATGCCCACCCCTAGACACGAATCAGAGTTACACTCCACCTGATGTCAGATGTCCACCCCTAGACACGGAGCAGACTTACTCTCCACCTGGTGTCAGATGCCCACCCCTAGACACGGAGCAGAGTTACTCTCCACCTGGTGTCAGATGCCCACCCCTAAAAACAGAGCAGAGTTACTCTCCAGCTGGTGTCAGATGCCCACCCTAGACAAGGAGCAGAGTTACTCTCCACCTGGTTCAGATGCCCACCCCTACACACGGAGCAGAGTTACTCTTCACCTGGTGTCAGATGCCTACCCCTAGACACGGAGCAGAGTTACTCTCCACCTGGTGTCAGATGCCCACCCCTAGAAACAGAGCAGAGTTACTCTCCACCTGGTGTCAGATGCCCACCCCTAGAAACAGAGCAGAGTTACTCTCCACCTGGTGTCAGATGCCCACCCCTAGAAACAGAGCAGAGTTACTCTCCACCTGGTGTCAGATGCCCACCCCTAGACAAGGAGCAGAGTTACTCTCCACCTGGTGTCAGATGCCCACCCCTAGAAACAGAGCAGAGTTACTCTCCACCTGGTGTCAGATGCCCACCCCTAGAAACAGAGCAGAGTTACTCTCCACCTGGTGTCAGATGCCCATCCCTAGACACGGAGCAGCTTTACTCTCCGCCTGGTTCAGATGCCCACCCCTAGACACAGAGCAGCTTTACTCTCTGCCTGGTGTCAGATGCCCACCCTTAGACACAGATCAAAGTTACACTCCACCTGATGTCAGATGCCCACCCCTAGACAAGGAGCAGAGTTACTCTCCACCTGGTTCAGATGCCCACCCCTAGACACGGAGCAGAGTTACTCTCCACCTGGTGTCAGATGCCTACCCCTAGACACGGAGCAGAGTTACTCTCCACCTGGTGTCAGATGCCCACCCCTAGACACAGATCAAAGTTACACTCCACCTGATGTCAGATGCCCACCCCTAGACACGGAGCAGAGTGACACTTCACCTAGTGTCAGGTGCCCACCCCTAGACACGGAGCAGAGTTACTCTCCACCTGGTGTCAGATGCCCACCCCTAGACACGGAGCAGCTTTACTCTCCACCTGGTGTCAGATGCCCACCCCTAGAAACAGAGCAGCTTTACTCTCCACCTGGTGTCAGATGCCCACCCCTAGAAACAGAGCAGAGTTACTCTCCACCTGGTGTCAGATGCCCACCCCTAGACACGGAGCAGAGTTACTCTCCACCTGATGTCAGATGCCCACCCCTAGACACGGAGCAGAGTTACTCTCCACCTGGTCTCAGATGCCCACCCCTAGAAACAGAGCAGAGTTACTCTCCACCTGGTGTCAGATGCCCACCCCTAGACAAGGAGCAGAGTTACTCTCCACCTGATGTCAGATGCCCACCCCTAGACACGGAGCAGAGTTACTCTCCACCTGGTGTCAGATGCCCACCCCTAGACATGGAGCAGAGTTACTCTCCACCAGGTCTCAGATGCCCACCCCTAGACATAAAGATGTGGAAAAAAAACTGACCTAACTGGTCTTATCTAATGACAATGGGGTGTCAAGAAAAGAGAAGATGCACTCACCTTGTTAGGTTGCTGAAAGGCAACACACAACGGGCATGTAAAACAGCTGCTGCACAGATAGCGGTCAGGAGGTAGACCAAGGTACAGAAAAGAGGCTGGAGCTATCACTCATGCGCTGCTGATAACGGATCATGGATAAAATAAAGACATTTAATAAATAATGTAATAGTAAATGTCTTTACTTTATCGATGATCTGTTTTCAGTAGTGCATGAGTGATATCTCCAGCCTCTTTCTCCACCCCTAGACATGGAGCGGAGCTTCTCTAACTGAGGCGCCCTCGTCAACATGTCATGTTTCATATTCAGCACAGTCCTGTATTTGGCTTCAGAATTGCTAGGAAGATAATGGCATTATTCTGGGACTATTATGATGTTTCTATTGAATGCAGGAGACGAAAAATTGAAAATTGTGGGACGGCACGGTGGCTTAGTGGTTAGCGGCATGGTGGCTCAGTGGTTAGGGGCACGGTGGCTCAGTGGTTAGCACTGTTGCTTTCTAGCTCCAGTGTCCTACGTTCAAATTCCACCAATAACTTTCTATGCTCTGCCCGTACTTGCGTGGGTTTCCTCCAGTTTCTTCCCACAATACAAAAACCTACTGGTAGGGAATTTAGCTTGTGATCCCCATTGGGGACAGACATGATGATGTCTGTACATAGCCTGGGCATGACAAGCACGGGACATAGAGGGTACCATGGAGGAGTGGGTACATTGCAATCTTTCAGCTTCTGAGCGCCCCCTGCTTGCAGTTGCTGTTTCAGCTTCTTTCTTTCGGAGTAAGGGGTTTTGAGCTCTGTATCTGAGGAACAAAGCTGGGAAACGCTGAGTAGATGAGGACCATGGCTTCCCAGGGGCATCACCGTAGTATGGGGTTATTGCCATGAGCGGACCTCTTGAGTGCACACTTTCTTAGGGTCTTCTGTCAGCATTGCAGACCTTGCTGCCAATTGATACCTTGTTAATCTTGAGCCCTCTGATCCCAGTCTCATGAAATGAAGGTATACAAGAAGCAGATGTAGAGATGGGTGATGGGCGCAGATGGAGCTTTCTGTCCCTCGTCCACCTTATCTGACTCCTCTTTTCTCTATTCCTGCAGGGAGATTTCAGACACAAGTCATCCTTTGTCATCTGATATTCTATGTGTTTCGGAGTCTTTGGGGAAAGCACTGAAGAAATTGCACCGCAGTGTGTGAAGCCCCACACGTCACTACCAACCTTCCAATCTGCCAAAGTATAACCTGACAACCTCAGCCAACAACCACGTCCGGGAACTTCAGAGCTGTGGCGTCAGATTGTGAGCGTGTTGGAGGGCCACATCCAGCTCACAGTATTAATACACTGCCAAATCCTCCATCGTTTTATGGTCAGCACTGGAGACGTTTTCTATCTACTTTTAATCTGGGATGAAGAAAGTTTTAACTTTTTTTCTTATAATTCATAAGCACAGTATTTTTAGCACTAAGCAAACTGTATCAAAGGGTTAATTTATGTTATTTTAGTCACAAAATGTGGTGAAGATTTTATTGAATTTTTTATTCCCAGAAATCTGCTGAGAACTTGAAGTTTAGGGTCAGCCGTGATCTGGGCACACTTCTGATTCTTCTACAGTGAGACAACTGCAACACAAGAATGAGTGACCCCCGCCTCTGGGAGACCTCCACATGTCTCCATGGGGGTCACAGCTGGTTACAGACATTTTTTTGTACATATCAGTGTGCTGTGGACACTCTATAACCAGGTCAGACATGGCAATGCACCGGCTATCGCCTGGTTGCTCCACATCCTTGTAATAATACAATGCCAAGAACCTTTCTACTGTTTGTATCAAGCAGTTTCTTCTTGTGCTCTCTCCTCACAAGTCACTGCATTTACAGACATCAGTGCTGTATTCTGAGGGATATTTTCAGCTGATTACATATTGATAACATGCGATCCAAAGAGCGGGGCTCTGGATCCGAGCACCAGGGTCTGCAGGGTTCTGGATCCGAGTACAAGGCTCTGCATGTGAGTGCCGGTCTCTGTGGGGCTCTGAATCCAAGTACCAGGGTCTGCGGGGCTCTGGATCTGAGTACTAGGGTCTGCGGGGCTCAGGATCCAAGTACCGGTCTCTGCGGGGCTCCGAATCTGAGTAACGGTCTCTGCGGGGCTCTGGATCCAAGCACCAGGCTCTGCAGGGCTCAAGATCCGAGTACTGGATTCTGGATCCAAGTACCAGGCTCTGTGGGGCTCCGGATCCAAGTACCAGGTTCTGCAGAGCTCCGGATCCAAGTACCGGAATCTGCGGAGCTCCAGATCCGAGTACAAGGTTCTGGATCCAAGTACTGGCCCCTGCAGGGCTCTGAATTCAAGTAGTGGATTCTGCGTGGCTACGGATCAGAATACCGGGCTTTGGATCTGAATACTGGGCACTGGGTCCACGTGCCGGTCTCTGTGGAGCTCTGGATCCAAGTGCCAGTCTTTGTGGGGCTCCGGATCCGAGTACCGGGCTTTGGATCCGAGTACCGGTCTCTGCGGGTCTCTGAATCTGAGTACTGGGCTCTGTAGGGCTCTGGGTCCGAGTTCCAGGGTTTGCAGGACTCTGTATCCGAGTTCCAGGGTCTGCAGGGCTCTGGATCCGAGTACCATGGTCTGCAGGGTTCTGAATCTGAGTACCGGGCTTCGCGGGGATCTGGATCCGAGTATTGGGCTCTGCCGGGCTCTGGATCTGAGCAGCAGGCTCTGGATTTGAGTACCGGGCTCTGCTTGGCTCTGGGTTCGAGTACCAGGCTCTGCTTGGCTCTGGGTTCGAGTACCAGGCTCTGCGGGGCTCTGGGTTCGAGTACCAGGCTCTGCGGGGCTCTGGGTTCGAGTACCAGGCTCTGCGGGGCTCTGGGTCCGAGTACCAGGGTCTGCAGGGCTCTGTATCTGAGTACCGGGCTCTGCGGTGCTCTGGATCTAAGTGGTGGGCTCTGCAGGGCTCTGGATCCAAATACCGGGCTCGGCAGGGCTCTGGATGTGAGTATCGGGCTCTGCGGGGCTCTGGATCCGAGTACCAGGGTCTGCGGGGCTTTGGATCCGAGTACCAGGGTCTGCTGGGCTTTGGATCCTAGTATCAGGCTCTGCGGGGCTCTGGATCCAAGTACCAAGGTCTGCAGAGCTCTGGATCCGAGTACTGGGCTTTGCAGGACCTGGTACTCTGGGTGCAGAGTCTTGTTCTTCAGATCTCTGGGGTCCCAGCAATCAGTAAATTATCACTATCCTATCTATAGAATATAATGTTCAATTCTGGGAAAATCCCTTTAAACAAAAGGACTGTCCAGGATTACACAAATGTCTGATTTCTTGTAGAATTGGCATCACTTGTCCACAAGTTGTGTGTGGTTCTGGTAGTAAGTAGCCATATTTCCTATTGCTGTACAGATCTAATCTATTTGTGCCAGTCCTGGTGGCTTTTGTTTGGATCTGGAGAGATCTTTCATGTGCCGGTATGTGACTAGTGCCGGGTAGGAAGGGGGATAATGGACTCACAAAGCAGCTGGTTTACCTACTGAAATGAGCACAGTTGACACACACTGAAACAGCCTGGCTTAGTTTTTGTAGTGAGCAGCCAGTCTGCCCCCTTTATACACAATGTTGGTCATATGCTGACATTTGTGAGCACAGACCAGGACCAGCTCCGATATCTTCATATCCAGGCACTTTTCTTAAACATGTTATCCACTACTTGGACAACCCCTTTCAATCAGATGCCCTCATACTCCCCTCCAGTGCCAGCGCAGTCCTAGCGGTGTCGGCCTTGTCACGTCATATACTCCCCTCCAGTGACAGCGCAGTCCTAGCGGTGTTGGCCTTGTCACGTCATATACTCCCCTCCAGTGCCAGTGCAGTCCTAGTGGTGTCGGCCTTGTTACGTCGTATACTCCCCTTCAGTGCCAGCGCAGTCCAAGCAGTGTCGGCCTTGTCACGTCATACAGTATACTCCCCTCCTGTGCCAACGCAGTCCTAGCGGTGTCTGCCTTGTCACGTCATACAGTATACTCCCCTCCAGTGCCAGCGCAGTCCTAGCGGTGTTGGCCTTGTCACATCATATATTTCTTCCCTCCAGTGACAGTGCAGTTGTGGCGATGTCTGCCTTGTCACGTCATATACTCCCCTCCAGTGCCAGCGCAGTCCTAGCGGTGTCGGCCTTGTCACGTCCTATACTCCCCTCCAGTGCCAGCGCAGTCCTAGCGGTGTCGGACTTGTCACGTCGTATACTCCCCTCCAGTGCCAGCGCAGTCCTAGCGGTGTCGGCCTTGTCACGTCATATACTCCCCTCCATTGCCAATGCAGTCGTAGCGGTGTCTGTCTTGTCACGTCATATACTCCCCTCCATTGCCAACGCAGTCGTAGCGGTGTCTGTCTTGTCACGTCATATACTCCCCTCCATTACCATCGCAGTCCTAGCGGTGTCGGCCTTGTCACGTCATATACTCCCCTCCAGTGCCAGCGCAGTCCAAGCAGTGTCGGCCTTGCCACGTCATACAGTATACTCCCCTCCAGTGCCAACGCAGTCCTAGCGGTGTCGGCCTTGTCACGTCATACAGTATACTCCCCTCCAGTGCCAATGCAGTCCTAGCGGTGTCGGCCTTGTCACGTCATACAGTATACTCCCCTCCAGTGCCAATGCAGTCCTAGCGGTGTCGGCCTTGTCACGTCATACAGTATACTCCCCTCCAGTGCCAGCGCAGTCCTAGCGGTGTCGGCCTTGTCACATCATATACTTCCCTCCAGTGACAGTGCAGTTGTGGCGATGTCGGCCTTGTCACGTCATATAATCACTGCAGCCAATCAGCTCTGACTTCACTTTCGCCTCCTTTGGACAAATCAAGACATTTGGAGGAAGTGAGAGCAGCCGCAGCTGTGACTTCCTACGGATGTGAATTACGTCCATAGGAAAGGAGAGTGAAGCTAATGCTGATTGGTCACAGGGTTCGTGAGTCATAACAGTGTGACGCGGGTCCTGGAGAGCCAATACCTACATTTATGGAACGGCGCCGGCACCAGAGGCCTGTATAAGTGTTGTTTAACGGGAGGGGAATATAGGGATTGAGAAGAGGTTGTCCGAGTAGTGGGTAGAGTTTAGCTTTTCTTTCCCTGCCTCTCCTTTCCTTCCCTTCTCCTTTATCTTTCTGAGGTGCGTGCTTGTATGTGTCTGTGAAGATGGAGGATATTGGCCAATGTGTGCCAGTAATGTTCTTTACAGCTCCTTTTAGTCGTGTCTCATCTGACGCTGACCTAAAATGTTGGTTACTTCTTGGCATGTTGTGCTTAGTTGTGGAGTTTTCAACTCCCTGAAAACAAAACCATAATGCTGAGGTGACAGCATGGTCAGAAGCCACGGCTGAAATCCGCAATGCCAGGTCATTCCCACTGGGGTCTTTTTTAAGGTACTTATTGCAATTAAGTTTGCCTCTAAAATGATTGAATCACAGAGAGATGGTGTCAATTTACCCCACAAATCACAAAGTCGGAGTTTCAGTGATTTCATAAATTATATATAATATATATTACACACACAATCTCATTCTAAGCGGAAAACATACAGCAGTGTTCAAAATAATGGCAGTGTGTTCAGAAATATGATTTACTCAGTCGTTCTCCTAGTATTATTTCCAGCATTGGGAACATTGCACGCTGTTTACTAATTCAAAACATGAAGAGAAATGTGTATAATTTATAACTACTTTACAGAAAATAACAAAAAATTAACATTGGACCGTTGTAACAAACAGCAGTGTCTGCATTTATCTTTACAAACTCACAATATGTACTTTTTTTGTGGCTTTATCATTCCTGTGAATCACTGACCTGATATTTAGTTGTTATCCACAGTTTTTAGAACGGCTTCACATTTATGTTGCACAGAGTCACCCATCTTCTGGCTCCGGTCACCTGTTACTCCAGCCCTGGATGCTTGAACTACATCCCACAATATTTTGGCATTTGTTGGCTTTGCCTCAGAAATTGCATTTTTGATGTCACCCCACAGGTGTTGTATTAGATTAAGGTCCGGGGACTGGGCCGGCCGCTCCATAACCTCAATTTTG
Organism: Oophaga sylvatica; assembly: GCA_033576555.1. NCBI lineage: Eukaryota > Metazoa > Chordata > Amphibia > Anura > Dendrobatidae > Oophaga > Oophaga sylvatica. Next base: position 403,980,236 of record JARQOD010000003.1, read on the forward strand.
TTGGACTGGAACCAGGATTTTGCTCGTTTATTGGTGTGTTTAGGGTCGTTGTTTTGGTGAAACCTCCATTTCAAGGACATATCGTCTTCAGCATAAGGCAACATGATCTCTTGAAGTATTTTAATAAATGCAAACTGGTCCTTGATCCCTGGTATGCGATTAATAGGTCCGGCACTATAGTAAGAGAAACATGTCCAGATCATGATGCTTGCACCACCGTGCTTCATGGTCTTCAGAGTGTACTGTGGCTTGAATGAAGAGTTTGGGGGTCGTCTGACAAACTGTCTGCAGCCCTTGAACCCAAAAAGAACAATTTTACTTTCATCAGGCCACAGAAAGTTTCAACATTTCTCTTTAGGCCAGTTGATTTGTTCTTTGGCACATTGTATCCACTTCAGTACATTGCTTTTTTTTATAGTTCGACTTTGCTGGGACTTCTTACTAAGATATTAGCTTCACACAGGCATCTTCTAACAGTCCTCAAAGGTCACTCGAGACTGACTGTGATCATCCTGGAGCTGATCATTGGCTGAGCCTTTGCCATTCTGGCTATTCTTCCATCCATTAGAATAGTAGTCTTCCATTTTCTTCCACGTCTCTCTGGTTTGGCTTTCCGTTATAAGCTCATTTTAGCTGAATGGCCCATCGTTGTCTGCACTTCTTTATAAGTTTTACCCTCTCCAATAAACTATTAATTAAAGTACGCTGTTCTTCTGAACAATGTTTCGAATGACCCGTAGTTCTCATAGGAAAGATGTGTATCTTCGTACCGTGTTAGCCAGTAGATAGAAAAATATTTAGACTTGAGAGTCCTCAGTGGTTGATACCTTTTAATGGCTAACTGAAAAGATGGTAACAAATTGCAAGCTTTCGAGACTACTCAGGTCTCTTCATCAGGCATAGACTAATACAACATCTGAAGAATCACATATTTATACACAAAATAGCACAGAAAAAATGCAATAGGTAGGACAAGTGACATGAAGCAGAACTGTCATTATGGCAGAGGGATTAACATAAATATGACTAGTTCATAGATAAGGAGTGTAGTTCTCAGACATTCGAGGAGAAATGCATGGACAACATGTCCTGGCTTCACCCTTAAATAAGGGCCTCCTGATTCACCCCTGGCTCTTCACAGAATGATTGACCTCACTAATTGATCTCCACACTGATATTATTGTGATCACCGCCTTACAATTAATTATTCTAATACACAGACTCAGAAACCTACAGATCATGAATGCGGAGTCTGGGGGTTTCTGAGAATCTACTGCACCGACTGGTAAATTGTGTGACGTGGTAATATAATTTTTAACAAAAACAGGGTTTCATCTGGTTAGTCATATTGGACGGATAGTATTTTGAACACTACTGTATGAATCTACATATCAGAATTGTAAAAAATTCTGAAATTGGCCCTATTAATCCTATAAGGACCAAGTTTTGTAAATTTACACTGTGGGCTACAAACTCCTGCTATTTGGCAGGAACAGCTGCGGTGACCAGTTGTCAAACACAGCTGTGGATCCTTCAGAGAAAGTCTTAGTGGGATAATACTGTTTCTGTCTTCTATTTCACTATCTCCAGTGAATAGAAGCATGGGCACTGCCGATGCTTCTATAGGGCCAATCGATCACATGATCACTGGTTATCTGCTGGCGTAGCACAGCTGCAGGCTCCTAGCATACTCGCAGTAGCTCTGCCGGAGGCTTATCTCACTAGAGGGAGCCATTCTCCTATGAATTTCCTGTTACAGTAGAAAAAATTATCATAAAAGATGATTGTGAACATTTTTTTCAACTCAATTTGCTCCCCAGAGATCAATAATGTTACATTTATATCAAATCATTTACAATTAAGTTCAGAAATATTCGGACAGTAGTACAAGTTTTGGCATTTTAGCTGTTTGCCAAAACATTCAAGATCCAGTTCTATAAACACTCTGTGCTTAAAGTGCCGACTCTCCGCTTTAATTTGAGGGGATTCACATCCTAATTGGTTGAATTATGGCTCTTTAATATGTAGATGCCTCTTTTTAAAGGGAAAAAAGTAAGTGGACAATTATCTCAGAAGCTCTTTAATGGGCTGTTCCCTTGTTAATCCATCATCAATTAAGCAGGTAAAAGGTCTAGAGCTTATTCCATATGCGTCATTTGCATTTGGAAGTTGTTGCTGTGAAGTCACAGGAGCGTGCAATGGAAGAGATATAGACCATCATTAGGCTGAAAAAAAAAGAAATCCATCAATGCGATAGCAGAAATGTTAGGTGCGGCCAAAGGAACAGTTTGGTACGTTCTACGAAAAAAAAGCACACTGATGAGCTTGGGAATTCAGAAAGGCCTAAACGTCCCCTGGAGACAACAGTGCGGGATGATTGCAAAATCTTTCCAATAGTGGGGAAAAACCCTTCACAACATCCTCCCAAGTGAAGACCACTTTTCAGGAAGCCGGTGTCTCAGTATCTACAGGTCCTTCTCAAAAAATTAGCATATAGTGCTAAATTTCATTATTTTCCATAATGTAATGATTACAATTAAACTTTCATATATTTTCGATTCATTACACACCAACTGAAATTTGTCAGGTCTTTTATTGTTTTAATACTGATGATTTTGGCATACAACTCCTGATAACCCAAAAAACGTGTCTCAAAAAATTAGCATATCAAGAAAAGGTTCTCTAAACAACCTATTACCCTAATCTTCTGAATCAACTAATTAACTCTAAACACATGCAAAAGATTCCTGAGGCTTTTAAAAACTCCCTGCCTGGTTCATTACTCAAACCCCCATCATGGGTAAGACTAGCGACCTGACTGATGTCAAGAAGGCCATCATTGACACCCTCAAGCAAGAGGGTAAGACCCAGAAAGAAATTTCTCAACAAATAGGCTGTTCCCAGAGTGCTGTATCAAGGCACCTCAATGGGAAGTCTGTTGGAAGGAAACAATGTGGCAGAAAACGCTGTACAACAAGAAGAGGTGACCGGACCCTGAGGAAGATTGTGGAGAAGGACCGATTCCAGACCTTGGGGGACCTGAGGAAGCAGTGGACTGAGTCTGGTGTAGAAACATCCAGAGCCACCGTGCACAGGCGTGTGCAGGAAATGGGCTACAGGTGCCGCATTCCCCAGGTAAAGCCACTTTTGAACCATAAACAGCGGCAGAAGCACCTGACCTGGGCTACAGAGAAGCACCACTGGACTGTTGCTAAGTGGTCCCAAGTACTTTTTTCTGATGAAAGCAAATTTTGCATGTCATTCGGAAATCAAGGTGCCAGAGTCTGGAGGAAGACTGGGGAGAAGGAAATGCCAAAATGCCTGAAGTCCAGTGTCAAGTACCCACAGTCAGTGATGGTGTGGGGTGCCATGTCAGCTGCTGGTGTTGGTCCACTGTGTTTCATCAAGGGCAGGGTCAATGCAGCTAGCTATCAGGAGATTTTGGAGCACTTCATGCTTCCGTCGGCTGAAATGCTTTATGGAGATGAAGATTTCATTTTTCAGCACGACCTGGCACCTGCTCACAGTGCCAAAACCACTGGTAAATGGTTTACTGACCATGGTATTACTGTGCTCAATTGGCCTGCCAACTCTCCTGACCTGAACCCCATAGAGAATCTGTGGGATATTGTGAAGAGAAAGTTGAGAGACGCAAGACCCAACACTCTGGATGAGCTTAAGGCCGCTATCGAAGCATCCTGGGCCTCCATAACACCTCAGCAGTGTCACAGGCTGATTGCCTCCATGCCACGCCGCATTGAAGCAGTCATTTCTGCAAAAGGATTCCTGACCAAGTATTGAGTGCATAACTGAACTTTATTATTTGTTGTTTTTTTTGTTTGTTTTTCAAAAAACACTTTTATTTTATTGGATGGTTGAAATATGTTAATTTTTTGAGACAGGTTTTTTGGGTTATCAGGAGTTGTATGCCAAAATCATCAGTATTAAAACAATAAAAGACCTGACAAATTTCAGTTGGTGTGTAATGAATCTAAAATATATGAAAGTTTAATTGTAATCATTACATTATGGAAAATAATGAAATTTAGCACTATATGCTAATTTTTTGAGAAGGACCTGTATGTGTATCATATAGAGAAGACTTAGTGAGAGCAACTACTGAGGGGTCACCACAAGGTGAAAACCATTAATCAACCTTAAAAAAAGGCCAGATTGGATTTTCCAAAAAAAGCATCTAAAGAAGCTGCCTAGTTCTATAAAAGCAAAACTGCGACCAACCTGTAGCGGAGTGATGGGAAGAAGAACGTCTGGAGAAGACTTGGAGCGGCTCCTGATCCACTGCACATCCTATGTAATAAATTGTGGAGGCGGTGTGACGGCGCGGGCATGCATGGCTTCTAATGGCAGGGGGTCATTAGTGTTTATTGATGTGACTGAAGACAGAAGCAGCCGGATGAATCCTGTGTGTACAGGGCGATATTTTCTCCTCAGATCCAACCAAATGCAGCAAGGATGATTGGACGACACTTCACAGGACAGACGGACAATGACCCAAAACATCCTGCGAAAGCAAAGAAGTGGAATATTCTGCAATGGCCGAGTCCTCACCAGATCTCTGCCTCATCAAGAAGCATTTCTCATTATTAACACAAAATTTAAGGCAGAAAACCCACAAACCAAAAATGCAGCAACTGAAGTCACTGCAGTAAAGGTAGCAAAGCATCATACGGGAGGAAAACAGCTATGGTGCCGTCTATGGCCTCCAGACTTCAGGCCGTCATTGATGCAAAGGATTCTCTGCAAAAGGTTAAACATGGACATTTTATTTATGAGAGTTAATTTGTCCAATTGATTTTGAGCCCCTGAAATGAGAGTATATATGAAAATGGCTGCAATTCCTAAACCTTTCACAGGATATTTGTGTTCAATCCCTTTAATTAAACCTGAACGTCTCCACGTCAATTGCATCTCAGTTGTTTCATTTAAAATAGAAAATGTTGGCATGCAGAGCTGAAATCACAAAGATTCGGTCACCGTGCAAATATTTCTAGACCTATACTATATTCATGTCTGCAAAAGACATCCTGCAGGGGCCCATAGCAAAAGTCCTAATTGGGCTTCTCCCCTCAAACCTATTCTCTCCACAAAATGTATAATATATATCACAGTGGATTCACGGCATAGTGGAAGGCAAACCTCGCAACAATTTGGTCATGTATTCTAGCACACAATAATTGTGCCCCTTAATGTAGATGGCCAACATATTCTAAAAGCTATGAAGGGGTATTGTAGTGGGAGAGAACACCTTGGGACCCCCCTCCTAACGATGATGGTGTTTGGCTCACTTTAAGAAGTAAATCTACTAGGCCCCAAGTTCAGGTGGTACACGGTCCCGGGCATTAGTGCAGTTGGCAGGTTGGTACATGCGGAGTAAGGACGTTGTACGCTCGGGAGCAAATGGATGGATGCATTGAAGTCAGCAAGAAAAAAAAGCATGGCGTACACAGGAGGTGGACTAAACCAAATAAGAGTCCTGAAACACAATCCAAAGATATAGGTATTTGTGACTGTATGTGTCAATGGGCCTTAAAATGACCTGTCAGCAGAATTGTGTTCAGTAACTACAGTGTCAGGTCGGCGCCGTTATACTGATTACAATGATACCTGATGATAAAATCTGTCTTGTGGCTGTTGTGGAATCGTCATTCAGTTTTCAGTTAATGATATACTCGTGCTCTGAGGTGCTCTCTGGGGGGGGTCTTCATGTGGTGCTCTGCTTACATATGCATCTGTATGGCCTCTGACAGCTCACTGACCTGCCCCCTATTTACATAGTGAATATTATATATATATATATATATGTATGTATATATATATATATATATACACTGCCCAAAAAAATAAAGGGAACACTCAAATAACACATCCTAAATCTAAATGAATGAAATATTCTCATTTAATACTTTGTTCTGTAAAAAGTTGAATGTGCTGTCAACATAATCACATAAAAATCATCAATGGAAATCAAATTTTTGAACCAATAGAGACCTGGCTTTGGAGAGCCCCCCAAAATGAAAGTGGAAACAAGTCCAAATGAAAATCAAAACAAGACAAAATTAAAGTGGAAATAAGTCAAAATGATGCTCAGTATTGTGTGTGGCCTCCATGTGCCTGTATGACCTCCCTACAACGCCTGGGCATGCTCCTTATGAGGTTGCGGATGTTCTCCTGAGGGATCTCCTCCCAGACCTGGACTGAAGCATCAACTCCTGGACAGTCTGTGGTGCAACGTAACATTGGTGGATGGAGCGAGACATGCTGTCCCAGATGTGCTCAATCGTATTCAGGTCTGGGGAACGGGCAGGTCAGGCCGTAGCTTCAATGCCTTCATCTTGCAGGAACTGCTGACACACTCCAGCCACATGAGGTCTGGCATTGTCTTGCATTAGGAGGAACCCAGGATCAACCGCACCAGCATATGGTCTCACAAGGGGATCTGAGGATCTCATCTCGGTACCTAATGGCAGTCAGGCTACCTCTGGTGAGCAAATGGAGGGCTGTGTGGCTTTCCAAAGAAATGCCACCCCACACCATTACTGACACACTGCCAAAATAGTCATGCTGAAGGATGTTGCAGGCAGCAGATCGCTCTCCACGGTGTCTCCAGACTCTGTCACGTTTGTCACATATGCTGAGTGTGAACCTGCTGCCAGCAACATCCTTCTGCATGACCGGTTTGCCAGTGGGTCAGTAATGGTGTGGGGTGGCATTTCTTTAGAGTGCAGTTTTTTGAGCAGTATATATGTATGTATATATATATTTTTTTAATTTATTTTTTTTAAAAAAATCGCCGGGCAGCAGTGCGTGCATCAGCATGTTCACATGTATAATGTTTCATTTAATACTTTTATTTGATACTATAAATAAATTTTTAAAAAATCTGTCTCAAAATTACGCCGGCCGCGCCTGTGCAGTAGCAGCTACCGGCGATCGGATAGATGCTACTGCACAGGCGCTGGAGGAAGCAATTTTTTTTCTACCTGCCTGCAGAAAGGGATTATATATATATACAGTACAGACCAAAAGTTTGGACACACCTCATTCAACGATTTTTCTGTATTTTCACGACTATGAAAATTGTAGAATCACACTGAAGGCATCAAAACTATGAATTACCACATGTGGAATTATACATTACTGGTGACACTATTCAATTTTGAATAAATCCCCAACAGTGTCACCAGCAAAGCACCCCCACACCATCACACCACCTCCTCCATGCTTCACGGTGGGAACCAGGCATGTAGAGTCCATCCGTTCACCTTTTCTGCATGCAAAGCAGTAATCAAAGCAAAAGGTGGCTACTATGAAGAACCTAGAATATTAGACATATTTTCAGTTGTTTCACACTTTTTTGTAAAGTGTAATGTATAATTCCACATGTGTTAATTCATAGTTTTGATGCCTTCAGTGTGATTCTACAATTTTCATAGTCATGAAAATACAGAAAAATCTTTGAATGAGGAGGTGTGTCCAAACTTTTGGTCTGTACTGTGTTATATTATATATATATATATATATATATATCATGTAAAATAGGAGCGGGTAAGTGAGGGATCAGTGACCTGCGGGCCAGAAGATGCAAGGCAACCTGCAAAACCCAACATGGAGCTCAACAGAAAGCATAAGATCCATGAGAACGGATCGGAGACGGGATACCCAGAATAGGTACAGTAGTTCAAAACAATACCAGTGTGTTCAAAAACCTGAGTTAATCACAATCTTTCTCCCAGTTTTTATTTCCAGCATTGGGAACATTGCACACTGAGAAATGTGTATAAGTTATAACTACTTTACAGAAAAAAACAAAAATGAACATTGGGCCATTCTAAAAAATAGCAGTGTCTGCATTTGTCTTTACAAACTCATAATATATACTATTGTTTATGACGATTTATCGTTTCTGTGAATCACTGACCTAATATTTAGTTATTCAGTTTTTTAGAACGGCTTCACGTCTATATTTCGCAGAGACAATCAACTTCTGGCCCTGGTCATCTGTTATTCCAGCCCAGGATGCTTGGACTACATCCCACAATTTTATGGCATTTGTTGTCTTTGCTTCAGAAACTGCATTTTTTATGTCCCCACTAGTGTTGAGCGATACGATACTGCAAATATCGGGTATCGGCCGATATTAGCTCTATCGGCCTTTCGATTCCGAATACCGATATTTTCGTCATATCGAATACCGGAATCGGATTTGTCACTGTCACTGTGAGTGTCCGTCGGTCGGGTCTGTCAGGAGTCAGCGGCACTTACCTGGCAGAAGATCTCCGGCGGTCACGTCCTGGACTGCTTGATGGCCGCCATTATCTTCTCCCTGGCGGTCACATGCAGTTTTTCGCGATAACTGCAGTGACTGCAGGGTAATCCGGCCGTAAACCAGTCCGATGACGTCACCGCCGGGGAAGCAGGTAATCAGCTGTGCTGCGCCGGGATTCTGATGTAGCAGAGCTGGATCGTCGTGGGACACTCGTTACTATGGACTGCGTCGGTCAGGTGGTATACTTTTTTTTTTTTTTTTCATTTTTTTACAGGAGATCGATGGCGTCGCAGGATGAGACTGTAATAAAAGTAATGAAAACTGCGTTTTGTTTTTTTTTTATTAAATTAAAAAACTTTTTAATGAACATTCACCCGTCCGGGTACATCAACAATTTAACTATTTACATACAGTATTTCTAATTCTTTGGCAGGGGTGTTCCAGGTACCACCTGGTACTCTTCTGATGCTTGCCAAACATCCGAGGCACCAAGGACCACCAGGACCTGATGACGTCGTGTGGCCTGTACAGTCAAGTCGTGACCCGCTATCTGGGTCTGTGTGGCCACCTCTTTCATCTCCCTCCGGGTCTGGAACCCTATGTCCCGGACTGAACGAACCCCAGGGGGCCTAACAGGCGCCGGGTACGGGCCAGCTATACTTATCATGTCCATAGCTGGGGCTGCTGAGGAGACCACTGAGGGAGGCTGGGGAGATTTACGGTGTGGGGTGGGCACTTTTGCAGAGGCCTGGATGTGGGAGGCTGAAGGCTCCGAGGGTCTCACAGGTTCCTGACACTCTGGGGAGTAGGGGTCGCACCTGGTAACATTTAGGGCGTACCATCCATTGTAACCCCAGTGTCGGGTGTAAGTCACCAAGTCTCCTGGCAACAGGTCCCTCCCCGGGTGTCCTTCTGGGAGGTGAGTCTCCACGTCCCGCCGGGTCACAAAGACTTCTAAATAAAGTCCAGGCTCCTGGATGAAGCCCCAACCACCTTTCAATTTAAAGCTCCGTACTGCACCCTTACGCCGCGGCTCCCACAGGGTTCCTTTATCTTTTCTCATCCGGTCCTTATCTGCCCGGTCCTTCTCCATCTGACGTTGGCGAAGCTTTTGGGTTTCTCGCTGCTCCCTTTGTCGCTCTGCTTCCCGCTCCCAACGTCTCCACTCTTCCTCCTGACGCCGGTTGAAATTCTCCACCAGCAGCTCCATGTCTCCACCATCAAACTGCAGCTTACAGTGTCCGGTTTGCGGCAGCTCTCCTGGCGCCCCCCAGTCCTGGCGGCGCTCACCTGCGGAGGAAGCAGCCGGCTCTGGAACAGATGACAGTCGGGGCTCCGGTACAGGCAGGTAGACCTCTGGTGCCTGCGCGGCCTCCTCCATGAGGACGGGTGTCGCTTCTTCTGTCTCAGCGACGGGGGCAGACAGCGGGATCTGGGGTGCTGCCGGTGCAGATTTTTTTCCAGGAACGGGTGCCTCCACTGCGACAACGTCAACCGGATCACATTGCAAGGGCTCCTCTACTAGAACGGGTGCCTCACCTTCCGGTACAGACACTTCAGGTAAGAGGGATTGGCGCCGCTCCAAGTTTAGTTTTAGGGCACGCCAGCTGGCTTCCATCCTGGCGACCTCCTCCCGGTGCCGGGCCAGGCCTCTTAGGGTATCCTCCGCTTCTTGCAGCGTAGGAGGGTTTCCAGGCCGGGTGCCCAACGGTGGTTCCGTGGCGATCGGGTCGCTTCCGTGGGGCGAGAGCTCTGACTGCTCCATCCCTTCACACTTCTGCTCGTGTCCATTAGCCATCTCTGCCAAGTCACATGTGTCATTAGCATCTGGAGAGGGCCCCTCTTTTGAAGGGAGGCGGGACCTTCGTGTTAGTTTCCGCACACTGAGGAGGCGGAACTGAAGAGCTGTGGGGCACGATGTTACATTGCAGTACCATTTACAGTGGTCGGCCATCGTTTTCGCACCACTGAATGAGTGTACACCCACGAAGAGCACGCCCTTCTTCACCAGTGCCTCGTCGTGACGCAGATATGGCGGAAAAATGGCAAATACATTCTCTGATGATTTTAGCAATTCTCAAGCACAAAACCAGTTCAATTCAGGCACACAGGACTCGCTTATAGCAAGCTACAGAATCCTGTTCGTGACGCCCAAGTTGAGTCGCACAGAGCCAGAGGTTTTGGGGGTACTCGGCACCGAGCCCGTCGACTTCTATGGGGTATGTCACGGCTTTACCCGGCAATTGAATCAGAGTCTATTTTACTATGTAGAAGTGTATAAACTATAAATATATGTATATATATATATATGTCACAATGACATGTGTATATATATATGTATTCTATGTGTGTATATTTTGTGTTTACAACGAAAGAAAGGGTTTTTTTTTGTTGCGATATTTTGTTCCCATAGACTTACATGGGACTTCCAGTATCAGAATCGGATATCGACGATATTTAGTGATATCGGCGATACCATTTCGATACGATATTTTTAGATATCGAGCAGTATCGCTCAACACTAGTCCCCACACAAGTGTCTATTGGATTAAGGTTCAGGGATTGTGCCGGCCACTACATCACCTCAATTTTGTTGGACTGGAACCAAGATTTTGCTCGTTTACTGTTGTGTTTAGGGTCGTATTGTTCAAACACTCATGTCAAGGACATATCCTCTTCAACGTAAGGAAACATGACCTCTTCAAGTATTTTACTATCTGCAAACTGGTCCTTGATCCATGGTATTCGGTAAATAGGTCCGGCACCAGAGTAAGGGAAACATGTCCAGGTCATGATGCTTGCACCACCATGCTTTACGGCTTCTGAGGGTGCTATGGCTTGAATGCAGAGTTTGGGGGTCGCCTGATGAATGGTCTGCGGCCCTTGGATCCAAAAAGAACAATTTTTGTTTTATCAGTCCACAAAATGTTTCTCCATTTCTCTTTAGGCCAGTTGATGTGTTCTTTGGCACATAGTATCCGCTTCAGTACGTGTCTTTTTTTACAGTGGGACTTTATGGGGACTTCTTGCTAAGAGATTAGCGCCTCACAGGTGTCTTCTACCTGTCACAGTCCTCACAGGTCACTTGAGACTGTGACCATCCTGGAGCCGATCATTGGCTGAGCCTTTGCCATTTTGGCTATTCTTCCTTCCATTAGAATGGTAGTCTCCGTTTTCTTCCACATCTCTCTGGTTTGGCTTTCCATTATAAAGCTTTGGAGATCATTTTAGCTGAACAACCGCACTTCTTAAGTTTTACCCTCTCCAATAAACTTTTTAATCAAAGTACGCTGTTCTTCTGCACAGTGACCCGAACGACCCATATTTCTCAGGCATTCAAGGAGAAATGCATGTACAACATGTAACATTAAATAAGGGCCACCTGATTCACACCTGTCTCATCACAGAATGATTGACCTCACTAATTGATCTCCACACTGATATGATTGTGATCACCGCCCCTTCAATTAATTGTTCTAATGCACAGTCTCAGAAACCTGCAGATCATGAATGCGGAGTCTTAGAATCTGCTGCACTGACTGGTAAATTGTGTGACTTTGGTGATATAATTTATACCAGAAAGACTGAATAATCTGGTTACAAGAAAAAAAGGTAGCACACTGTAGCGCTATAGCTTGCAAACACAAAATATGAAAAATGAATTGCATCATTACCTTAGAAATATGAAAAATTGAGAAGTCTTAGCGCATAAGATGGCCAAATTATGTGAGACTGATAGCCACGTCAAGGCTCTTCTCGTATATCAGGTCCTAACTAATGCCTATCCTCGCTTAGAAAAGTCTGTCTGCATGGGAACATATGAGTCCTCTCTTCAGACTAAAATCTACATCTCTGTGGAGGGGTGATGAACCTGTTGTAATTAAAAAGCCTGTGACCACCAGGTGGAGTGCTCAGGTAGAAGGTAAATGAATACATATCAAAAAACTGACCGGCACATCCAAACATAGATTCAGTGTGAAAAGATGCTAAACCTAGAGTCACCAACTCATATATATACACAAGAAAAAAAGGCATCATTACCTTAGAAATATGAAAAATTGAGAAGTCTTAGCGCATTTTTTATTACAACAGGTTCATCACCCCTCCACAGAGATGTAGATTTAGTCTGAAGAGAGGACTCATATGTTCCCATGCAGACAGACTTTTCTAAGCGAGGATAGGCATTAGTTAGGACCTGATATACGAGAAGAGCCTTGACGTGGCTATCAGGCTCACATAATTTGGCCATCTTATGCGCTAAGACTTCTCAATTTTTCATATTTCTAAGGTCATGATGCAATTCATTTTTCATATTTTTCATATTTCGTGTTTGCAAGCTATAGCGCTACAGTGTGCTACCTTTTTTTCTTGTGTATATATATGAGTTGGTGACTCTAGGTTTAGCACCTGTTCACACTGAATCTATGTTTGGATGTGCCGGTCAGTTTTTTGATATGCATTCATTTACCTTCTACCTGAGCACTCCACCTGGTGGTCACAGGCTTTTTAATTACAACAGGTTCATCACCCCTCCACAGAGATATAGATTTTAGTCTGAAGAGAGGACTCATATGTTCCCATGCAGACAGACTTTTCTAAGCGAGGATAGGCATTAGTTAGGACCTGATATACGAGAAGAGCCTTGACGTGACTATCAGGCTCACATAATTTGCCCATCTTATGCGCTAAGACTTCTCAATTTTCATATTTCTAAGGTAATGATGCAATTCATTTTTCATATTTTTCATATTTCGTGTTTGCAAGCTATAGCGCTACAGTGTGCTACCTTTTTTTCTTGTGTATATATATGAGTTGGTGACTCTAGGTTTAGCACCTGTTCACACTGAATCTATGTTTGGATGTGCCGGTCAGTTTTTTGATATGTATTCATTTACCTTCTACCTGAGCACTCCACCTGGTGGTCACAGGCTTTTTAATTACAACAGGTTCATCACCCCTCCACAGAGATGTAGATTTTAGTCTGAAGAGAGGACTCATATGTTCCCATGCAGACAGACTTTTCTAAGCGAGGATAGGCATTAGTTAGGACCTGATATACGAGAAGAGCCTTGACGTGGCTATCAGGCTCACTTAATTTGGCCATCTTATGCGCTAAGACTTCTCAATTTTTCATATTTCTAAGGTAATGATGCAATTCATTTTTCATATTTTTCATATTTCGTGTTTGCAAGCTATAGCGCTACAGTGTGTTACCTTTTTTTCTTGTGTATATATATGAGTTGGTGACTCTAGGTTTAGCACCTGTTCACACTGAATCTATGTTTGGATGTGCCGGTCAGTTTTTTTATATTTTTTTGATATGAATAATCTGGTTAGTCATATTGGATGACTAGTATTTTGAACACTACAGATGATCCCATAGCCTACACAATGATGCCCCCTACAGCTTCTCACATACTAAGATGGCACCATAAAGAATAATAACCCCCACAGACTGAAGGCCTCCAACTATACTGAATGATAGCCCTTACAACTCCCTACATAGGATTCCCGCCAATCAGTATTTGGTGAAACTCGCAGCCCCATCCTTCCACACTCAAACAATATGACGGCCATACTCCACACAATGTGATGTACTCACAGCCCCACTACACAGAATGATGCAACCCACAAAAAATGATGCCAACGCACACAGTATTGCCCCTGTCATGGATGCACAGCTGGGGTGGCACACTGAATCCACCATTGTCACCACAGATGATACTGGAGAGATTACACACATCCCTCTGCTGCCTCCAATAGTCAAGAAAACTACGCAATTGGCTGACGAGTGATGGATAAGGCTGCTGCAGCTTCCACCACTAGGCTGGGTATTGAGGAACTCACAGTGAGCGTATGGTATATACATCTGTGATCCCAACACATGGAGTATATACCCCCTGTACAGTCACTCCCAGCTCCACAATAACAGAAGGAACATGTTTTATTTTATATCTGTGCTTTAGCTTAATTCTGTTGCACATTTGAATAGCATTATCTTATCATAAACCATATCATCTTATCATAAACCATATAAATCTGAATATATAATTACAAAAATGGTGTAAAGGAGTTAAAACCTTATTGTATTTGTAGGGTGGCTAATGATCGTGTAGTCAATGGGAGGTATGTGTCACAGAGATGGCTGGTCTCTGTGATGTAACACAGAGTATTTTCTTTAGTGCACGGTAGCACTAAGAGGTTCGTTTGTTGCACCTGTGACTGGGTTACTGGTGGCTGTGAGAGATGGGCAGGTCTGGCTGCCAACATACTTCACCTCTGGGAGTGGTTAACAGCCTATATAATAGAGGCTGCTGTTTGGCACATGGTCTGTATGTTGGGAGGGAGAAGGCCTCTTTGTGTGTTTGACTCTAGACTGAGCCTGAATACTGGACACTACCCCAGTCTGTGTGCCTACAGGCCTGGCCGAGCAGGGACCTGCTATGGATATTTGTATTTTTTTGCCTGATCTGAAGGCTGTTTTCGGTTTGGCTTCTGGATTTATGAAGCAATAAACCCACATGAGCTTTTAATGGAACGAGCCTCCTGTCGCACCCAAGTGAGTACAATTCATACAATTGGTGGTAGACATGCAGGCAGCATTCCCAACAGAGACGTATGACTGCACCAGCAAGAGACCAACAAGCTGTTGTTACAGCAGGTCCAGCAGGAGCAACGGCAACAGATGCAGCTTCTGGCAACCGCCATACAGGGCAGGACAAGCGCCCCAACCCCAAGTTCAGCTGATGACGCCCACATCCAGAATGTGGTAAGACAGGCCTTGCAGATAATGACCCCAGCGATGACGTTGAGGCCTTCCTGATGGTGTTTGAAAGGGTCGCCAAGAGGGAGAAACTTCCACCAGAGCAGTGGGCAGAGGTACTGGTGCCATACTTGACAGGAGAACCCCAAAAGGCGTACTAAGAATTAGCTTTGCAGGATGCCAAAGTATGACAAGCTAAAAACTGAGATTTTCGCACGCTTGGTGGTGACAATGACTATCGGCACAGCGGTTTCACTGCTGGGCGTATCACCGGGGCAAACCACCCGCTCCCAAATGTTTGACCTGTTGCACCTGGTCCAGAAGTGGCTGCTGCAGACAAGAGTCCTCTACGCCTATTCAAATGGTAGAATGGGTGGTGATGGATCGGTTTGTGCACTCCTGGCCGAGGCCCATACAGACTTAGGTTGCCCAGGGTGATCCCCGGGATGCCGATGAACTGGTCGGACTCGTCGAGAGATATCGGGGTTGAAAGTTCCTTGGGAAGGCAAGCCCACTCCATACAGGGAGTCCTAAAAGGGGGTGAAGTATCCAAGGTCCAAAGGGGCGGGGGAGGTGGTGCCTAAGGTCACTAAGGGTGATGTTTGCCCATTGTCCCCTGACTTTTGAGCAGATGGACTGCAGCTTAGGACGTAATTGTTAATATTATGCATATCCGGCCTACAGTGTGAACTGTCCACCCAGTGTGGGGCCTCACGCATGGAACGGACGGAGGTAATGGCACTGCTAGACTCCGGGAGACACTGGAAAACCGTGTGATACGGTGGGACCCGGTTTCGAGCCGTGTGAGAGAAATGAAGGGAAAGCAGAAGTGACATTTAATGTGAAACCTGTTGTTAATGCTGTAAAAGATCTGGAGGTGCTGCGAAGATTAGAGTAAAGTTTTGAGTTACACCTGGACTGTGTCTCTTTTATTCACAAGCGACCGAAGGAGTCTTGAAGGAACAGAGAGGAGGCCCTCTTGGAGCAGCAAATGGAGAGGTAAGTTCGCTGACAGGAAAATGTGATTTATATGTAGGGGAAGGCCAGGGCATGCAAAGCCTGATAATCTCAGCCACGACTACGACTCTGGCCGACCCTTACAGGCACTAGGACCCAGAGTGCCTGAGCCAATCCGAGCATGCACCATGACCAAACTGCAACCAGGAAGAAGCTCCTCAGGTCAGTCAGCACTGTACAGTGCAGGAGGGAGACTCCACTGTGCCGTCCTCTCTGCACTGCAGCTGAGGCAACCTGCTCATCTTGCCTCATTATAGGTGCGCCCCTGTGTTTACCACAGTATATAAGATCAAAGATCATTTCCGGTTACTTGTACTTGATGAATAAGTTAGATCAACTCTGAAATGCAATGCCCAATAAAGTATTTTTAATTTTGAACCTTGATCTTCTGGACTCCGGCAGCGCCCAAATAAACTGTATTTTTCTTTCCTTGACCCACAATCTTCATTGAGCCTGTATATCTCATGTATGGCTGTTGAACCATGCACATCAAGAGAAGCTCACCAAGAGAATGCCAAGAGTGTGCAAAGCAGTCATCAAAGCAAAAGGTGGCTACTTTGAAGAACCTAGAATATAAGACATAATTTTTTGTTAAGTATATAATTCCTTATGTGTTACCATTCATAGTTTTGATGCCTTCAGTGTGAATTTACAATTTTCATAGTCATGAAAATACAGAAAAATCTTTAAATGAGAAGGTGTGTCCAAACTTTTGGTCTGTACTGTATATATGCAAATATATTGTGATGTAGTGACCCATGCTGCAACTAAGGGGCGCTGTATGTGCTCCTCAAGATATGCATGGAGGAGTGATTTGGGTGGTAAAACAGTCCCCGGCATTGTTGTGAATGGCTGGTATGTGTCGCATAGGTCCTCTGCGCTGTAAGCCAGTAATGTTGTTCTGGGACTTGTAGTCCCACAAGAGTTGCGTTTTACGTTACTAGGGTGGCTTACAGGGTTAGTCTGAGAGCTGGGTGGGATTGGCTAACCACACATACACCGCCCACTTGTGGTTGTGAGTTTTGAGGACCTGAAGTGAGGTCATGACCGTGTGACCGGACCATGTGATCCATACCTCACCTGTGGGAGTGGTTACAGGTATGTAAGGAAGGAGTTGGCACATGGAGAGAGACTGTGAGTGTGTTGGGAGTCTGTCAGTCTGGACAGAGCTCCCATGTTTTCCAGGCTGGACGTCACACAGACTGGGGAAGCAGTGCTGGCGAGTCTGAGTCAGAGGAGTGGACGGTCTTGAAAACCGTGAGTGACACTGACCGGGTCAGAGAGAAGTGAGAAATGTTTATTGGATACCTCTGAGGTTGAGGGATCCAGGAACCTGCGTTGAGGTGAGAAGTATTTGTGAGAAAGAGACTGTGTTTTGATGTTTACTAGATACCTCTGAAGCTGAGAGGCCTCCGGGAACCTGTGTGACCGACACCAACAGGTAACGGACAGGGATCTGTGTGGTACTGACCGGGGTCAGGAAGAAACTGTATTTTGTGTAATGGCTGCTGTAATAAACCAAATGGACTGTTGTTTTAACCCTAAGCGTGCCAGTGTTTACCTCCAAGACCAGCAAAGCGAGTAATCCCCATCCACAGACAGTGTGGAACGTTAAAATTGGTGGAGAATGCGGGCAGCAGTCCAAGAAGCAAGTGTGCAGGTGTTTTGCTGTGGATCGGCAAGTCCATTATTTTATTTTTTATTTTTCAACTTGCTGTGGCTCGGCAAGGCTACGAAGACTGAAGGCGTCTGGCTGTAACTCGGCGGGGTTATGAAGGTTTTGCTGTGGATCAGCGGGTCCACGAAGTTGGCAGTGCGGAGCCATGCAGGTCCTTGTGGTAGCGGGAGCTACAGTGACAGTTTCAGCAAGAGGTTCTGCAGCAGCAGGAGCTGCAGTGACAGCCGCAGCGGCTTGTGATCGGCAGCCAGAAGTGCCGGTGGGTTGTGGCTACAGCAGGAGCTGTGGCAGAGCCAGCAGGAGCTGGTGTGGTGTCATAAGAGGACATCAAAGCATTCAACCTCTTAAAAGGCCAGTACAAGCCCGAAAGCCGTAAACTGTACTGTGTGAACTGGGGCCTAACAAAGCCGTGGGTAGTCCATGGGGTGTATCCCAGAGTGGGGTGGTGTCCCTACAAGGGGTTGTGGCCTAAAAGGGCGGTAACCCAAGCAGGAATGGTTGCCCAAAAGGGGGTGGAGCATCCCGACGTTAAAGGGGTGGTGCAGACGAACTGTTGCCAGGGACAAATGTACTATATGTGTCCAGTCTGCCTTACGAACTACCCACCCGGCACGATGCTACGGGGGTGTGCCCTACAGATAAATAATGAAGATGTAGTTGGTCTGGTCGACTCTGGAAGCCCAGTAATGCTAGTGAGGGTTGCACCTGATGGATTTCAAATACCCGGTAGAAAGGTCGGGGTCACCTGCAACCACGGGGCACTAAGGATTATCCAGTGGCCAGTATAATCTTTGAGACAGGCTGGGACATTGCGGGACAGGATGTTGCTATAGTCCCGAATTTGTCTTGTCCAGTGGTTATAGGTCAGCACTCTAAACTGTTCTCCGACTTGTGGGAGAGGGGAGTTCCTCTACAGCAGGAGGATGGAGGTCTCCCTACTGTTGGAGTGGCAGGCATTGGGACAGTGACGCCTCCCAAAATGGACGGGTCTGACCAAGTCAGTGACTTAGCAGAGGGGTCCGACACGGTTAGAAGTGGGGACTGCTGGTTCCAGGCTGACCGATCGAGTGGTGGTGACTCCCATTCAGACGGTGACGCAAGAGGAAAGGGTGCATCTGCCCAACTTACGGACCTGATGTCTCTTGACGTGTACCACCGAATGAATGATAGTGATGTGGTAGATAAGACGTCTGGAGCGGACACCCAGTTAGAGGGTAACTGGAGGTTTCACCATACTGTGGGGTGTGACTCAGACTCCGGGGGTGACTGTGACTCTAAGATAGAAAGGGAGTACAGTAAAGAAGGGCCCCACAAGGAGGGAAAAGGCGCAAAGAGCCTGAACAAATTGCACCCATTGAGGATGTCAATAAAGAAAAAACTGTGACTTGTGCGTCAATGCAAGATGTGAGTACTCTTCCAGACACTGAAGAGCTGGAGAGTGCGGAGCTCTCTGAAGGTACAAAGAGTTGAGAGGTACCTGAGGATGACTGGGCAGAGCCTCAAGAAAGGTAGAAGGGTCGGATACGGAAATCACCAACTCCGTGCAATTGGAGCGGTTGCGCCACCTGGAGTCCGAGTTTGTGGCAGTCAAGGCCCAGTTTGGAGAGAAAACACAGGCATTCCAGGGCCTTGCTAAAAAGTCTTGTGAGAAGCAAAAGTCTGCTGATTTACAAGCCGAACTAAAGATCATTAAAGAGCATATCAAACAAGAAAAGGCCCTGAGACAAACTGTTGAGCACAGAGTGGATGAGCTGGAGAAGGAAGTCTCTGAG
Organism: Oophaga sylvatica; assembly: GCA_033576555.1. Classification (NCBI taxonomy): domain Eukaryota; kingdom Metazoa; phylum Chordata; class Amphibia; order Anura; family Dendrobatidae; genus Oophaga; species Oophaga sylvatica. The sequence continues at coordinate 403,999,753 of JARQOD010000003.1, forward strand.
ATCAGAGGTCACCTGTCAACGTGGCAAAGTGGGAATAAGGCCTTAAGACAGGGCCGGCTCCAGGTTTTTATGGGCCCCGGGCGAAAGAGCCTCAGTGGGCCCCTTTAACACAGAATACGATTCATGATACACAGATACTGCAGAGAAATATGGGTATAGTACAGTGCCAAATGCTTCACTTCTTCCATTACATGAGTGATATCTATTGTGAATTGTACAATAGCTCAAAAACCGCCAAATCCTCACAGCGCACAGTACAGACCAGACAGTTCAGTCCTCCATACAATATTATGGCCACCACATAGTCCTCCATACAGTATTATGGGCCAAATATAATGCTCCATAAAGAATATTGCACCCCATATAATGCTCCATACAAAATATGGAGCTCTCCTCTGCACTGTGCTGCGTTCTGCACTGTTGCGTCTCAGGAAAGGGCGCTGTGGAAAGACTCCCCATTATTATCATCATTGCCTCCCTATCATCATCATCATTGTCTCCCCATCATCATCATTGTCTCCCCATTATCATCATCATTGCCTCCCCATCATCATTGCCTCCCTATCATCATCATCATTTCCTCCCCATCATCATCATCATTGCCTCCCCATCATCATCATCATTGCCTCCCCATTATCATCATTACCTCCCTATCATTATCATCTCCCCATTATCATTATCATTGCCTCCCCATCATCATTATTGCCTCCTCACCACCATCACACATACACAAAGCACCGCAATACATACACACACGCAGGCAGACACACACACACCACATCTCACCTGTCCGGCGTCCGCACCACAGGCAGTGTCCCAGCATCTCTGGCGCCCGCACTTACTCTCTGCCACAGTCGGCCGCTGAATGATGACGTCATCCAGCGGCGCTGCTGTGAGAGGAAGCACAGGCGCCCCCTGGAGCCCGGAGCTGCGGAGGCACGGGGATAGGTAAGTATTGTGCTGGCTGCCGAGGCCCTGAGCAAGCGGGGGGGCCCAGTGGCGGCGCTGGCACCGCTCATCCAGTAACGAGCGCCGGGGTGCCCGACGGCGAGTGGGCCCCCCCGCCTGCTCAGGGCCCTGGCACTTGCCCGGGTATGCCGGGTGCTGATGCCAGCCCTGCCTTAAGAGAAGACGTGGAAGTGCTCAGAGAAGTAGTAAGAGGTCTTCTGCGGAGGAGAAGTTGGTGGTCGAAGACTTACAGCGGCCGTGCCCGTGTGATGACAAAGCGGAGCTGCCAGTGCCCATCTTTGCAAGGAGTCTTGAAGAATGTAAATCTCAGGAAGATTTTGAGCTAAGAGCTGAACAAGACAGTTATCCGATCGTGGCAGATGTCTTGAGGGAAGTGTCCGAGGTAAACCAGGAAAAGAAAGGCTTCGCTCTTTAAGTGCGTGATGGAGGTATCCGAAGACATGCGAGAAGCCTGTGCCAGCGAGGGTGTGCATGAGGCCTTTAAAAAGGCAGTAAAAGACTATAGTGTGAACTGGGCCCCAGAGATGAGCCAGTTGGTGATACTGGGGGATTGTCCTGAAGGATATGCATCTACAATGTCTCCACATGAAACATGATCATGGTGGGTAATATGAAAGCCGCTCGACGCCTGGAGCTGGCGAGAGAAGCTCAAAGTCGGCTGGGCTTTGTAGAAGACATAATTCCGGTACCCAGAAATCTTGTGTGGAAAGTCACTGGAAGACTTGGAAAGGTGATGCAGGAGATGGTGAAGAGAGTGAGGATCCCACCTGAAGGTGAAGTCCAGGTAGTTGGTGATGATGGCGTGATTCCATTCGTTGTTGTTGGCTCAGTGGAAAGCCTTAGGAACATCCGAATGCTCCTGGAATATCGAGTGACGTACCTACGAGAGGTAGAGCAGCTGATCTGGGAACGAAAGCAGATTAAGGTACAACTACAGGAGTTGGAACGAAGATGGCTTCCATTCCGAGATATGGAGAGACAAGAGGTTTCTCTGGGGACTGGCAGTAGACGATCTGAAACAATGAGGGTTAGAAGAGATGACTCCTCTGCTGGCTCAGGGCTGAGTGACCTAAGTGGGAGACCCTGTAGCGGACGAAAGGACAGAGGGTCAGACTCAGATCAACCAGTATGCTTGACTGGACGATGGACTCATGACCGCAACAACCGTAAGAGGCGGCCATGGAAAGAAAGGTCGTGTGAAGGGGCACACTTGGAAAGTGGGTTGATTAAAAAGGGTCTGGAGACACAGACAGAAAGACAAGGCCAACATACTGACTGCTGAGGGCGGGGGAGGCCTAACAAAGAGGTGATGTTGAATGATGCCCAAAATCAACTGAGACGTCCCCTCGACTTGTAGGGCAAGGTGACATGGGTGCCCTGTCTCGAGGCTCTTGGTTTAGGACAAGTGTTCAACCCCACAAGTTTGAACAGAGGGGGGAGGTATGTGATGTAGTGACCCATGCTGCAGCTAGGGGGCGCTGTATGTGCTCCTCAAGATATGCATGGAGGAGTGATTTGGATGGTAAAACAGTCCGGGCATTGTGAATGGCAGGTATGTGTTGCAGAGATCCTCTGCGCTGTAAGCCAGTAATGTTCTTCTGGGACTTGTAGTCCCACAAGAGTTGTGTTTTACGTTACAAGGGTGGCTTACAGGGTTAGTCTGAGAGCTGGGTGGGACTGGCTAACCACACATACACATATGAGTTTTGAGGACCTGAAGTGAGGTGATGACCGTGTGACTGGACCATGTGATCCATACCTCACCTGTGGGAGTGGTTACAGGTATGTAAAGAAGGAATTGGCACATGGAGAGAGACTGGGAGTGTGTTGGGAGTCTGTCAGTCTGGACAGAGCTCCCATGAGTTCCAGGCTGCATGTCGCACAGACTGGGGAAGCAGTGCTGGCGAGTCTGAGCCAGAGGAGTGGATGGTCTTGAAAACCGTGAGTGACACTGACTGGGGTCAGAGAGAAGTGAGAAATGTTTATTGGATACCTCTGAGGTTAAGAGGGATCCAGGAACCTGCGTGGCCAACAGGTGACTGACAGGAGTCTGTGGTATGCTGACCAGGGCCAGAGAAAAACTGTTCATGCCAGTGAGAAGTATTTGTGAGAAAGACTGTGTTTTGATGTTTACTGGATACCTTTGAAGCTAAGAGGCCTCCGGGAACCTGTGTGGCCGACACCAACAGGTAACGTACAGGCATCCGTGTGGTGCTGACCGGGGTCAGGAAGAGACTGTATTTTGTGTAATGACTGCGGTAATAAACCAAATGGACTGTTGTTTTAACCCTGAGTGTGCCAGTGTTTACCGCCAAGACCAGCAAAGCGAGTAATTCCCATCCACAGACCATGTGGAATGTTACAATATATATATATATATATATATATATATATATATAGACTGTATATATGTTTTCACGAATATATCCTTGCATTGCCAATGAATGGCATACGGATCATTGTTCAGGGAACATTTCTGCGTTTTTCGTCCGTAAAAACCAGACCGTATTTTTATACATTGTGTGTGACTCCAGCCAAACACAGTGTAATGGCACCACAGCCTCCTCACACACAGTATGATGGCTCTACATCCTACAAAAGAGAGTGCTAATGGCAGTGATGGATGTGGTAACACATTTCTGAAAAGTCACATGTGTCACAACCTATATGAAGAAGTTGTTGAAGCTGAAATGATGCGGTTCCTGCTCCGTGTGCACGTTCGGGCGTTGCATTCCCTCTGTCCAGAGCAGCCTGTCCTTGCTATGTATGCTGTAGAGCAGAGGCGGAGAAGTGACGAGCTCAGCACAGCTGGACATCTGCGATTCGTGACATTAATGTAGGACGGCGTGAGCTCTCGTGTGTTGTGAGCAGCGTCATCTGTCGCTCCTCTACTTCTGTGACTGTGGGATGTTACAGTCATAACGTATGCCCATGACTCACGGTGAAAAGTCGCTTGTTATTCTGCTGTGCTGCATGTGATCAAGGTAGTCATCTCCATACACATTGTGAAAAGAGCCGAACTTCTCTGCAGCTTCAGGACGTTTCCTGCTGTTGTCAGTGTCTTAGTTGTAAAGATGATGAAGAGACCTGAGTAGTCTCAAAAGCTTGCAATTTGTTACCATCTTTTCAGTTAGCCATTAAAAGGTATCAACCACTGAGGACTCTCAAGTCTAAATGTTTTTCTATCTACTGGCTAACACGGTACGAAGATACACATCTTTCCTATTGTAAAGATGAAGCAGCTTCCTGCGGGGACGTTGAGGGAGCAGCTCTGGTCCACCAGGAGAAGCTGCACTGCAGGTGATGGAAAGACCATGTCCTCCCTGATACTTGGGGCGATGTGCCCAGGATATAGCAGCGTTTTGGATAAAGCAATTTTCGCAGCGTTCTAATCACGCAGGTAAATCCACATGTGATCGCTGACCCATCGCACCTAATGAATGATAGTCTAGCGTCTATGCTGCAGATAATTGACAGGCTGCCACTCATAATCCCGCACTGAGGGGGAGTTTACGCAGCGTCAAATAGAAGCACAGTGAGCGTGAGATTTCTATAAGTCCATCCACGGTCAGAGGTGCATCTAGGTTCTCTAGCACCTGGGGCAAGAATTCAGTTTGGCGCCCCCGCCAAGCATATATGCAATTTGCACAGTAAGGCCGGAGTCACACTACCATAGAATACGGACGAGGGCTATGCAAGAAAACATCGCATAGCTCTCGGATCAGTGTCAATCAATGGGCAGATCACATCACCGTTTTCTTAGGCGTATTCTACTTGCGTGTAAAATCGTAACATGCTGTGATTGTAAGTGTATATCGTCCGAGACTTGCCAATGCAAGCCTATGGGTGCGAGAAAAACTCAAGCCACATTTACCATCCGCGTAACTTGCGGCAAATACGCACACATTTTCCAGCTGACTGGAAATTGCATCAGCCAGGAACAGGAAGCTTAGCATGCAAATTTTCCTGTCAACCTATAAAAAAAAAAAAAAAACAGGAACACACCTCCACGGATGCCAGCAACATGGCCAGACATATTAATGTGGAAACGCTGATTGTTCTGGTGCAGGAGAGGCCTGAAATATGTGATCAACGTGACGCCCATTGTGCGAACCGCAATAGAAAGGATGCAGCTCGTAGACGCATATGTTACCAGATGTTCTCCAATTATGAGGAAAGTACACGTGAGGTCCAGCAGGAAATTAATAAGTAAAGTAAAACTTCACGGTTGACCACCGTCTCCTACTCTCTAGGCTCCAGTCACTAGGTATTAAGGACACTGTTCTCTCCTGGTTCTCCTCCTATCTTTCTGACCGCTCCTTCAGTGTTTCGTTCTCTGGCTCCACGTCATCTCCTCTTCCTCTCACTGTCGGTGTACCCCAGGGCTCAGTCCTTGGCCCCCTTCTCTTCTCTCTCTACACGGCCCCAATTGGACAGACCATCAGCAGATTTGGCTTTCAGTACCATCTTTATGCCGATGACACACAACTATACACGTCATCCCCCGACCTTACCCCCGCTGTTCTACAGAACACCACCGACTGTCTGTCCGCAGTCTCCAACATCATGTCCGCTCTCTATCTGAAACTTAACCTCTCCAAGACTGAACTTCTTCTGCTCCCGCCGTCTACTAACCTCCCTAAATCTGACATTTTCCTCTCTGTGGGCGGCACCATAATAACACCCCGGCAGCAGGCTCGCTGTCTGGGTGTTATGTTTGACACCAATCTCTCCTTCACCTCCCATATACAATCTCTTGCCCGCTCTTGCCGTCTACACATAAAGAACATCTCTAGAATCCGCCCTTTTCTCACCATGGAAACAACAAAAACCCTCACTGTAGCATTGATCCACTCCCACCTGGACTACTGCAACGCTCTATTACTTGGCCTCCCCATTACTCGACTATCCCCTCTCCAGTCCATCCTTAATGCAGCAGCCAGGGTCATCCATCTGGCTAATCGGTACTCGGACGCGTCCGCTCTTCGCCAGTCCTTATACTGGCTGCCCATTCATTATAGGATCCAATTCAAAGTACTGGTTCTCACCCACAAAGCTCTCCACAGTGCAGCACCCCCCTACATCTCCTCCCTCATTTCTATCTATCGGCCTAACCGACTGCTGCGCTCTGCAAACGACTCTCGACTAACCTCTGCACTAATCCGTACCTCCCACTCCTGACTCCAAGACTTCTGCCGCGCTGCGCCAATCCTCTGGAATGCTCTACCCCAAGAAATTAGGACTATCCACAATTTGCATGGTTTCAGGAGCTCCCTCAAAACACATTTGTTCAGAGTGGCCTATCACATTCACTAACCAAAGTCGTTCTATGTTTAAGTGTGTATGTGTAGCCCATTCACTATCTCCATCCATGCCTCACTCCCTCAAGATGGCTGGACCATTATTGTAAATGCACCATTGTATATACACACCTGTACTTTGTATCTCCCCCACCTCATTGTAGATTGTAAGCTCTCACGAGCAGGGTCGGCTTATTTTGCTTTAATTATTGTATTGTTAACGTTGTTACCTATGACTTGTGTTTTGAAACTGTTAAACTGTAAAGCGCTGCGGAATATGTTGGCGCTATATAAATAAAGATTATTATTATTATTATTCACAATGTTAATTAAACAGGCCCCAACAAAATAAGATAACATTATCCTATGTGATGTTCTTTTGAAAATCCGGCCTGTTTTTCCCTTTAGGGTATGTGCACATATTGCGGAGTTTCCGCACAGAATTGCAGCAGATCCGCAAGTGTTTGAGCAAGCAATATTAATCAATGGGGAAAAAAAATTGCTGCGCACATGCTGCCGAAAATTCCGCACTGAATCCACAGCGGTTTATTTTCCGCAGCATGTCAATTCTTTTTGCAGATTCGCTGCATTCCTACACCCATTGAATTAGTGAAATCCGCAAGGCAAAAAACGCATCCCAATCCGCAAAAAAATCCACATAAAAAAACGCTTGGATTTTTACATGCGTTTTCTGCCAAGAGAGGCAGAATCTGCTCAGGAAATTCCACAGCCTAATCCACAACATGTGCACATACCCTTACACTTGGCAAGTTGAATGCAACTTTACGCTGTAACCTATCTTTCTAAACGCAAACACGGTGATCATATTTTGAATAATGTATTGTGTTACTTTGCAGTGTCACAAGACGCTGGCGCAGCTGCCGTGATCAGTACCGCTGTGAGCGCCAGTAGCGGGCCAGGAGTGGTGCAGCAGCCACTAAAAAACAGAAATATATATATATATATAAATCGAGAAGAAAATTAACATGGACATAGTAGTAGTCCTACGCTACTCCTGGATACCTCACCACAGGCTGCAGCAATCCCACGCCGGGGCTGGCACAAGATGAAGCTTCTCACCATCGGTAACAGGTGGTAGACCTTTGGTGTTTTGGACTATCACGCACTGTTAACAATGATGGTAATGAGGCATATGGTCTGAGTCTTGCATGGTATATGCGCACAATTCCTGTGAGGTGAGGCTGCGTGCCAGAGGTGCCCTACAAATTGTGACTGATTCATGCACCGAACCTAATAATCCAGTCTGGTGTTCAACTTCCTTGAAAGATGGCAGATGTCCACCGACAACCAACTACACATGCCTGGAAGCCAGGCTGTGTAGACAATAGCACTCCCAGAACCACCTCCACCACGAATCCCATCACCACAGCCACATCAAATCCCATACCAACACCGCCCACAACATGCGCAATTCTCAAATCCAGCTGCACCTGCCCAATATGACCACTTGCACATACCCACTGTAGAAGATTGGTCAAAACATGGGTATGTTCGACATGGCCATTCTGGGAGGGGTTTACCCAAATGGCAAACACAAATCCACATGAGTATGGATATCATTACCCAATTGGGCAGTACCATGTACCACAACAGGGCCCTCCCTTGGTCTGGAATCCAGCCTCATCCTCCTCTCAGGGGCCCAATCAGGTAGGACCTCAAAATCCACGAACCACTCATGCTGACCTCCCACCATCACCTCCACCTTTATACCAGGATTTGTAAAAAAGTGTCTCTTAATGGGTAAAGTTGTTGTTTTCAAGTTTCATGTTGCTCTGTGATCGTAATCTAAGTTGCCATATATTTTGAATACGTTTTTTTTGTGCAAAAAACACTGGAAAGAAATTAAACGGTTATTTCAATGCGTGGTTTGTTTTTCACAATATACAGTTGATGTGTATGATTTCCCTTTTTTTTTTTTTAAGAAAATAACATTACACAGTTCATTGATTAAGGCTGGGGTCACACTTGTGAGTGTGATGCGAGAAACTCGCGCAAGCCTCTCGCATCAAGACCCGGCACTTGGGACCGGAGTGTGCAGCTGCATGTATTTCTATGCAGCCGCACACTCCAGTCCGAGTGCCGGCAGCAGTGCCAGGTCTTGATGCGAGAGACTCGCGCAAGGTTTTCGCATCACACTCGCAAGTGTGACCCTGGCCTAACACATGTTAAATTAAAAAAAAAAAAAAAGTCTATCTTAACATAGACACAGCATTGTCTTGCCATGGAGTATATCTCTCTGGTGAAACGAAAAAATAAGTAATCATGTCCAGCACTTTAAGGCCAGAGGGCGTGGATTATGAACATGTGTTGTAGCCATGCCATTATTTCCATCGCCTCCATCATCAGCATCATTTGATGGACAGTCATGGATCCTCGTGAAGCTTGACACATGCTTTAATCACACCATTCACATTTGCTTCACTTGGTTGCATGGCTGACATCAGGACCGGTAATTTTGCACAGAAGATTCCAAAGGCGCAATCCACCAATCGTCGTGCGCATGATAGCAGATAAATATTTGGCGCGGGTGGTCCAGGGCTCTCCATGGATATAGCCTCATGACATTGCGGGTCAATTGAAAGGCCTCATAAGCAACCATGACTTAAAGAACCGCTTTCAAACTTGACCCCGGTAGGAGCCGTAAAGGTGGGATGTTCAAATCATTATTTAGCAGCCGCCGACCCGTTATGGAAGAATTGAAGACTCTGGAGTCTCCAGTTCTTCCATAGGCCCCAATATCGACAATTATAAACCTGTATGTGCTGTCGACCAGGGCCAACAGCACTACAGAAAAAAATTGTTTGTAATTGTAATATTGGGACCATGAGTTTGGCGGCTTTCGAACACGGATGTGCTTCCCATCCAGGGATCCTATGCAGTTGGGGAACTGGCACGTTTCCTCAAAGCCACGGGCTATCAGCAACCAGTCTTCTTTTTTGGGCTCAGGCATTACAGAATTATAAAGGTGGGACCATATTTCTGTACAAGTAGAACATACAATGTCTGAGATGGTGGATCTCCCAATCAAAAACTCCACATAGGAGAGACAATTGGATAGAAGTCTAAAATTAAAAAATTAAGAAGAAACAAACCAAAATTTAGAAATTGACATCTCCACGCATAATCTCAACAGTGTAGGCCATCATAAAAGTAAGCTACATAGCAAACTAAGTCCTGACTCAACAAGAGACAACAATATTCAATGCTAAGGAACAGATCATTATGACAAACAACAGGGAGTGAAAATGAAAAAAAGTGATGAAGCAATTTAGGCTAAGATGAGGGAAACATACAGAAAATATTTAGACAAAAAGAAAGGGCAGAGCAGGTTTCAAAAAGCAAAAGACATTTAATATCACTCAAATATAGGAAGAATACATACCGTAATGTAAGTAAAAGTTGCTACTCTGCCGAAATACATTTGCGCATCTTGGTGTCCTTGAAGGTTATGCCAGGGCGCACAGCCTCCAGAAGAAAGTAAAATGTAGCCAGGCTCATCCGACAGTACTGATAGAACTTGTCAGAATGGCTGCGTAGAGAACCATATAGTCACTGGAAATGACCTTTAGTCAGCCGTCGCCTCAATAACAGATGTACCCACTGTCAGGAAAATTACTTTTGTTTAAGTTCCAGTTAGGAACTTGCAGCTCTCTGGCGCCCCCTTACTTTCAGGTCAGTCAGGGAACTGCACCTAAGATAAGTAGTCACCGGAAAGGCTGCCTTGTCATGTACTGGCTATCCGGCACTCTGCAGTGAGGGCGGTATGTATATCACCAGTCCCAGGCCGTGAATACACACATAAACCTCCGATCCGTCAGTGCAAGGGTTCCCCAATAATACCAGAACGCTGCGCTGCCACCAGTTCCTCGTTTGATACAAGCAAGGTCCGTTACCAAAGCCTATATCGGGTCAGAAACAAACCCCAGGTAGCGGGAATTTGCGCGACGTACGTGTCGGTTCAATCATAGAGCAAAAAGACCGAAGCTAATAAATTTATACGTTCGGCAGTGTTTACAAAAATACAAAAGATATTACAAAAGGAGACAAAATACGATATGTACAACAGTTAGAAAATAAAAGGGATGAACATATGAAACTTACTCTATCTCAGTCACAGATATGACAAGTCGATAAAGGGAGGAGAGACTTCCCAAAGAAATGGTTCAGCCGCACAGCATGGTGTTCTTGGTTGTCTCTCCAGCATCTGAACACCTCCCAAAATGTGCGTTTCTGTTTTATGCTTTGCCCACAAACCTAGAGACTCCTCCCATGCTGACCTCACTGGTGGGCTGTGCCTCTTTTGAAAAATTATCAAAAATTCCTATTTTCCATATCTTTGGCTGGGAGGTTCACAGGGCGATGATCGAGGCATTATATTTTCCCCTGCTAATTTACCATTCTTTTAAGACCAAACATGTCATGTCTGCGTGTTACTGGGGGGCAGAAACTAATTTCCCAGATTTCTGATGGCCCTAAAAGACATAAAACGCTGCCATGCATAGCCCTACGTGCCCATCTCCTGGGAATCCAATTTTCACGTTTCTAGATTTAATGGAGTTATTAAATTTGATTTTGTGTAGTTTGGGATGAGAACAAAGAAATTTCTGGCGGGAAACCTTCCCTCTTGTTAGAGCTGGCAGAGCTATAAACTGCATTCCCGAGGGAGGGGGAAGAGAGTAGAATTTCACAGAGGAAGACAGGGGGATTGCAGCAGCAAGGGGGATGTAATAGGCTTTTGGTTGTGGAGAAACCAATGGGGGTAAGGGCAGTAGGCAGTCCTGGATGTGTAATCCGCACAAGGGCAAATGATTCATATTTTCCTTACACCCACATTAGTCTCCGCCTCCTCGGATCAACAATCACTGGGTAAGGCTCCCCAAAACATTGAGACAAGACCCAATGGAAAAGAACCCGCTCAGCTGTGTGACCATGTAGCGACGTACCAACGATCCTTACCAGGTCGTATCGTTGTTGGGATCGCTGGAGCGTCGCTATATGTAACAGTACCCTTAGAGGCTAGTATGACCCCTAGACCACAAGCTGGGTGTTAACAAAGGACCGCTTGATCCAAACGTTTTGCTGGCGCTTAGACAGACAACTCGGAACAGCTGCAGCCAAGGTAAGAAGTTTTATTAGAGAACTTACGACAGCACGTCCGAGGTCGACACCTGATTAATGTCCTGTGCCTTTGTTGAAGGTTTAAAGCCCGTTATTATAGAGCCACTAATAGTGTCCCACTCGGAGTATCAAGTCATGTCCCAAGCTATGATAGTCTGAGTAGTGTAAGTTTTTCAGGGGATATAGCTCTGGGATCGCCGTCTTGGGGAGACGGAGTGGCATAAAGAGACCATTCACAGACAGTGGTTCTGTTAAAAACTGGCCGCAACCAGTTTTATTAAAGTCCACAGCAAACAGAACATAAATTAAAACCAAATCATAAACATAAAGCCTAGGCGTGTCCCGCCACTAATTACACTTAGATAGATTACCCTTTCTATCCGGGTCCAGACTCTAATAGCCTGTGCCCAAAACAACACATATGTTCAGTAGTTACCAGCGTGCAGCTCACATGAGGCTCCAATGGCGTCTGAAGTCAGATCCAGACTGAGAGATAGAGCCCCCTCTGAACTTCTCAAGCAGATACTTATGGCTGCCTAATTAAGCAGCTGTGTTCACTCCGGGTTGCACTGCAAACCTGTCCCAGATAGGAATGGAATGAACACCGCACTGACAACCTATTTTATGCGCCCCAGCTAAGAAACCTGGGCGAGATATACACGCCGTCCAGCACACACCCCTTCACTGTCTCACATATCCCCCCCCTCTTCTCCAGACCGGAGGACTGGTCAGAAATTCCGAAGAGACAGTGAACTCTGGACAAGGCATCAGCATTACCCTGTAATTTCCCAGGTCTATGCTCAACCGATAAATTGAACTCTTGAAGTGAAAGGAACCACCTTGTCACCCTGGCATTCCTTTCCTTGTTCTGCTTCATCCATGTCAGAGGAGCATGGTCTGATTGCAATTTAAATCTCCTACCCAAGAGGTAATACCGTAGGGAGTCCAGCGCCCATTTGATTGCGAGGCACTCTCGCTCCACAATGGCATAATTTTGTTCAGCCGGTGTCATTTTTCGACTTAGATACAGGACTGGGTGTTCTTCACCCTTCACGACCTGTGATAACACCGCCCCTAACCCCACATTAGAGGCATCAGTTTGAACAAGAAACTCTTCCCTGAAATTAGGGGTGACCAGAACTGGTCTTTGACACAAAGCCATTTTCAACGACAGAAATGCTTTTTCTGCCTCCGGATTCCAATTTATCATTTTGGACTTCCCCCCTTTTGTCAGGTCAGTCAATGGGGCAGCAATGGAGGCATAATTTGGTACGAATCTGCGATAGTACCCAGTGATGCCCAAAAATGCTTTGACCTGTCGTTTTGTGAGGGGTACAGGCCAGTTTCGAATTGCCTCTACTTTATCGATTTGTGGCTTGATCAGCCCTCTGCCAATCACATAGCCCAAGTACTTGGCCTCTTCTAGGCCAATTGCACATTTCTCTGGGTTTATGTTCAGCCCAGCTCCGCCTATCGAGTCTAAGACGGCTTGTACCTTAGCGAGGTGGCTCTCCCAATCAGAACTGAAAATTACCACATCATCCAGGTAGGCAGCTGCATAGGCTTGATGCGGGCGTAGGATCTGGTCCATAAGCCTCTGAAAGGTAGCTGGGGCTCCATGCAACCCGAATGGCATCACCAGATACTGAAACAAACCTTCCGGGGTTGCAAAGGCCGTTTTTTCTTTTGCCTCCTCAGATAGGGGTATCTGCCAGTACCCTTTTGTCAGATCGAGGGTTGTAATATAACGGGCACCCCCTAACCTCTCGATTAGCTCATCTACCCGTGGCATCGGGTATGCGTCAAACTTTGACACTTCGTTCAACTTTCTGAAATCATTACAGAACCTCCAGGTTCCATTAGGTTTTGGGATCAGAACAATCGGGCTACACCACTCGCTTTGGGCCTCCTCAATGACCCCGAGGTCTAGCATACGTTTGATTTCAGTAGAGACTATCTTTCTGCGGGCTTCTGGAATTCTGTACGGTTTTATTTTGACCTTAGTACCGGGCTCAGTCTCGACATGGTGTTTTACGAGAGAAGTCCGGCCGGGCAAGTCAGAAAACATCTGCCGATTTTTCTGCAGAAACTCCCGTATTTCCTGTTTTTGGTGCACGGACAATGTCTCACCAATGGTCACAGGAGGTAGAGATGGTTTTACCCCTTTCTCTACTTCACCCGAGGCCAACAATGCCTCTCTGTCCCTCCAGGGCTTGATCAGATTGATATGATATATCTGGTAGGGCTTCCGTCTCCCGGGTTGGTGTACTTTGTAAGTAACCTCGCTCACTTTTTGTACGACCTCGTATGGACCATGCCACTTGGCCAAAAACTTACTTTCCACCGTGGGAATTAGAATTAGGACTCGATCCCCGGGGTTGAAAGACCTAATTTTTGCTGTCCGATTATAGACTCTGCTTTGAGCTTCTTGGGGTCTCTGCAGATGATTCTTCACCAATGGCATAATTTTAGCCATCCTCTCTTGCATCTGGGCAATATGCTCTATAACACTTTTGTATGAAGTTGTCTCGGTTTCCCAAACCTCCTTGGCTATGTCCAGCAAGCCCCGCGGATGCCGACCATACACCAACTCAAAGGGAGAAAATCCCGTAGAGGCCTGGGGAACCTCTCTGACCGAAAACAATAAGTAGGGTAACAGGTAGTCCCAGTCCCTCCCATCTTTCTCTACTGCTTTCTTTAACATATGTTTTAATGTTTTATTAAAACGTTCAACCAACCCATCCGTCTGGGGTGATACACAGATGTCCGAATGTGCGAGATTTTAAGCAACTTACACAGTTCCTTCATCACTTTGGACATAAAGGTGTGCCTTGGTCCGTGAGGATCTCTTTAGGAATTCCTGTCCTGGAAAACATATGAAAAAGTTCCCGTGCAATATTTTTAGATGCCATATTTCTTAAAGGGACCGCCTCGGGGTACCGGGTTGCATAATCAAGGACAACTAAGATGTATTGGTGTCCCCTGGCTGATTTTACAATAGGACCTACCAAGTCCATTGCTACCCTTTCAAAGGGTATTTCTATAACCGGCAGCGGGATTAATGGACTCCGGAAGTGAGACACCGGAGCATTTATCTGACACGAGGGGCAGGTTTTACAATAATCCTCCACATCTCGATAAACCCTGGGCCAGTAAAACATCTGAAGAATTCTTTCCTGGGTTTTGTCCATCCCCAGGTGCCCACCCAGCACGTGGTTATGGGATAAACCTAACACCATACTTCTATATGACTTAGGTACCAGGAGCTGACTCACGGCCTCTCCCTTTACTTTAGTGACCCTATACAGCAGGTCATTGTTCATGGCAAAATGGGGAAATTTTTCATCAGAGCCGGGCTCTTGTGGGATCTCATTCAGAACAGTTATATTCTCCCTGGCATGTTTAAGAGTGGGGTCTTGCAATTGCTCACTCCCAAAATTGCCACGGGACACCGGTAGGTCAGGGACATTCTGTTCTAGAGAAACATCCTCCCCCTCCCCCAACATCACCTGAAATGGAAATTCATCATTTTTTTTACAGTCATCATCATTATCAATATCATTATCATGATTACCATCAGCATCAGCATCATTATCATGGTCATCATCATCATCATGATCATCATCATTATCATGGTCATCATTATCACATAAGTTTAACGGCCCACTAGCCTTGTGTTCCGCCCCTCGGGACTGCGCACCCTCAGTAGGAGCTTCATCACACTGTCCAGCAGAAACATTTTTTTCCCAAAGACCCCAAAACAGGGGAAAGTCACGACCCAATATGGCGGGATGCATCAAGTTCTTCACTACCCCCACTTCATATGAGATCTCCCCGAGTTTTGTGACGAAGTCTGAGGAGGTTACTGGGTAGACTTTGACGTCTCCATGTATGCACACCACGCTTAGGTACCTATCTGTGACGAAGTTCCCATCAGCCAGACTAGCATGTATCAGAGTCACTCGACTTCCTGAGTCGAGTAGGGCCTGTACTGGGCACCCATTTATCACGACCTGACACAGCTGTGGGCCAGTCTCCTCGACTAGGGTGGCCACGCACACGGGCTCGGCGAGGAATGAGAGAGACTGTCCAGCGTCACAGTCCATAGGTTCCCCCACTAGTGGACAATTGGCTGAAATATGACCCCGTTCACGGCATCTCCAACACTGTCTCAGGTCAGGGTGTTCAGACGGGGAGACCTTCCTAGGTCTGGGTTCTCCTGGTAGGTAAGTATCACCCTTCCGCTCATACATGTCCCCTCGGGGCTGACCCGGACTATCAACAGCCCCCCTTGCCCCCACAGCTGGAACCCTCTTACCGGGAGATGACGGAGGCCGGGTATTCCGAACTGATGATCGCTCGGACGGCTGGTCACGTAGATAGTCTTTGGTGGCGAAATACCTTTCTATTAGGCTGACCAGTTGATCGGCATCTTTGGGGTCTCCCTGTCCGACCCAGAGCTGGACCTCAGGGGGAAGGGCCCAGATGTACCGGTCCAGCACCACCTTTTCAACCATTTGGGCAGGGGTGCTGACGTCAGGTTCCAACCACTTTTTTACCAAAGAAATCAAGTCATACATTTGTGAGCGAGCAGGCTTGTCTCGCCTGTATCTCCAGTTATGGACTCTCCTGGCACGGACTGCCCTCGTCACACCCAGGCGGGCAAGAATCTCCGCTTTCAACTTAGTATAGTTTTTGCTGTCCTGCTCGCTGAGGTCAAAATAGGCTTTTTGGGGTTCCCCAGTCAGATAGGGCGCGACCACCATAGCCCATTCAGATTGTGGCAGATTCTCCTTCTCTGCCAGTCTCTCAAATATAGCCAGATATGCCTCCACATCGTCATGAGGCGTCATCTTCTGCAGAGTCTGTTTTACCGCCTTCTTTACAGCGGATAATGCCAGTAACCCGGCGTCTTCATTCGGGGACGAGGTGCTAGGAGTTTTTTTTAGTGCTGCAACCTGCTCCAGTAACAACCGGTTGTTTCCTGCTGTTGCTGCTGGCTCCGCTGGGCCTCTAGGTGTTGTTGCTGCATGGCCTGCTGTTGTTGCTGCATGGCCTGCTGATGTTGCTGCTGCATGGCCTGCTGGTTCTGGGCCAGCTGCTTAACGAGCTCCTCCATACTGCCGGACATCTTGGGCTGGCTGACAGCCTTCACCCAAGACATATACACTCCACAGTCTTCTCCACAATAAGTTCAGTTTTGCGGTGCAGACACCTTTTTTTTTTTTTTCAAAGTCTTCAGCCACTGTGCTGCCCCAGCATTCAAGCACCAATTGTAAGTTTTTCAGGGGATATAGCTCTGGGATCGCCGTCTTGGGGAGACGGAGTGGCATAAAGAGACCATTCACAGACAGTGGTTCTGTTAAAAACTGGCCGCAACCAGTTTTATTAAAGTCCACAGCAAACAGAACATAAATTAAAACCAAATCATAAACATAAAGCCTAGGCGTGTCCCGCCACTAATTACACTTAGATAGATTACCCTTTCTATCCGGGTCCAGACTCTAATAGCCTGTGCCCAAAACAACACATATGTTCAGTAGTTACCAGCGTGCAGCTCACATGAGGCTCCAATGGCGTCTGAAGTCAGATCCAGACTGAGAGATAGAGCCCCCTCTGAACTTCTCAAGCAGGTACTTATGGCTGCCTAATTAAGCAGCTGTGTTCACTCCGGGTTGCACTGCAAACCTGTCCCAGATAGGAATGGAATGAACACCGCACTGACAACCTATTTTATGCGCCCCAGCTAAGAAACCTGGGGGAGATATACACGCCGTCCAGCACACACCCCTTCACTGTCTCACAGTAGCCAAAAGTGTGGAAGGAACCTAAGCCCTGAGTAATAAGGCAAAAACTCGGTCCAGAGCTCTTCTTATGTAGACCAGGCAAGGGCAAAGAAATTTCACATGTTATGATTATGTAAAGTATGTACACAGAAGCTGCACCAGAGCGCAGCATGATAACCCCCCTCCTCTCCCTTCTCCAGTCTCTTCAGAGGAGTCAAGGTCATGAGTGCTATGCAGCTGTAACTGGAAAAATATATACGGTAAATCGTGCCATGTTCGCCAGTAGATAGAAAAATATTAAGGTTTTAGAGTCATCAGTGGTTGATACCTTTTAATGTCCAGCTGTAATTGCTCTAACTTTCTCCCTCACTATTTCTCTCTCATGATGTTACGACCATTCTTTCTCAGTACTGCTTGACATCTCAGGTTTCAATGTGCCCTCCTCGTGCTTGATAACATCAACATTCACTGTTGCACTACTGATTCCAGCCATCTTGTTTCCTCGGGAGCAGGGAGTGGGTGGTAGTGGTAACTTGGGTGACCTGCTAGTTGAGCCACAAGAGGACCATGACTGTGTACAAACAATGTCCCACCGGGGGATTTCAGTCATGTTATTGATGTCCCACTAAATAACCAAGACCATGAGCTCTTTGTGGATGGATCACAGTATGGTGTAAATGGCCTGTTCTGCACCAAATATGCTGCTGTTTCCCTCCATGAAACCATAAAAGCAAAACCGCTGCCCCCACATATGTCCGTCCAAGAAGCCGAACTCCGTGCCCTAGAAGAAACCTGCAGACACAATAAAGACCAAACTGCCACCATTTATACAGACAGCTGCTATGCTTTCACAACTATGGACCTTTATGGACAGCTTGATCTTTCCTCACAGTGGCAGTTAAGCCTATCAAGAATGATTGCCATTGTGAAACTCAAAGGTCGTGCAAAGGGCGACTCAACTACAAAGGCAACCACCTAATCAACCTGGCTGCAAAATCTGCAGCTTCCCAACCAAGAGACAACCCTGCCACTATGGAAGCTGCACAAGTGGCCTCCGCCATGGACCCATCTGTGACCTACGACCTTCTCCAGAAGCTACAACAGGCTCCTGTTCAAGAATTCACCAGATGGCAAGAGAAGGGAGCTGTGCAGTCACCAGAAAGACTGTGGCACGTGGGGACAAAGTTTGCCTTTCCCGGGTTCTGTATCCCACGATGGCTCAAGTCACCCAAGGTGATACCCACCAAAGACTGCTATGATAGACCTCGTCCACCGCGATTGGTATGCTCCTGGGTTCAGTGTCACTGCAGCCAAACACATCCAAGCCTGTCTGACCTGTGCACTCAACAACGAGGGATGCACCAATAAGATGTCTATGAGACGCACAACATGGCCCCTGTACCTGTTCCAGCACCTTCAGAAAGATTACATTCAACTTCCCAAGGATGTACGTGTGTGTGTGTGTCGACCTCTTCTCAGGATGGACAGAGACGTATCCCGCGTGTATAAAGCCACCGCCAAGGCTACAGTGAAGAGACTAATCTCAGAGGTCGTCTGCAGATACGGGTAGCCAAGACCAGAGAGACTGAAAGAGGCACCCATTTTACCAGAAGTAATGTAGGAAATAATGTCCACCCTGGGAGTGGAGCCGCCTTCATGCTGTGTACCATCCACAAAGTAGAGGTTGAGTAGAGAGATTGAAAATCCAGAAAGCCATGGCTGAAACGGGCAGACCATGGACAGAATTCTTTCACCTTGCACTCTTCTCAATCAGGTATGCTCCCAAGACAGGCCTCAGCCTATTTGAGGTGTTAGTTGCATAGGCGCACCCACCGTGGGGCAGGGGGGCAGCTGCCCCCCCCTAGAAGCAGGGGTGGACAATGAAAGAACTTGGAGAGCGGCCGGCCAGGAAGCCACACACAGCTGACAGGGGGAGGGCGGGACTCACTGCAGAGCAGGCTGAGACCCGTGGCGTGGGGTTCAGACAGAGTTCAGAGGCGTGTCATGTACAGCGTGCAACGTAAGCACGCCTCTGAACACTGTCTGAACCAGGGGTCCTCAAACTATGGCCCGCCGAGGACATTTATCCGACCCGTCGGCCCCGCCGAAATTGAACGTCACTACAGTTCAATGCCGGCGGGCCCTTTAATTGCGGGTGGAACTATAATGTGGTGAGGAAGGCCTTGGGGCCTTCCATATGCAGCACAGACGACGTGATCATCATCACGCTGCCTGCGTGCCCTGATGACGTCACGCCGCCTGTGCCAGGAGAAGACAAAGTCGAGCGCACGCTTCAGAGCTTCGGGGGACATAGGTGAGTACTGGCATTTTTTCTTTTTAACGCCGAGCCCGGCCTATTGGGGACTATGCTGCTTATGGGGGACTATGCTGCCTATGGGGGACTATGCTGCCTATTGGGGACTACTATGCTGCCTATTGGGGACTATGCTGCTTATGGGGGATTATGCTGCCTATGGGGGATTATGCTGCCTATGAGGGATTATGCTGCCTATTGGGGGATTATGCTGCCTATGGGGGGATTATGCTGCCTATGGGGGATTATGTTGCCTATGGGGGACTACTATGCTGCCTATTGGGGACTATGCTGCCTATTGGGACATTTACCTACCTATTGGGGACCTATGCTGCCTATTGGGGACCTATGCTGCCTATTGGGACATTTACTTGCCTATTGGGGACCTATGCTGCCTATTGGGGACCTATGCTGCCTATTGGGACATTTACCTGCCTATTGGGGACCTATGCTGCCTATTGGGGACCTATGCTGCCTATTGAGACATTTACCTGCCTATTGGGGACCTATGCTGCCTATTGGGACATTTACCTGCCTATTGGGGACCTATGCTGCCTATTGGGGACCTATGCTGTCTATTGAGGACATATGTTGCCTATTGGGGACTATGCTGCCTATTGGGACATTTACCTGCCTATTAAGGACATGAGGACATATGCTGCCTATTGGGGACCTATGCTGCCTATTGGAGACATCTACCTGCCTATTAGTGACTCTCGCACAACACCAGTCTGAGCCTGAGCTAAAAGCGGAGTTGCGCCAATATGTGCACTGATGAGGATGAAATGATATAGATTGGCAAGGCTGCAGTGATGGGCAGTGCAGGCTGTATGTCTCTGTGTGGGCAGTTTTATTGCTGGTATATTGTTTTTGTAGCGCAGTGACAAATATGGAACCGAACATTGACCATCTCATTAGCCAAAAGCAGGCCCATAGTTCCCATTGAAATACCCATAAGTTTGTTGATTTTTAACTTTACTTGTTCTTTATTTTAAATATTGTATTTGTTCCTGTTTTGTTTTTTTACTTCAAAATAAGAGTGTAGTATATGGTGTATACAGGGTCATACACATTGTGTGCGGTATATAGAGTGTATATACACTGCTGTATTATACTTTTCATATACAGGTTATAATGCCTCTTATTCTTTGTATAGAGGTGAGTGTGCCATGTATAATATATGGTATATACAGCGTAGTGTCGCATACACTGCTGTATTATACAATATACAACAGTTCTAATGCTCCATACCTAATATGCAGGATAATGTACAGTATATATGATGTAACCTGTATAAGATGTGACATTGGCTTGCCCCCCTTAGTTTTGATCCTGGGTACGCCCATGGTTAGTTGGATCAGTCCCTAGGCTAGGGTTGTATTTTCCACAGCTGCTCCAGATGCAACATGATAGATTGTCTTATGTTATTGCACTTACAAAACTCTTATCTAACATATGCTCTCGAGTTTACTATTTTCTTACAGATTCTATGGGAGGAAGCCACCCCCTGCAGCCCGGAGACTGGGTGGTAAAAGACACGTCAGGAGAGCCCTCAAGCCTCGATTGGACCCTTCCAAGTTCTGCTGACAACTGAGAACGCCGTAATGCTAGAGAGAAAGCCCAACTGGATCCATGCCTCACACTACAGGAAGACAGCTGACCCGAGAAAGCCACCGAATGATGTGGACGCACACCCTGTGCCGTATCCTTTTTGGTTTGAAGAATGGGGAGACAACAGTTACCACTCTCTAGTTTAATAACTCAGACACTGTAGAAAAATATTTAGAGTTGAGAGTCCTCAGTGGTTGATACCTTTTAATGGCTAACTGAAAAGATGGTAACAAATTGCAAGCTTTCCAGACTACTCAGGTCTCTTCATCAGGCAAAGAAGAGCCAGTTAGCCATTAAAAGGTATCAACCACTGAGGACTCTCAAGTCTAAATATTTTTCTATCTACTGGCTAACACGGTACGAAGATACACATCTTTCCTATATCAGACACTGTAGTCAGTTATAAATTTGACCTGTGTAACATGGTCTCCTGCCCTAGAGTGGAGTAGTAGCGTGGGGACAGCTATAGACTCACCCAAAAGTATATATATATGTCACCACTGCCAATACTGACTGTGGGTCTGATTGTGAGTCCTGAAGTGTGGTGGGGTGGGACACTGGGGAAGACTGGGCCTACAATCCTACTGTAGCCTGAGAAAAGACGGACAGTAAGGGTAGAAGCTTCCTTACTAGAATGATTGTTACAACCAGAATACGTGACCAAACACTATACAGTACGGTCCTGCCTTACTTGTACTTGACAACCATCTTCCCTTAAACATGACGATAGAGAACCCCTCTGTTACGGACGTAGGACTATATATGATGGGCATATATATCCCGGGGACAATGACTGATTAGGACACTTATCTTAAAGAGATCAGGGACCGACCTATTCTAAATGAGACTGAGACCCCACAACCTAATACTTCCAAAGACTCATTCCTGTAGCCCTTCCTTATAAACCCTCTAAACATAAAGGCCAATAGAGTTAGCACACATCCCGAAAATGGCATGCGTTTCTGAAGTTTAACAGGTACTATTGATCTAAAGCACTTAGGTTCCTCGTACTGCAGTCCCACCACCAACAACAACTTGGTAAGAGGCCATGCCCTCCTGAATCAGAGGGCAGCTAGGGCTGACTTGTGGAAATGGTGACTGACTTTTATCCAGGACTTCCAGCGGGATGGGAGGGTACATGTGCTATCGTTAAATTTCTGACAACACTCCAGATTGTGACTGCAAATACAGACAAGAGCCACAAATATGCACAGAAAACCAGAGACACCAGTAGTCTTACCCTTTGACCCTCACATTTACATTGATGCTATTGGAGTCCCAAGAGGAGTACCAGAAGAGTTCAAAAGCCAGAGATCGAGTAGCAGCGCGATTAAAATGTGGACTACAAAAATTATATCTACTATGACCAACTGTTGGCCAACTCTGACCAGCGCATGAATGTGGCACCCGTATAGTTTCCTTGCTTGCTGTGGCGTGTGTGTGTGTGTCCATCCGATGTTGTGACAGGCAGACCAATCCGGAAAATCCGGTGGAGTGGTGTAGTAAGACCGGCTTCTTCTATTAGGGGTGGGGAACGTATCTGAGGGAGTCTGTAGATGGGCACTTCAGCTGGAACAGCCACCAACTGCAACAAGAGAAGGGAATTGTGAGAGCAGGAGTTATGTTTTATCTATCCTGACTTCATTTTAGTTTCTTTCTACATGTAATTCTTTCCTACCAAGATGGAGTCCATGACCAGATAAGGGGGCTTAGGAATGTCTTTGTGTAAAGACATAACAATCAGAGAAACAAAACTTAGAGGCTAGTAGGACTCCTAGACCACAAGCTGGGTGTTAACAGTGTTAACTAAGGCCTCTTTCACACTTCCGGCGGGCGCCTGACGGCGCCCCCGGCATTTTGCCGCAGCGCCGCATCAGAAAACCTGATGCACCGCCGGCGGCCGCATGCGGTTTTTTGCCGGATGGTTTCTGATGCTTGGAGACATCAGAAACCATCCGGCAAAAACAAAAAACGTTACATGCAGCGTTTTGTCCGGCCGCCGCAATGTACATTTGCGCCGCATCCGGACAAAACCGCATGCAACGCATTGACATGCGGCGCCATCCGGCGCTAATGCATGGCAATGCGAAAAAAGCCGCATGCGGCGCATCAGATTTTCTGGTGCGGCGCTGAGGCTAAATGCCGGGGCGCCGCCAGGTGCACACCGGATGTGTGAAAGAGGCCTTAGCCAATGAGATGTATGTATGATAATGTCAGCACTTGTTTAGAGATAAGATGAGCCATTTATATTGTTTATATTGCTACAATGCATGAATACTAATAACCTATATAAGATTATGTTATGAGGTAATAAAGGAGAGATCTGCTTTGATTCTTAATGTATTAGAGCGGCTCTACCGTGCACGTATTTGAATTTTACAATTTAAGTTGGAACTATACTCCAATGCCACATATTACAGAGAAGGGAGAGGAGACGTCACCGTCCGCCAATGCCACATA
>JARQOD010000003.1:404023431-404147499 GCA_033576555.1 Oophaga sylvatica
TTTTCCGTTCCTCTTCAACCGGACTTTTTGACTCGGGGGCCCATTTGTCATCCGGACTTGCAGCCCCGCTTTTGAGGGCGTGGCCTTGGACCGAAATCTTAACCCAAGGGTTTTCACCCGGGGGTTATTGCCCCCTTCGGCTGCGAAAGCCCCGGCAAAACTAGGAAAACCAAAAAAAACCTGGAAAATTTTCTTTTCGGGGTTTTGGGATCCTCTGGGAATCCGAGAAAGTTTTCCACCCCAATTTTTGGGTTTTTTTCTGCACATGGGGGAAAAAAAAGGGTTGGCAGCACACCCTAAAAGGGCAATTTTCCCCGTCTTTATTGTTTCGGAGAACCATTGCTTAATGGGACTTGATTTCCTTTTTTTTCCGGTATGCTCGTAAGTTTCCCCCGGGGAAGGTTTCCGGGTTTTCCCCCTTGGGGGCTAAACCTTGTTTTGGAGTCTTCAGCATAAATTTTTTGAGCCTAGGGGTTCGGTAGCCTTTTTTAAATTTTTTTTGGGGAAGGTGTTTTCCTTGTAGGGGTCACTTTTTTTAGGGGTTTTTCTGATTGGCAGTCTTTCTTTTTCGCCCCTTTTTTCTGGATTTTTTTTCCAATGTGTAGTGCTTCCACACGGGGATTTTTTACCAAAAGGGGGTTTCACAATTTCATGTTAACCAGATATTTTTTCCTTTTTTCTCCCCGGGAACCGAAAAAAAGCGAAAGACGAGATTTGCACACATGGTTTTAGTGCGGGCCTTGAAGTTTTACCTATTGTTATAAAGGTTTTTCGTAAGACGGATCTCTTTTGGGGTTCCCTGGTCCCGGCGGGGTCAACGAGCTTCCAAGGTTTCTATACCCGGTTGGTTGGCACTATTTTTAACTTACAGTCTTCAGGGGGCATCTTGTCCCATTAAAAATTCGAGCCTTCCACGAGACTGGCTTATCGGGCTTTTCATAAAAGGCCCCCGGCAGGCAGCTTGCCGGGCGGCAACTTGGCGTTCTGTCCACACTTTTACAAAGTTTTATAAAGTGGACGTCAGTGCTTCTGCTGATGCAGCCCTCGGACGTAGGGTCTTGCAGGCAGCTGTAGTTTGTTGTTTTAGCACTGGTTGCGCTTTCTTGTTAAGGTTGTTGGGTTTCTGCCTTTTGTTTGGTTTTTTCCCACCCTTATTTTTTGAACTGCTTTGGGACTCCCATCATAATGAATCGTGTGGCTCCCTCCCTTCCATCTGCAGCTGAAACACGGATTTTGGTAAGAACTTACCTGTAAAATCCTTTTCAGCGAAGGAAGGGAGGAGACACAGATCCCGCCAAGGCAGAAGTGTGTTGATGTTTTCAGATGCAGCGCGACTCTTATCTGATAGCGATTATCTGGACTGAGGTCAGCGCGTTAAGGCTCTTTTCAGCATCGCCAGCTCATCGCAGTAGCCAGGTTCATGATTAGTACCTGGAACTCTGTGGTTTTTGGTTACTTTGTGTACATAACCTGTATCCTGTGTTTTTCTCTGAAGTTCCTTCAGACAGGGTTATGTTGCTCCGCTGGTGATCTTGGTTCTTCCCTAAAGCTTTGGTACGACTGGAGCTGAGTAGGAGGAGCCCGAGCTGGAGGGGCCAGCCAGTCAGCACGCTTTTGATCTGAGTGACATCCTGATCTGGGGCTCCGCCTACCCATCAGTAATGAATCCTGTGTCTCCCTCCCTTCCTTCGCTGAAAAGGATTTTACAGGTAAGTTCTTACCAAAATCCGTGTTTCTTCCTTTTGGGTGATGGTGATAGTGGCTTGTGGTGTCTGATGATGATTGATGATGCTGCTGCTAATGAAGCACTATCCTGAATGGATAACTCTGAAACTGTAGAACAGGATGATGGTGATCTTGGGTGGATAGTTTCCAGAATCCATGAATTCCCCTAAACAAAAAAAAGTCAATGCTGTTATTTTATTGTTTATACAATTGCTGCTTATTGTACACAACACAGCACGCCCCAAAAGGAATATTTGTTTTTCTTCATAACTGTACCAAATGACAGTAACATGCAGTAATAATAAGAAATATAATTTTTCTCACACATGACAGTTCAGTCTTTAGAAATAGGATTCAATAAAAATGTTTACCAACCTGAAGATCCTGCCTGTTCAGAAGTGTTTCTTTGGTCATCTTTCATCACCGCACTTCTCAGATGTTGCCTCATTCGCGCCACCAGGCCCCTTTCATCTCTTTGTTGCATTGTTTGCATTTTGCATGCATGCCTGCCTTACCGATAGGCGAAGGAGCTTCATTAAAATATTCCCAAACTGGGTCTTCTTTTAACGGCCTGCTGCCATTATAAGGAAAGAATGTAATAAACCTAGATCGTACACACAAACAGATCCAGACTTGTCTGTCTGTGGCTATGCTGCAGTAGAGTGCTCAAAGTTTCACTTTCATTTTCTTGTCTGCTTGCCCTTCCTCCTCCTCACACTTAGATTCACATTCTTCTTGTGTTGTGCAGATCTATTCCACTCCAAACAATCAAAACATATTGTCTAACTTCTTGGACTTGGCACTGAAGGGTTGATTCTGTATTCATAGTTTGTAGAACAAAAAGGATTAAGGTCTTTTTCTCAACTCTGTTCAGACATGTTGTAAAATTTTGCCCGGGAAAAAGAGGCTGGGACCTCTGCGGAGTCAAATTCAGTTTTTAGAACGGCGTAAGTAAAGCGAGCGTCTGTGATAATATAGGAGAGAAACTGCCCACAATCCTACAGAAACCTCTGGAAGAGCATGGCATTGTGAATGTTACACATATACAGCCTTTATTCTACTGAGTTAAACAACTCAGCTTTATCTCATGATGGAAGAACCTTTGGATGGTAAAATATTTTCCTCAAAAAGCAGTTTATTGAAAAAAATCTATTTAAATCAAAAAATATCCGATTTTTTGATTTTTTTTAAAAAATCATTGATTTTTATCCACCCTGCTTTGGGACTGTATGATATTTGTTCTCAGTGCAGCGCTCTCTAGCGGGACTGTATGATAATTTGTTTCTCAGTGCAGCGCTCTCTCGCGGTCTACTAATTCATTCTCAGTGCAGCGCTCTCTCGCGGGACTGTATGAAATTTGTTCTCAGTGCAGTGCTCTCTTGTGGGACTGTAAGATATTTGTTCTCAGTGCAGCGCTCTCTTGTGGGACTGTATGATATTTGTTCTCAGTGCAGCGCTCTCGCGGGTCTGTACTATATTTTGTTCTCACGCGACGCTCTCTAGCGGGTCTGTCTATATTAATTTTCACTGCTCACTCTCGTGGGTCTGTACTATATTTTGTTCTCTGCAGTGCTCTCGCGGGTATGTACAATATTCGTTCTCACTGCGGCGCTCTCTAGCGGGTCTGTACTATATTCATTTTCACTGCAGCGCTCTCGTGGGTCTGTACTAAATTTGTTCTCAGTGCAGCGCTCTCGCGGGTATGTACTATATTCGTTCTCACGGCAGCGCTCTCTAGCGGGACTGTATGATATTTGTTCTCAGTGCAGCGCTTTCTTGTGGACTGTATGATATTTGTTCTCAGTGCAGCGCTCTCTAGCGGGACTGTATGATATTTGTTCTCAGTGCAGCGCTCTCTCGGGGTCTGTACTATATTCATTCTCAGTGCAGCGCTCTCTCGCGGAACTGTATGATATTTGGTTCTCAGTGCAGCGCTCTCTTGTGGGACTGTATGATATTTGTTCTCATTTGCAGCGCTCTCTTGTGGGACTGTATGATATTTGTTCTCAGTGCAGCGCTCTTGGGGTCTGTACTATATTCATTCTCACGGCGGCGCTCTCTAGCGGTCTGTACTATATTCATTTTAAACTGCATCACTCTCGTGGGTCTGTACTATATATTTCTCAGTGCAGCGCTCTCGGGGGTGTGTACTATATTCGTTCTCACGGCGGCGCTCTCTAAGCGGGTCTGTACTATATTCGTTCTCACGGCGGCGCCCCTCTAGCGGGTCTGTGCTATATTCGTTCCCCACGGCGGCGCTCTCTAGCGGTCTGTACTATATTCATTCTCAGTGCAGCGCTCTCGCGGGTCTGTACTATTTGTTCTCAATGCAGCGTTCTCTCGCTGGTCTGTACTATATTCGTTCTCACGGCGGCGCTCTTTAGCGGGTCTGTACTATATTTTTCAGCTGCAGATGGAAGGAAAGAGAGCCACAGTATTCATTACTGATGGGTAGGCGGAGCCCCAGACCAGGTGACACCTCAGATCAAAAGCGTGTTGACTGGCTGGCCCCTCCAGCTCGGGCTCCTCCTACTCAGCTCCTTCAGTCTAAGATTTGAGGTCTCAGAGGATGGTCGCTGCTGGAAGCAGCTCCTCAAAGATTTTTATTATTTTTATCGGAAAAGAGACTTGGACATGAGTCTGAAAGGTCTCAGGGGTCTCAGCGCTGCTGGACCCCACCTCTCCCCTGGCGGATCTGTATTTACATAAATAGTCCCTGCAGAATCTTGCCGGCCCTGGGGACGAGGTTAGCTTCCCTGGCGGGGACGCAAACCGCACACGGGGGTCACTGCGTTCCCCGCCCTGACGGGGAGCATGGGCACAACGCCACAAATCCTGAGGGGTCCTGTGGCGCTCAGCTGGTGAGTACTCCACAATATATATAAAATGTGTGAGTGCTTTAGCGACTGCTGTGACAGCGCTAATTACATGTGTGTTAATGTACTATTAGCGCTGTTTGGAAGCGCCATGACAGTGAATTTTGGTGTTTCTGTACAACCTTTGTCCGCAGGATGCCTGCAGGACAGGGGGGGAGCAGGAGTGAGGAGTTTTTGGCACTCATATTTTTGAGCCGGGGGGGCGTGGCTTCACGCTTCCCGGTCTTTCATGCAGGAAGCGCGCGATTGCGCTTCTCTTCCGGCTCCCTCAGCACGGCGGCCATTAAAAGGGCTCCCGGCTCCTCAGACTCCGCTCCTCCCGTATCAGGCACCAAACCAGCTGGGTGAGTGGCGTTTTTTCCTCACCACACAGCGCAGATACATAGCGCTAATTCTGCAGCTCGGTCTCACATAGAGACCTTGTTTGTTCTTAAAGCCGCGACATTAACCCTCTTGAGGTTTACTTGGCAACAGCTGGGTAGCTCTATATTTAAGACTTAACCTTCAGCGTGCTGTTTTGCGTTCACTTAAAAAAAAAAAAAAAAAAAAACTGCGTTTTTTCAGGTTTTCTGACATTTGACCTGCTATATACAGTGTGAGGCATGTCGGAACAGGGTTCAGAAGGCGCGGACCATATTCCAGTTCCGCTTCGGCAATCTGGTACGCAGTCCTCCACAGCGTCTAGCGCTGCGGTTGGAGGTCACAGTGATGCAAAATTGGATGCTATCGCCAGTTCTATTAATGGCTTGTCTGACCTTTTGAGTCAATATGTGTAGCTAGATCCTCTCAGGACAGAAAGCGACACAGACCGTTACCATCCTTCACCCGTAGCGAATCAGATGTCTCTGATTTAGATTGTGGAGAGGGTCTCCTTTAAGTTCAGATGGGGAAATGTCCGATTCGGATAAGGAGGAAAGGCGGGGGCTCTCGTCCCTTGTGAGACGTAAAAAGAGGCTTTTATTGAAGCCATGAGAGAGGTTTTACAGTTACCGGAGGTGTAACTATTTACCTGGTAAATCAGCACGAATGTACCAGGAGTATCGTACGTCACGATCAGCTTTGCCAGATCTAGATGATCTAACAGTGCAGTAGAAAAGGAACGTCTGTGTCCGGATAAAACGTTTTCACGGAACACGTTTCTTTGACGCACTTTATCCGTGTTCCACAGAGTCGAGAGATAATTGGATTCCCTCTCCTGAAGTGGATTTTTCCTTATCCCAGCTTAGTAAATCCTCACTGCTTCCCGTTAAAGGGAAGGCGAGTTTGCAGGATCCACTGGGCAGAAAAACGGAAATGGCGGCGAAATCAAATTATGAGGCCGGGGTCATGGATTCAGAGCGGTACTAGGGTCCATGTGTGCTTCTAAAGCTTCTATAAGCTGGTTGGACCTTTTACACAAGGCGTGGAAAAAAAGGATCTCCGTCATTGAGATGGAGGAGATTTCGAATGGTTGGACACTGCAGTCCGATATATCTATGATGCAGGTCTGGATACTGCGTCGCTCTGTCCAGGGCGCAGGCTTCGGCGATCACAGTCAGAAGAGCGCTGTGGCTCAGACAGTGGGCCGGGGAATCGGTCTCCAAACAAGGTTTGCTGGCCTTAGCTTATAAAGGTGGTCATCTTTTTGGGTCTACCTCACAGAACTGATTACCAAGGCAAAGGCAAAAGAAGCGACGTTACCACAACGAGAGCTATGGCTTCTTGTCTGGCAGGACATATAGTGTCGGCGGTCCTTTCGGGGCGAGGTCGATTCGCTCGTCCTCTTGGGGATCGGGTCGTTCCTCTTTCTCGGCAAAAAAGTCCTCCCAGAAATCTCGCATCCCCTGGAAGCAGAATTTCCGTCAAGACAAGCGGGAAACTGACAAGAAGCCCGCCAAGACGGACTGACGCCAGGAGTCCACTCGAGGACTCTCGAGTGGGGGGTCGCCTGCTCCAATTCAAGGAGACTTGGATTTCTCGCGTTCCAGATTCATGGGTAACGCGGGTCGTGTCAGCAGGTTATTTCATAGAATTCTCTTCTCGACCCCCAGACACCTTTTTGCCAGTCTCGCATTCCGTCAGAACCCGAGCTTTTGGTCGCTCTGCAGCGAGAGGTCGAATTCCTTCTTCAGAAGGGTGTTGGTAATACCGGTTCCGCCAGAAGACCGGGGAAAAGGATTTTATTCCAATCTGTTTGTGGTTCCCAAAAAGGAGGACAAATTTCGTCCGATTCTGGATCTCAAAAGATTGAATCGGCATGTCCACACCCGGAAATTCCGCATGGAGTCACTTCGCTCCGTTGTGGCAGCCCTGTCGCAGAACGATTTTTTGGTATCAATCGACATCCGCGACGCTTATTTACATGTTCCCGTCGGAAGGGCTCATCAACGTTTTCTTCGTTTTGCCATAGGTCGGGACCATTACCAGTTCGTGGCTCTGCCATTCGGCTTAGCCTCGGCGCCCAGAGTGTTTACAAAGATTCTGGCGCCTCTCATGGCAATTCTTCGAAGACAAGGAATTACGATTCTTCCTTACCTGGACGATCTTTTGATCGTGGCATCCTCGGAGGAGGAAGCAGTGACAGCTCGCAATCTGTCTCTTCAGTTACTGAAGGACTTCGGTTGGCTGGTCAATTGGGAGAAGTCGTTTCTGGAACCGTCGCAAGCTATCCTCTTTTTGGGAATGCATTTCGACACGGTACGGGCAGTGGTGTCCCTGCCTCCAGACAAACAGTCATGTCTTCTTCGACATGTACAGATCATGAAGTCTTCGATAACAATGTCCCTTCGAAAGTGTATGCGTCTTCTGGGTTTAATGGTGGCGTCCATGGAGGCAATTCCGTTTGCCCAGTTTCATTCCAGAGATCTCCAAAGGTTCATCCTGAGTCATTGGAATCCGTCGCAATCGCTGGATTGCAGTGTCACCATCTCTCGCAGGGTGCGAGAGTCTCTAGGATGGTGGTTACGTCCAGGAGCTTTATCCCTGGGGAAATCTTTCCTCCCTCCGAAATGGTCGGTCATAACCACAGATGCCAGCCTGACGGGCTGGGGGGGTGTTTGGAACGATTCCTGGATTCAGGGAGTATGGTCATCAGAAGAGACTGTTTTACCGATCAATATCCTGGAATTGAGGGCGATTTTCCTTTGCCTCCAACACTGGACGGTCCCTTTGAGCGGTCTGCCAGTCCGAGTGCAGACAGACAACGCCACAGCGGTTGCGTATATCAATCACCAAGGCGGAACAAGGAGTCCCAGGCTCATGGCGGAAGTGTCTCGGATCCTGATCTGGGCCGAGGCCAGGGTTCCAGCCATTTCTGCAATCCACATCCCAGGGGTTCAGAATGTTACGGCGGATTTTCTCAGTCGCGAGAAGATGGATCCCGGAGAATGGAGTCTTCATCCGGAGATTTTTGCAATGCTGTGCTCCCGTTGGGGAACTCCCCAAGTGGATTTGATGGCATCCAGGTTCAATGCCAAACTACCAATGTTCATGTCCAGGTTCAAGGACCGGGAAGGCTGTGGAGGTGGATGCTCTGGTGGCTCCGTGGGATCAATTCGAGCTGATTTATGTGTTTCCACCGATATCCTTGCTTCCTCTGGTACTGCGTCGGATCAGACTGGAGAGAATCCCAGCTATGTTAATAGCACCAGATTGGCCAAGGAGGACGTGGTTTTCAACGCTAATGTCGCTGTTGGCGGCACCTCCATTTCCACTTCCTCTTCGACCGGACCTGTTAACTCAGGGGCCCGTTTGTCATCCGGACTTGAAGTCTCTGCGTTTGACGGCGTGGCTCTTGAGACCGAAATGTTGACTCGTAGAGGTTTTTCAGCCGAGGTCATTGCTACTCTTCGAGCTGCCAGAAGTCCGGCTACTACTAGGATTTACCACAAAACTTGGGAAACCTTCTTTTCGTGGTGTTCGGGGTCTTCACGGAACCCGAGGAAATTTTCCATTCCCAATTTGCTGGCTTTTCTGCAGCATGGGTTAGACAAGGGTTTGGCAGTTAGCACCCTGAGAGGTCAGGTTTCTGCTCTGTCTTTATTATTCCGGAGAGCTATTGCCTCGCGTAGGGACGTGCTTTCCTTTTTCCGCGGTATAGCTCGTAAGTTTCCGCCGCGGAAGGCACCTGTGTCTCCTTGGCGGCTCAACCTTGTTTTGGAGGCTCTTCAGCATAAACCTTTTGAGCCTATGGACTCTGCTAGTCTTTCTTTACTTTCTTGGAAGGTGGCCTTCCTAGTAGCGGTCACCTCTTTGAGAAGAGTTTCTGAGTTGGCAGCTCTTTCTTGCTCGCCTCCTTTTCTGGAGTTTTTTCCGGATCGTGTAGTGCTTCGCACACGGGGTGATTTTTTACCAAAAGTAGTGTCACAATTTCATGTTAACCAGGATATTGTGTTGCCTTCACTCTGTCCGGATCCGAAGAATGCGAAAGAGCGAGCTTTGCACACATTGGATTTAGTGCGGGCCTTGAAGTTTTATTTATTCATTACTCAAGGTTTTCGTAAGACGGACTCCCTGTTTGTGGTTCCAGCAGGTCGTCGGCGTGGTCAACGAGCTTCCAAGGATTCTATAGCTCGTTGGATCCGGTCAGCTATTTTGGAAGCTTACCATCTTAGGGGTGAATCTTGCCCGATTAAGATTCGAGCCCATTCCACGAGAGCTGTGGCTTCATCGTGGGCTTTTCGTCAAGGGCCTCGGCAGCTCAGCTCTGCCGGCGGCGACTTGGCGCTCTGTCCACACGTTTACTAAGTTTTATAAAGTGGACGTCAGTGCTTCCGCTGATGCAGCCCTCGGACGTAGGGTCCTGCAGGCAGCTGTAGTGTAAAGTTCTAGATGAACTTGTGTTTAGCGCTGGTTGCGCTTTTTGTTAAGGTTGTTGGGTTTCTGCCCTTTGTTGGTTTTTTCCCACCCTTATTTTTGAACTGCTTTGGGACGTCCCATCAGTAATGAATACTGTGGCTCTCTTCCTTCCATCTGCAGCTGAAAGACGGATTTTGGTAAGACCTTACCTGTAAAATCCTTTTCAGCGAAGGAAGGAAGAGAGACACAGCACCCTCCCAGGGCAGAAGTGTGTTGATGTTTTCAGATGCAGCGCGACCCTTATCTGATAGCGATTATCTGGGCTGAGGTCAGCGCGCTAAGGCTCTGTTCCAGCATTGCCAGCTCATCACAGTAGTCAGGTTCAGTGAGTAGTACCTGGAACTCTGTGGTTTGCCTTACTTTGCATGCATAACCTGTATTCTTGTGTTGTTTCTCTGAAGTTCCTTCAGAAGGGGTTATGTTGCTCCGCTGGTGATCTTGGTTCTTCCCTAAAGCTTTGGTACGACTGAAGGAGCTGAGTAGGAGGAGCCCGAGCTGGAGGGGCCAGCCAGTCAACACGCTTTTGATCTGAGGTGTCATCCTGGTCTGGGGCTCCGCCTACCCATCAGTAATGAATACTGTGTCTCTCTTCCTTCCTTCGCTGAAAAGGATTTTACAGGTAAGGTCTTACCAAAATCCGTCTATTCTCAGTACAGCGCTCTCACGGGTCTGTACTATATTCGTTCTCACGGCGGTGCTCTCTAGCGGGTCTGTACTATATTCATTCTCAGTGCAGCGCTCTCGCGGGTCTGTACTATATTTGTTCTCAGTGCAGCGTTCTCTCGCTTGTCTGTACTATATTCGTTCTCACGGCGGCGCTCTCTAGCGGGTCTGTACTATATTCGTTCTCATGGCGGCTCTCTCTAGCGGGTCTGTACTATAGTCATTCTCAGTGCAGCACTCTCGCGGGTCTGTACTATATTCGTTCTCAGTGCTGCGCTCTCACGGGTCTGTACTATATTCGTTCTCAGTGCAGCGCTCTCACGGGTCTGTACTATATTCGTTCTCACGGCGGCGCTCTCTCGCGGGTCTGTACTATATTCATTCTCACGGCGGTGCTCTCTCGTGGGTCTGTACTATAGTCATTAATAATAATAATAATAAGAATTTCTCCATCGTCTCATTGGGGGACACAGAACTGTGGGTGTATGCTACTACCTCTTGGAGGCTGACACTAAGTAGACAAAAAAAAAGTTAGCTCCTCCGACGCATACACCTTGCCACTGACCACCGATGAGGCCAGTTTATGCTTAGTGTCTCATGGAGGCACACGTCTGTTTTTCTTCAGACTATTTTTTTTCTCCTTCGTCTCATTGGGGGACACAGGACTGTGGGTGTATGCTACTGCCGCTAGGAGGCTGACACTAAGTAAACATAAAAAAGGTTAGCTCCTCCTCCGCCGTATACACCTCAGCACTGGCCGCAGGCAAACCCAGTTCTTGCTTAGTGTCTGATGGAGGCACACGTCTGGTTCTTTTTCCAGACCTTTTTTTTTTTTTTTTTCTCTTTCCCACGAAGATGAGATAGGGGCGACGGACCCTTTTGAAAGGGTCCGATCTCCCCAAACGATCAACGGGCGAGCACGTGGAGTAAAGCCTCCACGTATCCTTTCCCGCAACGTGGGACACGAATGCCGGACTCAGCCCTGACCACCCTAAGGTATTGAAACCCTAGGCTGTACAGAGGCAGGAGTTAGTCCGTGCGGCCCCCACTGCACCACCAATGCTAGACTGCGGTGCTGCAAGGAGGCGGACGGTCCCTCTCCTCATCCCCTGAAGGGGTGATGGAGTTAGGATTCCTGCACCGTCCCACCTTTTTACTACGAAGTCCCCCTCTAATGCATCCAGCGGTTTTTCATGCATTTCTAAGTGAGGATCGGCATTCCCATGCAGACTTTTCCTCACCTTTAAGCAACGCTGAGGACTGGAGTGGGCCAGGAAATTACTAGATGGAGAAGGCCAGCGTCTGTGAGGTGGTCAGACTGTGGCTCCAGCCAGGAACAGACATCCCCGGCTCGAGTCCGCCCCCCCCAAGGGGCGTCAGCTTCCGGTGCCCGCCCCCCGACTCCTGGACGGCCGCCGCCGAAATTTCAGCCCCTGGCCTCGGCGGCGTTAGACCTCGGGCGTAAATTTAGTCCCCGTCTTTTCCCGGGGACTAGGCCGCGGCCCGTAATATAGCGTCCGGCGTCGGCCGGAAGGTAGGCCGCGGTCGCAGGTCCGCTCCTTCCGGCGGGCCCGCCCTCCGACTTTCGGGCGGCCACCGCCGGAAATTTAGGCCGTGGCTTCGGCCGGCGCTAGGCCGCGGCTGCAAATTTAGTCCCCGGCTTTTGCCGGAAACTAGACCGCGGCCGGAAGTGGCTCCCTGACTTCTAGGCCGCGCCTCTCGACCCTCCCCCTGAGGCTCGGCTACATGAGCATGCCTTCCTGACAGGGAGCGCTCTTTTTTGAAAAATTTGGAGCTCGGGCGTTTTTTGTCTGCGCCACTGCTACGCTGTTTAAAGACGCAGGGGATACAGGACTGGGGTAAGTGCTACTACCTCCAGCCTGGTTGTTCCTCTTCACTGCGCACTTTTGCGCCCCTCTGCACTCCGTTCCACTGACCGTACCGCACATCCAGTTCATTGCGGACTCTGTGACAGACTCAGCATGTCCAGAAGAACTAAAGCTCATACGGTGCTATACACCGCATGCATTGCCTGTAGGTCCCTTTTTCCACACGCCCAGATTACTCGGGTCTGCGAAGCCTGTGACTCCGAACGGGCTCAGGAACCCTCTCCTATTGCCGAACCCAGTGCATCAGGTCCCCCTGAATGGGCTCTGTCCCTGACTCAATCTGTGGCGTCATTAACAAGAGCAATCGAGTCCCTTCAAACTCCCGATAGGAGCAGGGACAGTGGTTCACCCGTCTTGGCGACGTCTCAGGAACCTCCGGCCTGCAGGGGCCTCGCTCTCACCAGGCAGACGCAGGGGAAGCGAACCCACACTGCGTCGCCTATGCCGTCCGGGGCCTCGGCATCTTTCAGTTCCGTCTCCCGCTCTCCCTCACCTCTGGCAAGTGATCAGTATTCGGATTCCGATTCAGAAGGGTCCCTTAATTTAGAGGCACCGAATTGTCAGGAGACGATTGACAGTTTGATTGAAGCTGTCAATCAAACCTTGGGGGTAGACTATGAGTCCACCTTGACCTCTGGTCATAAGGTGTCCTTCAAACGAGCCAGGCAAGCTCATAAGGTTGTTGGTGCTCATCCTGAGTTTGAGGAACTAGTGCAGCGCCACCGGGAGAAACCGGACAAGCGCTTCGCAGGACAAAAGGCTCTCAATACTAGATATCCTTTTGCTCCTGAGCTTCTTAAGAAGTGGGCGGAATCTCCTGCGGTTGATCCTCCTGTGTTGCGTTTAGCGTCTAAAACGCTCCTTTCCCTTCCCAACGATTCCTCGATCAAGGAGCCAACGGATCGTCTGATTGAGAGTTTGGCCCGCTCGGTGTTTGAAGCATCAGGTTCTGCTCTCTCTCCTTCTTTTGCAGCGACTTGGGTTGCTAAGGCCATGATATCCTGGTCGGAGGGACCAACCCTCTGGGAAGAGGGCGATCTCAACAGCCAAGATCTAGAGGGTCCAAACCCCAAAGATATTCGGACAAATGACTGGAGGCAGAATCCGGTCAATTTATCCAGAGTAGGCTGCCGCTTACTCTGGTTTCGCCCCATTTGGCTATCGGTTACTCACGACGAGTGGGTCAGGGAGTTAGTCTCCTCGGGGTACAAAATAGAATTTACCAGCCTTCCCTCAAATCGTTTTTTTCCCTCGCGCCTTCCCAAGGAGGAGTCTCGGGTTTGCGCCTTATTCAAGGCGGTCGAGTCTCTTCGGCACAGCGGGGTTGTCGTACCTGTACCGGAGGTCGAAAAAGGTCAGGGGTTTTATTCCAACCTATTCATTGTACCCAAGAAGGACGGTACCGTAAGGCCCATTCTGGATCTAAAGCGACTGAACCGGTTTGTCAGAATTCGACATTTCCGAATGGAGTCTCTCCGTTCGGTCATTGCAGCCATGGAAAAAGGGGAATTTCTAGCATCAATAGACATCCAGGATGCCTATCTTCACATCCCCATATTTCCCCCTCATCAAAGGTTTCTTCGGTTTGCCATCGGCAAGCTTCATCTTCAGTTTGCAGCCTTGCCATTCGGGCTAGCCACAGCCCCCAGGGTGTTCACAAAGGTCATGGCTGCTGTTGTGTCCATTCTGCACTCCAGGGGGATAGTCATCCTGCCTTACTTAGACGACCTCCTCATCAAGGGTCCGTCTTTTCAAACCTGCGAGGAAAGTGTCAGCATTACGTTAGACACCCTTGCTCGCCTAGGGTGGCTGGTGAATATGAGGAAATCATCTCCCGTGCCATCTCGGAAGATCACCTTTTTAGGGATGAATTTCGACACCGCTCAGGGGTTGATAATTCTTCCTCAGGACAAGGCCTTAGTTCTCCGTCAAGAGGTACGGATCCTTCGCCAACCGATTCCTCACACCATCCGGTTTTGCATGAGGGTCCTAGGAAGGATGGTGGCAGCAATCGAGGCTATTCCATTTGCCCAGTTTCATCTTCGCCCCCTTCAGCATGCACTCTTGGCAGTATGGGATGGGAGCCCTTACTCCCTCAATCTTCGGTGCCGTCTGTCCCTGCAGGTCAGACAGACTCTTACGTGGTGGACGAAGAGCACCACTCTTCAACAAGGTCGTTTGTTTCCTCCAAATTTTTGGTTGGTAGTCACAACGGACGCCAGTCTGCTCGGATGGGGAGCAGTGTTTCGTCACCACTCAGCCCAGGGAACTTGATCTCAGCAGGAATCGACCCTCCCGATCAATATTTTAGAGATCCGAGCTGTTCGGCTGGCTCTAAGGCAGTTTCACCAGCATCTGGCGGGCCGCCCAGTCCGAATACAATCGGACAATGCCACGGCGGTGGCATACATAAACCATCAGGGAGGTACCCGCAGCAGGGCGGCCATGCACGAGGTAAAACAGATTCTGACCTGGGCAGAGGTAAATCACTCTGTGATTTCAGCGGTCCACATTCCGGGCGAGGAAAACTGGGCAGCGGATTTTCTCAGCCGTCACGGCATAGCGTCAGGGGAATGGTCGCTACATCCCGAGATTTTTCAGCAGATATGCTGACGCTGGGGAACCCCAGATGTGGACCTGATGGCTTCCAAGATAAATGCCAAGGTGCCCAACTTCGTCTCCCGGTACCGGGATCCGCAGGCAGTTGCAGTAGACGCCCTGGTTCTACCGTGGAATCAGTTTCAACTTCCATACTTGTTTCCACCAATAGCTCTGCTCCCAAGGGTGATCAGAAAGATCAGGTTAGAAGGGGTCCCAGCGATATTAATCGCTCCGGATTGGCCGCGTCGCTCATGGTACGCGGAGCTGGTACAATTGCTCGCCGACGCACCCTGGCGACTGCCAGAGCGTGCGGACCTTCTCTCCCAGGGCCCAGTTTACCACCAGAACTCAGCGGTCCTGTGTTTGACGGCCTGGCCATTGAATCTTGGATCCTGACCAGGGCTGGATTCTCTAAAAAGGTCGCCGCGACGATGGCTAGCGCCCGAAAGCCCGTCTCGGCTCGCATCTACCACGGTACTTGGAAAGTCTTTTTTGCTTGGTGCAGGGAACATGGTTGTTCCCCGTTTCTATTTTCAATTCCAAACATTCTGTCATTTCTTCAAGCGGGCCTAGATTCAGGTCTAGCGCCAAGTACGCTTAGACGGCAGATATCAGCCTTGTCGGTTCTCTTTCAGCAAAGGATCGCGTCTAATTTTCAGGTTAGGACCTTTATTCAGGGGGTTGTCCATATAGTTCCTCCCTACAAGGCTCCCTTAGAGGTTTGGGATCTTAATCTAGTCCTGGGAGTCCTGCAGGAGTCTCCATTTGAACCTTTGCAGGAGGTTTCTCTGACATTCCTTTCCTGGAAAGTGGTATTTTTGGTAGCCATAACATCCATAAGGCGGGTTTCGGAGCTGGCAGCACTGTCTTGTCGAGCTCCGTACTTACTTTTCCATCAGGATAAGGTAGTGCTCAGGCCAACACCACCTTTTTTGCCTAAAGTCGTGTCCTCATTTCATATCAATGAGGACATTGTTCTACCTTCTTTTTGCCCGGCTCCTACGCACCGGGTTGAGAAGGCTCTCCATACGCTAGATCTGGTGAGAGCACTCAGGAGATATGTATCTCGGACGGCGTCCTTTCGACAGACGGACACGCTGTTTGTCCTCCCTGAGGGTCGCAGGAAGGGACTCGCTGCCTCTAGGTCTACCTTGGCTAGGTGGATCCGGTTAGCCATTCAAGAGGCTTACCGCATCAGAGGTGCGGTGGT
The DNA here is from genome assembly GCA_033576555.1 of Oophaga sylvatica. Classification (NCBI taxonomy): domain Eukaryota; kingdom Metazoa; phylum Chordata; class Amphibia; order Anura; family Dendrobatidae; genus Oophaga; species Oophaga sylvatica. The sequence goes on from JARQOD010000003.1 coordinate 404,039,232, forward strand.
TCCCGCAGGGATCAAGGCTCACTCCACCAGAGCGGTGGGTGCCTCCTGGGCCCTTCGGCATCAGGCTTCGGTGGAACAGGTTTGTAAGGCGGCAACCTGGTCCAGTCTGCATACCTTTTCCAAGCATTATAATGTCCATACTCAGGCTTCTGCGGATGCCAGTCTGGGTAGAAGGATTCTTCAGGGCGCGGTTGCGCACCTATAAGCAATGCTTGATTATAAATTACACTGTGGAGTCGGTTTCCCACCCAAGGGACTGCTTTAGGACGTCCTACAGTCCTGTGTCCCCCAATGAGACGAAGGAGAAATACGGATTTTTGTGTTACTCACCGTAAAATCCTTTTCTCCGAGACGCTCATTGGGGGACACCGCACCCTCCCTAAGAGCCGGCTGGCTTTGTTTTGAGTTAACTCTATTCTCTGTTAAGTCTGTATCAGCAGTTTTTTCTTCTAGATATACTGTATCTGTGTTAACTCTGATTTATTTTTTAGCCTCCTACTGCTTTTTGCACTAAACTGGGTTTGCCTGCGGCCAGTGCTGAGGTGTATACGGCGGAGGAGGAGCTAACCTTTTTTATGTTGACTTAGTGTCAGCCTCCTAGCGGCAGTAGCATACACCCACAGTCCTGTGTCCCCCAATGAGCGTCTCGGAGAAAAGGATTTTACGGTGAGTAACACAAAAATCCGTATTTTTTTAATCTTCTCTTTTCCCCACTTCTATCAAGATAAGACAGGGGCGAGGGACCCTTTTGAAGGGGTCCGATCTCCCCAAACCATCAACGGGCGAGCACGTGGAGTGTCGCCTCCACGTATCCTCTCCCGCAACGAGGGACAGATATGCCGGACCTGGCCCTGACCACCCCTCAGTATTGAAACTCTGGGCTGTACATCGGCGATGAAGGTCCGTGCGGCCCCCTCTGCATCACCAATACTTGACTGCGGTGATGGAAGGGGCGGACTGTCCCTCTCCTCTAGCCATTGAAGGTTCGACGGAGTAGGGTGCCTGCACTGTCCTAATCCCCTCTCAACTGAGGATGGGCAACGAATGCTGGCTCTGGAGCGTCTTTGCAAGGATATTTTTTTTTTCTCTCTCCCCCTGATAATGCTGGCGCCGGTGCGTCGTGGAACATGATGAGCCCATTCAATTACCTCCTCTCCAGGTGCTGGAACGTCGGGGAACCATGGTTTCAGAGAGGGCGCATCCCTTCATACAGTTGCTGGGGAACTGTCAAGATGGAAGGCAGGGCTCCGGCCCCGACGGAGGGCCGGGCTGATGCGCGCCGATAGCTTCGGGAGAATCGGAGTCACCGCGGTAGCACTGGGTCGGTCGGCCGGGCGGAGACGCGCATGCGAGGCCCCGGCTTTTGTGCGTGCTTGGCCGCGGGCGGAAGTTCCGCCCCCGGAAGCTCGTGTACTTCCGGGGGGTTCGCCCTCGGCTGGGATGCGCGTCACTGGCTGTCCTATGGAGCGGGCGTCACCCGGCCGCATAGCTCCGCCCCGTTGGGATAACTGGGCCTTTTTTAGGGGCGTTCCTGTCGTGAACAGGCGCCTCTTTTGAAAACTGGAGGCCTCTCCAGAAAGTAAGCAGTCAGCAAGGACCCATCAGCACTTCCGATCATCTCCTCAACTAGGACAGGATTGGGTAAGTGCACCCCTCAAGCTCGCTCCCTGGATGCCCCATGCCGGGTTATAGCCCTGAGGCTACCTCATATGCTCATCATGTCCAGAGGGACGAAATCCCATATGATCTCATACACCGCATGCGTGGTCTGTCGGGCACCCTTTCCGCGGGCTCAGGGTAATAAGACCTGTGAAACCTGTGATTCTGAACGTGCCCAAGAGCCCCCCTACCGACTGAACCCAGTGCGTCAGGACCCCCGAAGTAGGCCCTGTCTCTATCTGAGTCCATGGTATCTCTCACCAGAGCAATAGAGTCTCTCCAAACCCCTGACAGGGGAAGAGAGAGCAGGTCTCCGGCATCAGAAGGGTTGTCAGTCCTTCAGGAACCCTCGACCTGCAGGGGCCGTGCTCTCACCAGACAGACCCGGGGGAAGCGAACCCATACGGTGTCTCCTGAACCATCTGGAGCTTCAGCCTCTGGCAACTCTCATTCTCGTTCTCCCTCCCCTCCGGGAGTGGGTTTCCAGGGCTCAGATTATAATTCGGAAGAATCCCTAGATTTCCAGGCACCTTCTTTCCAGGAGACTATGGATAGCCTTATCGAGGCAGTTAATCAGACCTTAGAACTTGATGATGAGCCCATTCTGACCACTGGTCATAAGGTGTGTTTTAAACGGGCCAGACAGACTCACAAGGTATTTGGGTCTCACCCGGAATTTGAGGACCTAGTCCAGCGTCACCGTGAAAAGCCAGATAGGCGTTTTGCAGGGCAAAAAGCTCTCCAGGCTAGGTATCCTTTTTCCCCTGATCTGCTTAAAAAATTGGCAGAATCTCCCACGGTGGACCCCCCGGTTTCCCGACTGGCTTCAAAGACATTACTTTCTCTTTCAGATGGGTCCTCTAGAGATCCAACGGACCGCCTCATGGAAAACCTTGCACGTTCAGTCTTTGAGGCGTCAGGGTCAGCCCTTGCTCCTTCATTTGCGGCAACCTGGGTTGCCAAGGCCGTAATCTCTTGGACAGAATCACTTAGTGGAGCTCTCCTTGACAAGGATGTGCCACCAGAGGTGTTTGAAATCTCAAACCAGATAGCTCGTGCTGGAGACTACCTCGTTAACACTTCTCTAGATGCGGCTAATTGCGCGGCACTGGCGGCGGCAAACTCTATTGCCATGAGAAGGGCCTTATGGCTGAGGACATGGCGGGCAGACTCGACCTCAAAGAAATCTTTGACGTCTTTGCCCTATCAGAGTGGACGGCTGTTCGGTGAAAAGCTGGATCAGCTTATAGCTGACTCCACGGGAGGGAAGAGTAGTTCGCTCCCTCAGCAGAGGTTGAGGCAGCCTTTCTATCGCAGGCCTCAAACCCAATTTAGGGCCTTTGGTGGACCATGGTGGTGTTTGTCCTCCTTTTTAACATAATTTTTGTTTTATATTCTGTATGTGCATTTTTATGTATAATTTTCAATAAAATTTACATTTATGTCTACTTCTGCCTTGGTGGTTCTTTCTTTTTTTTCTCCCCCTTTTCTTATGCACTTGGGTGTGTTTTTTATATTTGTTCTCAGTGCAGCGTTCTCTTGCGGGTATGTACTATATTCGTTCCCACGGCGGCGCTCTCTAGCGGGTCTGTACTATATTCGTTCTCATGGCGGCGCTCTCTAGCGGGTCTGTACTATATTCGTTCTCACGCCGGCGCTCTAGCGGGTCTGTACTATATTTGTTCTCAGTGCAGCGTTCTCTCGCGGGTATGTACTATATTCGTTCTCTGGCGGCGCTCTCTAGCGAGTCTGTACTATATTCGTTCTCACGGCGGCGCTCTCTCGCGGGTCTGTACTATATTCGTTCTCACGGCGGCGCTCTCTCGCGGGTCTGTACTATATTCGTTCTCACGGCGGCGCGCTCTAGCGGGTCTGTACTATATTCGTTCTCACGCCGTCGCTCTCTAGCGGGTCTGTACTATATTCGTTCTCACGCCGGCGCTCTCTAGCGGGTCTGTACTATATTTATTCTCCGTGCAGCGCTCTCGCGGGTATGTGTTATATTCGTTCTCACGGCGGCGCGCTCTAGCGGGTCTGTACTATATTCGTTCTCACGCCTTCGCTCTCTAGCGGGTCTGTACTATATTCGTTCTCACGCCGGCGCTCTCTAGTGGGTCTGTACTACATTTGTTCTCAGTGCAGCGCTCTCGCGGGTATGTACTATATTCGTTCTCTGGCGGCGCTCTCTAGCGAGTCTGTACTATATTCGTTCTCACGGCGGCGCTCTCTCGCGGGTCTGTACTATATTCGTTCTCACGGCGGCGCGCTCTAGCGGGTCTGTACTATATTCGTTCTCACGCCGGCGCTCTCTAGCGGGTCTGTACTATATTCGTTCTCACGCCGGCGCTCTCTAACGGGTCTGTACTATATTCGTTCTCACGGCGGTGCTCTCTAGCGGGTCTGTACTATATTTATTCTCAGTGCAGCGCTCTCGCGGGTCTGTACTATATTTGTTCTCAGTGCAGCGCTCTCGCGGGTCTGTACTATATTCGTTCTCACGGCGGTGCTCTCTAGCGGGTCTGTACTATATTTATTCTCAGTACAGCGCTCTCACGGGTCTGTACTATTTTTGTTGTCAGGGTGGCACTCTAGCGGGTCTGTATGATATTCCTTCTCAGTGTGGTGCTCTCTTTCTGTACTATATTCGTTCTCAGTGCAGCGCTTTCTTGCGCGTCTGTACTATATTCCCTTTCAGTACAGCGCTCTTACGGGTTTGTACTATGTTTGTTGTCAGTCTATGTGCATACGTTCAGGATTATTCGCGTTTTTTTAGCATTTTTGCGGCGATTTTTCGCTGCAAAAACGCCTAAAAAACACATGCATTAAGCATCCTATTAATAGAATGCATTCCGCAATTTTTGTGCACATGCATTCCGCAATTTTTGTGCACACCGAAAAAAAACGCATCGCGGAAGTAAACGCAGCATGTTCATTCTTTTTACGGAATGCATTGAACCGCTTACTTTACGCAACCGCTATGACCACCATGCGCAAAGTAAGCGGTTCATGTGCGGATGGTACCCAGGGTCTGGAGGAGAGGAGACTCTCCTCCAGACCCTGGGTACCATATCCCTGGTAAAACAATAATTAAAATAATAAATCGTGATATTCTCACCTTCCGGCGGCCCCTGCAGCTTTCCCGCTCCTCAGCGACGCTCCCAGCAACTCCCGTTCCCAGTGATGCCTAGCGACAATGACCCCAGATGACGTAGCGGTCTCGCGTTATGCTACGTCACCTGGGGTCATTGTCGCTAGGCATCCCTGGGAATTGGAGTTGCCGGGAGCATCGCGAGGACCAGGAAGGCTGCGGGGGCCGCCGGAAGGTGAGAATATCACGATTTATTATTTTTTATTATTATTTTTAACATTATATCTTTCTACTATTGATGCGGCATAGGCAGCATCAATAGTAAAAAGTTGCTCACACTTGTCAAACACTGTGTTTGACTCGTGTGACCAACCTGTCAATCAGTTTTCCAAGCGATGCTACAGATCGCTTGGAAAACGCTAGCATTCTGCAAGCTAATTATGCTTGCAAAACGCCAGTTTTTAGCGGGAATATGCAGGGAGGTGCGTGATTGCCGCGGCAATTCTGTTACGTGTGCACATAGCCTCAGGTTGGCACTCTCTAGCGGGTCTGAATGATTTTCCTTCTCAGTGCGGTGCTCTCTTTCTCGGGTCTGTACGATATTTGTTCTCAGTGCAGCGCTCTCTAGCGGGTCTGTACTAGCGGGTCTGTACTATATTCGTTCTCAGTGCAGCGCTCTCGCGGGTCTGTATGATACTCGTTCTCAGTGCGGCCAGGGCCGCTATCAGGGTATTATTGCCCTGACTGGCGTATGGCGCCCGGTGAGCAGAGGGGGCCAGGAGCTGGCCCCATCTCTTCTGCTCACGAGCCCCAGCGGCAGGAATATGCCGGTGCCAGGGGCTGACAAACCGCCGATGCAACTGCATCTGGGCCTGCAGTTGGAGGGGGGCCCCTGCTGGCACCGGCGTACTGCCCATTGCTGCACAGTATGCAGTCACTATGGGGCCACTGAATCAAGATTACGGGCGGGAGTGTGAGGGGCCTGGTGTCATACAGCATCGGGAGGCGTGTCATGCAGGGCCAATGAACGCTTTCCCCACCAGACTGTGGTGAGTGCTCACTCGCTGCCGTCTCTGTCCTCCTGCATGGCGCGTATGGTGAGTGTTCACCTGTAGCCAGGGGCCCGTGCCGCACAGTGCACAGGGAAAATGGACGTACAGGGGGTCTCCGACTCCCTGCACTGTTCTATTCCCAGCAGGCTGCAGTATCTCCTCACAGAGAAGAGGTCGGGGGAGGAGGCTCACTGCACGGGACAGCATGGTAGCAGCTGGGGCCTGATATCAGTCCTCTCTGCTGTGACCCCATCCCCCACAGTGGGTTCTGCAGTTCTCGCCAGCTGATCTCTTCACTATGAGGCTAACCTCTTCCACGGCTCATCTGAACACCTGAGGTCATAAATGTGTGTGTCTTATATGTTTGTGTGCATCTGTGTATCTATGTGTGCATGTATGTACAATCTAATATATAATTGCCAATCGGCTCTGTCACAGCTTCCGGCGATTTTGTTGCTATCCCGCAATCCACTGCGGCCGGAAGGCCACGAACTGCGCCTAGACAAGTGACAAAAACGGCATCGCTATTCTGTCGGGAGATCAGCGGTGCCAGCACCGCTCATTGGCTCAGCCGGCGGAGCGGGGGATTTGAATCCCGCGCTGCTCAATGCCGCGCGGCACCGCTCATTGGCTGAGCTGCCACCGGCTGAGCCAATGAGCAGTGCGGGATTCAAATCCCCAGTCAAAGCCGCGCGGCACAGATCATTGGCTGAGCCGCCTCTGGCCGTGCGGCTTTGGCGGGGGATTCAAATACCGCGCGGCACCGCTCATTGGCTCAGCCGACGGGGCAGGGGATTTAAATCCCGCGCCGCTCAAAGCTGTGCGGCACCGCCGGCAGGCGCCGGGAAAGGTCAGAGAGGTCCGGCGCCTGCGCACTGCAGTACTCTGCTCTGCCCTCACCAGGGCAGAGCAGTGCGCCTGCGCAGGAGCCGCGACGGGACGGAAAGAAGAGGCCGGCTTCGCTACAAGATGGGAGGCGCCGAACCTGACCACGACTCCGACCGGACCTGACGGCGGAACGCCCCATGGCGAGTATTTTATAACTCGTTTTTCTTCACTTTCAGGTAACATCGGGGGCTTATCTATAGCATTACAGAATGCTGTAAATAAGCCCCTGATGGCGGTGGCCCTATCTCATAGGGCAAAAATGGGGTGACAGATTCCCTTTAACAAAAAAAGTGTGAAACTACTGAAAATATGTCTTATATTCTAGGTTCTTCAAAGTAGCCACCTTTTGCTTTGATTACTGCTTTGCACACTCTTGGCATTCTCTTGATGAGCTTCAAGAGGTAGTCACCGGAAATGGTCTTCCAACAGTCTTGAAGGAGTTCCCAGAGATGCTTAGCACTTGTTGGCCCTTTTGCCTTCACTCTGTGGTCCAGCTCACCCCAAACCATCTCAATTGGGTTCAGGTCTGGTGACTGTGGAGGCCAGGTCATCTGGCGTAGCACCCCATCACTCTCCTTCTTGGTCAAATAGCCCTTACACAGCCTGGAGGTGTGTTTTGGGTCATTGTCCTGTTGGAAAAAAAAATGATGGTCCAACTAAACCTAAACCGGATGGAATAGCATGCCGCTGCAAGATGCTGTAGTAGCCATGCTGGTTCAGTATGCTTTCAATTTTGAATAAATCCCCAACAGTGTCACCAGCAAAGCACCCCCACACCATCACACCTCCTCTCCATGCTTCACGGTGGGAACCATTCATGTAGAGTCCATCCGTTCACCTTTTCTGCGTCGCACAAAGACACGGTGGTTGGACCCAAAGATCTCAAATTTGGACTTATCAGACCAAACCACAGATTTCCACTGGTCTAATGTCCATTCCTGGTGTTCTTTAGCCCAAACAAGTCTCTTCTGCTTGTTGCCTGTCCTTAGCAGTGGTTTCCTAGCAGCAAGTCTCCTCTTAACAGTTGCTGTAGAGATGTGTCTGCTGCTAGAACTCTGTGTGGCATTGACCTGGTCTCTAATCTGAGCTGCTGTTAACCTGCGATTTCTGAGGCTGGTGACTCGGATAAACTTATCCTCAGAAGCAGAGGTGACTCTTGGTCTTCCTTTCCTGGGGCGGTCCTCATGTGAGCCAGTTTCTATGTAGCGCTTGATGGTTTTTGCAACTGCACTTGGGGACACTTTCAAAGTTTTCCCAATTTTTCAGACTGACTGACCTTCATTTCTTAAAGTAATGATGGCCACTCGTTTTTCTTTACTTCGCTGCTTTTTTCTTGCCATAATACACATTCTAACAGTCTTTATTTAGTAGGACTATCAGCTGTGTATCCACCAGACTTCTGCACAACACGACTGATGGTCCCAACCCCATTTATAAGAAGAAGAAAATCACACTTATTAAACCTGACAGGGCACACCTGTGATGTGAAAACCATTTCCGGTGACTACCTCTTGAAGCTCATTAAGAGACTGCCAAGAGTGTGCAAAGCAGTAATCAAAGCAAAAGGTGGCTACTTTGAAGAACCTAGAATATAAGACATATTTTCAGTTGTTTCACACTTTTTTTGTTAAGTATATAATTCCACATGTGTTAATTCATAGTTTTGATGCCTTCAGTGTGAATGTACAATTTTCATAGTCATGAAAATACAGAAAAATCTTTGAATCAGAAGGTGTGTCCAAACTTTTGGTCTGTACTGTACATCTGTATGTATGTGTCTGTACATCTGAGTATGTATATACGGTAAATGTGTATGTATATTTGTGTACGGTATGTGTATACTTTATGTGTATATGTGTGTGTATGTACGGTATATGCATGTGTATCTGTGTGTATGTACGGTATATGTATGTACGGTGTGTGTATGTACAGTATATGCATGTGTATCTGTATGTATGTACGGTGTGTGTATGTACGGTATATGTATGTGTATCTGTGTGTACGGTATACATATGTACGGTATGTGTGTGTACAGTACAGACCAAAAGTTTGGACACACCTCATTTAAAGAATTTTCTGTATTTTCATGACTGAAAATTGTACATTCACACTGAAGGCATCAAATCTATGAATTAACACATGTGGAATTATATACTTAACAAAAAAGTGTGATGCAACTGAAAATATGTCTTATATTCTAGGTTCTTCAAAGTAGCCACCTTTTGCTTTGATGACTGCTTTGCACACTCTTGGCATTCTGTTGATGAGCTTCAAGAGGTAGTCACCAGAAATGGTCTTCCAACAATCTTGAAGGAGTTCCCAGAGATGCTTAGCACTTGTTGGCCCTTTTGCCTTCACTCTGTGGTCCAGCTCACCCCAAACCATCTCGATTGGGTTCAGGTCTGGTGACTGTGGAGGCCAGGTCATCTGGCGTAGCACCTCATCACTCTCCCACTTGGTCAAAGAGCCCTTACACAGCCTGGAGGTGTGTTTGGGGTCATTGTCCTGTTGAAAAATAAATGATGGTCCAACTAAACGCAAACTGGATGGAATAGCATGCCGCTGCAAGATGCTGTGGTAGACATGCTGGTTCAGTATGCCTTCAATTTTGAATAAATCCCCAACAGTGTCACCAGCAAAGCACCCCCACACCATCACACCTCCTCCTCCTTGCTTCACGGTGGGAACCAGGCATGTAGAGTCCATCCGTTCACCTTTTCTGCGTCGCAGAAAGACACGGTGGTTGGAACCAAAGATCTCAAATTTGGACTCATCAGACCAAAGCACAGATTTCCACTGGTCTAATGTCCATTCCTTGTGTTCTTTAGCCCAAATAAGTCTCTTCTGCTTGTTGCCTGTCCTTAGCAGTGGTTTCCTAGCAGCTATTTTACCATGAAGGCCTGCTGCACAAAGTCTCCTCTTAACAGTTGTAGTAGATATGTGTCTGCTGCTAGAACTCTGTGTGGCATTGTCCTGGTCTCTAATCTGAGCTGCTGTAAACCTGCGATTTCTGAGGCTGGTGACTCGGATAAACTTATCCTCAGAAGCAGAGGTGACTCTTGGTCTTTCTTTCCTGGGCGGGTCCTCATGTGAGCCAGTTTCTTTGTAGCGCTTGATGGTTTTTGCAACTGCACTTGGGGACACTTTCAAAGTTTTCCCAATTTTTCGGACAGTGACCTTCATTTCTTAAAGTAATGATGGCCACTCGTTTTTCTTTACTTAGCTGCTTTTTTCTTGCCATAATACAAATTCTAACAGTCTATTCAGTAGGACTATCAGCTGTGTTTCCACCAGACTTCTGCACAACACAACTAATGGTCCCAACCCCATTTATAAGGCCAAAAATCCCACTTATTGAACCTAACAGGGCACACCTGTGAAGTGAAAACCATTTCCAGTGACTACCTCTTGAAGCTCATCAAGAGAATGCCAAGAGTGTGCAAAGCAGTCATCAAAGCAAAAGGTGGCTACTTTGAAGAACCTAGAATATAAGACATAATTTCAGTTGTTTCACACTTTTTTGTTAAGTATATAATTCCACAGGTGTTAATTCATAGTTTTGATGCCTTCAGTGTGAATGTACAATTTTCATAGTCATGAAAATACAGAAAAATCTTTAAATGAGAATGTGTGTCCAAACTTTTGGTCTGTACTGTATGTACGGTATGTGTATGTGTGTATGTATGGTATATGTAGAGCAAATACCAGATGATGCAGCTGCAAGGCATGTAATGTAATATAATACATACATGTTCGAACTTTGCCTGTTCCAGCAGTTATCACGTAACCACGAGGAGGCGCTCTGCACACTTGCTGTCATATGCCAACTATAGTTTCAGCCATATCTGCAGTGTTTTAGTTGCACTAGTTGTCACTTGACTGTAAGTCTGATTGCGCTGGAGCCAGCAGAACCGAATGCTAACATATATATAAATATATATGTATTGAACACACATACAGTATATATATTGCCAACTCAATGAAAAATTATAATAATATAAATATAAAGGTGGGGAGGCCCAAATAGAACTTTTGCTATGGGCTCCTATGATTTCTACGTATGCCCCTGCTTGCAGGGCAGTATTAATTATGGTGATCTGGCTTGTTGCTCATAGCCTGAGGCTCCAGGGGTCCCATAACCAGATTGCCCTCATCATATGCAGCACACCTGGCAGAGGGGGGAATACCTATTTCTTGCACAGGGGCCCCAAGCTGTCAGTGTTTGCCCCCGACAAGTGCAGTAACTGAACCTGCGTTTGAGGCAAGATGGAGACAGATGGGGCAGATTGGACACACATGGTGCAGGATGATGGGGCAGGATGTAGAGAGGTGGGGCAGGAGGGAGACACATGGTGCAGTATCATGGGGCAGATGGATACGATGGAGACAGATTGGGCAGAATCATAGGACAGTTAGTACAGGATCATGGGGCAGGATCTCCTGTGTATAATGGCACTTGTGGTGATATTAGTTGTGAGACAGTGAAGGGGTGCGTACTGGACGGGGTGTATATCTCGCCCAGGTTTCTTAGCTGGGTCGCATAAGGAATATAGGAGTGAAGGTAGGATGGCAGTACGACGTTCACTTCACTCCCCATCCAGTACAGGCTTAGGATGGCAGTACGACGTTCACGTCACTCCCCATCCAGTACAGGCTTGCAGCACAACCCTGAGTACACACAGCTGCCTAATTAAGCAGAAAGAAATAGGTGGTAGAGTTACACAGACAGAGCTCTCAGTTTGAATCTGGCTTCAGACGCTGCTGGAGTCTCCTGCAAGCCAATCTCTGGTAATTCTAAATCTGTGCTGTTGTGGCCAGGCTGGTAGAGTCTAGACCACGGTAGTGAGGGAACTGACTGTGTCTAGTTAGCAGCCTGCCAGGCTTAGGATTTTGTTTTATGGTTTTGTTTTATGTTTTGTTGCTGTGGACTTTAATAAAAGCTGGCTGACGCCAGTTTGCACCAGTGCTGCTGTCGGTGATTGGACTCTTTATGCCACTCCGTCTACCCGAGACGGCGATCCCAGAGCTATATACCCCTGAACTGGTTACATAGTATTATGTTTTTTTTTATTAATGATCAGTATTGTAGTATTCGGTCACTATGTGATGGTAATATGTGGTCCGGCCATGGTGTGGCGATATTTGTTTTTTGTATGTGCTATTATTTGATCACTATGTGGTGGTAATATGTGGTCTGGACATGGTGTGGTGGTATTTGTTACTGTATGTGGTATTATTGGTCACCATGTGGTGGTAATATGTGATCAGGACATGGTGCGGTGGTATTTGTCCCTTGTATGTGATATTATTGGTCATTTTAAAAATTGAAAAATAAATGAAAATATACCTAAAATAGTATTGGATATTTTAACAAATGCTTAATAAGTTATAGTAGAGTGGAGCCCGGCCAAAACAGTCTACCTTGTCGTGGTGGCGGATTAAAAAATCTTTTGGCCAAAACAGCTTCTGGCTATATGTGTTATATAGTTATGGGAACTGTTAATGTGTGTTTGGTGAGGACATGGTGCAGAAGTGGAGGTTTTCCAAGAGAGAGGGCGGTGGGACTGTGGAAGATTCGAGGGGTGAAGTCTTGGCGGAGTCTGAGGGGGACCCCGAACATTTTGCCAGTATGGGGCCCCGAAATTCTTAGTGGCAGCCCTGAGTACAGCGCTCTCTCGCGTGTCTGTATTATATTCGTTCTCAGGGCGGCGCTTTCTCGCTGGTCTGTACAATATTCATTCTCAGGGCGGTGTTCTCTCGCAGTCTCTTTTTCTCTGTTGCGTATCTTGCGCTCCGCCAGTCTTATTCTGTGCGGTCTCTTTGCAGGTGGGGCGCCCCTCTTCCAGTAAGCACAGCGTGCTGCCCAGCGGCTCCTTACAGTTTCGCTCGCTTAGTAAGGACGATCATGGAGAATGGGAATGTGTGGCCAGTAATGTGGTGACCAGCATCACTGCCAGCGCCCACCTCACAGTCATTGGTGAGTACAAGGTTCTTTCTGAGGGCCATTATGTCAGGGCGTTCTAAGATCGGTCCTGGTCACCGAGTAATTCTTACGTGGAAGTTAGTCAGATCTCTCTTATCCGGGCTGATATCTGTGAGAAGCCCGGACGTTGCTCAGGATCTGCAACCTCCTTCAACATTCACTGACTGCAAGTCAAGGTCTCAACAGCATTGTCAAATCGCCCTGTAGCCCCTGCTGTCTCCGCCTGTGGCCTGCCCGGTAGCTCCATTATGCCTCCTTTGCACAGACCATTCTGCCTCTTCTGGGGGCTTTCTGACCTTTGTGGACCCTTCTTTCCAGGCACCAGTCCCCATGCTCCTTCCAGTGTTCGTGTCCTGGTGTCCATGAATGCGGCTAATGTGTCCTGGGAGCCGGGCTACGATGGAGGACTGGAGCAGACATTCTCAGTTTGGTACGGCGCTCTGTGAGTCACCCAGCATGCTTTGCAGCTTTCTCTCCTCTGTCGTCATGTGACTTCCTTACTGTGAAGGGGATGTGACCCTGGTCACCCTGAGCCCCCCCCCCCACACACACACACACACAGACAGACACCGCTGGTTGTATAGCTACCCAAAAGTATATATCAGGAGGTAATGACTGCTGTGTGCGCTCTACTCTAGAAGTTGATGACGCTCTTTGATGTGTGAGCATTACACTAGAAGGTAATGGAACTCTTTGATGTGTGCGCTCTACACTAGTAAGTGATGACTGATGTGGGTGTTGTACACCAGGAAGTGATGACTGATGTGTGCGCTGCACACTATGAGGTGATGTGTGCGCTCTTGACTGGTAAGTGGTGACTGATGTGTGTGCTCTACACTAGGAAGTGATGACTGATGTGTGCGCTCTACACTAGGAGGTGATGTATGCGCTCTACACAGGTAAGTAAGGTAAGTGGTGACTGATGTGTGCTCTCTACACTAGGAAGTGATGACTGATGTGTGCGCTTTACACTAGGAGGTGATGTGTGCGCTCTACACTAGGAAGTGATGACTGATGTGTGCCTCTACACTAGGAAGTGATGACTGATGTGTTCCTCTACACTAGCAAGTGATGACTGATGTGTGCTTCTACACTAGGAAGTGATGACTGATGTGTGCCTCTACACTAGGAAGTGATGACTGATGTGTGCGCTCTACACTAGGAAGTGATGACTGATGTGTGCCTCTACACTAGGAAGTGATGACTGATGTGTGCCTCTACACTAGGAAGTGATGACTGATGTGTGCCTCTACACTAGGAAATGATGACTGATGTGTGCGCTCTACACTAGGAAGTGATGACTGATGTGTGTGCTTCTACACTAGGAAGTGATGACTGATGTGTGCCTCTACACTAGGAAGTGATGACTGATGTGTGCGCTCTACTCTAGGAAGTGATGACTGATGAGTGCCTCTACACTAGGAAGTGATGACTGATGTGTGCCTCTACACTAGGAAGTGATGACTGATGTGTGCCTCTACACTAGGAAGTGATGACTGATGTGTGCCTCTACACTAGGAAGTGATGACTGATGTGTGCGCTCTACACTAGGAAGTGATGACTGATGTGTGCGCTCTACACTAGGAAGTGATGACTGATGTGTGCGCTCTACACTAGGAAGTGATGACTGATGTGTGCCTCTACACTAGGAAGTGATGACTGATGTGTGCCTCTACACTAGGAAGTGATGACTGATGTGTGCGCTCTACACTAGGAAGTGATGACTGATGTGTGTTCTTTACGCTAGTAAGTGATGATTGATGTGTGCGCTCTACACTGGAAGTGATGACTGATGTGTGCACTCTACACTGGAAGTGATGACTGATGTGTGCACTTTACACTAAGAGGTGATGGTCGCACATTCTTTTGTTCGTTTCATCTGTATACTCTCAGTCTGTCCTGAGCTCCAGTCTCTTCTCTGCCGGGGTCCCATGGTCATGATATGTCTGCTCTGTGGCCCCTACAGGGTGAAGCGCGCCCAGTTTGGGCCTCATGACTGGGTGTCCATGCCGGTGGCCGGTGTGGCAAGCTCGCTTTTCGTGGACTCCCTGGATCCGGAGACTGAGTACCAGTTCAGTGTTCTGGCTCAGAATAAGCTGGGGACGAGCTCATTCAGCGAGGTGGTGACAGTGCGGACCCTGGGTGAGGCGAGTTCTGCGGCACAGTGTGTATGTATACAGTGGGGAAAATAAGTATTTCATGCACTGACGATGTTGCAAGTTTTCCCATCTACAAATAATTGAGAGGTCTGTTATTTTTATGGTAGGTACACTTCAACTGTGGGAGACAAAATCTAAAAATAAAAACAAAAAAAACGAAAATCACATTATAAGTTGTGGCAACATCGCATTTAATCTGAATTATCCAAACATATTATTTCAGTGGGTCCAGGGACATGAGCTGGAATTCATGTGAGAATGACTGTTGGCCCTTATTGTCTCTGAATTCATTTACAATGGTCACCATTTGTTGACTGGCTGCTGATTAGCTCAAGTATCTGTCCTAGTATTGCAGTCCTAGTATTGTTTTACAATCTTTGGGAAACAAAGGCACAATGTTTGAATGTTGTTAATATGTTGATGACCCATTGGTGCTCTGCAATATGAAGGACAATCTATGCATGTTCCTTTGAACACTCCATCAGTGAGGGATGGCCTCCTACAGCCTTCCCCCAAACTTGTGGTGGAATGACCGAATGAGAAGTTGTTACCTATAAAAAGGAGGATCTGCCTGTGTTCAGAGTTTACATTACAGAAGTCATTGCATCTTGGCTCCAACTGAAGAAATACAGAGCTGCTTGATTGACCATCACTGAAACCCCATAGGCGTCTTATATAATCCATGTTGGGACAATCGGGTCACCTGAGCACATACCTCACTGCTCTCGGTTAGCTTCCTAAACTTGTCGTTACCTCCTCAATGTGGGGGCCCGCCAAAAGTGGGGATCCACTGGTGGGGGTATGCGGCACTGGACATTGCTCTAAGCCCGGCGAGTCAGCGGAAGGGTGAGACTCTGTAATTTGCAACATCTTGGGTATTTGCTGGGACTGTTCTGTATGCTATTGTGCTTTGGTGGGTCAATAAATTATTGCCACACTGTTTTTACCCTTGTCTGAGTAGTGTTCTGCCATCAGGGAGAGAGAGCGGGCGTGCAGTAGTATGAGACTTGGTCCATGCAGTCTTTCTAAAGACGGTTGGGCCAGCGGACGAGAGCACAAACTGACCCCTGTGTTTCCACACTTGGCAGCGGTGGGATACTACTCAGTTCGTCGGAACCGGGGGAGCAGCATGGGACTAGTGTTCTCAGACACCGTGCAGGACTCCACAACCAGGTAGGCATTCAGACAGACCCAGCAGACCATAGGTGAGGCATGCACAGCAGGTTTCGGACGCCACCATGTCCAACGCCACCAACTCAGCCTTGCTAAGAGGACCAGAGTGGATGTATAGCCTCAACAAGAAACGACAACAACAGGAGTTGTGCCAGCTTTGACGGACTGAATACCGGACCACTGACACTCGGTCGGATTTGATCAAGGAATTGGTCTGTTGGGATGCCCAGAACGTCAGGATGATGAAAACTGCGTAGGACGATGAAAACTGCACTGAAGAGGACCCAGAGGAATTAAGCTGCTTGCCAATTCCAGGATCCAGCGGTAGTCTGGATTCCAATATCCAGTCACCAGCAGCCCGAATCCAGGAATTGTTGATTGCATTGGGACCCAGAGCCTCAAGAGAGGAGTGGGCTTGTGTTATTGAATCAGTTGTGGGAGTTCCAGTACCCCTACCACCAACGCTGGACCCTACCTCCATGATGGCCCACCACCAAGGAAATCATCTTCACTACAGAGATGTGCCAATGTTTAATGAGTCCAACACAAAGGTTGATGAACATCTGCAAAGTTTTGATGATGCACCATGTGCCCACAGCTGTTTGGGCCAATACTTGTGGACTAGCTTGACTGGCTGGGCACAGGATGCTGTTCTGTCTCTTGGGCCTCAGTACTGTCTGGACTATTAAGGACACCCTGTTGTCCCTTTTTGCCATCATCCCTGATAGATATCGCTCCAAGTTCTGGACACTGTCACTCTAGAGGGTCTCCTATGTAGAATTTGCCAGTGAACTACGACGACACTGCAACCGCTGGCTCGATGGTCGGGCTGCCCACTCCGCTAATGCCCTCAGGGACGTGATTGTGATCGAGCAACTTATGGAGAAAATGGCCTCACAAATACGAGAGTTAGTAAATGACCAGAAGCCCAACACCCCAGAGCAAACAGCCCACTTGGCTGACGAGTTTACAGCCAACTGACCCATCAACCAAAGATTCGACCGGCCACCAGTTACTCAAGCAGGATTTTCCCGCTACCCAGCAGAAAACCCACCAGGACAAAGGATTACCAACAGTACCAGTGATTTGCTTCACAGATGGTGCTGTTATACATGCGGGCGCCTTGGACACTTTGCCAAAGATTGTTACCAAGGCCCCATGCCTGGCCCATCCAGTCAATGTCTGTTAAGAAGAGCCATCAGGGTCTGAGGGCACTACCCCTGGGATATACCAGCAAAGCATGAAGTGATAAACTCTGTTCACACTATATGGCAGATTGAACACCCTACACCAGCCAACCTCCATAGTGAAATCCAGCTAGTCAAGGTCAGTGATATCAGGGACCTCGGGACTTTGGGTCTTCCATCACCAGATAAGGTCCCACCAGAACACCATTTACCAGGCCGCCAAGTGAGCTTCTCCAGGGCTGGGTGTCAGCACTTGGTGAATGGGCGCATTTTTGTGGGAAATATACCGGCCAATGTACGGGAGAAGGAGCTGGAGGAATTGTTTCATCAGTATGGAAGGATCCGTACCATCGAACTGAAGAGTCATGGGGGAGGCGGTGCCACATCATTCGCCTTCATCAGCTTCCAGGATCATCGGGATGCAGAGAACGCCGTGAGTGGAAGCAATGGATAAGAGTTCGATTCTCGTCATTGACGTGTGGTATTTCCCAGGTCAAGCAGGAGACCAGGAGAAGGTTATGGAGGACTGCGCTGGAGGAACCGATCACATATCGCCGGCGAACTGAATACAGAGTCCTCGTCTCAGAGCTTCCACCCTCTGGAAGTTGTCAGGATCTAAAAGATCATATGAGAGAAGCTGGAGATGTCTGGTATGCTGATGTACACAAGGATGGCATCGGGATTGTGGAGTTTGCTCGCAAGGACAACATGGAATATTCTTCGAGGAAACTGGATGATACAAAGTTTTGTTCTCATGAAGGTGAAACCTCTTAAATTCGTGTCTCTGCTTAAACACAGGCTTCCAATCATCCTTCTCCACTTATCGGGGACAATCCGTTAGCATATCACGTCTGGCTAATTAACATGGAGGCGGTATGTAGTGAGAGCGCATTTAATCTGAATTATCCAGACATATTATTTCAGTAGGCCCAGGGACATGAGCTAGAGTTCATGTGAGAATGACTGTTGGCCCTTATTGTCACTGAATTAATGTACAATGGCTGCCATTTGTTGACTGGCTGCTGATTAGCTATTGTATCTGTCCTGGTATTGCAGTCATAGTATTGTTCTAAAATCTTTGGGAAACAAAGGCACAATGTTTGAATGTTTGTTAATATGTTGATGACCCATTGGTGCTTTGCAATATGAAGGACAATCTATGCATGTTGTTTGAACACTCCAGCAGTGAGTGATGGTCTCCTACTGCCTTCCCCCAAGATAACTGTCAATCTTCCTCGGCCTTTCGCTCCATGCAAGATCTTGCATCGTGTGGAAAAGATGATTTTGAGAAAGATCGGGAATCAGCCCAGAACTACACGGGAGGCCCTGGTCAATGACCTGAAGAGAACTGGGACCTCAGTCTAAAAGATAACCGTTAGTAACACACTACACCGTCACAAATTAAATTCCTGGAGGGCACGCAAGGTCCCCCGGCTCATACCAGCACATGTCCAGTTCTGTTTGTAGTTCGCCAATGACCATCTGGATGATCCAGAGGAGCAACGGGGGAGAAGGTCATTGTAGAGACACGGGGATCACTGTGGCTATACTTTATTGCACAACAAAACAGGCAAATAACACACAGAACCGTCCCAACAAATACCCAATATGATGCAAAATGATACTCTCACCCTCCCGCTAACTTGCCTGAATAAGGGCAGTTGTGACTTCAGAGCTTCCAGGGCCGACTGCCCCACATGTGGCACGCACAGAGAAGAGATAACGACAAGCTTGGGAAAATCAGTCCATTGAGGCACATGGTCAGGTGACCGGAGGGTCACAACCTGGCTTCTACGAACATTTCCATGGAGCCACGTGACCGATGGGTCCCAATCCTGGCTTCCCCAAACATACCCATGGTTCAGCGATGGTCAACGGAGCAGATCTGTATTCTTTCAGCCGGAGACGTGGTCCCCTAAGCTGGCAACCTGTGGAATGGCAAATCTGTGCCCTTCGTGATGGAGCCACGATCTGGCAGCTATCCTGTAGAGTGCTCCTGACAGTGGTTTTGTAAAGAGTCTCTGCTTCTTTGGATCTCTGGATCTTTTGAATGTACAGTTGTGCTCAAGTTTGCATACCCTGCCAGAATAAAACTTACACCAAAACTTTTTCTCCACTCATGGTTAGTGGTTGGGTGAAGCAATTTATTGTCAAACTTCTGTGTTTTCTTTTTTTAAATCATAATGACAACCCAAAACATCCAAATGACATTGATCAAAAATTCACCTACCCCATTTCTTAATAGCGTGTATTGCCTCCTCTAACATCAATGACAGCTTGAAGTCTTTTGTGGTAGTTGTGGATGAGGTTCTTTATTTTCTCAGACGGTAAAGCTGCCCACTCTTCTTGACAAAAAGCCTCCAGTTCCTGTAAATTCCTGGGCTGTCTATCATGAACTTCACGCTTGAGATCTCCCCAGAGTGGCTCAATGATATTGAGGTTAGGAGACTGAGATGGCCACTCTGGAACCTTCACTTTGTTCTGCTGTAACCAATGACAGGTCGACTTGGTCTTGTGTTGTGGATCGTTGTCATGTTGGAACGTCCAAGTACGTCCCATGCGCAGATTCCTGGCTGATGATTGCAAATTTGCCTCCAGTATTTGCTGATAACGTGCTGCGTTCATCTTTTCTTTAATTTTGACCAAGTTTCCTGTGCCTTTGTAGCTTGCTAATCCTCAAAACCTCAGCGATTGACCTCCGTTCTTTACATTAGGAATGGTGTTCCTTACATCATAGGCCTTGTTGACCTCTCTCCAAATGTAACGTTTATGGTTGTGGCCAAAAAATTAAATTTTTGTCTCATCACTCCAAATTACCTTGTTCCAGAAATTTTGAGGCTTGTCTCTGTGCTGTTTTGCATATTGTAGGCGAGATACTTTGTGGCATTTGCGCAGTAATGGCTTTCTTTAGGCGACTCGACCATGCAGCCCATTTTTGTTCAAGTGCCTCTTTATTGTGCATCTTGTAACAGCCACACCGCTAGTTTTCAGAGAGTTCAGTATTTCAGCTGACGTTGTTTGTGGGTTTTTCTTTGCTTCCCGAACAATTTTCCCGGCAGTTTTGGACGAAATTTTTATTGGTCTACCTGACCCTGGTTTTGTTTTTACAGAGCCCCTGATTTTCCATTTGGTAATCACAGTTTGAACGCTGCTGACTGGCATTATCAATTAATTAGATATCTTTTTGTATCCCTTTCCTGTTTTACACAGTTCAACTACCTTTTCCCGTAGATCCGTTGACAATTCTTTTGCTTTCCCCTTGACTCACAATCCAGAAATGTCAGTGGCTGGATCCCCAAAACTCACTTAGCTTTTACACACACTGATTACAAGCAAACAGGTCACAGGTGAGGATGTTACCTTTAGTAGCAATTCAAACCCATTTGTGTCAATTTCTGGGCATGTTATCTGGTCAAACTCACCAGGGTATGTGAACTTTTGATCAGGGTCAACAGGGTGGATGTTTTTTGGGTTGTCATTATGATTTAAAAAGAGAAAACTCGCATTGTTTGATCATTTATAGTTTATCCTTCAATGTTTGCAAGTCAACAAATTGCATGGCCTGGAATACTGTGTAATCACGTATCAACAAACTTCATTGTTTAGTGACCATGCATCCCTGTTTTGTAAAGATAACCGTACAATAAACTGTAGGAGCTGATATAAGAGTTGATATAAATTCAACCTACAAGAAGAGTCAAAATACTTACTGGAAATAGACATCTAGATAATTAAGATAAAATGCTGTGTCCTCGGTCATGTGGTCAGATGAGACCACACTAGAACTTTTTGGTATCCACTCCACTCGCTGTGTTTGGAGAAATAGGAAGGATGAGTACAACCCCAAAGAACACTGTCCCAATCGTGAACCATGGTGGGGGAAACATCATATTTTCTGCAAAGTGGACATGACGGCTGTACCGTATTGACGGGAGAAAGTACGAGGTCATGTATTGCGAGATTTTGGCCAACAGCCTCCTTCCCTCAGTAAGAGCATTGAAGATGGGTCATGGCTCTTCTAGCATGACAATGACCCGAAACACACCGCCAGAGCAACTAAGGAGTGGCTCCGTAAGAAACATTTCAAGGTCCTGGAGTGGCCTAACCAGTCTCCAGACCTGAAGTCAATAGAAACTCTTTGGAGGGACCTGAAACTCATTGTTGCCCAGCGACAGCCCCGAAACCTGAAATATCTGGAGAAGATCTGTATGGAAGAGTGGAACAAAATCCCTGCTGCGATGTGTGCAAACTTGGTCAAGATCTACAAGAAATGTCTGACCTCTGCAAGCAAAGGTTTCTGGACCAAATATTAGGTTTCAGTTTTCTGTTGTATCAATTACTTATTTCATGCAATGAAATGCAAATTAATTATGTAACAATCATACAATGTGACTTTCTGTTTTTTCTCTTTAGATTCTGTCTCTTACAGGTGAAGTGTACCTACAATAAAAATTACAGACCTCTCCATTCTTTGTAGGTGGGAAAACTTGCAAAATTGTCAATGTATTAAATACTTATTTTCCCCAGTGTAATCTATACCCTCACCTCCTTATGACATTTCTTCTCTTCCTGTGTTCGAAGCTTTCCCAATCACCACCCCGGAGCCGCTCCTGGTCTTGACCTCCCCGCGCTGTCTCATCGCCAACCGCACGCAGCAGGGCGTGCTCCTGTCCTGGCTCCCGCCGGCCAATCACACCTTCCCGCTGGATCGGTACATTATGGAGTTTCGCTTAGCAGAGCGATGGGAGATCTTAGATGACTCTATCACCGGGCTGAGACCGAAATCCTGGCGAAGGAGCTGTCCCAGGTAAGGCACTCTGCAAGGGAACTGCAGCCAGGCGAGGGGTAATAATGATGCCACTGGCTATAACTGGGGGTATTATTGGAGGATTGTTAGTAGAAATAGGAGAGGAGGCTGATATGTGGAGAGATTTTGCCACTAATCACTTACTTCAGCTCCATATTGAGGTCTGTGGACATTTTGCTCTGCATTATCAGTCATTTTGTGATGTCGTCATGTCGGTGATGTAACTACATAAGAAATAATTATAGACAACTTGGCTCTTGTTCACACTCACAGATGTTGCAGAATCTGCGTCTTTTTCCATCCTGTAGTATAATCCAGCCATGCCTCATGTGTGCCCCATTATTGTGCCCCTCTTTCTAGGACACATGGTACGAGTTCCGGGTCCTGGCCGTTATGCAGGATCTCATCAGTGAGCCCAGTAACATCGCCGGGGTATCCAGTACAGGTACGGGACGCCCAGTACAGGTACTTGCCATACGAGCCCAAAACATGTGACAAGCACTGCCATCATCCTACAGTTGCAGAAGCTCCTCTCTCCTGGATGTTCGGCAGGGCTCTCCCTTTTCTGTCCCTTGCTCTTTCCCCCTCCAGACCTCGGACTGTCCTTTGTGATGTATATTTGCTTTCTGTTTTCAGATGTCTTTCCGTCCCCAGAACTGAGTGATGAAGGTTTTGCGCGTCCTGTCCTAGCTGGAATAGTCGCTACCATCTGCTTCTTGGCTGCCGCAGTTTTATTTAGCACATTGGCGGCTTGTGTGGTGAACCGACAGCGGAAGCGCAAACTAAAGAGAAAGAAAGGTGAGTGGAGAATAGAAAGCTATGAGGAGAGAAGACACTGAGCACAGGAGCTTACAATCTATGAGGAGGAGGACACTAAGTAAAATAGCTTACAATCTATGAGGAGAAAGGACACTGAGCACAGGAGCTTACAATCTATGAGGAGAGAGGACACTGAGCACAAGAGCTTACAATCTATGAGGAGAGGAGGACACTGAGCACAGGAGCTTACAATCTATGAGGAGGAGGACACTGAGCACAAGAGCTTACATTCTATGAGGAGGAGGACACTGAGTCAAAGAGCTTACAATCTATGAGAAGAGAGGACACTGAGCACAGGAGCTTACAATCTATTAGGAGGAAGACACTGAGTAAAAGAGCTTACAATCTATGAGGAGAGAGGACACTGAGCACTGGAGCTTACAATCTATGAGGAGAGAGGACACTGAGCACAAGAGCTTACAATCTATGAGGAGAGGAGGACACTGAGCACAGGAGCTTACAATCTATGAGGAGAGGGGGACACTGAGCACAAGAGCTTACAATCTATGAGGAGAGGAGGACACAGAGCATGAGAGCTTACAATCTATGAGGAGAGGAGGAAACTGAGCACAAGAGCTTACAATCTATGAGGAGGACACTGAGCACAAGAGCTTACAATCTATGAGAAGGAGGACACAGCACAAGAGCTTACAATCTATGAGAAGGAGGACACTGAGCACAAGAGCTTACAATCTATGAGAAGGAGGACACTCCCTGAGAGAAGTTATGTCGCTTATCCATGTTATGTAAATAAAAGCTTATAACCTGATGTTAAGTTCATCCATTGGTTGTATAAATTATTCTTTTGAAAGCTGAAACCCTCAGAAATGTGGTTTAGGTTAAGAAAATAAATTGGCATCAATGCAGAAATATCGATCATTTAATGGACACAGAATGGTCAGATTTTGGCAAGACAAAAGTTTTGTCGCCCACAGAAAGTAATGTGATATTCAAACAAATAATTAACTTAAAATACTAATATATGTGGTGGTATTAGAGTCATATTTAATATTTTGTGTGACTTCCATGAGCTTGAAGGACTGCATCCATGCGGTTCAACAATGATTCATACAATTTATTAATGAAGTCATCAGGAATAGCAAAGATGCAGTCTTACATGCCTTCCAGAGTTCATCTAGATTATTTGGTTTTGTCTTCCAAGCTTCCTCTTTCATCCTACCCCAAACATGCTCAATGATATTCATGTCTGGTGACTGGGCTGGCCAGTCCTTGAGCACCTTGATCTTTCTTGCCTGGAGGAACTTTGTTGTAGAGATGGATGTATGTGATGGAGCACCATCCTGCTGCAGAATTTGACCCCTTTTATGATTTGGAATATAAGAGGTAGCTAATACTTCTTGATATTTTAGGCTACTGATATTGTGTCATGGGTGCATCGCCACGAAGATCGTCGCGATTGCACATTCTGACTTCTCACAGCTGAGCTTCTGTTTCTTTGTTTTTTGGTGATGTGAGAGTTAATTTTTCCTAGCTCTTTGCTAAGGCTAGGTGCAGCCTCGCCCGGCTGCTTTTGTTTATGTTCTAATTAGTTTCCTTTATATTTCTGCCAGTCTGGGTGTTAGACGCCGGTGAAAGCATTCATGTAGTTCAGCAGACTGGATCGGTTCTGAGAATATTTAAGCTAAGAGTTCATTAGGTGTTTTTACTCTTATAGCTTATAGTTAAATCTCTGAGACCTTAGGTGTTCCTACTGTGTGTGAGTGTTGTATGTAAGACTTTATTTACTTTATTCCTTCTCTTTCTTGTATGTCTTTCTGTTCATTATCCGTTACCTGTTCATTCCCTTTGGTGGTATTCAGGGTCCTTCTTAGGACTAGAATACAGTTGGCAGGGATTGATAGGAGACAGGGTTTACGCTGGTGGCCTGGACCTCTGTACCTTTAACAGTACCTCCAGGTTGAGGGATTAGTTAGGACCCCAGTTCAGGGTCAGCTTAGACCCCGGTCACCCTCTAGCCGGAGACAGCGTATAACGGATTCCGTTTTGACCCAGTGGACATTCTGTCAGGTAAATCCATGTTATAATATATCTATGCGCATGTTATATAGTATGTTGCCCTTTTTGATATAGATTACAGACATCTCATATATATATCTGCTATACAGCGTGACATTTTCACCGGCCCAAACTAAAGATTCTCCCCAGCTGTCATGGATCCAGTAGCCCAGCTGGCCCGGCAGTTGCAGGGGTTGTCCATGGAATTTGCAGACATTAAGTCCAAGGTTTTGTCCCTCCCAGAGCAAGCCAGATCTGAACCTAAGGTTGCTCTCCCGGACAGGTTCACTGGTGGGCGGGACAAATTTTTTACTTTCCGGGAGGCATGTAAATTGTACTTTCGGCTGCGGCCTCGGTCATCTGGGAGTGAAGAGCAGAGGGTGGGAATTGTTATCTCGCTCTTACAAGGGGACCCTCAATCTTGGGCGTTCTCTATTCCTCCAGGCTCCCCAGATCTCCAGTCAGTGGATCGATTTTTTACTGCCCTGGGTCTGGTATATGATGATCCGGATCGAGTTTCCCTTGCTGAAACAAAGTTACGTAAAATACGGCAAGGAAATCGTCCAGCGGAGGAATATTCTTCTGAGTTCCGTAGATGGGCAACAGATACTCAGTGGAATGACCCAGCTCTTAGGAGCCAGTTTTGTCAAGGGTTGTCTGACAAATTAAAAGATGTGTTGGCTCAGTATGATTCTCCTCCATCACTGGAGGCTGCTATGGCCCTCGCTATTCGCATTGATAGACGACTTCGGGGAAGACGCGAGGTAACTCCGCCCCCCATGATGACTCCACCTACTACTAAAGTCCCTTATACTGAGGTTCCCCTGGTCTGTTCTGAGGAACCCATGCAGTTGGGAGGGACATCATTTTGTAGGAGGGAATCGGCGGTGCGCCGCAAGACTAGAAGGTGTTTCTTTTGCGGGAGAGAGGGACATTTTGTTGGGGGTTGTCCATCCCGGACCTCTTTGACCCAAGGAGTTAACCTGGGAGTCTGTATTTCGTCCCCAAATCCCTCTCAGTTTATCGTGCCTGCGGAGGTGGTGATTGGTACTAGAACTGAGAGGATTTCTGTTTTTCTTGATAGTGGGTCCGGGGCTAATCTTGTGGACGCTCGGTTTGCCCAGGTGCATGGTATGCAACTGAGTGTATTGGCCAAACCGGTCCCTATACTCTCTATTGATTCTAGACCTCTTGGTCAAGGTAGCTTGGTTCAAGCTGTTCATAACATAGATCTTCGAGTAGGGGCAATACATAAAGAGCAATTGTCTTGTTATGTGTTGGAGGGTCTACCTACTCCTATTGTGTTGGGACTTCCTTGGTTGGCTAAACATAACCCAGTGATTGATTGGCAATCCAGAAAGATTAGCCAGTGGGGTGAATTTTGCAAGAATAACTGCATGAGCACGGTCATCGGTGCGGTTGTACCTAGGACTTTGCCTCCTTTTCTGGAGGACTTTGGGAGATGTTCTCAGAGGAGGGGTGTAAAGAGTTACCTCCTCATCGCGCATATGACTGCTCAATAAAGTTGCTTCCTGATGCCTTATCTCGTACTTTCCCAGGGACCGGGAGGATGGATGATCCGGTTCCTATTCCTCAGGAGGGAGTTGTAGTGTCAGCTGTATGCTCTGAGCTTGAGGGGGAGGTATTGGGGCTCAGGGGGACGCCCCTGTGGGACTTCCAGGGAGACTGATAGTTCCAGATCAGTTAAGACTGAAGGTTACGGAGAACCGTTACAAACGGATGGCTGATAGGGGGAGAGTTTCTGGTCGAGATCTGAAGGTGAATGATCTGGTGTGGTTGTCTACCAGGAATATTAAACTTAAAGTTTCCTCCTGGAGGTTGGGTCCCAGATTCATCGGGCCGTACAGGATCAGCTCCATAATTAATCCTGTGGCATTTCGTCTGGACCTCCCTCCTACGTTTAAAATTCATAATGTGTTTCACAAGTCATTACTTAAAAAGTATGTGGCACCAGTCATACCGTCACCTCTACCTCCTTCAGTGGTGGTCAATGATAACGTGGACGGACCTTTCACACAACTCACCCGGACAGACCTGGTCATGAGGGTCCGGAGGCCCCTCGTAGAAGGGGGGGTACTGTCATGGGTGCATCGCCACGAAGATCGTCGCGATTGCACATTCTGACTTCTCACAGCTGAGCTTCTGTTTCTTTGTTTTTTGGTGATGTGAGAGTTAATTTTTCCTAGCTCTTTGCTAAGGCTAGGTGCAGCCTCGCCCGGCTGCTTTTGTTTATGTTCTAATTAGTTTCCTTTATATTTCTGCCAGTCTGGGTGTTAGACGCCGGTGAAAGCATTCATGTAGTTCAGCAGACTGGATCGGTTCTGAGAATATTTAAGCTAAGAGTTCATTAGGTGTTTTTACTCTTATAGCTTATAGTTAAATCTCTGAGACCTTAGGTGTTCCTACTGTGTGTGAGTGTTGTATGTAAGACTTTATTTACTTTATTCCTTCTCTTTCTTGTATGTCTTTCTGTTCATTATCCGTTACCTGTTCATTCCCTTTGGTGGTATTCAGGGTCCTTCTTAGGACTAGAATACAGTTGGCAGGGATTGATAGGAGACAGGGTTTACGCTGGTGGCCTGGACCTCTGTACCTTTAACAGTACCTCCAGGTTGAGGGATTAGTTAGGACCCCAGTTCAGGGTCAGCTTAGACCCCGGTCACCCTCTAGCCGGAGACAGCGTATAACGGATTCCGTTTTGACCCAGTGGACATTCTGTCAGGTAAATCCATGTTATAATATATCTATGCGCATGTTATATAGTATGTTGCCCTTTTTGATATAGATTACAGACATCTCATATATATATCTGCTATACAGCGTGACATATTGCCTTCCACCTTGCAAATGTTTAGCACACCCCCATACTGAATGTAACCACAGACCATGATCTTTCCACCACCAAATTTAACTGTTTTCTGGGTGTATTTTGGATCCATACGGGCTCCAGTAGGTCTCCTGCAGTATTTGCGGCGGCTGTGGTGTAATTCTATTGAAGATTCATCAGAGAAATCCACCTTCTGCCACTTTTCCAGCATCCATCTGTTTAGCAGGCTGTGGAACTTTGCAAATGCCACACGGTTTTTTATTTGTCTTTTATTTAGTGCTGGCTTCTGGGCACTGATTCGACCATGGAAACCATTTTGAGACAGAATCCTACAAACTGTTCTAGTTGACACAGGGACTTGAGGTGACCAGGCCTGTTGGAGCTCTGCAGCAGTGGAAGAGGGGCTTGCTTTGGATTTTCTAACCAACAAATGTTCCTCCTGAGCAGTTGTCTTGCTGGGTCTGCCGGTCCTGGGCTTGTCAAACATATCTCCAGTCTGTTCAAATCTTTTTTTTAATTCTTTGTACTTGACGCTGAGACACATTAAAGGTGCCAGCCACCTCTGCAGTGGATCTGGTCTTCTGCCTCTTGATAATCCAGGCTTTGGTCGCAGGGTAGATTTTTGGCATGTTTTCAGAGCTCAAATTGGAGTTCAAGTGAAGGTCTGGGGTGCTGGGTTTCTTTTTATACACACCCACTAATTAACCAATCATTTACTGAGCACCGGTGAGGATGTAAACTAGGATTGGGTGCATTATATGACCAGGCGATAAAACTTTTGTCTTGCCAAAATCTGACCATTCTGTGTCCATTAAATGATCAATATTTCAGCATTGATGCCAATTTATTTTCTTAACCTAAACCACTTTCGGAGGGTTTCAGCTTTCAAAAGAATAATTTATACAACCAATGGATGAATTTAACATCAGGTTATAAGCTTTTATTTACGTAACATGGATAAGCGAAAAAACTTCTGTCAGGGAGTGTATGAGGAGAGGATACTGAGCACAAGAGCTTACAATCTATGAGGAGGAGGACATTGAGCAGTAGAGCTTACAATCTATGAGGAAGAGGACACTGAGCACAAGAGCTTACAATCTATGAGGAGGAGGACACAGAGCACAAGAGCTTACAATCTATGAGGAGGAGGACACTGAGCACAAGAGCTTACAATTTATGAGGAGAGGAGGACACTGAGCACAAGAGCTTACAATCTATGAAGAGAGGACACTGAGTACAAGAGCTTACAATCTATGAGGAGGAGGACACTGAGCACAAGAGCTTACAATCTATGAGGAGGAGGACACTGAGCATAAGAGGTTACAATTTATGAGGAAAGGAGGACACTGAGCACAAGAGCTTACAATCTATGAGGAGGAGGAGGACACTGAGCACAAGAGCTTACAATTTATAAGGAGAGGAGGACACTGAGCACAAGAGCTTTTAATCTATGAGGAGAGGAGGACACTAAGCACAAGAGCTTACATTCGATGAGAGGAGGACACTGAGCACAAGAGCTTACAATCTATGAAGCAAAGCTATCTGCTCATGTACTTAGACTATGCAGTGGTATAGTGTAGTGTACAGTTTTGCTGTGAATCCTGCTCTGGTGTGTGGTATAACACCTACTAGAAACAGCAGCTGCATGAAGAACATTGCACAATATTACAGAGCAATAAGAAGCTGTAAATTCACGTCTGTTTTTAGCTAAAACACTTAGTAGGAGTATCCTGTTGATGGTTGGCATTATCCTGCAGTTTAGCTTTACATCCTGCACGCGGGTGAGACACATTACTTACTAGAATTTGCAGCAAGATAAATACAGAAGGTGGATTTCTACAGTAGTACTGAGCAGTGTATGTGTGAATCCTGCACTGGATTAGATAAATCTAAAAAGCAGCTGAATAATACACATCAGTACTGAGCAGTGTAGACTTTAAATCTTGTGGGATACAGTATGTACTAGAAGCTTGCGCACTGTCATGGAGAACATTGTAACGCATTTCTCATCAGCTGAGAGCTGCAAATCCAGCAGTGAGGTGTAACATAACACTTAGACGCAGAATGTTATATAGTAGAAGTGAGCAATGGAGAGCTGTAAAACTGGAAATGGTATGAGAATAAACACTTACTAGAAAAAAATAATTTGCATTTTAGCCAGTATATTTTGCTAAAATTTGTTCTGAAAGCTTATTCCGCAGTATTGCACAGCAGTACTGAGCAGTGGAGAGCTGAAAATCCAGTTCTGAGATTAAATAAAATACTTTCTCTCAGCATCCGCTGGTTTTGGGACATTATTCAGCAGTATTGAGCGGTTTAGTTGTGAATCCAGCACTTAGTGTACTTCTTCTATGTGCTACAAGCTGTAAATCCAACTCTGGGTGAGATAAAACCTTTACTAGATGCAGCAGTAGCTTGGTGGACATTGTGCAGCCGTACTGACAAGTGTAGCTGTGAGATACTTAATTCACGGCCTCTACTTGTATTACGTGTTTAGTGTATGAGGCACAGGAGGTCGAACAGGTTTAACAGAAAAAGTACTGTGCAAATGTTTTAAGCTGGTGTGGAGAACTTTTGTAAAGTAAGAATAATTAAAAAAATACAAGTGTCTGTCCACAAGTTATAAAGGTGACAGACAGTAAACAGATACTGACAGAAGCGATGGGCTGTTGCAAGATACTGACTATGGAGGCGACTGGTGGTCAGCAGATACTTTCGTCACCAGATAATGATGATGGAGGCCATGGGGTGGTAACTAGATTCTGATGATGAAGGCGGTCACAGGTACTGACGATGGAGGCGACGGGCAGTCCTCGGATACTGATGATGAAGCCAGTCGCCATATACTGATGGGATTTACATCTCTTTTCTTCAGTCACTTGGCATTTTGATGATTAACCGCTTTCCGCCGTTGGGCATAATAGTATTCCCATGTTGGACTCCCTGTTTGGTGCGGGCTCAGCACTCTGCACTCAGCACTCTGACAGCAGCTGTCATGTATAGTGTACAGTTCCTATAGCGTCTTGTGCTTGGGTGCGAGGAAAACACAGGAGACATAGGTTGAAATGAAATGACTTGTATTACTTCATACAAGCATGCTGAAAAGTTCACACAGTTTGCAGGAACAGCGACAGGAGACACAGCAGGCCAGAGTAACTTCAAGCACTACAATAAATCTCCAAAGCAGGTTCAGGATCTCTTCTCTGTACCGTAATTCCTCTGCAAACATGGATTCACCAAACAGCAGGTTTCCAGAGTCCAAAAGTGTTCCAAGGTTCCTCAGTAGGGAATAGCTGGAGTACAAGTCCAAGGCTTCCAGGAGTCAGGTCACAGACTGACTGAGGCTTGATTCAGGAGCACTGATTGTTCAGCTGAGGCTGCTTAAGAAGCAAGAGGGAAGAATCAGGGTGGGAACATGAAAACTGGAAACTCCATATTAACTGAGGGCAAGAGCTGCAGAAAGACAGAAAGCAAAATGGCCGACGGAAAACTGAGTTTCAAGGAACATGTCAACAGAGACAAAGAACCTTACATTACTCCCCCCTTAGGGACAACCTCCGGATGACCTCAGACCAGGCTTGTCAGGGTACCTCTGATGAAACTGGCGGAGCAGGCGAGGAGCATTTACATTATTGACTGGTTCCCATGAGTTGTCCTCCACTGGGTAGCCCTGCCATTTAATCAAATATTGCAACTGATTTCTGTACAACCTGGAATCTAGAATCCTTTCCACCATAAATTCTTCCTGACCATCGACCAGCACTGGGTCAGGGCAAGGAGAAGAACGTCCAGGAAACGTATTGGGTGTTGCAGCCTTTAGTAGGGATACATGAAAGACAGGGTGGATTCTCATAGTTCTGGGCAGTTGAAGACGACAAGCAACAGCACTTATAATCTTATTGATGTTATAAGGTCCAATGTACTTATGTCCCAATTTAGACGATGGAATCTTTAATTTAAGATTTCTGGTTGACAGCCAGACCAAATCTCCTACCTTGAAAGCTGGTGCAGGTTTACGAAATTTATCTGCTGCTTTCTTGTACCTTTCCTGAGCCAATTCTAGATTTTCCTTTAGAAGATCCATATTCTTTTGTAAGAAGTGATTCTTTCAGCCACTGCCGGCAAGGGCGTATCTATGGGAAATCGAGGAAGAATGTTAGGATGATAACCTAGATTGGAGTAAAAAGGAGACTGCTTAGTGGAGGCGCTCTGAGAGTTGTTATAAGAGAACTCAGCCAGTGGAAGTAGATCCACCCAATCATCCTGTAGGTGGCAGATAAAACAGCGGAGATACTGCTCCAGGGTCTGATTGGTTCGTTCTGTCTGTCCATTAGTCTGGGGATGAAAAGCAGAAGAAAGGTTTACTTTAATGTCCAATGCTGCACAGAAATTTTGCCAAAACCTTGAAGTGAATTGCACCCCTCGATCCAAAATGACCTCATCCGGTACTCCATGTAAGCGAAACACATTCTTAATCATCAAGTCTGATGTCTGTTTTGCAGTGGGTAAGCCGACACAAGGGATAAAATGAGCTGCCTTTGTTAGACGGTCAACCACCACTAGAATGGTGTTCTTCCCTTGAGAGGTTGGTAACTCCACAATGAAGTCCATAGAAATGGATCCCCACGGGCGGGACGGGGTGGGAAGAGGTTGCAACAGACCAGTTGGTGAGGAGCGAGGTGTTTTGCATCTTGCACAGACTTCACATGAAGTGACACAGTTTAAGACATCTTTCCTGTAAGTGGGCCACCAAAAGAAACGAGAAAGAAATTCTTGTGTCTTTAGAATTCCCCTATGCCCGGCTATCTTGGAATCGTGGATGAGTTGCAATACTCTCAATCTGACTGTTTCAGGTATATACAGACGTTGTCCCTGAATCCACACACCATTCTTAAAGACAAGACTTACATCCCTTGGGGGTTGAGCCAACAAAGAATCCGCATGGTATGCTTCCTTGATGTCCTTAAGTAGGTCTTGATTATGAATCACTCCCAGGAATCTAGAGTCAGGAAGAATAGTCTTAGGAGGAGTAAGTGGACGTGTCTCTGCTGAATGAATCCTAGAGAGTGCATCAGCCTTTCCTGTTATGTTACGGTAGCTGAGGAGTGCAGGTAAAAAAAAAAGAAATACACCAGAGCAGTTGGAATCTATGAGATTGCAGTACCCTGACTAACCACCGCAACTAGAGGCAGCCGTGGAGCGTTCCTACGTTGGTCCTAGACGCCTCGTCACAGCCTGAGAAACTAACTACACCTAAAGATAGAAATAGGAAAGCTATCTGCCCCGGAGCAGAACCCCAAAGATAATAGAAAGCCCCCAAACATGTAATGGCGGTTAGACAAGAGGAAATACTGACACAGAAAGAAAATAGAATGAGCAAACGCTGGGGCCCAAACTATCTAAATAGAAAAGGACAGGAAGGGTACTTAATGCAATCTCAGAAAACCCTGAAAAAACACCAACTCTACTAATTTCAAAATCACCTGAGATCACACGACCTCTACCACCTAAATTAGTTCTCTGGTGTAACAAAAATAAAACAGCAGCCACTGAAAAAAAACTGGAAAAAGCAAAAGTACAAAACACAGTGGCTGGACTAAACTGAGAGGGCAAAAGCCCCCGGAGGGGACCCTGAAGGCCCCCACAGAAGTGCAGGACAAAATGCAAAAATATAGCAAAAACACAAAATAAGAAATTGTCTTATCTGATAGCAGGAGATGCAGACACGACACAGCAGGCTACAAGGGAAACTAGAAAGAAGGATTCAGACCAGAACAATTGATCACCGGCAACCCTGATGGGAAAATGACTCCCTTACATAAGACCAATCAGTAACACCTGATTCCCAGTCCTCACAATCCTCACTAGTACCGCTTGTAACCACCAGAGGGAGCCTCTGCTCAGAACTCATCTCAAACCCATTCACAACACTTTCCATTGCGCGATCCTGGTCTATAAGAAATGGCAAAATTAAATTGGTTTAGGAAAAGATTCCAGCGAGCCTGGCGAGGAGTCAGGCACTTAGCCGACCTGATAAATTCAAGGTTACGATGGTCTGTCAGGACGACTATTTGCTGTGCAGCTCCCTGAAGAAGGTGTCTCCATTCCTTGAAGGCGGCAATAATGGCCAACAATTCTCTATTGCCCACATCGTAGTTCCTCTCAGCCGAAGACAACTGCTGGGAAAAGAAGGCACAGGGATGCAAGACATTCTTCTCACCTGTTCTCTGAGAGAGTATAGCTCCAACGGCACAGTCTGAAGCATCCACCTCTATTATGAAGGCAAGCTCGGGGTTGGGATGTACTAAGATAGGTGCGGTGGTAAATTTATCCTTTAAACAGGAAAATGCTTCCTGAGCTTGCGGGGTCCAGGAGAACCTAGACTGTTTCCGGGTAAGTTGGGTGATAGGTGACACTACCTCAGAAAAATTCTTAATGAAACGTCTATAGAAGTTGGCAAACCCGATGAAACGCTGCACCTCCTTCACATTTCTAGGAATTGGCCAATCCTTGATGGCTTGGGTCTTGCTTCCATCCATACTAATCCCTTGCGTAGATAGTACATACCCCAGAAATTGAATTTCGGTCCTATGGAATTCACATTTTTCAAGTTTGATGTAGAGATGGTTTTGTCTTAGGCGTTCTAAGACCATTCTCACATGTCCATGATGTTCCTCTGTGGAGTTAGAAAAAATTAGAATATCATCCAGATAAATCACCACAAATGTATCTAGGAGATCCCTGAAGATATCATTCACGAAGTGTTGGAAAGTGGCTGGGGCGGTACTCAGACCAAAAGGCATAACTAGATATTCAAAGTGTCCATAGCGTGACCTGAAAGCAGTCTTCCATTCATCCCCAGGTCTAATACGGACCAAGTTGTAGGCCCCACGGAGATCCAGTTTAGAGAAAATTTTGGCATGCCGCACTCTCTCCAACAATTCAGGGATTAAAGGCAATGGATAACGGTTTCTAATAGTAACCTTATTGAGTTCCCTATAGTCTATGCAGGGTCTCAGAGATCCATCTTTCTTCTTCACAAAGAAGATGGGTGCACCTGCGGGAGATGAAGAGGGGCGTATGAAGCCCTTGGCTAAATTTTCGTCTATATAATCCTTCAAAGCTTTTAGCTCGGGCCCCGCTAGGGGGTAGATCTTACCAAAAGGTATCTCGGCTCCAGGCAATAATTCAATTGGACAATCATATGGACGGTGAGGAGGAAGCTGATCAGCGTTCTTCTTGTCACATAAATCCACATAGTCCTGGTATACAGCTGGTAGTTCAGGGACTGACATGGTTCCTTTAGGAACAGAGCAAGCTGAAACTCCTTGACTCATCTGTTTCTCCAGAAAGTGTAATTCCTTGGTCTCCCAGTTAATCGTAGGATTCTGCGCCTGCAGCCATGGTAGCCCTAGAATAATGGGAAAGTGGGGAGAAGAGATAAGCATAAAAGACATTTTCTCCTGATGATCTTTACCCATAAGGACCCTCAAAGGCTCTGTTTCTTGATCCACTGGTCCAGAAGTCAGTAGAGAGCCATCCACAGTCTCCATCTGTACTGGAGTAGCCTTCTTCACTGAACGTATCCCCTGTTTCAGAGCAAAGGAGATATCCATAAAATTTCCACTTGCTCCTGAGTCGATCATAGCAGAGCTAGACACCCAGACTGAGTCAACCCAGAGTTTGATGGAAAGGAAGCAATGAGAATTGTTTCTTTTACAACTCAGCTGGGACACCGCTGAGGAAACTTGAAAAATTGCAGCGTTTATACCGTCATCGTCCCCAGAACTAACAGAGTTTAAGTCCGAGAAATCAAGATCTCTTGCAGCAGATCTCTCTGGAGCCTGAGGCTCGGACATGACAGAGCTCCTCTCGCAACACTCACAGTGAATGACTGCTGCAGTAGTCTTACGAGAACGGCTGGGGCAGTTTATAATGAAGTGCCCTGACTTACCACAGTAGAAACATAGATTTTCCTTTATACGATGTTCTTTGCGTGCATCACTAACCCGTCTTTGTAAAGAGTCCACCTGCATGGGTTCAGGTTCTGGTTCCCTTGTGATCCTACTCAAAGGTTCCTTAGCTGAGGAGGGAGGTAGTAAAAGGTTAGTGCGATTATTTTCGAACCATCTCTCTTGTCTGCGTTCAGTCAGACGAGCATCAATACGGATACAATAGTTAATAAAGTCACCTAACGCAGTGGGAGGGTCGGCACGAGCAAGTTCATCCTTAATCAGTGGAGACAACCCTTTCCGAAAAATAGATTTTTTAGCGGAAGTGTCCCAAGTGGTATCAAGAGCCCATCTCCTGAAATCCAGGGCATATTCGGCTACTGAACGCTTACCTTGGCGCAAAGTTAACATGGCTGCTTCAGCTGTTGCACCTCGATTGGGGTCATCAAACACCTGCCCCATGGCTGAAATAAAAGCATCAAGGTGATTCAAACAATCATCCTCAGTCTCAATCAGAGGGTTTGCCCACATCAAAGCCTTATTGGTAAGCAACATGATTATAGTAAGCACTTTGGATCGTTCAGTGGGAAATTGTGAAGCATGTGCAGAGAAAAATAAATTGCATTGATTAATAAATCCCCTGAATTTCTCACGTTCACCGCCAAAACGAAAAGGAGGTAATTTGGGGATCCCAGAACTTGGGGTTATGGCAGGAGCCTGGGCTCGTTCCTCTAGAGCCTCAATCCTGGCTCGATATTCCTGGGTAGTCTGTCCAAACACTTGCAAATTATGATTAGTGAGGTCCTGTAGGCTTGCAAAACGGGTTTTTAAAGTCTGGACATCTGAAAGGATTGTATCAGTCACTCCGCAAAGTTCCTTTATGCGGGCCTCCATCTTCCAGATCTTTTAAGGCAGAAATGCTGGAAGGAGAAGAGGAAAGGAAAAAAAAACAAAAAACAATAGTGTTTACCTGTGGTAACACTCCAGAGTAAAATTTTAAGGGAATGCGCTCACCTGGAATGGTTGTGAGAAGTCACAACCACTGTCATCACATAAGGTATTAAACGGACATCTGATATCCACAGTCACAGCAGACACGGCTTTCCAGACCCAGCAGACACTAAACATTGGCTCCTGAATCTTGTCATGTATAGTGTACAGTTCCTATAGCGTCTTGTGCTTGGGTGCGAGGAAAACACAGGAGACATAGGTTGAAATGAAATGACTTGTATTACTTCATGCAAGCATGCTGAAAAGTTCACACAGTTTGCAGGAACAGCGACAGGAGACACAGCAGGCCAGAGTAACTTCAAGCACTACAATAAATCTCCAAAGCAGGTTCAGGATCTCTTCTCTGTACCGTAATTCCTCTGCAAACATGGATTCACCAAACAGCAGGTTTCCAGAGTCCAAAAGTGTTCCAAGGTTCCTCAGTAGGGAATAGCTGGAGTACAAGTCCAAGGCTTCCAGGAGTCAGGTCACAGACTGACTGAGGCTTGATTCAGGAGCACTGATTGTTCAGCTGAGGCTGCTTAAGAAGCAAGAGGGAAGAATCAGGGCGGGAACATGAAAACTGGAAACTCCATATTAACTGAGGGCAAGAGCTGCAGAAAGACAGAAAGCAAAATGGCCGACGGAAAACTGAGTTTCAAGGAACATGTCAACAGAGACAAAGAACCTTACAGCAGCATTTAACTCGTCCTTACCAAAAGCGCATCCTTTATACCGCCCATCGGTGACCCCGTCACATGATCTCAGGTCACTGATGGGTCGGCATGATAACCAGAGGTCTGCAGCAGATCGTTATTGCCAGATTGCACGGTGGTCGGCAATCATAGCAAATGAGCATTTCTGCTATACACAGGCGATCTGATCATTACTTGTATGTAGCAGAGCCGATCGGGTTATGGCAGTGTCCAGTCTCCCATGGAGACTATTGAAGCATGCAAAAAGTAAAAGAAAATGTTTTTAAAAATAAAAAAAAAGGTAAAAAAAAGAATTTAAAAGTTCAAATCACCCCCCTTTCACCCCATTCATAATAAAACAATAACAAAAGTCAAACATACACATATGTGGTATCATCTCATTCAGAATCGCCCGATCTATCAAAATAAAAAATGAATTTACCGAATCGCTAAATGGCGTAACGAGAAAATGAGAAACTCCAGAATTACCTTTTTTTGGTTGCTGCTACATTTCAATAGCATGCAAACAAATGTCAGCTTGTGCTCAAGAAATAAGCCCTCACCCAGCCCAAGATCATGAAAAATTGAGACGCTACAGGTCTTGGAAAATGGCACTATATATATATATATATATATATATATATATATATATATATATATATATATATATATATATATATATATATATATATATAATTTTCACCACTTTAACTTTAATATAAAATAACCCTAGACATGTTTGGTGTCTATGAACTCGTAATGACCTGGATATTCATAATGGCAGATCAGTTTTAGCATTTAGTGAACATGGTAAAAAAAAACAAAACTCTGGAATTGCACTTTTTTTTGCAATTTCTCCACACTTGGAATTTTCTTCCCGTTTTCTAGTACAAGATATGTTAAAACCAATGGTGTCATTCAAAAGTACAACTTGTCCCTCAAAAAACAAGCCCTCACATGGCCGTATTGACCGAAAAATAAAAAAGTTATGGCTCTAGGAAGAAGAGGAGCAACAATTGAAAAACTGAAATGCCTCTGGTCGTTAAGGGGTTAAAATAAACTATTAACTCTTCTACAGTGAGGAAAATAAGTATTTGATACACTGCTGATTTTGCAAGTTTTCCCTCCTACAAAGCATGGAGAGGTCTGTAATTTTTTTGTATGTACACTTCACCTGTGAGCAGTGTCAGACTGAAGAACATTGGGCCCACCAGAGGATTTGATTCTGAGGGCCCACCTTTCTCCCCCCACTGAAGAGCCCCATAGCAACTGCAAGGTTTGCACTATGAACTCTCCTGAAGAATAAGCCAGGACCCACCGGAGGATTCTCCGGTTCTCTGGTGGGCCAGTCCAACCCTGCCTGTGAGCGACAGAATCTAAAAATAAAAATCAGAAAATCACATTGTAGTATTGTTACATAATTAATTTGCATTTTATTACATGAAATAAGTATTCGATACAGTAGAAAAACACAACTTAATATTTGGTCCAGAAACCTTTGTTTGCAATTCCAGAGGTCAGAAATTTCCTGTGGTTCTTGACCAGGTTTGCACACACTGAAGTAGGTGATTTTGGCCCCCTCCTCCATACAGATCTTCTCCAGATCTTTCAGGTTTCGGGGCTGTCGCTGGCCAACATTGTGTTTCAGCTCCCTCCAAAGATTTTCTATTGTGTTCAGGTCTGGAGACTGGCTAGGCCACTCCAGAACCTTGAAATGCTTCTTACGAAGCCACTCCTTGATTGCCCAGGCTGTGTTTCGGGTCATTGTCATGCTGGAATACCCAACCATGACCCATCTTCAATGCTCTTGCTGAGGGAAGGAGGTTGTTGGCCAAAATCTCGCGATACATGACCCAAGCAATCCTCCCTTCAATACGATGCAGTCGTCATGTCCCCTTTGCAGAAAAGCACCCCAAAAATATGATGTTTTCCCACCATGCTTCACAGTTGAGACAGTGTTCTTGGGTTTGTACTCGGCCTTGTTCTTCCTTTCAACACGGCGAGTGCAGTTGATACCAAAAAGTTCTATTTTACTCTCATCTGTCCCATGACCTTTTCCCATGCCTTCTCTGAAGTTTACCAGTGACAATTTCGATGATCCAAATGGACCTGGGCATGTGCTGGCGTGAGCAGGGGTCCCTTGTGTGCCCCGCAGGAGTTCAGTGTGTTACTAACGGTTATGTTTGAGACTGTGGTCCCAGGTCTCTTCAAGAAAGTGACCAGATCATCCCTAGTAGTTCTGGGCTGATTCCTGACCTTTCTCAGAATCATCCTTACCCAACGAAGTGAGATCTTACATGGAGCCCCAGTCTGAGAAAGATTGACAGTCATCTTGAATTTCTTCTCACCAAGCTTGCTCTGTAGCCCATCCCAGCCTTGTGCAGGTCTACAATTTTATCCCTGGTGTCCTTATATAGCTCTTTGGTTTTGGCCATGGTGGTGAGGTTGGAGTGTGATTGAGTGTGTGAACGGGTGTATATATTTATACAGGTAATGAGGTCAAACAGGTGCAATTAATCCAGGTAATGAGTGCAGAGTAGGAGGCTTCTCAAAGAGAAGCGAACACGTCTGTGAGAGCCAGAATTGTTGCTGGTTGGTTGGTGATCAAATACTTGTGACTTATCGCTTACAATGTAACTTTCTGGATTTTATTTTTAGATTCTGTCTCACAGGTGAAGTGTACCTACGATAAACATTACAGATCTCTACATTCATTGTAGGTGGGAAAAATTGCAAAATCGTCAGCGTATCAAATACTTATTTTCCCCACTGTATGTCTGAGTCTCCATACAGTGCAGCATTTTTTGCACACATGGAATGGCTCAGACTTTTGCACAGTGCTGTACATACAAGTCATTTATTCTGCTCCCACATACCTGGGACATATTGCAAAGGGTTAATTCGATTTAAAATTATCCTATAAGGGCTGCACTATATGTCCTGGGGCCGCTCTGTAGATGGTCCAGGAATATTTGTATTTTTTAAGCTTTTAGAATCAATATGAATTTATGGTAACTCAAAACCACAGATGTGCTTTAACTCCTTAACTAGTGCTGATTTGCCTTTTAACGGCTTTGAGAAATAAATTAATAGCGCCCCCAGTGTTGGAAAATCTCCAGGGTTCTAGCTACTGGGGGTAGCTGAGGCCCTGGAGAATCTGATGAGGGCAGATTGTCCCAGTCCTCTGTCACGTGATTGCTGTTTTTTACCAATGAACTGTGATCACGTTAAAAAAAAAAAAAGTAAAGTCCGATTTAAAGATCCGTTCTCTCACCTCTGACATGATCAAACACGGAGAGAGAAATCGTGTCCCCAGGCCCTCCACGGCACCTCAGTATCAGCAATGCCATCCCCTGGTCCGCATACTCCTGTTCCCGAAAATAATGGCGGGCGCATGCACAGTTCACCCGCCGAGATCTACCGGTTGTCTCAGAGCAATAGCATGGAATTTTTTCTATTGGTTCCTGATTTTTGATCACTTTCAGCTGCAGATGAAGAAGGAAGGGAGACACACTAGACATTACTAGTGGGTAGGCGGAGCCCAGGTGAGATAGACACCTCAGATTAAAAAGAGTGTTGACCGGCCCCTCCAGCTCGGGCTCCTCCTACTCAGCTCTCCAGTTTACAATTTGAGGTCAGAGAGGATAGTCGCTGCTGGAAGCAGCTCCTCAGAAGATTTTATTATTTTTATTGGACAAGAGACTTGGATCACCAAATGTGGTCTAGAGGTCTCGGGTCTCAGCGCTGCTGGACCCCCACCTCTCCCTTGGCGGATCTGTATTACCCTATATGGTGGTCCCTGCAGAACCCTGCCGGCCCGGGGGATGAGGATGGTTTCCCTGGCGGGGACGCAAACCGCGCTGCAGGGGTCACTGCGTTCCCCGCCCTGGGGTGAAGCATGGCCATAGCGCCAGAAACCCCTGGGGGTCCCTGTGGCGCTTTCGGCTGGTGAGTACTCCACATTTTAATATGTGTTTGAGTGTTTTCAGCGACTGCTGCGGCAGTCGCTGTTACAGTATACATGCGGTGACTGTGTGTTTTTTGTCCGCAGGTGGATGCCTGCAGGACATAGGAACGGGGGAGAGAGGAGCTGCGCGCCTTTTTTATTTGAATTTCGCGCCGCTCTGAGCGCGCGCTTTACGGCAGTCTCCTTTTCCGGCTTCTCTCATGAAGCACACGAAGGCACAGCGCGGCGACCATTACTGACAGGCTGAAAGCTCCCTCGGACATCGCTCTCCTCCCCTCTCGACAGCGCTGCACCGCGACCAGCTGGGTGGTCGCTTCTTCCCGTCTAGGGCAGAAGCTTAACCCCTTCACCCCCACAGCGCGGGCGCCTTTCTGAGGCACAAATGGGTGGCAGACTGCGCTGCCTGCAGCTGTTATCACAGGGAGCTCGCACACCATTTTCATAAAAAGGATGTGGGGAGCCTGCGATATTAATATTGCCACTATTCTTTCCGCTAACGATACCGATAACGACGCATACTATGCGATCGTTTGTGTGATCATTTTTAATGTCGCTAGTAGCTGCCAATCTGGGCGATCTCATTAACATCGCATAGGCGGTTAGCGATCCCCTTAATGACTTTGGCGGTCATTGCGATTTACAAAACAGCGCAATTATTTTGCGATCTTGTTGAACTTTCTTGTTAGTGTGGCATATCTGTCCTGTAGCTGCCGCCTTATAGAGGCACTTGGGGCTCGCATACCCCTTTCATTATCAAGGTGTGGGGAGTCTGCGACTTTAACCCCTTCTTAGGCCGTTAACTCTTAATGAGGGACAGCTGGGGTAGCTCTCTCATGAGCTTTAACCCTTCAGCGTTCGTTTTTTATTTAAGAAACGCATTTTAACCTGCCGTATACTCTGCAAGGTCAGAGACCACTGCTACAGGATCAGTCTCGCGTATCTGACATGCAGACTTCGACGGCGTCAAGGTTATTGAGTGTCATAGATGCTCTCATGGCAGGAAGCGACACAAGCCGGTGCCTTCCTTCCCGCGTAACGAAAATGTCCGATTCTGACAAGGAGGATCGGCAGGGACACTCTGCCTCTCTTTTGGACCGTAAAGAGGTTTTTATTGGAGGTGTTACTGTTACCGGAGGAGGTATCTGGACGTCCTAGTAAGTCGGCCCGGATGTTTTCAATCACGATCAAGCTCCATCACTGGATGAGCTTAATGGGGCAGTGGAGAAGGAGCGCCTGTGTCCATGAGACTCCGTATCCGTGTTCTACGGAATTGATGATAATTGGATCCTTCTCCTGAAGTGGACGTCCCTTTACCCAGCTTAGCAAAATCCTCCTATTAAGGGGAAGGCGAGTCTGCAGGTCCCGCTGGACAGAAAAACGTAGAGGGCAGAAAAATCCATCTGCGAAGTCGCGGATCATCAGTGTTAAGGATCCATGTGTACCTGTAAAGTTTCCCTGAGACCGTCTACGGACGGCGTGGCGAGGTGGATCTCCTCTATCGAGGTAGATGGGCTTTTCCAGTTGTTGGGGGATACTGCGTCACTGCTATCCAGGGCGCAATCCTCGGCAGTCACAGTCAGAAGAGCACTGTGGCTTAGACAGTGGACTGGGGACACAGTTTCCAAACAGGGTTTGCTAGTTTGCAAGGTGGTCAGCTATTTGGACCTGACCCCACGGAGCTGATTGCCAAGGTAAAGGCAAAAGAAACAGCTTTACCGCAGCGCAGAGCTGTGACTTCTGCGTCTGGCAGGACTAGTGCCGGTAGTTGTCGGCGGTCCTTTCGGTCCAGGGGATGATTCAGTCAGCCCTCTGGGGTTCGGGTCGTCCCTCTCTTTTTAAAAAAAAAAAAAAAAAAAAAAAGGGAATTCTCAGAAATTCCGCATACCCTGGAAACAGAACTTCCGTTAAGACAAGCGGGAAGCTGGCAAAAAGCCCGCTAAGGCGGACTGACGCCTGGGTCTCACTCGAGCGCTCTCGAGTGGGGGGTCGTCTACTCCTATTCAAACCGACTTGGGCTTCCCGCATGTCGGACGCCTGGGTGACACGGGTTGTGTTGGCAGGCTACTTCATAGAGTCTCTTTCTCGACCCCCAGACAGTTTTTTTGTCAACTTCGCGTTCCGTCAGAGCCGAGCTTTTTTGCCGCTCTGCTGCGGGAGGTAGATTCCTTTCTGCAGAAAGGTGTGGTGGTGCCGGTTCCACCGGAGGGCCGGGGAAGAGGGTTTTATTCTAACCTCTTTGTGGTCCCCAAAAAAGAGGACAAATTTCGTCCCATTCTGGATCTCAAAGGATTGAATCGGCATGTCCACGCCAGGAAATTCCGCTTGGAGTCGCTTCGCTCCGTTTTGGCGGCCCTGTCGCAGAACGCTTTTTTGGTGTCAATCGACATTCGCGACGCTTATTTGCACTTCCCAATCGGAAGGGCCCACCAACGCTTCCTTCGTTTTGCCATAGGTCAGGACCATTACCAGTTTGTGGCTCTGCCATTCGGGTTGGCCTCAGCACCCAGAGTTTTTACAAAAATTCTGGCGCCTCTCATGGCGATTCTTCGAAGGCAGGGGGTTACGATTTTTCCCTACCTGGACGACCTTCTGATTGTGGCGTCTTCGAACTAGGAGGCGGTAACTGCTCGCAATCTATCCCTTCAGCTCCTGGAGGACTTCGGGTGGCTGGTCAATTGGGAGAAGTCGTCTCTGGAACCGTCGCAGTCAATCCT
This sequence comes from Oophaga sylvatica, assembly GCA_033576555.1. NCBI lineage: Eukaryota > Metazoa > Chordata > Amphibia > Anura > Dendrobatidae > Oophaga > Oophaga sylvatica. The sequence continues at coordinate 404,083,229 of JARQOD010000003.1, forward strand.
GTTTTTGGGGATGCATTTCGACACGGTGCGAGCAGTGGTGTCCCTGCCTCCAGACAAGCAAGCATATCTCCTTCGACATGCACGGGTTATGAAGTCTTCGACAGCAATGTCCCTGCGAAGCTGTATGCGTCTTCTGGGGTTGATGGTGGCGTCCATGGAAGCACTTCCGTTTGCCCGGTTTCATTCCAGGGCCCTCCAAAGGTTCATTCTGAGCCGTTGGGATCGATCGCAGGTTTCACTGGATTGCAGTGTCATCATCACCCACAGGGTACGAGAGTCTCTAGGATGGTGGATACGTCCGAAAGAGTTATCCCTGGAAAAGTCCTTCCTCCCTCCGAAGTGGTCGGTCATAACCACCGATGCCAGCCTGACGGGCTGGGGGGGTGTCTGGAACGATCTTTGGACTCAGGGAGTATGGTCGTTGGAAGAGTCTGTCTTGCCGATCAACATCCTGGAATTGAGGGCGATTTTTTTCTTTGCCTCCAACACTGGACGGTTCCTTTAAGCGGTCTGCCAGTCCGAGTGCAGACGGACAATGCGACGGCGGTCGCATATATCAACCACCAAGGCGGGACGAGGAGTTCCAAGCTCATGGTGCAGGTATCTCGTATCCTAGTATGGGCAGAGACCAGAGTGCCAGCTATCTCTGCGATCCACATTCCGGGAGTTCAGAATATCACGGCGGACTTTCTCAGTCGCGAGAAGATGGATCCCGGAGAATGGAGTCTTCATCCGGAAATTTTTGCACTGCTGTGCTCCCGTTGGGAACTCCCCAAGTGGATCTGATGGCATCCAGGTTCAATGCCAAGTTACCGACTTTCATGTCCAGGTACAAGGATCCGAAGGCTGTGGCGGTGGATGCTCTAGTGGCTCCGTGGGACCAATTCGAGCTAATCTATGTGTTCCACCGATTTCCTTACTCCCCCTGGTGTTACGTCGGATCAGACTAGAGAGAATCCCGGCTATGTTGATAGCCCCAGATTGGCCAAGGAGGACGTGGTTCTCGACACTGGTGTCGCTCCTGGCAGCGCCACCATTTCCACTTCCTTTCCGCTCGGACCTGTTAACCCAAGGGCCCGTTCGTCATCCGGACCTGATGTCTCTGCGTTTGACGGCGTGGCTCTTGAGACCGAAATATTGATCCGTCAAGGTTTTTCAGCCGAAGTCATTGCCACTTTGCGAGCTGCCAGAGGTCCGGCTACTACTAGGATTTACCACAAGACTTGGGAAGCCTTCTTTTCGTGGTGTTCGGGTTCTTCAAGGAACCCGAGGATTTTTTCCATTCCCAATTTGTTGGTTTTCCTGCAATTCGGGTTGGACAAGGGGTTTTTCAGTGAGCACCCTGAGGGGTCAGGTTTCTGCTCTGTCCTTGCTGTTTCGAAAGGCTATCGCCTCACGTAGGGACGTACGTTCCTTTTTTTCGCGGAGTAACCCGCCAGTTTCCGCCGCGGAAGGCGCCTGTGTCTCCTTGGCGCCTCAACCTTGTTTTGGAGGCTCTTCAACACGGGCCTTTTGAGCCTATGGACTCTGTTAGTCTTTCTTTGCTCTCTTGGAAGGTTGCCTTCCTAGTGGCGGTCACCTCTTTGAGAAGGATTTCTGAGTTGGCGGCTCTTTCTTACTTGCCTCCTTTTCTGGAGTTTCAACCGGATCGTGTAGTGCTTCGCACACGGGGCGACTTTCTACCTAAGGTGGTGTCGCAATTTCATCTTAACCAGGATATTGTGTTGCCCCCTTTGTCCGGGGCCGAGTAATGCGAAGGAACGGGCCTTGCACACATTGGATTTGGTGCGGGCTTTGAAGTTCTATTTGTCTGTTACCACAAAGTTTTCGGAAGTCGGACTCCCTGTTTGTGATTCCAGCAGGTCGTCGACGTGGTCAACGAGCTTCCAAGGATTCTATAGCTCGTTGGATCTGGTCGGCCATTTTGGAGGCTTACCGACTTAAAGGCGAACCTTGCCCGATTAAGGTTCGAGCTCATTCCACGAGAGCTGTGGGCTTTCCATCAAGGGGCCTCGGCAGCTCAGCTTTGCTGGGCAGCGACCTGGCGCTCCGTCCACACCTTTACAAGATTTTATAAGGTGGACGTTAGTGCTTCCGCTGATGCAGCCTTAGGACGTAGGGTCCTGCAGGCGGCTGTAGTTTAAAGTTCTAGTTTAAAGTTCTAGTTAACTTGTATTTGGCGCCTGTTGCGCATTTTATCAAGGTTGTTGGGATTCTGCCTCTTTTGGTTTTTTCCCACCCTTAATTTTTGGACTGCTTTGGGACGTCCCACTAGTAATGTCTAGTGTGTCTCCCTTCCTTCATCTGCAGCTGAAAGACGGATTTTGGTAAGAACTTACCTGTAAAATCCTTTTCAGCGAAGAAGGAAGGGAGACACACATCCCTCCCATGGCAGAAGTGTGTTGTTGTTTTCAGATGCGGCGTGACCCTTCTCTGATAGCGATTATCTGGGCTGAGGTCGACGCGCTAAGGCTCTGTTCCAGCATCGCCAGCTCATCGCAGTGGTCAGGTCCAGTGAGTAGTACCTGGAACTGTGTGGTTTTTGCCTACATGCATGCATAACCTGTATTTTTGTGTTTTCTTCTCTGAAGTCCTTCAGAAGGGGTTATGTTGCTCCGCTGGTGATATTGCTCTTCCTTAAGCTTGGTACAACTGGAGAGCTGAGTAGGAGGAGCCCGAGCAGGAGGGGCCGGTCAACACTCTTTTTAATCTGAGGTGTCTATCTCACCTGGGCTCCGCCTACCCACTAGTAATGTCTAGTGTGTCTCCCTTCCTTCTTCGCTGAAAAGGATTTTACAGGTAAGTTCTTACCAAAATCCGTCTATCACTGTGATAAAGTCTATGATAGTGATCAAAAGCCCAATATTTGTCATCCTCCTAGTCAGATAACATTTTCTTTTTGTTTTGGGGACATGGGCACTGCCTGCAGACCCCAGGGGAGGAAGCACCTGGCAGACTATGTGGTGGAGGACCTGCTGACCCGGTGGGCAGGGGGTGTCGGATTGGGGGGGAGTGGCCTAGGATATTAAAGCAGGCCAGGACAAGACCAGGTGCTTCCAGACTCATAATTCCAGCAAGGTATCATGGAGTCGCCAGAGCAGCAGGAGCAGGTGCAGCATTCACCTGCACAGCAGCCGCTCACTGGGAAACCCCACTTGCAAGTGACCCAGCGACGATCGCGCAGCAGCACAGGAGGTGGTCGTATGGGTGAAAGGAGGTCCAGTCAGAGGAGTGCCAGCAGACTGGATGAGTCTTCAGCCTCTAGGGAGGATCCTTCGGCTGAGATATGTCTCCGCGCATTCCTGTGCCATTCAGTTACGTCTCACTGGTAAATGATCTTCGTGAAAGTTCACTTGGTAATGTAGTCTTCCCTTGTCTCTCTTAATTTTTTTGCTAGGGGAAGAAGTGTACTGCTCTACTGCAGCCTTTCTGTCAAATGCCTCGGCAGACTCAGTCAGGTTGGGGGCAAGAGCCTCGGCCCTTTCTAATGCAGCTCGAAGAGCTGTATGGCTACAGTGTTGGCCAGGGGACTTCCAGGCCAGGTTGAATCTGTGCCATTCCTTGTGAAGTGGAACAATGTTCGGGCTGGTGTTGGATGAACTCTTGGAAAAGGCGAGGGGCAATTAAAAGAAGTTTCCTAACAAACATGTCGATCCCTTCCTACGGGCATTCCTTCAACAGGAGGAGATTCAGTCGTGGAAAACTCTCCAGGGACAAAAGCAAATAGGACGACAGGAAAAGAAAAGGTAGAGGGTACATGTTTGGCTCCTCCCGAGATCACAGGAAACCGCCCCAATGATTGCCGGCCCTGGTAGGGGGTAGGATGTCTGCCTTCTACCCAGCTTCGTCAAGGATATCGAATAATAATTGGATCCATAATCTGATTAGATCGGGACTAAGGCTGGAGTTCCGTTCAATACCACAGGACAAATTCATGACAACTCCCACTCGTTCCTCATCTGCGGAACATCAGGCTCTGGAGTCAAAAGTCTTGGAACTATGGCGCAAGGCGGTCTTGGTTGAGGTTCCCATGTCAGAAAGAGGAAGGGGGTTCTACTCCCCCCCTCCTTTTGAGTAGGAAACCGGACGGTTCTTTTCGAACCCTTATTAATCTGAGAGGTCTGAACAAGTTCCTGATAGTGCGCCCCTTTGAGATGGAGTCCGTTAGGTCAGCAATAAAATTGCTCTTTAAGAATTGCTTTATGGCAGTGTTGGATCTCAAGGACGTATACTACCACATACCTATACACTTAGATCACCAATGATTCCTTAGAGTGGTTGTGTCAATAGGGGGTACAGTTAGACCTTTCCAGTTTAAAGCCATCCCGTTTGGTCTCGCCATTGCCCCATGGGTCTTTACGAAGGTGGTTGCAGAGGTCATGGCACATCTCCATGAACAGAATGTTGTGATTGTCCCCTATTTGGGTGACTTCTTAATAGTATAGGAAAGATGTATATCTTTGTACCGTGTTAGCCAGTAGATAGAAAAATATTTTGACTTGAGAGTCCTCAGTGGTTGATAAATTTTAATGGCTAACTGAAAAGATGGTAACAAATTGCAAGCTTTCGAGACTACTCAGGTCTCTTCATCAGGCATAGACTAATACAACATCTGAAGAATCATATATTTATACACAAAATAGCACAGAAAAAATGCAATAGGTAGGACAAGTGACGTGAAGCAGAACTGTCATTATGGCAGAGGGATTAACATAAATATGACTAGTTCATAGATAAGGAGTGAAGGTTTTATTACCCTCTGATTGGGGTCTGGTATTGTGTTGTGATGACCCTAAAAGGTCAGGGAGGCAGATTCCTTAATTGTTGTAGAAAGACATAAAACTCTGGGATATATTCATCCCAGCACTAAGAGTGTCAAAGGTCATCATAAGTTTATATTCCCAGACTTTTCTATCCTTCTCAGATTTGAAGTTAGATTTTAATACAAGTAATTCCATATCCGTCATGCTATGACCGGGCATACAAAAGTGTTTTGCTACAGGTAAATCCATTCTCCTTTCTCTTATTGTGTGGCGATGAGAATTCATCCTTGTTCTCAGTTTTTGCCCGGTCTCCCCCACATACAGACCCCCAGTTGGACATTTAGTACATATAATTAGGTACACCACATTAGATGTGATGCAGCTGAAAGTACCTGGTATCTTGTAGTCCTGATGGGAGTTGGGGATCTTTATCCTGTCCGTGGTCATTATAGATGTACAGGTTTTGCATTTCTTTTGTTTGCAAGGAAAAGTACCTGCAGCTGTTGGGGAGGACAGGGAGCTTCTGACAATGATGCTTCTTAGATTTGGGGGCTGCCTAAAACATAGTAGTGGGGGATCTGGAAATATGGATTGTAATCGGGCATCTTTTTGTAGTAAAGGTTGTAGTTTCCGTGCAGCTCCCCTTAGCATCTCCAGACTTGGATTGTAGGTGACCACTAGAGGCACCCGGTTATTTTCTTCTTTAGCTTTGTAATGTAGCAGGTGATTCCTTGATATTCTCGTGGCTCTTGTAATTTGGTTTTCAATTGTTCTTGGATGGTAGCCCTGGTTCAAAAAAGTCTTTCTGAGGCGACCAAGGTGTTCATCTCTATCCATGGGGTTGGAACATATACGGTTGTATCTGATGGCTTGGCTGTAGACAATAGAGTTTTTTATGTGTTTTGGATGGAAACTGTCCCATTTAAGATATGTTGGACGGTCGATTGGCTTCTGATACAGGGATGTCTCTATTTCATTGTTCTTTAGCTTAATGGTGGTGTCTAAAAAGTTAATTTCAGTGCTGGAGTAGTTAAGTGTTAAGTTGATGGTGGGATGAAATTGATTGAACTGTTCATGGAACGTCTTTAGCTGTTGTTCAGACTCCGTCCAGATGATTAAAATGTCATCAATGTAGCGGTAGTAGGCCCGAGGCCTGATGGGGCATGAGGACAAAAATTCGCTTTCAAGCTTGGCCATGAAAAGATTTGCATACTGTGGAGCCATTTTACTTCCCATAGCTGTGCCAGTCTCCTGAAGATAGATCTTGTTGTCAACTTCGAAGTAATTGTGGGTGAGGATGAATTTTGTGAGTTTCACCACAGAATCAGCATCATTCCCGGTGTTTCCCATGAAGACTTTGCAGGCATTTAATCCATCCTGGTGTGGGATATTAGAGTACAAAGATTCCACATCCATGGTGGCCAGGATGGTTCCTTCTGGTAGAGAACCTATTGCTGCTAGTTTATTCAGTAGGTCAGTTGTGTCCTGAATGTAGCTGGGTGTATCCTTTACCAGGGGTTTAAGAACACCCTCTACCCATCCAGATACTTGCTCAGTAAGGGTGTCCACACATGAAATAATCGGCCTCCCTGGATTTCCGGCTTGATTAAATGCCTCCAAAGTCTTCATGGGAAACACCGGGAATGATGCTGATTCTGTGGTGAAACTCACAAAATTCATCCTCACCCACAATTACTTCGAATTTGACAACAAGATCTATCTTCAGGAGACTGGCACAGCTATGGGAAGTAAAATGGCTCCACAGTATGCAAATCTTTTCATGGCCAAGCTTGAAAGCGAATTTTTGTCCTCATGCCCCATCAGGCCTCGGGCCTACTACCGCTACTTTGATGACATTTTAATCATCTGGACGGAGTCTGAACAACAGCTAAAGACGTTCCATGAACAGTTCAATCAATTTCATCCCACCATCAACTTAACACTTAACTACTCCAGCACTGAAATTAACTTTTTAGACACCACCATTAAGCTAAAGAACAATGAAATAGAGACATCCCTGTATCAGAAGCCAATCGACCGTCCAACATATCTTAAATGGGACAGTTTCCATCCAAAACACATAAAAAACTCTATTGTCTACAGCCAAGCCATCAGATACAACCGTATATGTTCCAACCCCATGGATAGAGATGAACACCTTGGTCGCCTCAGAAAGACTTTTTTGAACCAGGGCTACCATCCAAGAACAATTGAAAACCAAATTACAAGAGCCACGAGAATATCAAGGAATCACCTGCTACATTACAAAGCTAAAGAAGAAAATAACCGGGTGCCTCTAGTGGTCACCTACAATCCAAGTCTGGAGATGCTAAGGGGAGCTGCACGGAAACTACAACCTTTACTACAAAAAGATGCCCGATTACAATCCATATTTCCAGATCCCCCACTACTATGTTTTAGGCAGCCCCAAATCTAAGAAGCATCATTGTCAGAAGCTCCCTGTCCTCCCCAACAGCTGCAGGAACCTTTCCTTGCAAACAAAAGAAATGCAAAACCTGTACATCTATAATGACCACGGACAGGATAAAGATCCCCAACTCCCATCAGGACTACAAGATACCAGGTACTTTCAGCTGCATCACATCTAATGTGGTGTACCTAATTATATGTACTAAATGTCCAACTGGGGGTCTGTATGTGGGGGAGACCGGGCAAAAACTGAGAACAAGGATGAATTCTCATCGCCACACAATAAGAGAAAGGAGAATGGATTTACCTGTGGCAAAACACTTTTGTATGCCCGGTCATAGCATGACGGATATGGAATTACTTGTATTAAAATCTAACTTCAAATCTGAGAAGTATAGAAAAGTCTGGGAATATAAACTTATGATGACCTTTGACACTCTAAGTGCTGGGATGAATATATCCCAGAGTTTTATGTCTTTCTACAACAATTAAGGAATCTGCCTCCCTGACCTTTTAGGGTCATCACAACACAATACCAGACCCCAATCAGAGGGTAATAAAACCTTCACTCCTTATCTATGAACTAGTCATATTTATGTTAATCCCTCTGCCATAATGACAGTTCTGCTTCACGTCACTTGTCCTACCTATTGCATTTTTTCTGTGCTATTTTGTGTATAAATATGTGATTCTTCAGATGTTGTATTAGTCTATGCCTGATGAAGAGACCTGAGTAGTCTCGAAAGCTTGCAATTTGTTACCATCTTTTCAGTTAGCCATTAAAAGGTATCAACCACTGAGGACTCTCAAGTCTAAATATTTTTCTATCTACTGGCTAACACGGTACAAAGATATACATCTTTCCTATATCAAAATGGAGGATACCAGAATGTACCGCATCTTTATGGAACTGAAACCACTTCTGAAGAAACGTGCACAAATGGACAGCGACATTTTTTTCTTATCTAAATGCAAAAAGGAGAATCTAATTCCCAAAGGACTCTGGATTACAAACCCAATTCTTCACACCTACAATACCCATTATGCACAAAACCTTTGTCACAGGACTTCTGAAAGACTAAGGAACCATCTTTTGCATGTCTGCTACAGCATAAGAAGTAAAGTCCAAGGACAATTTGAAACTCTGAGGAAAACACTTACAGAAAGCACAGAGCAAAAATTACAACAATACTATAACAAACTACGGACCTTTCTGATTCAAAACAAGGAAAAGAAACTACACAGATTGCGCCTCCATTCCGGACTCTATACAAACAGATACAAAACAAAACCAAAACCTGACAACTCTGACAACCACTCCATTCCAGACACAAAAGCATCTAACTGTGTCATCAATCTCTGAGATTACAAACCCAACAAAGTGGAGCTTGCCGTGCTTTCTAGAGGACTCTCATTTTGTCCTACTAAGGCCCTGGATAAAACCGAACTCTGCAGTGATATGGAACATTTTTTCAGGAGACTGCGCCTGAGGGAATACTTCATTGATACAGAAGATTCAGAAAACACTCGGACTGAAGGAAGAGGGATCCCAATAACCAAGAAGAGGTCAGACTGGACACCTCCACCTGGACGTAACCCTCATTTGGATAAATATATAGACTCATTCAGACATTTGATAAAATCCACCATCATAGCCACCAACAAGAGACAAGCCTCCAACATCAGTGCCCAGGAGAGAAAGGCCATACAGTCTCTGAAAACCAACAAATAAATCATCATTAAACCTGCTGACAAGGGAGGTGCAATAGTCATGATGAACACATCAGACTATATGAAGGAAGCAAACAGACAACTTACGGACACACGCTACTACAGAAAACTGGAGTCGGACCCTACACAGGACTATTACAAGGAACTAAGCAAGTTGGTATCTTGTCTGTCTGACAAATCCATAAGAGCTGATGACCTGATACCAGAAAGTCCAAGAACAGGGACATTCTACATGCTTCCCAAAATCCACAAAGCCGGAAATCCAGGGAGGCCGATTATTTCATGTGTGGACACCCTTACTGAGCAAGTATCTGGATGGGTAGAGGGTGTTCTTAAACCCCTGGTAAAGGATACACCCAGCTACATTCAGGACACAACTGACCTACTGAATAAACTAGCAGCAATAGGTTCTCTACCAGAAGGAACCATCCTGGCCACCATGGATGTGGAATCTTTGTACTCTAATATCCCACACCAGGATGGATTAAATGCCTGCAAAGTCTTCATGGGAAACACCGGGAATGATGCTGATTCTGTGGTGAAACTCACAAAATTCATCCTCACCCACAATTACTTCGAATTTGACAACAAGATCTATCTTCAGGAGACTGGCACAGCTATGGGAAGTAAAATGGCTCCACAGTATGCAAATCTTTTCATGGCCAAGCTTGAAAGCGAATTTTTGTCCTCATGCCCCATCAGGCCTCGGGCCTACTACCGCTACATTGATGACATTTTAATCATCTGGACGGAGTCTGAACAACAGCTAAAGACGTTCCATGAACAGTTCAATCAATTTCATCCCACCATCAACTTAACACTTAACTACTCCAGCACTGAAATTAACTTTTTAGACACCACCATTAAGCTAAAGAACAATGAAATAGAGACATCCCTGTATCAGAAGCCAATCGACCGTCCAACATATCTTAAATGGGACAGTTTCCATCCAAAACACATAAAAAACTCTATTGTCTACAGCCAAGCCATCAGATACAACCGTATATGTTCCAATCCCATGGATAGAGATGAACACCTTTGTCGCCTCAGAAAGACTTTTTTGAACCAGGGCTACCATCCAAGAACAATTGAAAACCAAATAACAAGAGCCACGAGAATATCAAGGAATCACCTGCTACATTACAAAGCTAAAGAAGAAAATAACCGGGTGCCTCTAGTGGTCACCTACAATCCAAGTCTGGAGATGCTAAGGGGAGCTGCACGGAAACTACAACCTTTACTACAAAAAGATGCCCGATTACAATCCATATTTCCAGATCCCCCACTACTATGTTTTAGGCAGCCCCCAAATCTAAGAAGCATCATTGTCAGAAGCTCCCTGTCCTCCCCAACAGCTGCAGGTACCTTTCCTTGCAAACAAAAGAAATGCAAAACCTGTACATCTATAATGACCACGGACAGGATAAAGATCCCCAACTCCCATCAGGACTACAAGATACCAGGTACTTTCAGCTGCATCACATCTAATGTGGTGTACCTAATTATATGTACTAAATGTCCAACTGGGGGTCTGTATGTGGGGGACACCGGGCAAAAACTGAGAACAAGGATGAATTCTCATCGCCACACAATAAGAGAAAGGAGAATGGATTTACCTGTGGCAAAACACTTTTGTATGCCCGGTCATAGCATGACGGATATGGAATTACTTGTATTAAAATCTAACTTCAAATCTGAGAAGGATAGAAAAGTCTGGGAATATAAACTTATGATGACCTTTGACACTCTTAGTGCTGGGATGAATATATCCCAGAGTTTTATGTCTTTCTACAACAATTAAGGAATCTGCCTCCCTGACCTTTTAGGCTAAGTTCACACGTTGCGGAATTGCCGCGGAAATTTCCGCGGCAATCCCGCACTTCTCCCGCAGGAAATACGCACGTTTTTTTATGCTGATTCCCCCAGAATAATAGCGTTTTGCAAGCGTAATTAGCTTGCAGAATGCTAGCGTTTTCCTAGCGATCTGTAGCATCGCTTGGAAAACTGATTGACAGGTTGGTCACATGAGTCAAACATAGTGTTTGACAAGTGTGACCAACTTTTTACTATTGATGCCGCCTATGTCGCATCAATAGTAAAAAGATCTAATGTAAAATAATAAAAAAAAATAATAAATAATGATATTCTCACCTTCCGGCGGCCCCCGCAGCCTTCCCGCCTCTCAGCGACGCTCCCGGCAACTCGCGGTCCCAGGAGTGCTTTGCAACAAATCACACCGATGACGTAGCATCTCGCGAGACCGCTACGCCATCTGGGTGATTCTCGCAAAGGACTCTTGGGACCGGAAGTTGCCGGGAGCGTCGCTGAAGGCGGGAAGGCTGCGGGGGCCGCGGGAAGGCTGCGGGGGCCGCCGGAAGGTGAGAATATCATTATTTTTTATTTTAATTATTGTTTTACCAGGGATATGGTACCCAGGGCCTGGAGGAGAGTCTCCTCTGCTCCAGACCCTGGGTACCATCCGCACATGAACCGCTTACATTGCGCATAGTGGGCATAGCCACATGCGGAAAGTAAGCGGTTCAATGCATTCCTATGGCGGCGGAATCACCGCGATTACGCTAAATTAATGAACATGTTGCTATTTTTTCCGCAAAGCGTTTTTTTCGCGGAAAAAAACGCAACATGTGGTCAAAACATGCGGAATCAATTAACATGTATAGGATGCTTAATGCTTGCGTTTTTATCGCGTTTTTACCGCGGAAAACCGCGGAAAAACCGCGAAAAAAACGCAATTATTCCTGATCGTGTGCACTTAGCCTTAGGGTCATCACAACACAATACCAGACCCCAATCAGAGGGTAATAAAACCTTCACTCCTTATCTATGAACTAGTCATATTTATGTTAATCCCTCTGCCATAATGACAGTTCTGCTTCACGTCACTTGTCCTACCTATTGCATTTTTTCTGTGCTATTTTGTGTATAAATATGTGATTCTTCAGATGTTGTATTAGTCTATGCCTGATGAAGAGACCTGAGTAGTCTCGAAAGCTTGCAATTTGTTACCATCTTTTCAGTTAGCCATTAAAAGGTATCAACCACTGAGGACTCTCAAGTCTAAATATTTTTCTTAATAGTAGGCATTTCAGTCCTTAATTGCACTAAGTTGGAGGATATTATGTCCACTCTAGAAGGGTTGAGGTGGCTTTTGAATCTTAAAAAGTCACGTTTGCAACCCCTGAGGGTGCAGGAATTTCTGGGACTCGTGCTGGACTCTGAGACTTATGAGTGTTGGCTACCGATGCCTAAATTAGAGGGTATTCAACATGAAGTTTTGAAAGCAATGAAAAAAGCTTTTTGTCCATTTGGAGTGCAATGTCCCTTTTGGAGTAACACACTTCCTGTATTCCGGCTGTCCGGTGGGCCCAATTCCATACTAGAGCCTTAGGGCTCATACCCATTTGTGGAAAAAAAAAACGGTCTGTTTTCTGGATGGAAAAAACGGTCCGAATATATGCAATTGTCATGCGATTTGTATGCGATTTTTAATCACACCATCCGTTTTCCATCTGTATGCAATGCGATTTTAGTATAATAGCCGATAATTCAATTGCCAGCTTTTGTGAAATTTCAGACCCGACATGAAATGACACATGATTTACATGCAGTTAACCATGACATTTCATGTAGTTTGATATATGGTTTTCACTAACAATTACATGAGTGTATTTGTGCAAAATTTCACACATGTAGGGGTTAATTAAAGGTGTAAATTCGTTGAAAAAAAATGCGTGGGCTCCCGCGCTATTTTCTCTACCAGACAGACAAAGCAAGCGAGTGGGGGCAGATAATAATAGCCCAGGGAGGGTGCATTTATTTTGTGTCTCTCCCCCCCCCCCCCCCCCCCCCCCGGCTACTAACATCTGCCCCCAGACACCCCAGAAAGGGCAAATCTATAATTAGATTCGCCCTTTCTGGCACTTTGCCGGTCTTTTATTGTACAGGTAATCCCTTGCTCTCCCATAATGACAGTTCTGCTTTACGTCACTTGTCTTACCTATTGCATTTTTTCTGTGCTGTGTGGTGTATAAATATATGATTCTTCAGATTTTGTATTAGTTTAGCCTGATGAAGAGACCTGAGTAGTCTCGAAAGCTTGCAATTTGTTACCATCTTTTCAGTTAGCCATTAAAAGGTATCAACCACTGAGGACTCTCAACTCTAAATATTTTTCTATGGTGCTGGAAAAGTTACGGAAAGTATTCAGACCCCTTTAAATTTTTCACTCTTTGTTTCATTGCAGCCATTTGGTAAATTCAAAAAATTCATTTTTTTCTCATTAATGTACACTCTGCTCCCATCTTGACTGAAAAAAAAGGAATGTAGAAATTTTTGCAAATTTATTAAAGAAAAACTGAAATATCACATGGTCATAAGTATTCAGACCCTTTGCTCAGTCACTCATATTTACGTCACATGCTGTCCATTTCCTTGTGATCCTCCTTGAGATGGTTCTAATCCTTCATTGGAGTCCAGCTGTGTTTAATTAAACTGATAGGACTTGATTTGTAAAGGCGCACACCTGTCTATACAAGACCTCACAGCTCACAGTGCATGTCAGACCAAATTAGAATCATGAGGTCAAAGGAACTGGCCAAGGAAATCAGAGACAATTCTGGCAAGGCACACATCTGGCCAAGGTTACAAAAGAATTTCTGCAGTACGCAAGGTTCCAAAGAGCACAGTGGCCTCCATAATCCTTAAATGGAAGAAGTTTGGGACCACCAGAAGTCTTCCTAGACCTGATCGTCCAGCCATACCAAGCAATCGTGGGAGAAGAGCCTTGGTGTAAGGTTCTATGTATATATTCCTGAAACTCAGTTTGTTCGTCAGCCATTTTACTTTCTGTCTTGCTGCAGCTATCTTGCCCTCAGTCAAAATGGAGTTTCCAGCTTGCATGTTCCCGCCCTGATTCTCTCCTTTGCTTCTTAAGCAGCCACAGCTGAGCAATCAGTGCTTCAGAATCTAGCCTGCAGTGAACCTGTGACTTGACTCCTGTAAGCCTTGGACCTTGTACTCCAGCTATTCCTACTGAGGAACTCTGAAGCACTTGTGGACTCTGAACCCTGCTCTTTGAAAGACCCACGTTTGCATGGACTTACGGTAACAGAGAAGAAGATCCTGAATCTGTATTGGAGAGTGATTGCTGAGCTTGGATTACTCTGGCCTGCTGTGTCTCCTGTTTCTGTGTCTGCAAACTGTGTGACTATTTCTGCCAACTTGTATGAAGTAATACAGGACTTTTCTATATCAAACCTGTGACTCCTGTGTTTTCATCGCACCCAAGCACAAGACGCTATATGAACTGTACTACATACATTACAAGATTCTGAAGCCAAACGTTAGTGTCTGCTGGGTCTGGAAGGCTGTGTCTGCTGTACTGTGGATATCAGACGTCCGGTTGTACTTTCTGTGATGACAGTGGTTGTGACTTCTCACAACCATTCCAGGTGAGCAATTCCCTTAAGTTTTTTCTTTTTGCAGTGTTACCACAGGTAAACACTATTGTTTTTTTTTTTTTTCCCTTTCTTTTCTCTTTTTTGTCTGCTGTAACTCTGGATATCAGATGTATGGTTGAAACTTTCTGTGATGATAGTGGTTGTGACTTCTCACAACCATTCCAGGTGAGCAGTTCCCTTAATTTTTTTTCTCTCTGCAGTGTTGCCACAGGTGAACACTATTGTTTTTTTTCTCTCCTCTTCTTCCAGTAATCCTGTCTTAAAAGATCTGGAAAATGGAGGCCCGCATAAAGGAACTTTGCGGAGTGACTGATAATATCCTTGCAGATTTGCAGAATATAAAGACCCGTTTTACAAATCTACAGGACCTCAATAATCACAATTTGCAAGTGGTTGGACAGACTACCCAGGATTTGCGAGCCAGGATTGAGGTTCTAGAGGGGCGAGTCCAGGCTCCTGCCGTAGCCCCGAGTGCTGGGATTCCCAAGTTGCCCCCTTTTCGTTTTGGCGGTGAACGTGAGAAATTCAGGGGATTTATTAATCAATGCAATCTTTTTTTTTCTGCACATGCTTCACAATTTCCCACTGAACGATCTAAGGTGCTTACTATAATTATGTTGCTTACCAACAAGGCTTTAATGTGGGCAAACCCTCTGATTGAGACTGAGGATGATTGTTTGAATC
Source organism: Oophaga sylvatica (assembly GCA_033576555.1). Lineage (NCBI taxonomy): Eukaryota > Metazoa > Chordata > Amphibia > Anura > Dendrobatidae > Oophaga > Oophaga sylvatica. The sequence goes on from JARQOD010000003.1 coordinate 404,098,317, forward strand.
ACCTTGATGATTTTATTTCAGCCATGGGGCAGGTGTTTGATGACCCCAATCGAGGTGCAACAGCTGAAGCAGCCATGTTAGCTTTGCGCCAAGGTAAGCACTCGGTAGCTGAATATGCCTTGGATTTCAGGAGATGGGCCCTTGATACCACCTGGGACAGTTCCGCCAAAAAAATCTATTTTTCGAAAGGGGTTATCTCCACTGATTAAGGATGAACTTGCTCGTGCCGACCCTCCCACTGCGTTAGGTGACTTTATTAACTACTGCATCCGTATTGATACTCGTCTGACTGAACGCAGGCAAGAGAGATGGTTCGAAAGCAATCGTACCAACCTTTTCCTACCTTCCTCTCCAGCTAAGGAACCTTTGAGTAGGATTACACGGGAACCTGAACCTGAACCCATGCAGGTAGACTCTTTACAACGACGGGTTAGTGATGCACGCAAGGAACATCGTTTTAAGGAGAATCTATGTTTCTATTGTGGTAAGTCAGGGCACTTCATTATAAACTGCCCCAGCCGTTCTCGTAAGACTACTGCAGCACTCATTCATTGTGAGTGTTGCGAGAGGGGATCTGTCAGGTCCGAGCCTCAGGCTCCAGAGAGATCTGCAGCAACAGATCTTGATTTCTCGGACTTAAACTCCGTTACCTCTGAGGACGTTGACTGTGTAAACGCTGCTATTTTTCAAGTTTCCTCAGCGGTGTCCCAGCTGAGTTGTAAGAAAAACAATTCTCATTGCTTTCTTTCCATCAAACTCTGGGTTGACTCAGCTTGGGTGTCTAGCTCTGCTATGATCGACTCAGGGGCAAGTGGAAATTTTATGGATGTCTCCTTTGCTCTGAAACAGGGAATACGTTCAGTGAAGAAGGCTACTCCAGTACAGATGGAAACTGTGGATGGCTCCCTGCTGACCTCTGGACCAGTGGATCAGGAAACAGAGCCTTTGAGGGTTCTTATGGGTAAAGATCATCAAGAGAAACTGTCCTTTATGCTTATCTCTTCTCCCCACTTTCCCATTATTCTAGGGCTACCATGGCTGCAGGCTCAGAATCCTACCATTAACTGGGAGACCAAGGAATTACACTTTCCAGAGAAACAGATGAGTCCAAAAGTTTCAGCTTGCTCTGTTCCTAAAGGAATCATGTCAGTCCCTGAACTACCAGCTGTATACCAGGACTATGTGGATTTATGTGACAAGAAGAACGCTGACCAGCTTCCTCCTCACCGTCCATATGATTGTCCAATTGAATTATTGCCTGGAGCAGAGATACCTTTTGGTAAGATCTACCCCCTGGCGGGGCCCGAGCTAAAGGCTTTAAAGGATTACATAGATGAAAATCTAGCCAAGGGCTTCATACGCCCCTCTTCATCTCCTGCAGGTGCACCCATCTTCTTTGTAAAGAAGAAAGATGGATCTCTGAGACCATGCGTAGACTATAGGGAACTCAATAAGGTTACTATTAGAAACCGTTATCCATTGCCTTTAATCCCTGAGTTATTGGAGAGAGTGCGACATGCCAAAATTTTTTCTAAACTAGATCTTCGTGGGGCCTATAACTTAGTCCGTATTAGACCTGGGGATGAATGGAAGACTGCATTCAGGTCACGCTATGGACACTTTGAATATCTAGTTATGCCTTTTGGTCTGAGTACCGCCCCAGCCACTTTCCAACACTTGGTGAATGACATCTTCAGGGATCTCCTAGATACATTTGTGGTAATTTATTTGGATGATATTCTAATTTTTTCTAACTCCACAGAGGAACATCATGGACATGTGAGAATGGTCTTGGAACGTCTAAGACAAAATCATCTTTACATCAAACTTGAAAAGTGTGAATTCCATAGGACCGAAATTCAATTTCTGGGGTATGTACTGTCTACACAAGGAATTAGTATGGATGGAAGCAAAACCCAAGCCATCAAGGATTGGCCAAGTCCTAGAAATGTGAAGGAGGTACAGCGCTTCATCGGGTTTGCCAGCTTCTATAGACGTTTCATTAGAAATTTCTCTGAGGTAGTGTCACCTATCACTCAACTTACCCGGAAAGAGTCTAGGTTTTCCTGGACTCCCCAAGCCCAGGAAGCATTTTCCCGTCTAAAAGATAAATTTACCACTGCACCTATCCTAGTACATCCCAACCCCGAGCTTGCCTTCATAATAGAGGTGGATGCTTCAGACTGTGCCGTTGGAGCTATACTCTCTCAGAGAACAGGTGAGAAGAATGTCTTGCATCCCTGTGCCTTCTTTTCCCAGCAGTTGTCTTCGGCTGAGAGGAACTACGATGTGGGCAATAGAGAGTTGTTGGCCATTATTGCCGCCTTCAAAGAATGGAGACACCTTCTTCAGGGAGCTGCACAGCAAATAGTCGTCCTGACAGACCATCGTAACCTTGAGTTTATCAGGTCGGCTAAGTGCTTGACTCCTCGCCAGGCTCGCTGGAATCTTTTCTTAAACCAATTTAATTTTATCATCTCTTATAGACCAGGATCGCGCAATGGAAAGGCTGATGCACTCTCTAGGATTTACTCAGCAGAGACACGTCCAATTACTCCTCCTAAGACTATTCTTCCTGACTCTAGATTCCTAGGAGTAATTCATAATCAAGACCTACTTAAGGACATCAAGGAAGCATACCATGCGGATTCCTTTTTGGCACAACCCCCAAGGGACGTAAGTCTTGTCTTTAAGAATGGTGTGTGGATTCAGGGACAACGTCTGTATATTCCTGAAACAGTCAGATTAAGAGTATTGCAACTCATTCACGATTCCAAGATAGCTGGGCATAGAGGAATTCTAAAGACACAGGAATTTCTTTCTCGTTTCTTTTGGTGGCCCACTTGCAGGAAGGATGTTTTGAATTATGTCACTTCATGTGAGGTCTGTGCAAGATGCAAAACACCTCGCTCCTCACCAACTGGTCTGTTACAGCCTCTTCTCACCCCGTCCCGCCCGTGGGGATCCATTTCTATGGACTTCATTGTGGAGTTACCAACCTCTCAGGGGAAGAACACCATTCTAGTGGTGGTTGACCGTCTAACAAAGGCAGCTCATTTTATCCCTTGTGTCGGCTTACCCACTGCAAAACAGACATCAGATTTGATGATTAAAGATGTGTTTCGCTTACATGGAGTACCGGATGAGGTTATTTCGGATCGAGGGGTGCAATTCACTTCTAGGTTTTGGCAAAATTTCTGTGCAGCATTGGACATTAAAGTAAACCTTTCTTCTGCTTTTCATCCCCAGACTAATGGACAGACCGAACGAACCAATCAAACCCTGGAGCAGTATCTCCGCTGCTTTATCTGCCACCTACAGGATGATTGGGTGGATCTACTTCCATTAGCTGAGTTCTCGTATAACAACTCTGAGTGCCTCCACTAAACAGTCTCCTTTTTACTCTAATCTAGGTTATCATCCTAACATTCTACCACGATTTCCCATAGAAACGCCTTTACCAGCAGTGGCTGAAAGAATCACGTCTTTACAGAAGAATATGGATCTTCTAAAGGAAAATCTGGAATCGGCTCAAGAAAGGTACAAGAAAGCAGCAGATAAATTTCGTAAACCTGCACCAGCTTTCAAGGTAGGAGACTTGGTCTGGCTGTCAACCAGAAATCTTAAGTTAAGGATTCCATCGTCTAAGTTGGGACATAAGTACATTGGACCCTATAAAATCAGTAAAATTATAAGTGCCGTTGCTTGTCGTCTTCAACTGCCCAGAACTATGAGAATCCACCCTGTCTTTCATGTATCCCTACTAAAGGCTGCGACACCCAATACGTTTCCTGGACGTTCCTCTCCTTGCCCTGACCCAGTGCTAGTCGATGGTCAGGAAGAATTTGTGGTGGAAAGGATTTTAGATTCCAGGTTGTATAGAAATCAGTTACAATATCTGATTAAATGGCAGGGCTACCCAGTGGAGGACAACTCATGGGAACCGGTCAATAACGTTAATGCTCCTCGCTTGCTCCGTCAGTTTCATCAGAGGTACCCACACAAGCCTGGTCTGAGGTCATCCGGAGGTTGTCCTTAAGGGGGGAGTAATGTAAGGTTCTATGTATATATTCCTGAAACTCAGTTTGTTCGTCAGCCATTTTACTTTCTGTCTTGCTGCAGCTATCTTGCCCTCAGTCAAAATGGAGTTTCCAGCTTGCATGTTCCCGCCCTGATTCTCTCCTTTGCTTCTTAAGCAGCCACAGCTGAGCAATCAGTGCTTCAGAATCTAGCCTGCAGTGAACCTGTGACTTGACTCCTGTAAGCCTTGGACCTTGTACTCCAGCTATTCCTACTGAGGAACTCTGAAGCACTTGTGGACTCTGAACCCTGCTCTTTGAAAGACCCACGTTTGCATGGACTTACGGTAACAGAGTAGAAGATCCTGAATCTGTATTGGAGAGTGATTGCTGAGCTTGGATTACTCTGGCCTGCTGTGTCTCCTGTTTCTGTGTCTGCAAACTGTGTGACTATTTCTGCCAACTTGTATGAAGTAATACAGGACTTTTCTATATCAAACCTGTGACTCCTGTGTTTTCATCGCACCCAAGCACAAGACGCTATATGAACTGTACTACATACATTACACTTGGTGAGAGAGGTAAAGAACAGCCCCAATATCACTGTGACTGAGCTCCACAAATGCACTTGGGAGAAAGTTCCATAAAGTCAACTATCACTGCAACCCTCCACCAGCCGGACCTTTATGGCAGAGTGGCACGATGGAAGTCTTTCTTCATTGCAAGACATATGAAAGCCCGCATAGAGTTTGCTAAAAAACACATGAAGGACTCCCAGACTGAGATTAAGATTCTCAGGTCTGATAAGATGAAGATAGAACTTTTTGGTGATAATTCTAAGCGGTATGGGTGGAGAAAACCAGGCACTGCTCATCACCTGCCCAATACAATCCCAACAGTGAAAAATGGTGATGGCAGCATCTTGCTATCGGGGTGTTTTTCAGCTGCAGGGACAGGACGACTGGTTGCAATTGAAGGAATCATGAATGCGGCCAAGTATAGAGATATCCTGCATGAAAATCTCTTCCAGGATGCTTTGGACCTCAGACTTGGCCGAAGGTTCACCTGCCAACAAGACAATGACCCTAAGCACACAGCTAAAATAACAAAGAAGTGGGTTCAGAACACCTCTGTGACCATTCTTGACTGGCCCAGCCAGAGCCCTGACCTAAACCCAATTGAGCATCTCTGGATAGACCTGAAAATGGCTGTCCACCAACGTTCACCATCCAACCTGAGAGAACTGGAGAAGATCTGCAAGGAAGAATGGCAGAGGATCCCCAAATCCTGGTGTGAAAAACTTGTTGCATCATTCCCAAGAAGACTCATTGCTGTACTAGCTCAAAAGGGTGCTTCTACTCAATACTGAGCAAAGGGTCTGAATACTTATGACCATGTGATATTTCAGTTTTTCGTTTTTAATAAATTTGCAAAAATTTCTAAATTTCTGCTTTTTTTCAGTCAAGATGGGGTGCGGAGTGTACATTAATGAGAAAAAAAGAACTTTTTTAATTTACCTGCAATGAAAGAAACAGTGAAAAATTTAAAGGGGTCTGAATACTTTCTGTACCCACTGTATTTACCACATACCTGGGATCATGGACCACTTTGCAGATATTAAAATACTTGAAGAGATTTTGTTGCCTTACGCTGAAGGGGTTATGCCCTTGAAATGTTGGTTTCACAAAGACAATGACCCTAAACACACCAGTAAACCAGCAAAATCTTGGTTCCAGTCCAACAAAATTGAGGTTATGGAGTGGCCAGCCCAGTCCCCGGACCGTAATCCAATAGAATACTTGTGGACTTCTAATCCCATTGAGCTTTAATGAGTTGTATGTCTGCATCTGCAAAGGGAAACTTGGAAAGGAAGATGCCAAAAAGTGCAAACACAGAAGTAAAGTACTAGAGTGTGCGTGATAAAGTGCAATATTGCCCACAATCATTATATACACAAAGTACAGTCACGACACTAAATGCATTCTTCATCTGAACAGATACAATAGAAACACAAAGCATGTCATATGCTGAATACAAAGAACAAGCGGTGTTGGGGGTAAATAATTACATAGATGAAAAGTTCGGCCAATAAAGGTTTCCTGAAAAATAAATAAACTAATTCCTTATTTTGTTATATAATACGTCGTCGATGTATGCAGCACATTATGGCATTGTTTCAATTTAATTCAATCTGTTTTCCAAAGACCTATAGATGAAATATCCTCTATAGTGGAAGGCTGTGGGAAAAAAAAGCAATGTTGTAATCGTATAGACAATAATAAGCAATTAAAGCCTAAAAATAAAAACAAACTAAAGATAAAACAAATAAATCCTTCTCCAGGAAAGATGCAAAACCAAATGTCTCACTTAATCCATCTGGGATCTTAGTACCTTAAAGCAATAATTCCTACAATCCATTTAGTTTCTGTTTGTAGTTTTGTAATGTTTCCCCCCCCATATACCACGTGCCATGAAGGAGCTAGGATTGCAGTCCTGACAGATGTCACAGTGGCGTGGGATGGTTTTCAATAATGTAATGACTCCCACTGTCCTGGCCGCACCAATGTCGTCCCACATATTTTGCGCAGTTTATTACACTGGTACAACTACAGGACATGTGATAAATTATAAGTAGCAATGCGAGAGACATGAGTGCAGGCAAGACAGTGGCCATAAGAAAAACATACATGACTTGGACCTCTAGATCAAAAAGCATGAGGTGGTCGTGGTATGTAGTGACTGTTGGCAAGTATGTCAAGATTGTTACGTATTGGTGTTGTCAGTGGGACGTCCTATGGTGTGCCGCTAAGGAAGGTTCTGTACATAGTGTAGACCAGTGTGTTGAAATATCGCATTGCAGTCGGACCTATGTTAATCTATGGAGCAGCTCCCAGTATCAGATTTTTTGTGGTCCGTTTTAAACGTCCGAGTGCAATCGCAGCATGCTGCGATTGTCACCGATTGTGGGTCCACTGTCGCCAATGCAAGTCTATGGGAGCGATGAAAAATCTGATTACAAACGGACTGCATGTGTGACTTGCGATTAAATCGCATCAGTGTCCTTTAGAAAAGCCGGCAATTCATCCCTGCCTATACTGTAAAAGCACACTGACAGGTTTAATAAAGAATCGAATCAATACATATCCACACATAGAATCCATATATATATATATATATATATATATGTCATTGTGACATATATATATATATATATATATATTTATAGTTCTTACACTTCTACATACTGTAATAGCCGCTAATTCAATTGCCGGCTTTAGTGAAATCCCAGAAGCCGACATGAAATGATACATTGTTTTGACACAGTTAACCATGTCATTTCAAGTATTTTGATATATGTTTTAAACTTACAATTACATAAGTATATTTGTACAAAATTTCAGACATGTAGGGGTTAATTAAAGGTGTAAATTCGTTGTTAAAAAATGGGTTTTTTTACAACGAATTTACACCTTTAATTAACCCCTACATGTCTGAAATTTTGTACAAATATACTTATGTAATTGTAAGTTTAAAACATATATCAAAATACTTGAAATGACATGGTTAACTGTGTCAAAACAATGTATCATTTCATGTCGGCTTCTGGGATTTCACTAAAGCCGGCAATTGAATTAGCGGCTATTACAGTATGTAGAAGTCTAGGAACTATAAAATATATATATATACACATGTCACAATGACATGTGTATATATATATATATATATATATATATATATATATGTTTTCTATGTGTATATATGTATTCTTTCTATTGTGATTTAAATACTATTCTTTTGGATCCATTATATGTCATTTTTGCAAGCCTGCGAGAAATTCTCGCAAGTCGGATGTAAATCGGATGTGACAACTACGGTCAGATGCGACTAAATCGCATCAACTACAAAAAATCGGATGCTAGTCGCATCAATGTTCATGAAATTTTAATCCGATTATCGACCGACTAAAACGGTCAGCTTTTTTAGTCGCTGTGTGTGATTCCAGCCTAAACTTTATAGTCTGCCATGATTGAAAGTGGAAATGAAACTGATTTTTCCCATCAAGGTTATCACGTTTACCCGACTGATGCAAGAGCTGTTTCGGAGGAGTCATTTTGGCCCTTCTGTATCCCTGCGTCATACATTTCTGACTATACCCTCTTTTCTAAAATCTGGATCTTAGATCTTTTAGCTTGCATTTCAAATTTTGTATCAGATGAGCAGATCCGTGTCATCCTGAGGAGCTGACCTCCTGGGACAGCCGATGTAGTAGTAATATTATGGGCAGATGCAACTTGCAACGAAGAATTAGCTGATGATATTTGGAGGGGATAGCATGCATAAAGTTCCTGTTACGCCTCCTCTGAGGTCATATTAAGCTATGTGGATGGTTACAGATTGTGCCAGGGTATCTTCCTTGCTTTCTTCAGACAGCCTGACAAAGCCACCATCTTAGTTCTGGTTTCAAGTTAAACCCTGAAAGTTTTGCCAAGTTGTGATCAAGAGCTAAGTACTAGTGATGAGTGAGTATACTCTTTGCTCGGGTGATCTCCAAGTATTTTGGCGTGCTCGGAGATTTAGTTCTCGTTGTCTCATCTGTATGATTTGCGACTGCTAGACAGGCTGATTATATGTGTGGAATGCCTGTTTTTAGGGAATTCCCACATGTATTCAGCTTGTCTAGCAGCCGCAAATCATGCAGCTGAGAAGACGACGAAAACTAAATCTCCAAGCACGCCAAAATACTCGGAGATCACCCGAGCATGCTCGGGAAAAAACGAGCAACGATGCTTCTCGCCCATCACTACTAAGGACATGTCAGATATCTGCTGTACTTCGTTCTTAGCAAGTGCTTCCCTGACTGAGATGTGTTCTGGGCAGGGAAAAGGGTATAATCCCTTGAATTTTTGGGATAAGGTTGAGATTTGTGAGATGATGATGGCTGTAGAAGATGGTTAAAATATAACTTGTGATTTTTTTCTCTTCAGATCCACCGCTCTCCATCACACACTGTCGGAAAAGCATGGAGTCTCCGTAAGTAAACGCTCACTTCTTCATGCTTGGCTGAATTCAGGAAGGTAACAGGGGCCTGGGATGGCACTGATGATGTGCTCTTGTAAGGCTGGTCATACACTAAAAATTTTGGTTGTCCAAAAAGGTAGATTATGACCAATTTCTGCAACATTTTCAATTAACGCCAATCTAAAGCAGATTTTCATAGAATAACTGTGCTGCTACATTATAATGATGACAGCATCTCATCTGAGATGTCGATTTACATAAGTCACTGACCGATCAATAACCCCAATACATGACTAGCTTAATCTCAGTCCTATGCCCAAGGTCTGTCTAGGACTGAGTCATGAGACCAGGACCGTTGGTATAAGAAGAGTAGCATCCTGGTCATCCTTAATTCTGGACAATTCTTCCCAACGCTTCCTCTGTGCCAGCTCTGATCACTTTTCCTTATTTTTGGATTGCGAGTTCTCCGTGGGCGTTTATTGTTGCCACTAGTTAATGTTCTAGAGTCCAGTTGACATGATACTACTCTCATCCCATAAATACACGTGAAATGGGGAAAAAGAAGAGATCCCAAAATATAAAATCAATGAACTTTATTGATAGATAAATTAAAATACTATAAAATATTAAAAAAGCAAAATACTGTCCAGGGGACACCGAGTGGAAAAATACTAATAATAATGGTATATTATAAATCACATTATAAATCTCATATCATTATAGTACAATGGGAACAACTCAAATGGGTTTAAAACACACTATAATGGATCATGTAAAGATTACATGGACATAAGATGAAAAGCAAATAACCATAGTATATATATATCCAAATATAAAAGTGCTCACAACATCACAATCGCCCATGTGCATAAATGTGGTGTGGCAAAATAACCATATAAACTTAATGCACATGAATATCACTATTGTAAAAAACAGACCATGATCACTATGCGTGAAAACTCCTAAGTGGGAGTATCAAATCGCAGTTCATAAGCAAAATCCCATAAAGCGAAAGAACATTACCAGATAGAGAAGGTGTATCTGCTCAGCATCCCCTCACCTCGACGCGCGTTTCGCCACCAGCTTCTTCCGGGAACAAGAACATGGGCGATTGCGATGTTGTGAGCACTTTCAGCTGCAGATGGAAGGAAGAAAGCCACAGTCATTACTAGTGGGTAGGCAGAGCCCAGATAGGATTGACACCTCAGATTAAAAAGAGTGTTGACCGCCCCTCCAGCTCGGGCTCCTCCTACTCAGCTCTTCAGTCTACAATTTGAGGTCCCAGAGGATGGTCGCTGCTGGAAGCAGCTCCTCAGAAGATTTTATTATTTTTTATCGGACAAGAGACTTGGATCACCAAATGTGGTCTAGAGGTCTCAGGAGTCTCAGCGCTGCTGGACTCCCACCTCTCCCTTGGCGGATCTGTATTACCCTAATGGTGGTCCCTGCAGAACCCTGCCGGCCCGGGGGGATGAGGATGGCTTCCCTGGCGGGGGCGCAAACCGCGCTGCAGGGGTCACTGCGTCCCCCGCCCTGGGGGGAAGCATGGGCATAGCGCCAGAAACCCCTGGGGGTCCCTGTGGCGCTTCGGCTGGTGAGTACCTCACATTTTTACCTCACATTTTTATTAATGTGTGTGTGAGTGCTCAAGCGACTGCTGCGGCAGCCGCTGTACAATACATGTCGGTGACTGGTGTTTTTTTGTCCGCAGGTGGATGCCTGCAGGACATAGGAGAGGAGTGCGCGCCTTTTTATTTGAATTTTCGCGCCGCTCTGAGCGGCCGCTTTACTGCTGTCTCCATTTCCGGCTTCCCTCATGGAGCACACGGAGGCACAGCGCGGCGGCCATTAAAGAAGCAGGCTGAAAACTTCTTCTGGCTCTTCTCCCTCCTCCCCTCCCGGCAAGATGTTACACTGTTACCAGCTGGGTGAGTCGCTTCTAGCCCGCAGGCAGAAGCTTAACCCCTTCACCCCCACAGCGCGGGCGCCTTCTGGGGCACTAATGAGTGACAGACTGCGCTGTCCTGCGGCTGTTATCGCATAAGGGGCTCGCACACTCTTTTCAATAATAATAAAGAGGTTGTGGGGAGTCTGCGATTTTAATACTGCCACTATACGTTCCCACTAACGATCCTGATAACGACGCATACTAATGCGATCGTTTGTGTGATCATTTTTTAATGTCGCTAGTAGCTGCCAATCTGGGCGATCTCATTAACATCGCATAAGCGGTTAGCGATCTCCTTAACAACTTTGGCGGTCATTGCGATATACAAAACAGCGCAATTTTTAGCGATCTCTTTAATTTAGCGATCTTGTGGAACGTTTTTCTGTTAGTGTGGCATAAAAAGCTGTCCTGCAGCTGCTGCCTTATAAGAGGCACTTGGGGCTCGCACAACTTTTTCATTATCAAGGTTGTGGGGAGTCTGCTACTTTAACCCCTTCTTAGGCGGTTAACTATTAATGCTGGGGTAGCTCTCTCTAAGAGCTTTAACCCTTCAGCGATTGTTTTTTCTTTAAGAAACACACTGTTCTAGTTACTGACAGGTTTAACCTGCCATATACTGTGCAAGGACATGTCAGATGCGGACTATCTGACACGCAGACCCCGACAGCGTCATGCGCAGCGGTCGGAGGTTCCAGTGGTGTCAAAATGGAGGCCCTCGCTAGTTTCTATGATGGCCTGTCTGACCTTCTAGGTTATGGAGTGTCAGCTAGATCCTCTCAAGGAAGCAACACAAATCGGTGCCTTCCTTCTCGCGTAGCGAAGATGTCCGTTTCGGACAAGGAGGATCGGCAGGGACACTCTGCCTCTCTCATGGACCGTACTATTGGAGCCATGAGGGCGTTAGTTACCAGAGAGAGGTAACTAGGCGTCCTGGTAAGTCGGCCCGGATGTTTCAGGAGTCGCATAGGTCGCGACGGCTTTACAATCTGTATCCGTTTTCTACGGAGTTGATTGTTAATTGGATCTCCTGAAGTGAATGTCCCTTTATCCTGGTAAAGGAAGGCGAGTCTGCAGGACCTGCTGGACAGAAAAATGGAGATGGCAACAATATCCATCTGCGAGGCCGCGGGTCATGGATTCAGTATTAAGGATCTATGTGTACTTGTAAAGTTTCCCTGAGCCGTTTGGACCGTCTACGGACGGCGTGACAAGATGGATCCCCTCTATCGAGATAGATGGGCTTTTCAAGTTGAAGGATTCTGCGTCACTGCTATCCAGGGCGCAATCCTCGGCAGTCACAGTCAGAAGAGCACTGTGGCTTAGACAGTGGAACGCGGTTTCCAAGCAGGGTTTGCTATCTTTAGCTTACAAAGTGGTCAGCTATTTGAATCTGACCTCACAGAGCTGATTTCTGAGGCAAAAGAAACAGCTTTACCGCAGCGCAGAGCTGTGACTTCTGCGTCTGGCAGGACTAGTGCCGGTAGTTGTCGGCGGTCCTTTCGGTCCAGGGGATGATCCGGTCAACTCTCTGGGGGTTTGGGTCGTTCCTCTCTTCTTTTTTTTTTTTTTAAAAAAAAAAAATAAAAAGGGGGAATTTCTCAGAAATTCCGCATACCCTGGAAACAGAACTTCCATTAAGACAGATGCTGGCAAAAAACCCGCTAAAGCGGTCTGACGTCTGGGTCTCACTCGAGCGCTCTCGAGTGGAGGGTCGTTTACTCCAATTCAAACCGACTTGGGTTTCCCATGTGTCGGACGCCTGGGTAACACAGGTTGTGTTGGCAGGCTACTTCATAGAGTTTCTTTCTCGACCCCCAGACAGGTTTTGCCAATCTCGCATTCCGTCAGAGCCGAGCTATTTGCCGCTCTACTACAAGAGGTCGATTCCCTTCTGCAGAAGGGTGTGGTGATACCTGTTCCGCAGAGGACCGGGGAAGAGGATTCTTATTCCAACCTCTTTGTGGACCCCAAAAAGGAGGACAAATTTCGCCCTATTTTGGATTTCAAAGATTGAATTGGCATGTTTACATCCCGAAAATTCCGCATGGAGTCGCTTCGCTCCGTTGTGGCAGCCCTGTCGCAGAACGTCTTTTTGGTCAATCGACATTCGCGACGTTTATTTGCATGTTCCCGTCGGAAGAGCTCACCGGAGCTTCCTTCGTTTTGCCATAGGTCAGGACCATTGCCAGTTTGTGGCTCTGCCATTCGGCTTGGCCTCGGCGCCCAGAGTTTTTACAAAAATTCTAGCGCCCCTCATGGCAATTCTTCGAAGACAGGGGGTTACGATTTCCCTACCTGGACGACCTTCTGATTGTGGCGTCCTCAAAGGAGGAGGCGGGGACGGCTCGCAATCTATCCCTTCAGCTCCTGGAGGATTTCGGGTGGCTGGTCAATTGGGAGAAGTCGTCTCTGGAAGTCAATCCTGTTTTTGGGAATGCATTTCGACACTGTACGGACGGTGGTGTCCCTTCCTCCAGACAAGCGGGCATGTCTCTTTCGACATGTACAGATTATGAGGTCTACGGCAGCAATGTCCTTTCGGAAGTGTATGCGCCTTCTGGGTTTGACGTCCATGGAGGCACTTCCATTTGCCCAATTTCATTCCAGGGCCCTCCAAAGGCTCATTCTGAGTCGTTGGGATCGATCGCAACCTTCTCTGAATTGCAGCGTCATCATCTCTCACAGGGTGCGAGAATCCCTAGGATGGTGGTTACGTCCAGGAGCGTTATTCCTGGGGAAATCTTTCCTCCCTCCGAGGTGGTCGGTCATAACCACCGATGCCAGCCTGACGGGCTGGGGGGGGTGTCTGGAACGATCTTTGGATCCAGGGAGTATGGTCATCGGAAGAGTCTGTTCTACCGATCAACATCCTGGAGTTGAGGGCAATTTTTCCTTTGCCTACAACACTGGACGGTCCCTTTAAGTGGTCTACCAGTCCGAGTGCAGACAGACAACGCGACGGCGTTGCGTATATCAACCACCAAGGCGGGACAAGGAGCTCCAGCCTCATGATGGAGGTGTCTCGGATCCTGCTATGGGCCGAGACCAAGGTTCCAGCCATCTCTGCGATCACATTCCAGGAGTCCAGAATACCACGGCGGACTTCCTCAGTCGCGAGAAGATGGATCCTGGAGAATGGAGTCTTCATCCGAAAATTTTTGCGCTGCTGTGCTTCCGTTGGGGAACTCCCCAAGTGGATTTGATGGCATCCAGGTTCAAATGCCAAACTACCGACCTTCATGTCCAGGTACAAGGACCCGAAGGCTGTGGCGGTGGTTGCTCTGGTGGCTCCGTGGGACCATTTCGAGCTAGTCTATGTGTTTCCGCCGATATCTTTACTTCCTCTGGTGCTGCGTCGGATCAGACTGGAAGAGAATTCCGGCTATGTTGATAGCCCCGGATTGGCCAAGGAGGACGTGGTTCTCGACACTGGTGTCGTTTTTGGCGGCACCGCCATTCCCACTTCCTCCTCGCCCGGACCTGTTAACCCAGGGGCCCGTTCGTCATCCGGACTTGAAGTCTCTGCGTTTGACGGCGTGGCTCTTGAGACCGAAACCTTGACCCGTAGAGGTTTTTCAGCCGAAGTCATTGCCACTCTGCGAGCTGCCAGAGGTCCGGCTACTACTAAGATTTATCACAAGACTTGGTCTTTTCGTGGTTTCGGGTTCTTCAAGGAATCCGAGGATTTTTTTCCATTCCCAATTTGTTGGCTTTGCTACAGTACGGGCTGGACAAAAGGTTTGGCAGTTAGCACTCTGAAAGGTCAGGTTTCTGCCCTGTCTTTGCTATTTCGGAAGGCTATCGCCTCGCGTAGGGACGTACGTTCCTTTTTTCGCGGAGTAACCCGTCAGTTTCCACTGCGGAAGGCGCCTGTGTCTCCTTGGCGGCTCAACCTTGTCTTGGAGGCTCTTCAGCATATACACTTTTGAGCCTATGGGTTCTGTTTGCCTTTCTTTAATTTCTTGGAAGGTTACCTTCTTAGTGGCGGTAACCTCTTTAAGAAGGGTTTCTGAGTTGGCAGCTTTTTCCTGCTCGCCTCCTTTCCTGGAGTTTTACCCGGATCGAGTAGTGCTTCGCACACGGGGCGATTTTCTAAGGTGGTGTCGCAATTTCATGTTAACCAGGATATTGTGTTGCCCTCACTTTGCCCGGGCCCAGGGAATGCAAAGGAACGGAACTTGCACAAATTGGATTTAGTGCGGGTCTTGAAGTTCTATTTTGTATATTACTCAAGGTTTTCGAAAGTCAGATTCCCTGTTTGTGATTACAGCAGGTCGTAGGCGTGATCAACGAGTTTTCAAGGACTCTATAGCTCGTTGGATTCGGTCGGCCATTTTGGAGGCTTACCGTCTTAATGGCGAACCTTGCCCGATTAAGATTCGAGCTCGCTCCACGAGGGCTGTGACTTCATCGTGGGCCTTTCATCAAGGGCTTCGGCAGCTCAGCTCTGCCGAGCGGCGACCTGGCGTTTCGTCCACACATTTACAAAGTTTTATAAGGTGGACGTCAGTGCTTCCGCTGATGCGGCCTTAGGACGTAGGGTCCTGCAGGCAGCGGTAATTTAAAGTTTTTAGTTAACTTGTATTTGGCGCCTGTGGCGCATTTATCTAGGTTGTTGAGTTTCTGCCTATTTTGGTTTTTTCCCACCCTAATTTTTGGACTGCTTTGGGACGTCCCACTAGTAATGACTGTGGCTCTCTTCCTTCCATCTGCAGCTGAAAGACGGATTTTGGTAAGAACTTACCTGTAAAATCCTTTTCAGCGAAGGAAGGAAGAGAGACACAGCTCCCTCCCATGGCAGAAGTGTGTTGTTGTATTTACAGATGCAGCGTGACCCTTCTCTGATAGCGATTATCTGGACTGAGGTCGACGCGCTACGGCTCTGTTCCAGCATTGCCAGCTTATCGCAGTAGTCAGGTTCAGTGAGTAGTACCTGTAACTGTGTGATTTTTTGCCGAATGCATGCATAACCTGTACTCTTATGTTTTTTCTCTGAAGTCCTTCAGAAGGGGTTATGTTGCTTCGCTGGTGATATTGTTCTTCCTTAAGCTTGGGTACGACTGAAGAGCTGAGTAGGAGGAGCCCGAGCTGGAGGGGCCGGTCAACACTCTTTTTAATCTGAGGTGTCAATCCTATCTGGGCTCCGCCTACCCACTAGTAATGACTGTGTCTCTCTTCCTTCCTTCGCTGAAAAGGATTTTACAGGTAAGTTCTTACCAAAATCCATCTTTTATATTTGGATATATATATACTATGGTTATTTGCTTTCATCTTATGTCCATGTAATCTTTACATGATTCATTTATAGCGTGTTTTAAACCCTTTTGAGTTGTTTCCATTGTACGATAATGATATGAGATTTATAATGTGATTTATCATATACCATTATTATTAGTATTTACCCACTCGGTGTCCCCTGGAAAGTATTTTGCTTTTTTTTAATGAGATTTATAATGTGATTTATCATATACCATTATTATTAGTATTTACCCGCTCGGTGTCCCTGGACAGTATTTTGCTTTTTTTAATTTTTTATAGTATTTTAATCTATCTATCAATAAAGTTCATTGATTTTATTATATTTTGGGATCTCTTCTTTTTCCAATTTCTCTTGTACATATGGGATGAGAGTAGTATCATTATTGGTTGAGTGCCCAGCATATTTTGGACATCCTCTTGTTGAAATAGTCCACTTGACATGTATAAAGGACATGTAAGGTGCCCTGGATGTCTCCAATAAGAGATGCACATCCTACAGTGAGGGCTTTTGTTAACCATGATGGAGAGCTGTAGATGGACAGTTTAAAGAGAAATCCGTAATCTGTGGACGCAGCTTCTTGATTGAATTGCTGTATTTTCTTCCAGGTCAATCTAAAATACCCATACAAGGTACTTTCTATTTCTATTAGGTTATCTTCTGGAAAGGTCAGTCCAGAGAGTGTTCGAACACTTCGTGCTCCCTCAGAGTCTTCAGAGGATCAGGGCCTTCCACCAAAAAGGCCCCTAAGTCCAGGCCGAGAAAAGGAACTGTCATTATACAAGAAGACCAAACGTGCCATGACCAGCAAGAAGTATAGCGTCAGTCAGGCAGAAGCAGAAGTGACTACTCCCATTGAATTAATCAGCAGGGGTCCAGATGGTCGTTTTGTTACAGGTGGCCCTGAACAGGAGCCAGCTCTGCGTAGTCGAAGAATTCAAGGATTCCCATTTGCAGAAGAAACGGATATGTACCCGGAGTTTCGACAGTCTGATGAGGAAAATGACGAGCCATCAGGTTTAAAGTCCCAGCTTACCCCATTATCATCTAGTCAGGACTCTCCGCTCCAGCCTCCTGCCTACAGCCCACGTTTTCAACATCAGTCTCCAGAAGTAAGGCAGCAGGCCTCAGGTCAGTCAAGACCTGGTAGCTACCATCATAGCCACTTGTATGGCTATTTGAGCAGTAGTCCTCGGGACTCGGATCCACCTCCACCTTTTTATATGCCAGAAGTCAGCCCACTAAGTTCTGTTATGTCATCTCCACCTCTGCTTCCTGAAGGCTCTTTTCCACCTATTCCAGAAGAGAATGGGGAGAACAGCTCCACCAGTACATTGCCTCTTACACACACCCCAACTGGGGGGCGCTCGCCAGATCAGTGGGGAGGGCCAGATTTCCCTTTTGGTGGATTAGAAGCTCCTTCATCTCCTTCCATGTTTGTCCAGCATCGGTATGAAGCTGGTGAGATGAGGCGTCCTCTACCTCCACCTCCCCCAGCCCCATTTCCTCGGGGGCGTCCACCTCCCAACTCACTACAGGTCCCTTCTTATGCAGCCATCTTACCTCTGGAACCACATTCAGGCTGGGCAGGAAGGTTACCAAGTCGTCCACATCCACCTCACCCAACTTCGTGGCAGGATGCAGCTATGCAACTGGCTGCGCAAGGCCAGCTTCGGCACACTAGCCAAGGGATGGGGATCCCAGTGCTTCCATACCCAGACATCCCTGAACCAGGGCCTTTTGGGATGGATGCTCGATGGTTTGAAAGTCGGGCACGTCCACAGATGAGTCCCAGACAGCATCGAAGACTGGAGCCAAGCTTACATCAAGTGGTGCTGCAGCCTTCACGCCTTTCGCCACTGACCCAAAGTCCCCTAAGTTCCAGACATGGATCCCCTGAGCTCAGTGCCAGAGCCAGGCCTCGCCCAGGTCTGCTTCCCCACCTCTAGACTGTGCTAGCATTGCCCTGCAGCCTCCTAGCTTTTTACACCAATCTCCTCCGTCTTCTGGGTCGCCAGCAAAAAGCAGTCATGAGAGTCCTAGCTACCGTCCTGCTCCACCTGACTCGTCCCCTCATGCAGAAGGACGCAGGAGAGAAGAGCGAATACACGCAGAGACAGCGGTGCTGTGCACTGCAGGGTGAGTGTGATGTTGAGATGAGGGACAGACTTGCTGCACGAGGGTGGGTGTGTGGACTTGACGTTTTCAGTGACCATTTACTTTTCTAGGTAGATCCTGTCTCAGCATTGTCCTGAATCTCCTCCCGTTACTTTTACATTTATGGTTTTCTTAAAGGGTAAATAAGTTAATTGAATATTAATATTCTAAAAAACATTGCCACCTACTGAAAGTGCTCTGCTGGGGCCAGGCACATGAGGGTTTGCATGCTAGGACCTGTCAGTTCATACCTCACAAAACGTTTCTGCTCCGCCATGTTTATTAGCTTTGTGCTTGTAGAATTCTTTCTTGATGGATATGATTTCCAGCCAAACTGGACTAATAGAGCTAGGTTTCTGTTCGCAGTTCACACGCTGGTGTCGTACAGGGTGACCGCGTGTTGGAGCACATTGAGGGGAACTCTTGTCAGTGGTTATTAATAGCAGTCTTGATGCTGCTCCGATTACCTGCCAATACAAGGCAAAGTGCAATCCAGAAATGCCAATCCCCCGAGAAGGTTCTACTCTGTGGAGTAAGGCCAGGGAAGTCTGTTTTCTGCTAATAAAATACATCAGTAATGAATTGTGAAGTGCACATTAAATAAAGTGTATTTGTGCTCTCTGGGTCTCTCCATTCCTTTCATGGGCATACCACTACGAATTACAGGATTGTTGGCACACGTCTGTAGGATTCTGTCCGTCTGTCCTGTGAATTGTGGCTGCTTCCAAAACCATAAGGCATAATCAAGTAGTTCTCCTGGTGAAATGGGGAAAGATCTGAAGGCCTGAGAAGCCATAGATGATGATGATGCAGCCTCAATGAAGAAGCAAACACTTCTATAGAGACTGTGCCCTACACCAGAATGACCAGACAGGAAGGCATTATACTTTATCCTAAAACTAGCAGAATCACTCACTTCGTAAAGTGTCCAGGTAACCAGTGTCCAAGATTGAGTGTACAGATTTGCTCCCAAGTCCATTGACAATGAGTTTTTTGATTCCAGAAGAGAAATGGCCCCGTAATGTTGCTGTGTGCTCGTTTGTTGGGTCCATTCTGTGGCCCCTGCCCATTCTACAGCCGCTGCATGTTTTGTGGTCCCTGCCCATTCTGCAGCCCTAGCATATTATGCGGCCCGGTATATTCTGCGGCCCCTGCTCATTCTGCAGCCGCGGCATGTTTTGTGGTTCCTGGCCATTCTGCAGCCCTGACATATTACGCTTCCCTGGCATATTCTGCGGCCCTGTTCCATTCTGCGGCCACAGCCCCGTTCCATTTTGCAGCCCTCGCGTTTTCTGCAATTCTGGCATATTCTGTAGCCCTGTTCCATTCTGCAGCCATGGCATAGTCTGCTGCCCTGTTCCTTTATGTGACCACAACATGTTCTGCAGCACTGTTCCATTTTGTGATCCCTGGTATATTCTGTGGTCCTGTTCCATTCTGTGTCCCTGGCATATTCTGTTACCCTGTTCCATTATGCAGCTCTCACGTGTTATCCAGCCCTTTTCCAATCTATGACCACGGCATGTTATATGGTCCTGTTCCATTCTATGACCCAGGCATATTCTGCAGCCCTGTTCCATGCTGGAACTCGACCTATTCTGCTGCCCTGTTGTTCCATTCTGGGAGCCTGGCATATTCTGTGACCCTATTCCATTCTGGGAGCCTGGCATATTCTGTGGCCCTATTCCATTCTGGGAGCCTGGCATATTCTGCGGCCCTGTTCCATTCTGTGACCCTGGCATATTCTGCGGCCCTGTTCCATTCTGTGACCCTGGCATATTCTGCGACCCTGTTCCATTCTGGAGCCCAGTATATTCTGCGACCCTGTTCCATTCCGTGACCCTGGCATAGTCTGCGGCCCTGTTCCATTCTGTGACTGTGACATATTCTGCGGCCCTGTTCCATTATGTGACCCTGGCATATTCTGCGGCCCTGTTCCATTATGTGACCCTGGCATATTCTGCTTCCTTGTTCCATTCTGTGACCCTGGCATATTCTGCGGCTCTATTCCATTATGTGACCCTGGCATATTCTGCTTCCTTGTTCCATTCTGTGACCCTGGCATATTCTGCGACCCTGTTCCATTCTGGAGCCCAGCATATTCTGCTTCCTTGTTCCATTCTGTGACCCTGGCATATTCTGCGGCCCTGTTCCATTATGTGATCCTGGCATATTCTGCGACCCTGTTCCTTTCTGGAGCCTGGCATATTCTGCTTCCTTGTTCCATTCTGTGACCCTGGCATATTCTGCGGCCCTGTTCCATTATGTGATCCTGGCATATTCTGCGACCCTGTTCCTTCTGGAGCCTGGCATATTCTGCTTCCTTGTTCCATTCTGTGACCCTGGCATATTCAGCGGCCTGTTCTATTCTGGAACCCAGCATATTATGCGGCCCTGTTCCATTCTGTGACCCTGATATTTTCTGTGTCCTTGTTTCATTCTGTGACCCTGGCATTATTTGCAGCCTGTTCCATTCTGAGTCTGGCATATTCTGTGGCCCTTGTTCCATTCTGTGACCCTGACATATTCTGCGACCCTGTTCCATTCTGTGACTCCGGCATATTCTGCTGCCTTGTTCCATTCTGGGAGCCCGGAATATTCTGTGGTCCTCTTCCATTCTGTGACCCCGGCATATTCTGTGGCCCTGTTCCATTGTGGGAGCCCGGCATATTCTGCGGCCCTGTTCCATTCTGGGAGCCCGGCATATTCTGTGGCCCTGTTCCATGCTGGAGCCCGGCATATTCTGCAGCCCTCTTCCATTCTGTGACCATGGCATATTCTGCAGCCTTGTTCCATGCTGGAGCCCAGCATATTCTGTGGCCCTGTTCCATTCTGTGACCCTGGCATATTCTGCTGCCCTGTTCCATTCTGTGACCATGGCATATTCTGCAGCCCTGTTCCATGCTGGAGCCAAGCATATTCTGTGGCCTTGTTCCATTCTGTGACCCTGGCATATTCTGCGGCCCTGTTCCATTTTGTGACCCTGACATTTTCTGCGGCCCTGTTCCATTCCGGAGCCCAGCATATTCTGCTTCCTTGTTCCATTCTGTGACCCTGGCATATTCTGCGGCCCTGTTCCATTCTGGAGTCCAGCATATTCTGCTTCCTTGTTCCATTCTATGACCCTGGCATATTCTGTGGCCCTGTTCCATTCTGGAGTCCAGCATATTCTGCTTCCTTGTTCCATTCTATGACCCTGGCATATTCTGTGGCCCTGTTCCATTCTGGAGCCCAGCATATTCTGCTTCCTTGTTCCATTCTATGACCCTGGCATATTCTGTGGCCCTGTTCCATTCTCGAGCCCAGCATATTCTGCTTCCTTGTTCCATTCTGTGACTCTGGCATATTCTGCGGCCCTGTTCCATTCTGGAGCCCAGCATATTCTGCTTCCTTGTTCCATTCTGTGACCCTGATAAATTCTGCGGCCTTGTTCCATTATGTGACCCAGGCATATTCTGCGACCCTGTTCCATTCTGGAGCCCAGCATATTCTGCTTCCTTGTTCCATTCTATGACCCTGGCATATTCTGTGGCCCTGTTCCATTCTCGAGCCCAGCATATTCTGCTTCCTTGTTCCATTCTGTGACCATGGCATATTCTGCGGCCCTGTTCCATTCTGGAGCCCAGCATATTCTGCTTCCTTGTTCCATTCTGTGACCCTGATAAATTCTGCGGCCTTGTTCCATTATGTGACCCAGGCATATTCTGCGACCCTGTTCCATTCTGGAGCCCAACATATTCTGCTTCCTTGTTCCATTCTGTGACCCTGGCATATTCTGAGGCCCTGTTCTATTCTGGAACCCAGCATATTATGCGGCCCTGTTCCATTCTGTGACCCTGATGTTTTCTGTGGCCTTGTTTCATTCTGTGACCCTGGCATTATTTGCAGCCCTGTTCCATTCTGTGACCCTGGCATATTCTGTGGCCCTTGTTCCATTCTGTGACCCTGACATATTCTGCGGCCCTGTTCCATTCTGTGACTCCGGCATATTCTGCGCCCTTGTTCCATTCTGGGAGCCCAGAATATTCTGTGGTCCTGTTCCATGTTGGAGCCCGGCATATTCTGCGGCCCTCTTCCATTCTGTGACCCCGGCATACTCTGTGGCCCTGTTCCATTGTGGGAGCCTGGCATATTCTGCGCCCTGTTCCATTCTGGGAGCCCGGCATATTCTGTGGCCCTGTTCCATGCTGGAGCCCGGCATATTCTGCAGCCCTCTTCCATTCTGTGACGCCGGCATATACTGCGGCCCTGTTCCATTCTGTGACCATGGCATATTCTGCAGCCTTGTTCCATGCTGGAGCCCAGCATATTCTGTGGCCCTGTTCCATTCTGTGACCCTGGCATATTCTGCTTCCTTGTTCCATTTTGTGACCCTGACATTTTCTGCGGCCCTGTTCCATTCTGGAGCCCAGCATATTCTGCGGCCCTGTTCCATTCTGTGACCCTGGCATATTCAGCGGCCCTGTTCCATTCTGGAGTCCAGCATATTCTGCTTCCTTGTTCCATTCTATGACCCTGGCATATTCTGCGGCCCTGTTCCATTCTCGAGCCCAGCATATTCTGCTTCCTTGTTCCATTCTGTGACCCTGATAAATTCTGCGGCCTTGTTCCATTCTGTGACCCTGGCATATTCTGCGACCCTGTTCCATTCTGGAGCCCAGCATATTCTGCTTCCTTGTTCTATTCAGTGACCCTGGCATATTCTGCGGCCCTGTTCCATTCTGGAACCCAGCATATTATGCGGCCCTGTTCCATTCTATGACCCTGACATTTTCTGTGGCCTTGTTCCAGTCTGTGACCCTGGCATTATTTGCAGCCCTGTTCCATTCTGGAGCCTGGCGTATTCTGTGGCCCTTGTTCCATTCTGTGACCCTGATATAGTCTGCGGCCCTGTTCCATTCTTTGACTCCGGCATATTCTGCTGCCTTGTTCCATTCTGGGAGCCCGGCATATTCTGCGGCCCTATTCCCTTCTGTGACCTCGGCATATTCTGCGGCCCTATTCCCTTCTGTGACCTCGGCATATTCTGCGGCCCTGTTCCATTCTGTGACCCCAGCATATTCTACGTCCATGTTCCATTCTGGAGCCCTGGCCCACAGTGTTCTGGTCCGTCCTCCAGTGTCTCAGTATAGTGGCAATGTCTTTTAGTAATGTGTCGTTGTCGTCTGTGTTGTGTACGGCATTACAATAACATGTTATTTTCACACCGTGATGGTTTTATGTGTAATTTAGATGCTTTTCCCACCTGCAGGAGTGTTGGAGACCCTCTAATAGTATCAGGTTTTGCTATGAATCCCCAGTACAGCCCCCACCCTGCTTTCTTTCCCGAGTGCTGTCCTCAATAACTGTGTCTGTTTTTGATTGATCTCAGCTATCTGAGCAGTGTTGATGTCATGAACTCCTCCATCCAATAGGTAAGGGTGATCCATGTCCGAAGGGGGAAGAGGGAAGTGAGGGGTGGGTTCCTGGAGGGAGGGAAAACATTGGGGGTCCTTTGCATCTGTTTTTATGACCCTGGCCTGCTTTAAAGGGGAACAGTGCAAAATGCTCAGAGTAAGGCCACAAATTCACATGACACGGATTAATGATATTGTGTCATAAGATATTCACTGTTTTGTGAACATTAGAAGCTGATGACCTGAACTCTGTCCTGTCTTCGGCATCCATACCAGCCACATTCTTGTGCTTCCTCTCAAAATCACTGACAAGGTTAGAGGTTGCAGTCACAGCGGAATGGCGGTGGGGTGACGTCAAAGGAGAAGCACTGAATGCTACAACATTATATCACACTAACCACACAATGATGTCATCATGGCAGTCGTATCTACACTCACCCGCACTACAGCACATGTAGGTTGTCGGTGGTTTACAGTAGGTACGGAAAGTATTCAGACCCCTTTAAATTTTGTTTCAATGCAGCCATTTGGTAAATTAAAAAAAAATCATTTTTTTCTCAATTGTACACTCTGCACCCCATCTTGACTGAAAAAAAAAACAAATGTAGACATTTTTGCACATTTATTAAAAAAAGAACTGAAATATCACATGGTCATAAGTATTCAGACCCTTTGCTCAGACACTCATTTAAGTCACATACTGTTCATTTCCTTGTGATCCTCCTTGAGATGGTTCTACTCCTTCATTCGAGTCCAGCTGTGTTTAATTAAACTGATAGGACTTGATTTGTAAAGGCGCACACCTGTCTTTATAAGGCCTCACAGCTCACAGTGCATGTCAGACCAAATGAGAATCATGAGGTCAAAAGAACTGGCCAAGCTCAGAGCTCAGAGACAGAATTGTGGCAGTGCACATCTGGCCAAAGTTACAAAAGAATTTCTGTAGTACTCAAGGTTCCTAAGAGCACAGTGGCCTCCATAATCCTTAAATGTAAGAAGTTTGGGACCACCAGAAATCTTTCTAGACCTGTCCGTCCAGCCAAACCGAGCAATCGTGGGAGAAGAGCCTTGGTGAGAGAGGTAAAGAGGAACCCCAAGATCACTGTGGCTGAGCTCCACAGATGCAGTAGGGAGATGGGAGAAAGTTCCACAAAATCAACTATCACTGCAGCCCTCCACCAGTCGGGCCTTTATGGCAGAGTGGCCCGACGGAAGCCTCTCCTTAGTGCCAGACATATGAAATCCTGCCTAGAGTTTGCTAAAAAAAAACACGTGAAGGACTCCCAGACTATGAGAAATATGATTCTCTGGTCTGATGAGACAAAGATAGAACTTTTTGGTGATAATTCTAAGCGATATATGTGGAGAAAGCCAGGCACTGCTCATCACCTGCCCAATACAATCCCAACAGTGAAACATGGTGGTGGCAGCATCATGCTATGGGGGTGTTTTTCAGCTGCAGAAACAGGGCGACTGGTTGCAATTGAAAGAAACATGAATGCGGCCAAGCACAGAGATATCCTGTATGAAAACATCTTCCAGAGTGCTCTGGAACTCAGACTTGGCCAAAGGTTCACCTTCCAACAAGACAATGACCCTAAGCACACAGGTAAAATAACAAAGGAGTGGCTTCAGAACAACTCTGTGACCTTTCTTGACTGGCCCAGCCAGAGCCCTGACCTAAACCCAATTGAGCATCTCTGGAGAGACCTGAAAATAGCTGTCTCCCAACGTTCAACATCCAACCTGACGATACTGCAGAGGATCTGAAAGGAAGAATGGCAGAGGATCCCCAAATCCAGGTGTGAAAAACTTGTTGCATTATTCCCAAGAAGACTCATGGCTGTACTAGCTCAATATGGTGCTTCTACTCAATACTGAGCAAAGGGTCTGAATACTTATGACCATGTGATATTTCAGTTTTTCTTTTTTAATAAACTTGCAAAAATTTCTACATTTCTGTTTTTTCAGTCAAAATGGGGTGCAGAGTGTACATTAATGAGAAAATAAAGAACTTTTTTGAATTTACCAAATGGCTGCCATGAAGCAAAGAGTGGAAAATTTAAAGGGGTCTGATTACTTTCCATACCTACTGTAGGTTAAGGTCAAGCTTTTTACCTTTAATCAAGCTTCACCCTAAACTTCCAGGCCTGTAAAGAAAAGGGAAATGCCTACAGCTTACACCTGGTGACAGGACATCATGGTCTGCTATAAGGTTGTATTCTGAGTGATGGATAAATAGCTATAAATGATTGCTAGAAAACCCAAGGGACTTATTATGAGACCCGTAGAGGAAGAAACCCCTTCATACTGTGGTGGAAAGGCCACATGCTGAGATGTCTACAGCCTTCATTGCAGCAAGGACAACCGCTAATGCAATTCTTCATCTATCTTAAATAGCATCTACATCTCCCCATGCGTCCAGGACTGCTCCTTAACTATCAGACTCAAGGCCCATTATTCTCATGTGAAAGCCCTTCTACCTGATGACACCACTCAGTTAATAGGCATTTGCTATGTGGGATACATGAGGGTAAACTCCAGCTAGCGTTCTGTGGGGGGACATAGGGTAAACGACAGCTATTGGTCTGTGGGGGTGACACAGCAGCATAAACTCCAGCTGTCAGTATATGGAGGTCACATGAGAGTGGACCTCAGCTACAGGCATGTCCAAAAGTGTTGATACCTTTTGAAATTGTTCCAGAAAATTAAGTATTTCTCCCAGAAAATTATTGCAGTTACACATATTTTCTTAATACACATTTATATCCTTTGTGTGCATTGAAACAACACAAAAAAAACAGAAAAAAAAGCAAACTGGACATAATTTCAGACAAAACCCCAAAAATGGGCCGGACAATATTATTGGTAAACAACTTTGTTTCAAATATGTGATGCATGTTCACACTCGCCTGTGGCATGTAACAGGTGTGGGCAATATGAAAATCACACAAGAAACCAGATAAAAAGGGGAGAAGTTGACTCAGCAGCCTTTGTATTGTGTGTCTGTGTGCCGCACTAAGCATGGAGAACAGAAGGAGGAGAAGAAAACTGTCTGAGGACTTGAGAACCCAAATTATTGAACAATGTCAACAATATCAAGGTTAGAAGTCCATCTCCAGAGATTTGAGTTCCTTTGTCCACTCTGCGCAACATAAATCAAGAAGTTTACAACCCATGGCACTATAGCTGATCTCCCTGGACGTGGACGGCAGAGAAAAACTGATGACAGGTTGCCATGAAGGATAGTCCAGGTGGTAGATAAGCAGCCCCAATCAAGTCCCTAAGAAATTCAAGCTGTTCCGCAGGCTCAAAGTGCTTCAGTGTCAGCGCGAACAATCCGTCCACATGTGAATGGAATGAAACACCATGGCAGGAGGACCCCACTGCTGACACAGAGACATAAAAAAAGCTAGACTGCAGTTTGTCAGAATGCAAGTGAATAAGCCAAAATCGATCTGGGAAAGCGTCTTGTGGCCAGATGAGACCAAGATGAAGCTTTTTGGTAAAGCACATCATTCTACTGTTTACCAAAAACTGAGGCCTACAAAGAAAAGAACACCATACTTACAGTCACATATGGTGGAGGTTCAAAGATGTTTTGGGATTGTTTTGCTGCCCCTCTCACTGGGTGCAATACATCATGAAATCATAATCTTCAATGTAATTCCCAGTGTCAGAAAGCTTGGGTTGCATCCTAGGTCATGGGTCCTCCAGCAAGTCAATGACCCCAAACATTCTTCAACAAGCCCCCAGAAATGGATGGAAATAAAGCGCTGGAGAGTTCTGAAGTGGCAGCAATGAGTCTGGATGTAAATGCCATTGATTATTGGTGGAGAGATCTCAAAATTGCTGCTGGGAGAAGGCGCAATAACATATGAGCGACCTGAAACCGTTTGTAAGAAGGCGAGTGGTCCAAGATTTCAGCTGAGAGGTGTAAAAGAAGCTTGTTGATTATTATATGAAGCTATTTATGAAGCGATTGATTTCAGTTATTTATTCCAAATGGTGTGCAAACAAATATTAAATTGAGGGTGCCAACAATTCTGTCTGCCCATTTTTGGGGTTGTGTGAGAAAAAAAGGGAAATTGGATATAATTTCACAGTTTATTTCTTTTGTTGTCCCAATATACACAAAGGAAATAAATAATAATTTTCTGGGAGAAATACTTCATTTTCTGGGACAATTCCCTGTGTGCCAACACTGTAGGCCATGACTGCTTGTGACACATGAGTCCAGCTATCAGTGTATGGGGAACACATGAGGGTACTGCCAGCTATCAGTGTATGGGGAACACATCAGGGTGGATTCCAGCTATCAGTCTATGGGGAAGACATGAGGGTACTGCCAGCTATCAGTCTATGGGGAACACATGAGGGTACTGCCAGCTATCAGTCTATGGGGAACACATGAGGGTACTGCCAGCTATCAGTCTATGGGGAACACATGAGGGTGGATTCCAGCTATCAGTCTATGGGGAACAAATGAGGCTGGACTCCATACAGTCATGGCCAAAAGTTTTGAGAATGACACAAATATTAATTTTTACAAAGTCTACTGCTTCACTTTTTCTAATGGCAATTTGCATATACTCCAGAATGTTATAAAGAGTGATCAGCTTAACAGCAATTACTTGCAAAGTCAATATTTGGCTAGAAAATGAACTTTATCCCCCAGAACACATTTCAACATCATTGCAGCCCTGCCTTAAAAGGACCAGCTAACCTCTTTTCAGTGATTGCTCCATTAACACAGGTGTGGGTGTTGATGAGGACATGGCTGGAGATCAATCTGTCATGATTAAGTAAGAATGACACCACTGGACACTTTAAAAGGAGGCTGGTGCTTGGCATCATTGTTTCTCTTCTGTTAACCATGGTTATCTCTAAAGAAACACGTGCAGTCATCATTGCAATGCACAAAAATGACCTAACAGGGAAGAGTATCGCAGCTAGAAAGATTGCACCTCAGTCAACAATCTATCGCATCATCAAGAACTTCAAGGAGAGAGGTTCCATTGTTGCCATAAAGGCTCCAGGGCGCCCAAGAAAGACCAGCAAGCGCCAGGACCGTTTCTTAAAAGTGTTTCAGCTGCGGGATCGGGCTACCAGCAGTGCAGAGCTTGCTCAGGAATGGCAGCAGGCAGGTGTGAGTGCATCTGCACGCACTGTGAGGCGGAGACTCTTGGAGCAAGGCCTTGTCTCAAGGAGGGCAGCAAAGAAGCCACTTCTCTCCAGAAAAAACATCATGGACAGACTGATATTCTGCAAAAGGTACAAGCAGTGGACTGCTGAGGACTGGGGTAAAGTTATTTTCTCTGATGAATCCCCTTTTCGATTGTTTGAGACATCAGGAAAACGCCTCATTCGGAGAAGACAAGGTGAGCGCTACCACCAGTCTTGTCTCATGCCAACTGTTAAGCCTCCTGAAACCATTCATGTTGGGGTTGCTTCTCAGCCAAGGGAATCGGCTCTCTCACAGTCTTGCCTAAAAACACAGCCATGAATAAAGAATGGTACCAGAATGTCCTCCAAGAGCAACTTCTCCCAACCCTCCAAGAGCAGTTTGGCGATCAACAATGCCTTTTCCAGCATGATGGAGCACCTTGCCATAAAGCAAAGGTGATAACTAAATGGCTCAGGGAACAAAACATAGAGATTTTGGGTCCATGGCCTGGAAACTCCCCAGATCTTAATCCCATTGAGAACTTGTTGTCAATCATCAAGAGACGGGTGGACAAACAAAAACCTAAAAATTCTGACAAAATGAAAGCATTGATTGTGCAAGAATGGACTGCTATCAGTCAGGATTTGGTCCAGAAGTTGATTGAGAGCATGCCAGGGAGAATTGCAGAGGTCCTGAAGAAGAAGGGTCAACACTGCAAATATTGACTTGCTGCATTAACTCATTCTAACTGTCAATATAAGCTTTTGTTACTCATATGTTTGCAATTATATTTCTGTCTGTGATAAAAAACATCTGTCAAACACACATAAAAACCAGAGCGCAGCAGATCATGTGAAAATATAATATTTGTGTCATTCTCAAAACTTTTGGCCATGACTGTACACTCATAGCTGGAATCCACCCTCATGTGTTCCCCATACACTCATAGCTGGAATCCACCCTCATGTGTTCCCCATACCCTGATAGCTGGCAGTACCCTCATGTGTTCCCCATACACTAATAGCTGAAATCCACCCTCACATGTTCCCCATAGACTGATAGCTGGGGTCCACCCTCATGTGTTTCCCATACACTCATAGCTGGAATCCACCCTCATGTGTTTCCCATACACTGATAGCTGGGGTCCACCCTAATGTGTTCCCCATACACTGACAGTGTATGGGGAAATAAGGGTGGACCCCAGCTATCAGTGTATGGGGATCACATGAGGGTGGACCCCAGCAATCATTCTGCGGGGATCACATGAGGGTGGACCCCAGCTATCAGTCTGTGGGGATCACATGAGGACGGACCCCAGCTTATCAGTCTGTGGAGGGGCATGAGGGTGGACCACAGCTATCAGTGTGCGAGGGCACATGAGGGTGGACCCCACCTTTCCATTTACGGGAGACACATGTGGATGGGCACCAGCCATTAGACACTTTCCACAGATGGAACAATGTATTTTGTGAGATGTTTGGGATCTAAGAAGGAAGGAGGATCCTGAACTGCTGCCATTCTGGGTAGAAAGCGGTGTGCACCCTATAGATTTATCTAGTTAGAGACATATATTTTATTAAAAAGTGTTAGTGGCTAAGTCCTAAAATATATAAATTTTAGGATGTGTACCATAGTTTGGTGTAAAATAATCCAAGGAAGAGAAGCGTCTGAGTTGTCAAGACAGAATCGCCTGAACTCTGACATGGCACCCGTCAGTGCAATGGAAGTTGTCCCATCTTCCGCCTGTTTGGTCCATGGCTTTGCGGTCTTCGGGTAGTATTGATAAACCTGCCGCATTAAGTATAGACAACAGGCTTATTGTGAAAAAACAGGACTGCGTATTTGGACTGTGCTGAGCTAAGGGCTTCTTTCTGGGCGCCAGGTTCCCCTTTAAAGGAGACTAGTGCAACTCTAATGCATGATAAAGCTTTGATCTAATCCTGTGATTGTAGAAACCTCCGTCTTCCTCCTTCCCTGTCATGGTGATACCCTCATGCAGTCTAGTAGTGGCGTACATCTGCTGCCTCCTTCCTTGCGGCTGTAGGTGCAGTTTCTTCCCCTGTGCCATCACTACTGTCTCGTCCTTCAGTAATAAGTCCTCAGTTATTGCTTTCCTTTGATGTCTTCTGTTTGTCTGTTTCACGTTTGGACCTTGCTGACTCCAGTGCTCACCGTTTCCTTTTACCATACTTTAGTGGGTAAAGTGAGTGTTGTGCGTTGTTTCTTCCTGTTCGGAGATGTCTCGGAGACTGAGACATGGACTCACAGGTCGTCCCTGGTAAATGGTGTTTCATTGGGACATGACCTGAGGTCCCGGTGCCATCATGGCCCACCCGCTGTCCCACGTGACTCCATTTGTCATGTCTACATATTTCCAGCTCTGCCTCATGGTCTTATTCTTCACATTCACGGTTATGATTCTCGCTGGTCCTGTCTAGTGTCTCCTTTCACCCCATGAGTGGTTTTTTTTTGCTTATTCTTTCTGTATGGTGACATTCTGCATCTTCTAAGTTGCAGGGACCTTTCTGACTCAAGACCTCTGCAGAATCCAGTCCCAGGTCAGTCTGTCCCCATCCAGGCTTGCTGTGTAAGCTTCAGCTGGTGGAGAGACGACCATGGTGACATTGTCTTAGCAGACGTTCATTCATCCATTTCATCATGACGACCAGCATGGGATGTGCTCCGTTACAGTGGATGGAGCTCATGTCTTGCAGAAGCACTTAGTGAACTACCATTCCTGATCTGAAAGTTTTGTGATCTGCTGCAGGATATTAAAGGGGTGTTATAATAATAACCAATCTGTGTTTGAGACACCGTAGGTGCCCTCACCTTAGCAGCCCTCGCCCTGCGTGCCCCTGCTATGGTGCACAGACAAAACTTTCTGCTGTACCTGGTAGAAAACAAGTTGGTGGGTCATGTGTTCATGGTGCAAGAGGACATACTAAAGGTTGAATGGCCTGAGGGTGGTCTGACAATAGTTATTGTATAGTTTATATTTAGGTTATTGCTCCATCATGGCTCCATGATCATATGAAACAAAGCTATCAAACTGGAGCTACATGGAGACTTGTGCAGCGACTCCAATCCTCAGCGAGTGCCCGCGACTGCATCCACCTCTGTGATCTGCTAAAGATTAAAGATAACCTGCTCGTATGCACCCAGTCCAGACAACATGCCACCGTGGCCAATGGATATGTCTGTACATGGCGCCTCCTGCAGGGCTTCCTGTGCTGCTGCAGGTACAAACTGGTGCCCTCAAACTTGTCCTACTCTCTTTGGTGCTCCTTCGTTGTCATTCTGAGGAAGGTTTACATTTAATGGCTGTTGACAGATCGATTCTTCTGCCGCCTCAGCCGATTTTCCCATACACTCCTGTGTTCTCTATGAGAAAGCAGCGGATTGACACATCCGCCAGTGGCTTATCTCTGGGAGAACAATGCGATCAGCAGTCCCAAATTAGAGATTCACCATCAACATCTCTCTCGACCGTCAGTCGGCCACCACCCCATGCACATTAGCTTGTCCGGCTGACATTCGTCTAATGTGTATGGGGCCCTAAAGCTGACCAGGATTTTATGACCTCCCAACATGTGATGCCTGGCAGATAGCTGAGGGAAACGTTTGTTCCTTGCATTGTGGTGATCCTGACCTCCGTCTCCTCTCCTCTGCAGGCTTGGGTTAGCTGCTGTACCTGAGAGGTCAGAAGTTGTGAGAGAAGATCGTGTTCTTAAGCCCAAAAAGTCCACCAAGGGCAGATCTAAGTCCCAGAAGCACTCCGGTAAGAGCTCTCCCGATCCCAGTGTGAACATGCTGCCACATCCCAGGCTGCCAAGAAGCAAAGTAAAAATGTTTCTCTGTTATTCCTCCTGTTACTCTGCACCAGACCACATAAGAGTAAAAGACAGCTGGGAATGGGCGTCATGACTGAAAGACCCCCGCTCTGTACAGAGACGGTCAAACATTGCATGTCAGCAGTGCCTCCGAGCTGAGGGTCAGTGTGACCCCGTAGGATGGCTCTGTAGGGTCAGTGTAACCCCATAGGATGGCGCTGTAGGGTCAGTGTAACCCCATAGGATTGTGCTGTAGGGTCAGTGTAACCCCGTAGGATGGCGCTGTAGCATCAGTGTAATCCCGTTGGATGGCGCTGTAAGGTCAGTGTAACCCGTAGGATGGCGCTGTAGGGTCAGTGTAACCCCGTAGGATGGTTCTGGAGGGTCAGTGTAAACCCGCAGGATGGCGCTGTAGGGTCAGTGTGACCCCGTAGGATGATGCTGTAGGGTCAGTGTTATCCCGCAGGATGGCGCTGTAGGATCAGTGTAATCTCACATGATGGCACTGTAGGGTCAGTGTAACTCCGCAGGATGGTGTTGTAGAGTCAGTGTGATCCCATAGGATGGTGCTGTAGGGTCAGTGTAATCCCATAGGATGGCGCTATAGGGTCAGTGTGATCCTGTAGGAGGGTACTGTAGGGTCAATGTGATCCTGCTGGATGGCACTGTAGGGTCAGTGGGACCCCGCAGGATGGCGCTATGGATGGCACTGTAGAGTCAGTGTGATCCTGTAGGATGGTGCTGTAGAGTCAGCGTGATCCCGCAGGAAGGCGCTGTAGGGTCAGTATGACCCCATAGGATGGTGCTGTAGGGTCAGTGTATCCCCATATGATCGCGTTATATGATCTGTGTGATCCCGTAGGATGGTGCTTTAGGGTCAGTGTGATCCTGTAGGATGGCGCTGTAGGGTCAGTGTGATCTCGTAGGATGGCGCTGTAGGGTCAGTGTAACCCCATAGGATGGTTCTATAGGGTTAGTGTAAACCCGCAGGATGGCGCTGTAGGGTCAGTGTGACCCCGTAGGATGATGCTGTAGGGTCAATGTTATCCCGCAGGATGGCGCTGTAGGATCAGTGTAACCTCTCAGGATGGCGATGTAGGGTCAATGTAACCTCACGTGATGGCACTGTAGGGTCAGTGTAACCCCGCAGAATGGTGCTGTAGGATCAGTGTGACTCCGTATGATGGTGTTGTAGCGTCAGTGTGATCCCATAGGATGGTGCTGTGAGGTCAGTGTGATCCCGTAGGATGGCACTGTAGGTTCAGTGGGACCCCGCAGGATGGCGCTGTAAGGTCAGTGTGATCCCGTAGGATGGTGCTGTAGAGTCAGCGTGATCCCGCAGGAAGGCGCTGTAGGGTCAGTATGACCCCAAAGGATGGTGCTGTAGGGTCAGTGTATCCCACATGATGGCGTTGTATGATCTGTGTGATCCCATAGGATGGTGCTGTAGGGTCAGTGTGATCCTGTAGGATGGTGCTGTAGGGTCAGTGTGACTTCGTAGGATGGCGCTGTAGGGCTAGTGTAACCCCGTAGGATGGCGCTGTAGGGGCAGTGTAACCCCGTAGGATGGCGCTGTAGGGGCAGTGTAACCCTGTAGGATGGCGCTGTAGGGTCAGTGTAACCCCGTAGGATGGCGCTGTAGGGTCAGTGTAACCCCATAGGATGGCGCTGTAGGGTCAGTGTAACCCCGTAGGATGGTTCTGTAGGGTCAGTGTAACCCCATAGGATGGCGCTGTAGGGTCAGTGTAACCCCGTAGGATGGTGCTGTAGGGTCAGTATATCCCCCACATGATGGCGCTGTACAGTTTGTGCAACCCCGCAGGATGCTGTAGGGTCAGTGTGACCTCGTAGGATGGCGCTGTAGGGTCAGTGTGACCCCGTAGGATGATGCTGTAGGGTCAGTGTTATCCCGCTGGATGGCGTTGTAGGATCAGTGTAACCCCTCAGGATGGCGCTGTAGGGTCAGTGTGATCTCGTAGGATGGCGCTGTAGGGTCAGTGTGATCCCGTAGGATGGCGTCGTAGGGTCAGTGTAACCCCATAGGTTGGCGCTGTAGGGTCAGTGTGACCCTGCAGGATGGCGCTGTAGGGTCAGTGTGACCCCGTAGGATGGTGCTGTAGGGTCAATGTGACCCGTAGGATGGTGCTGTAGGTCAGCATATCCCCCCATGATGGCGATGCAGTGTGATCCCGTAGGATGATGCTGTAGGGTCAGTGTGACCCTGTAGGATGGTGCTGTAGGGTCAGTGTGACCCTGTAGGATGGTGCTGTAGGGTCAGTGTATCCCCACATGATAGCGCTGTAGGGTCAGTTTGACCCCATAGGATGGTGCTGTAGGGTTGGTGTATCCCCACGTAATGGCGCTGTAGGGTCAGTGTGATCCCTTAGGATGATGCTGTAGGGTTAGTGTGATCCCGTAGGATGATGCTGTAGGGTCAGTGTGATCCCGTAAGATGATGCTGTAGGGTCAGTGTGATCCCGTAGGATGATGTTGTAGCGTCAGTGTGATCCCGTAGGATGATGCTGTAGGGTCAGTGTGATCCCGTAGGATGGCGCTGTAGGGTTAGTGCAATCCCACAGGATGGCGCTGTAAGGTCGGTGCGACCTCGCAGATTGGTGGTATGGTCATGATGGTGGATTGTGGAAAACCATCGAAGCTCTGCCTAGTAAGGTTGTCCAGTATCATAAATGAGATGGGAGACCTTACATTCACTCACATTACAGTTCAGTTGCCATTTCTCTACCCAATGCCTCCGATACCTCTCAGATATTCCATAATGCTCCTCTATGACTCCACTCAGTATGCCCTCCGCAATATACCAAAGAAGAAGGTGCCAGTGCCGACTGTGATACCCCACTTACCTGTGACCCCTCCGGTACCCCACTGTTATCTGTGACCCCTCCAATACTGACCCCTGTGGTACCCCACTGTTATCTGTGACCCCTTCAATACTGACCCCCCTGGTACCCAACTGTTATCTGTGACCCCTCCAATACTGACCCCTCTGGTACCCCACTGTTATCTGTGACCCGTCCAGTATTGACCCCTGTGGTAGCCCACTGTCATCTGTGACCCCTCCAATACTGACCCCTGTGGTTCCCCACTGTCATCTGTGACCCCTCCAATACTGACCCCTGTAGTTCCTCACTGTCATGTGTGACCCCTCCAATACTGTCTCCTGTGGTTCCCCATTATCAACTGTGACCCCTCCAATACTGACTCCTGTGGTACCCCACTGTTATCTGTGACCCATCCAATACTGACCCCTGTGGTACCCCACCGTTACCTGTGACTCGTCCAGTACTGACCCCTGTGGTACCCCACTGCTATCTGTGACCCCTCCAATACTGACCCCTGTGGTACCCCACTGTCATCTGTGACCCCTCCAATACTGACCCCTGTGGTTCCCCACTGTCATCTGTGACCCCTCCAATACTGACCCCTGTGGTTCCCCACTGTCATCTGTGACCCCTCCAATACTGACCCCTGTGGTTCCTCACTGTCATGTGTGACCCCTCCAATACTGACTCCTGTGGTTCCCCATTATCATCTGTGACCCCTCCAATACTGAGCCCTGTGGAACCCCACTGTCGTCTGTGACCCCTCCAAAACTGAGCCCTGTGGTCTAGTCTATATATTTATATGTAAATATACTACATCTATGGCCTTACCTCATTCCAGTCTATATTTACATGACATCCACGGACTCACTCCAGTATGGTTTATATACACACAGGTCATCCTGGCCCTTACTCCAGTCCGGTCCTTGTATGTAAGACATCCTCGTTCTTACACCTTTCCAGTCCGCATACGTGACACCCTTGTCTTAACCCCGTCCGGTCCTTATATACATGACATTCTTGTCCTTGCCCCGCTCCGATCCTTACATTCATAACATCCTCGTTCTCACCCCTGTGCAGTGCTTATATACATGACCTCATCCTTACCCCGGTGGCATTTATATACATGACATCCTCGCCTTTACCCCGTTCTGGTCTATATATGCATCCCGCCCTCGTCCTCACCCCCGTCTGGTTCTTTTATACATGACGCCCTTGTCCTTACCCAGGTCCGGTCCTTATATACATCACGCCCTTGTCCTTACACTGGTGCTGTGCTTATAGATGACACCCTTGTTCTTACACTGATCTGGTGCTTATATACATGACACCCTTGTCCTTACAGTAATCCTGTCCTTGTATACATGACATCAATGTCCATAACTCCGTCCTCATATACATGACATTTTTGTCCTTAACCCCATCCTCATATAATGACACCCTGCTCCTTACGCGTTCCGGTCCTTAAATGCATGACACCCTTGTCCTTACCCCGGTCTGGTCCTTATATACATCACTCTCTTGTACTTACACTGGTCCAGTCCTTGTATACATGACATCCTAGTCCTTACACCGGTCTTGTTCTTGTATGCATGACATCCTCGTCCTTACACCGGTCCTGTTCTTGTATACATGACATCCTCGTCCTTACACCGGTCCTGTTCTTGTATACATGACATCATCGTCCTTACACCGGTCCTGTTATAGTACACATGACCTCCTCGTCCTTACACCGGTTCTGTTCTTGTATACATGACATCCTCGTCCTTACACCGGTTCTGTCTTTGTATACATTACACCGTCGCCCTTACACCGGTCCTATTCTTGTATTCATGACATCCTCGTCCTTACACGTTCTGGGCCTTAAATACATCCTTACCTTGGTCTTTGTATACATGACATCCTCGTCATTACACTGGTCTTGTTCTTGTATACATGACATCCTCGTCCTTACACTGGTCTTTATATACATGACACTGTCGTCCTTACACCTGTCCTGTTCTAATATACATGACATCTTCATCCTTACACCAGTCCTGTTCTTGTATACGTGACATCCTCGTCCTTACACTGGTCCTGTTGTTGTATACATGACATCCTCGTCCTTACACATTCTGGGCCTTAAATACATCCTTACCCTGGTCTTTGTATACATGACATCCTCGTCCTTACACCGGTCCTGTTCTTGTATACTTGACATCCTCATCCTTACACTGGTCTTTATATACATGACACTGTCGTCCTTACCATGGTCTTTTTATGTATGACATCCTCATCCTTACCCCGGTCCATTCCTTATATGCATGACATCCTCGTCTTCACCCTGGTCCGGTCCTTTTTTGCTTGATATTTTCGTCCATACACTGGTCCGGTGTCTATATATACATAACAACCTCATCCTCACCCTGGTCTAGTCCTTGTACACATGACTTCCTCATCCTCACGCCAGTCCTTTTATATACATGACTTCCTCTGCCTTACACGGGTCCAGTCCTTAAATACATGACTTCCTAGTCCTTACACCGGTCCGGTCCTTGTATACATGACACCCTTGTCCTTTCACCTGTCCGATCTAGAGCTCTGGCAAAAATTAAGAGACCACTTTCAAATGTTCAGTTTATCTTATTTTTCTCTTTATAGGTTTATTTTTGAGTAAAATGTAAATTGCTCTTTTAGTCTATAAACTACTGACATGTCACCGAGTTTCCAAGCAATAAATTTTGTATCTTTTTTCTTTCAAAGAAAAATTGTCAAAATTAAAAAAAAAAAAACAGTGCTTTCAGACCTCAAATAATGCAAAGAAAACAAGTTCATAATCATTTAGACACAACAATACAAATGTTTTAACTCAGGAAGAGTTCAGAAATCAATATTTTGTGGAATAACCATGATTTTTAAAAACAGCTTTCATGCGTCTTGGCTTGTTTTCCACCAGTCTTTCACACTGCTTCTGGCGCAAAAATTTTAGCAGTTCTTCTTTGTTTGATGGCTTGTGACTATCCATCATCCTCTTGATCACATTCCAGAGGTTTTCAATGGGGTTCAGGTCTGGAGATTGGGTTGCCCATGACAGAGTTTTGATGTGGTGGTCTCTTAATTTTTGCCAGAGCTGTATATATACATCACACCCTCATTCTCACCCTGGTCCGGTTCTTATATACATGACACACTCGTCCTTACCACAATCATTATATACACGACATTCTCGTCCTGATCCCGGTCCCTATATACATGATATCCTCGTCCTCAGTCCGGTCCTTATGTACATAACCTTCTAGTCCTTACCCAGGTCCTTATATACATGATATCCTCATCCATACAATGGTCTGGTCTATATATACATAACATCCTCTTTGTTAATCCTGTCTGGTCCTTATATACATGACGGCCTTGTCCTCACACCGGTCCTGTCATTATATGCATGACACCCTCATCCTTACCCCAGACCTAATATACATGACATCCTCGTCCTCACCCCGTCTGGTTCTTGTATACATGACTCCCTCGTCCTTACCCCGGTCTGGTCATCATATACATGACATCCTTGTCCTTACATCGGTCCGGTTCTTATATACATGACTCGCTCGTACTTACATCGGTCCCATCTACAGTGGCTAACAAAAGTATTCGTCGCCTTGACATTTTTCTTTTGTTGCTACCTCATAATGGTTTTTATTTGAGAGTTTGCATCAATTTATGTAAAGAACATGCCTACAACTGTGAACATTTGTTCTTTCTTTTTATTGTGAAGCAAACAACAAATAGGACAAAATAACTGAAAACTTCAGTGTGCATAACTATTCACCCCCCAAAGTCAGTGAACTGTAGAGCCTCCTTTTGCAGCAATTACAGCTACAAGTCACTTTGGATAAGTCTCTATGAACTTTCCACATCTTGCCAATGCTCCAGATCCTTCAGCTTAGATGGTTTTCTCTGGTGAACATCGATCTTCAGGTCTGGCCACAGATTCTTCATTGGATTAAGGTCTGAGCTTTGACTAGGCCACTCCAGAACATTTACACATTCCCCCTTAAACCACTCGAGTGTTGCTTTAGCAGTGTGCTTTGGGTCATTTTCTCATTAGTCATTTGAGATTGGGATGGAGGTTCACCTTCTGACAGACTGAAACAGATTTTGCTAAATAATACCCCTGTGTTTTGCAGTTTCATCTTCCCCTAACTCGGACAATTTGCCTGGGGTGTTGCCAAAAACCCCCCAAGCAGCCCGAAACCACCTGTTTCCTGGGGGGAGGGTTTGTTTTTTTGGGGGTGAAAAGTGTATTGGTTGTTTCCATAATATTTTTTAGCTTTTGCCCAAAAAAATTTCCCTTTTGGGCTCTTTGCCCAAAACCCCCTTTCCCCCAAAACATTTGGGGACCCTCCCCATGTTTTTTTGGCAAAGCAAAACACCCTTTAAAAATTTTTTTTTGTGTAAGAAAAAGGTTTTTTTTTTGGCCGTTTTCCCAAAAGGGGCCCCCTCTATGAAGTTTTGGGTTTTTTGGGGGCTAGGGAAAAAATTCAGTAAATTTTAGAACTCTTAGTTTTCCCTTAGGGTTATTTTGATCTCTGTGCTACCCCTCTGATTAATCCCCCCTTCCCCGGGGGGAGAGTTTTGTAGGCAGCCTTTTTGGCGGGTTTTTTTGTGGTGCCCCTATTTTTTCCCTTTGATGAAAAGGGAAATTTGTTTTGCTATGGGGAATCATAGAGATTGGTAGATTTTTTTTTTTAAACTAAAAACCCCGGCCTTTTACGTTCATAAAATTTTCAAATTTTTTTGAGATCCCCTTGGTTTTTGTATGATTTGTAAACTATTTGCTCCCATGGGTTTTTTTGGAAATTCCTGGGTTTTTTTGGGGGTTTTTTGGAAAAATTTTTGGTCTTCATGGTGTTGGTTTTTGGGAAAATCCCCTTTGGGTTTTTTTGGGGTTTTTTGGAGATTCCCCCGGGTTTTTTGTTAGTGTTTAAAAAGTACCTTGGTTTCATGGGAGTTTTGGGGAAATTTTCCTTTGGGGTTTTATGGTGGGGATTGGAAATCTCCTTGGTTTTTAGGTTGTTTGGGAAAATTTTCCCCTTGGGCCCCCTTTTGTTGGTTTTTTGGGTTGTGGTGCCCCCTTTTTTAAAAGTGGGGCCTAGGCCCCTTTTTAAGGTAAAGTGTATATACTGGGACAGACATTACATTAGATTTAACAAGGGGACACCCCGCCCCCAAAATTGGGGTTATGAAGGTAATTGCCCGGCACCAGTTTTTTTTTGGACTTAAAAGCTAAAGGGGTTAAAAATATGAAAGACAAAATTTTTTGTTTTGATCCCAAAAAAATTTTAAATTTTCCCCAATTTCGCAGCGATGAGGAAGGGAACACGTCTTAAAGTGGGAGGCGGAAACCCCCCGGTAGACACTCAGATTAAAAAGAGTGTTGACCCCGGCCCCCCCCGCTTGGGGGGCCTATCATCTCCAGCCCAAAATTTGAGGCAGGGTGACGCTCGCAAAATCCCTTTGCTTTTGGGGGCTTGGGGGTTTTGGGGGAATTTTGGGGGGAAATCGTTCTGGAACCCCCAGTCAATCCCCCTTTTTGGGGGAAAAAATTTTTGACACGGTACGGATGGGTTTTTGCCCCCAGGGAAAACAAAAGGGGGTTTTTTGTCTGTCAAAGGGTTTAAGTCTGCACAGCAATGTCCCCGAAAAGGGGGATGCGCCTTTTGGGGGTTTTTTTTGGGGGCGGGCAATGGAAGCAATTGTTTGCCCAAAATTTTTTTTCCCGGGGTCTCCAAAATTTTTTTTTGAAAACTTTTGGGGTCGATGAGTTTTATGGATTGCAGTGTCATATTCCCCAGGGTGGAGAGTTCTAGAATGGTGGTTAGTCCCGGAAAACGTTTTTCCCCGGGGAAGTCCCTTTCCCTTTTGAGGGGGGTCGTTTTAAAAATACCGAGCCAGCCTGGGCGGGGGGGGGGGTGTCTTGGAACGATCTTTTGGTTCAGGGATTTTTGGTCGTTGGAAGAGTTTTTGGCCCACAACACCCCCAATTGGGGAAATTTTTCCTTTTCCCCCCAAAATGGAGGGCCCCCTTTTAAACGGTCTACCACCCCAGTGGACAGAAACGGACGGCGGCCCCGGGGGATAACCCTAAAGGGGGACGGGGAGCTTCGGGTTTAGATGGAAGTTCCCCCGAATTCGGGGTTGGGCCCGGGGGAGAGTCACCCCTTCTGTGATTCACATTCGGAGTCAGAATATCCAGCGGATTCCCATCGCAAAAAAATTTGGGTCCCGGGAATGGAGCTTTTTCCGGGAAAATTTTTTCACTGCTGTGTCCCGTTGGGGAACTCCCAAGTGGATTTGAGGAACCCGGGGGTTCCCAAAGCCAATTCCCCCGTTCATGTCCGGGGAAAAAGGGGCCCGAAAGGGTGGGGCGGTGGATGCTCGGGGGGGCCTTTTTGGGGGGAATTCAGCTAATCTTTTTGTTCCCCCCCATATCCTTATTTTTTGGTGTTGCGTGGTTTAGGCTGGAAAAGAGCCCCGGGTATGTTGAAGCCCCGATTGGCCAAGGAGGACGGGGTTTTTGACACTGGGGGTGCCCTTTTGGGGAGCCCCCCCACTTCCACTCCTCTTCGCCGGGGGCCTTTTTAAACCCGGGGGCCCCCTTCGTCCCCCCGGAAAGAAGTCTCGGGGTTTTACGGCGGGTCTTGAACCCCAAATTTGCCCCTCAAAAGGTTTTTTTAGGCCGAAGTATTGCCACCCCGCGATGCCAGAGGGTCGGGGATATGGGGGTTTTTCAAAGATTTTGGGGAACCCCTTTTTTTGTGGTGTTGGGTTCTTCTGGAAACCCCAAAGGGTTTTTTCCTTCCCCCTTTTTTGGGCCTTTTTTAAAACGGGCTGGCAAGGGTTTTTTGGGAGTTACCCCCGAAAGGGGGTTTTTGCTTTTGCTGTTTGGAAGGGGTATCCTCGCGAGGGTACGTTCCTTTTTTCGGGGGTAACCCGTCAATTTCCCCCCCGGAAGGCGCTTGTGTCCCCCTTTGGGGGTAAATTTTTTTTTGGGGGGTCTTTAACAGGGGCCCCTTTTTTAGCCTATGGGGTTGAAAAACTTTCCCTTTTTCTTTTAAGGTTGTTTAGTGGCGGTCCCTTTTTTGAAAAAGGGGTTTTTAGTTGGGGCTTTTTTTGCACGTATCCTTTTCTGGGTTTCACCCAGATGCGGGAGTGTTCGCCCCCGGGGGGGTTTTTACCTAAAGTGGGTCACAGTTTCTTTAAAACCGGGGTTTGTTTTCCCCCCGCTTTGCCCGGGGGCCCCCAAAGGGAAAGCGAAGGAAAGGGGCCCCTTTCAACATTGGGTTTTGGGGGGGGGGCTTTAAAATTCTATTTTTTATTCTAAATTTTTTGGGAAATGGTTCTCTGTTTGTGATTCAGCGGGGGCGTTTGAGTGGGCAAGAGCTTCCCCAAAGGGGTTCTATAGCTCGTTGGATTCTTTTGGGCCCCCTTTTGAGGCTTTTCCGATTAAGGGGGGAACCCCTTCCCCCTTTAAATTCGAGCCACTCCACAAGGGTGGGGTTCATCTTGGGGTTTTCTCAGGAGCTCGGCACTCGCTTTTGGGGGGCGACCTGGCGTCCCCCCAAAATTTTCGAAAAAATTTTTTAAAAGGGGGACGTCGGTTTCCCCCGGATGCGGCTTAGGCGAGGGTCCGGCAGGCGGCTGTGTTTAAAGTTCTTGTGAATTTTTTTTAGGCTAGCCCCCAATTTATTTGGTTTTTTGGGGGATCTGCCCTTTTGGGGTTTTTTTTTTGCCCCCCCTTTTAATTTTTGGACTGTTTTGGGGGGGGGGGACGCCCCATAAAAATGACTGTGTCTTTTCCCTTCACGGCGCTGAAAGGGGATTTTGGTAAGAACTTAAAAAAAATCTTTTCACAAAGGGGGAAAAAGGGAAAGACAACCCCCCTCCCTGGCAAAAGGGGGTTTTTGTCGTGTTTTCAGTGCGGGTGCCCTTCTCTGATACGAATATCTGGGCTAAAGGTCGGCGCGCTAAGGCCTTTTCCAGCATTGAGTCCGCAGGGGTGGGTTCAGGGTAGTACCTGGACTGGGTTTTTTTTTTTTTTGGGTTTATTTACCCCTGTCTTTTTTTTTTTTCTTGAACCCTTTAAAAAGGGGGGTTATGTTGCTAGGGGGAAAAATTTTTGTTTTCCCTTAGCTTTTTGCACGGACGGAGAGTGGAGTGGGAGGACCCAAGCGGGGAGGGGGGTAAACTCTTTTTAATCTGAGGTGTTCTATTTTTTGGGGGGGCCCTCCCCCACCATAAAAATTTTCTGTTTTCCCCTTTTTTCCCTTTGCTAAAAAGGATTTTACAGGTAAGTTTTCCCAAAAAATTTCCTTTCTTTTTTCCCCCTTCACTTCCCCAATAGGTTTTTGGTGCTGATGTCTCACAAATTAAATTTTTAAAAAAAAAAATTTTACAAAGGTTGTAATGAAAAAAGGGGGTAAAAACCCCAAAGGGTGTTATATTTTCCCCAAGCTATTGATGATTTAAATGATATGTCACCTGCATGGGTTTTTTTCCCGCAGAAAAACATCATGAATTTAAAAATTATTTTCCTCCACCCCCCGGATTAAAATTTTAGTTTGGGGGCGGCACTTTGTTTTAAATTTTTCTGAAAAGGGGGTGAAAGGTTTTTGGAGGATTTTTTTTTTAAAATTTTAAAAAAATTTTTCGTTTCATCTTTGCGGGAG
Source organism: Oophaga sylvatica (assembly GCA_033576555.1). Lineage (NCBI taxonomy): Eukaryota > Metazoa > Chordata > Amphibia > Anura > Dendrobatidae > Oophaga > Oophaga sylvatica. The sequence continues at coordinate 404,142,655 of JARQOD010000003.1, forward strand.
GTTGAGGGGGCCCCAAAAATGCAGCAAAATTTTTGGGAAAAAGTAGCCGAAAGCGGAATTACCCCCCGGACTGCTTCATTTGGCTTTAGGCTTAAAATAAAGGCGACAGGGCAGTGATGAACCCCCCAAAAGGGTCCAAAACTTCCACTGACATCGGCCATTGTGGTTCTTGCGGGGGAATCTGTGCCCGGTTTAAATGTAAAAAAGGGGCAAGAGAGGGTTTCTTCAATGTACTATTACTAGGTGCTGTGCAGTTGTGGTAAAACGGGGTTTATTGGGGCAGTATAGCAGTTTTGTGAAGCTGATCTGTTACCCCCCCACCCTGATTGGGGGACCCTTTTGATGAAAAACCCCCCCCCACCACGATTGGCAGTCTTGCATGTAACCCCCCCAACAAAGTTTGGGCCCTTCGGTTAAACCCCCCAAACCCCTGATTAAGTTTGCATGAAAACCCCCCACACCATGTTGCAGTCTCTGGAAACCCGCCCACACCCCCTTTTTTGCAGCTCTTGCATGTAACCCCCCCCACCCCCCGGGGTGGCACCCCTTTGGGGAAAACCCCGCCCCCACCACTGATTGGGAGTCTTGTGAAAACCCCGCCCACCATGTTAGCAGCTCTTGATGTTCCCCCCCCCCCAAAATGAAGGGGGGCCCCTCGTATAATTCCCCCACCCCGATTGGCAGCCCCTTTTTGAACCCCCCCCCCCCTGTTGGAACTTTTTGCTTTTTAAACCCCGCCCACCCACCCTTTTGGGCCCCTTTCTGAAAACCCCCCCAAACCCCCTGATTGGCACCCCCTTTTTGGGATGAAAACCCCCCCCCCCCATGTTTTGGCCTCTGCAGTAACCCCCCCCCCAAAAGTTGGCAGCTTTGGTAAAAACCGCCCCTACCACTGTTGGCAGCCCCTGTTGAAACCCCCCCCCACACCATTTTGGGGAAATTTTTGCATATAACCCTGCCCAACCCCCCATTGGGCAGTTTGCAAAATTAAACCCCCCCCCACACCACTTTTTGGCAGCTCTTGCATGTAAAAAACCCCCCCCATATTAGCGCTTCTTTATTAACCCCCCAAAATACTGTTGGAGCTTCTGGAAAAAATTCCCCCCCCATGTTTGGGGGGGTCTCTGTTGTAACCCCCCCCACACCATGATGGAACTTTCCGGGGATTAACCCCCCCACCCCCGTTTTGGCCCTTTTCCCGTGTAACCCCCCCAAACCCCTTTTGGCACTTCTGCTGGGCCCCGCCCACCCACTGATTGGGGTTCGAAATAAACCCCCCCCCCCACTGTTTGGGAAAATTTTCTGCTTAACCCTCCCCCCCCCTTTGGGGTTTGGGAAATCCCTTATTTAACCCCCCCACACCGATTGGAGTTTCTGTATATAAAAACCACCCCTGATTGCACTTTTCTTAATTGACCCCGCCCAAACATGATTGGCAGTTTGGTAATAACGCTGCCCCCCCCAGATTGGCAGCTCTCTGTAGCTGTGATGGCATAAAGTGTCAAATTGGGGGGTTTTTTTAAAACGAGAGGAATCGTGGGGGGGCGGGGTTAATAAAAGAGCCCCAGGGGGGGGGGGGGGTGGGGCAGAGTTTATACAGAAACCCCCAACGGGGGCGGGGGGGGGGTTAAAAGGGTCAGAATAGGAGAATACTGGCACACGGTTACGGTCCTGGTGATATTTCCTGTGAAAAAAACTACAGAAAGCAGTGCAATAATGACATCGTTTGTAATGGGGGGGTTTTCCCCCGGAATTTATGCTTCTCCAGATTATGGAAAAAATTTGGGGCCCAAAATTTCCCCCTTAAAAAGATAAGAATTGTGTAAAAAAACCCGCAGATACCCCAGAAGGCATCGCGGGGTGGGGGCAGGGATTTTTGGGGGTTTTTTCCCTTTGTTTTCCCCAGGCATGATTATCACAAAAAGGGAGGGGGTTTTAATGCAGGATGTGTTGTCTTAAGGGGCCCCCCCCCCACAGGCCCCCCCCCCCAGCCCCCATGTACGGGCACTGTGTATCCGGGGAAAAAAAGTAAAAGGTCGCAAGCCCCTTTTCCCCCGTCTTTCCCCTGGGGGATAGCTCTGCCCCCGTTCATTTTTTGGGATGATCGGGCCCATCCTGACCAGCAACCCCCCGATGCCCGCAGTGGCCATGTTTTTTTTTTCTGTGACCTTTTTGGAGAAGATTTTTTCCCCCTTTTCTTTGGTGCTCCCCCCCCCGCCCCCCCTTTTTTCTGAACCCGGGCAGCGATTTGTGCGTTCACCCCCTACCTCACCCCCCTGTGTGTGCCGAGCGAACCCCCGCCTACACTTCGGAGAACGTCCCTTTAAAGGGGGGAAGCTTTTAGACCGAGGTGGACGATACAGGGGCCCCATGCTGGGGGTCCTTTGGGCGGCTAAAAGGGGTTTTTGGGGAGCCCAATGCCTGTTGAGGAAAAAGCCCCAAAAAAAAAGCTGAACCCCTTAAACCACTTTAATTTGTAAAAAAAGTGAGAAATTTGGAAATTATACTACCCAGCATGTGGGGGCCCAGTGTAGTGTAAAATCTGTGTCACAAAAAAAAAGGTGCGGGAAGGGCCCCCTTTTGGGAAATTGGGGGTTTGGGAAAAAGGGGTAGTACAAGTTACTTTTGGGAAATGTGGTTTTGGTTGTTCTCCTTGTAGGCAAAATTTTTTTGGGGGGGGGGGCCCCCGCCCACCCTCGGGGATTTTTGATTGGCGCTACAAGTGTTTTTGTGATCGATGAAAAAAGGGTAAAGTGAGTTAGCACAGTTTTTTTCTGGAAAGCGGCCATGTTTTTTTTTTTGGCAGGGCAAAAAAATTGGGGGAAGAGATCAAAAAGATTTTTTGCTTTTGTGGGATTTTTCCTACCACTGACACATTGTCATTGTGTTTGATGATTTCCCAAAAAAAATAAAAAAGGGGGCATGGGGGCATAAAAAGGGAAAAGGGGGAAACCCCCACGTAAATACAGGGGCAGAAGTTTTTTGGGAACCCCTTTTATGTAAAAAGGGTTTCCCCTTTTTTCCTTGAATGTGACTTGTAGATTCAGACTGGACTGCCGTCATTAAAATGTTTCCAAATGGCCTCTTAGGGAGTTAATTTGGGGTAAAGGGGCCCCTCAGGATGTATTGCAAAAAAGTGATGGTGCCGCTCCAACAGGGGAGCCAATTCCAAAATGGTTTTAATCCGCAATATTTGGGCGAAACCCCCCTTTTAAATTTAAAAAAAAGGTCAGTGAAAGTCGTCAGTCGGAAAAATTTGGGAAATTTTAAAAGGGATTAAGTGCTCATGAAAAACAGCAGTTGCTGTGATAAAAAAAGGGCCCTTTTGGGGCAATCCGGAAAAAAAACAAAGCTTTTCCCCCCGGGGAAAAGGGGAAACTCACGAGTCCCCGTGGGAACACGAAAAATATAGCCCCTGGTAACAGTTCAAAAATGATGCATAGACACAAGGCAGAAAATTTTTAAAATCACTTTAAACGGAGCAGGGGCCCCCCATGGTCGGGAAACCCGCGGGAAAAAAAAAAATGACCCCAAAAAGAGGAAATTTTAAAGGCGATCAGGGAAAAAATTTCTGTGCTTTTAGAGAAAAATTTTGGTATTTTGGTACCCAACCCCCTTGTTTTGGGGAAAACAGGGAGGAAAAAGAAGGGTTTTTTAAATGTTTTTGGTGCCCGCCATGAAGGGATGGGCATCTGTGCTGATAATTTGGTGTTTTTGGGTTTAAAAATTTTGAAACATTTACCCCGCATGGCCCCCAAGCGTTTTAAGGTCAGCAACCCCTTGTTTTACTTAGTGGGACCTCATTTGGTAATAACAATTGCCCCCAAAACCAGCCCAGGGGAATTTGGGAAAGGGGATGGCCCCAAAGGAAGAGGGATAAAAAGCTGAAAAAGAAAGGGCCCCCCCCAAAACCCTCAATTGACTTAAAAAAAAAAGGTTTTTTGGGGGATTGGGGGCGAGAGTAAGGAAAGCAGCCGAAAGATGGAATTGGGGGAAAACCTTCAGGACTGATGGAAAAATTTCAGGGGCTGTGACGCTTAAAAGAAAGGGAAATTTGGGTAAAATGTCATCGGGGTATCGGGGTTCCCGGAATTTGAAAAAAACCCCGGTTTGTAAAACCTTTTTTCTACTTCTGGTTTTGTGCTTCAGTTAATTACAATGGTTTCATTTCAATAAAACAAGAAAAACCCTTAATAACAGGTAGGCCACAGTTTGCCAATAATGGTTTTAAAAAAAGAAAAAATGTGGAAAAATAAAAAATAATTTGGGGAAAAAAAAGTGAGGCAGTCAATGGGGATAAATGTGAAGGGGGGTTTAAAGTAAAAAACGCTGTGATGGAAAAGAATGTGGACAGTTGGGGGTGGGCTTTCAGGGGAAAAGAAGTGAAGAGGTTGGGGGAAATTTTTGAGGGTTAAAAATTTGGGTTAGAAAAAATTTTGTTTTTTTTTGGGGGGTTTTTTTTAAACAATAATTTTTCCCCCTTTTGGGGAAAAGTGCCAATGGTTTTTTAGTATTTTTCCAAATTTTTGTCAATTGGGTCAGCCCTTTTGGATGGCATTATTTTGTTGGGTAGGGAACATATGCCAAAAATAAGAACATTACATGAAGAAATCAAACGGCTCGCATTTCTTTTCCCCCCAATGTGTAATTGTTACCAAAATTTTTTCTCTTCAATATTTTGGGAAAAAAGAACCACAATTTACATAGGGAAAAGATTTTGCGCCTTTTTGGCGGCCAGTAAAAAAGGGTTTTTAAAGCAGATTTCAAAGACTTTTGTTGGTCTGGTAATATGCAATAAAAATTTTTTTTTTTTTTTATCGGGGGTGGGGGCGATTATTTACAAGA
>JARQOD010000003.1:404147599-404261378 GCA_033576555.1 Oophaga sylvatica
GGTTTTGGTTAGTGGTGCCTCTTGTTAATAGTGGTGCAGCCTATGAGACCTTTCAGAGAAGGTAAAGTGTATATACTGACAGACATGTGACACTTAGATTGAACATAGGGGGACATCCTGTCACTAAGCATTGGACTTATGAAGGTAATTGCTGGCACCAGTTATTTTTAGAGACTTCATAGCTAAAGGGGTGAATACATATGCACATGACAATTTTTAGTTATTTGATCCCATAAATTTAATTTATGCCTATATTTCAGCAGCAGATGAAGGAAGGGAGACACAGTCATTACTAGTGGTAGGCGGAGCCCACACAGGATAGAACACCTCAGATTAAAAAGAGTGTTGACCGGCCCCTCCAGCTTGGGCTCCTCCTACTCCAGCTCTCCAGTCTAAAATTTGAGGTCAGCGGTGACGGCTCGCAATCTATCCCTTCAGCTCCTGGAGGACTTCGGGTGGCTGGTCAATTGGGAGAAGTCGTCTCTGGAACCGTCGCAGTCAATCCTGTTTTTGGGAATGTATTTCGACACGGTACGAGCAGTGGTGTCTCTGCCTCCAGACAAGCAAGCGAGTCTTCTTCGTCATGTACAGGTTATGAAGTCTGCGACAGCAATGTCCCTTCGAAGGTGTATGCGCCTTCTGGGTTTGATGGTGGCGTCAATGGAAGCAATTCCGTTTGCCCAATTTCATTCCAGGGCTCTCCAAATGTTCATCTTGAACCGTTGGGATCGATCGCAGTTTTCACTGGATTGCAGTGTCATCATCTCCCACAGGGTGAGAGAGTCTCTAGAATGGTGGTTACGTCCGGAAGCGTTATCCCTGGGGAAGTCCTTCCTTCCTCCGAGGTGGTCGATCATAAACTACCGATGCCAGCCTGACGGGCTGGGGGGGTGTCTGGAACGATCTCTGGATTCAGGGAGTATGGTCGTTGGAAGAGTCTGTCCTGCCGATCAACATCCTGGAATTGAGGGCAATTTTCCTTTGCCTCCAACACTGGACGGTCCCTTTAAGCGGTCTACCAGTCCGAGTGCAGACAGACAACGCGACGGCGGTCGCGTATATCAACCATCAAGGTGGGACGAGGAGCTTCAGGCTCATGATGGAAGTGTCTCGAATTCTGGTATGGGCCGAGGCCAGAGTGCCAGCCATCTCTGTGATTCACATTCCAGGAGTTCAGAATATCACAGCGGACTTCCTCAGTCGCGAAAAGATGGATCCCGGAGAATGGAGTCTTCATCCGGAAATTTTTGCACTGCTGTGCTCCCGTTGGGGAACTCCCCAAGTGGATTTGATGGCATCCAGGTTCAATGCCAAGTTACCGACGTTCATGTCCAGGTACAAGGACCCGAAGGCTGTGGCGGTGGATGCTCTGGTGGCTCCTTGGGACCAATTCGAGCTAATCTATGTGTTCCCGCCGATATCCTTACTTCCTCTGGTGTTGCGTCGGATCAGACTGGAGAGAGTCCCGGCTATGTTGATAGCCCCAGATTGGCCAAGGAGGACGTGGTTCTCGACACTGGTGTCGCTTCTGGCAGCGCCTCCACTTCCACTCCCTCTTCGCCCGGACCTGTTAACCCAAGGGCCCGTTCGTCACCCGGACCTGAAGTCTCTGCGTTTGACGGCGTGGCTCTTGAGACCGAAATCTTGACCCGTCAAGGTTTTTCAGCCGAAGTCATTGCCACTCTGCGAGCTGCCAGAGGTCCGGCTACTACTAGGATTTATCACAAGACTTGGGAAGCCTTCTTTTCGTGGTGTTCGGGTTCTTCTAGGAACCCAAGGATTTTTTCCATTCCCAATTTGTTGGCCTTTTTGCAGTACGGGCTGGACAAGGGTTTGGCAGTTAGCACTCTGAAAGGGCAGGTTTCTGCTCTGTCCTTGCTGTTTCGGAAGGCTATCGCCTCGCGTAGGGACGTACGTTCCTTTTTTTCGCGGGGTAACCCGTCAATTTCCGCCGCGGAAGGCGCTTGTGTCTCCTTGGCGGCTCAATCTTGTCTTGGAGGCTCTTTAACATGGGCCTTTTGAGCCTATGGACTCTGTTAATCTTTCCTTTCTCTCTTGGAAGGTTGCCTTCCTAGTGGCGGTCACTTCTTTGAGAAGGGTTTCTGAGTTGGCGGCTCTTTCTTGCACGTATCCTTTTCTGGAGTTTCACCCAGATCGCGTAGTGCTTCGCACACGGGGCGATTTTCTACCTAAAGTGGTGTCACAGTTTCATGTTAACCAGGATATTGTGTTGCCCTCGCTTTGTCCGGAGCCAAGGAATGCGAAGGAACGGGCCTTGCACACATTGGATTTGGTGCGGGCTTTGAAGTTCTATTTGTCTATTACTCAAAGTTTTCGGAAGTCGGATTCTCTGTTTGTGATTCCAGCAGGTCGTCGACGTGGGCAACGAGCTTCCAAGGATTCTATAGCTCGTTGGATTCGGTCGGCCATTTTAGAGGCTTACCGACTTAAGGGCGAACCTTGCCCGATTAAGATTCGAGCTCACTCCACAAGGGCTGTGGGTTCATCTTGGGCTTTTCATCAAGGAGCCTCGGCAGCTCAGCTCTGCCGGGCGGCGACCTGGCGCTCCGTCCACACATTTACGAAATTTTATAAGGTGGACGTCAGTGCTTCCGCTGATGCGGCCTTAGGACGTAGGGTCCTGCAGGCGGCTGTAGTTTAAAGTTCTTGTGAACTTGTATTTAGCGCTAGTTGCGCATTTATTTAGGTTGTTGGGTATCTGCCTCTGTTGGTTTTTTTTTTGCCCACCCTTATTTTTGGACTGCTTTGGGACGTCCCACTAGTAATGACTGTGTCTCCCTTCCTTCATCTGCTGCTGAAAGACGGATTTTGGTAAGAACTTACCTGTAAAATCCTTTTCAGCGAAGAAGGAAGGGAGACACAGATCCCTCCCATGGCAGAAGTGTGTTGTCGTGTTTTCAGATGCGGCGTGACCCTTCTCTGATAGCGAATATCTGGGCTGAGGTCGGCGCGCTAAGGCTCTTTTCCAGCATTGCCAGCTCATCGCAGTGGTCAGGTTCAGTGAGTAGTACCTGGGACTGTGTGTTTTTTTCGGCTATATGCATAACCTGTCTTCTTGTTTTTTCTCTGAAGTCCTTCAGAAGGGGTTATGTTGCTACGCTGGTGATATTTGCTCTTCCTTAGCTTGTGCACGGACTGGAGAGCTGGAGTAGGAGGAGCCCAAGCTGGAGGGGCCGGTCAACACTCTTTTTAATCTGAGGTGTTCTATCCTGTGTGGGCTCCGCCTACCACTAGTAATGACTGTGTCTCCCTTCCTTCTTCGCTAAAAAGGATTTTACAGGTAAGTTCTTACCAAAATCCGTCTTTTCCCACTTCACTTCACCAACTTAGAGTATTTGGTGCTGATGCATCTCACAAATTGAATTAGAAAAATATTTACACACAGGTTGTAATGTAACAAATGGGTAAAAAGCCAAGGATGTGTATACTTTCACAAGCCAATATTGATAGACTTACTGATCATGTCACCTGTCATGGGATTTTCCTGCAGAGAAACATCATGAATTTGAAATGTATTTTCCTCCCTACACCCAGATTAACCAGTTCAGTTCTGAGGGTCAGCACTCTTAGCTTACATCTCTTCTGTAAGGAGGTGAAAGGTTTTTGGAGGATTTTTGTTTTAAATTACAAAGATTTGCTGTTTCAGTCTTTGCTCGAGTGTTGAGGTGGCTAAAAACATAGCAGCAGAATTTTGGCACAAAGTATGCCAGAAAGCGGACATTACAACCCCAGTGACTGCATTCATTTGGCATTATAGGCTTAAAATAAAGGCTGACAAGGCGACAGTGATGAAGCCACAGCGCGTCCAAAACTTCCACTGACATGCGGCCATTGTGGTTCTTGCAGGGAATCTGTCGTCAGGTTTTAACTGTATTATATAGGGGCAGAGAGACCGATTCTATCAATGTACTATTACTAGGCTGCTTGCTGCAGTTGTGGTAAAATCCTGGTTTCATCTGCTGCAGATATAGCAGTTTTGTGAATGCTGAGCTCTGTATAACCCCGCCCACACCACTGATTGGCAGCTCTCTGCATGTAACCCCGCCCACACCACTGATTGGCAGCTCTCTGCATGTAACCCTGCCCACACAACTGATTGGCAGCTCTCTGCGTGTAACCCCGCCCACACCACTGATTAGCAGCTCTCTGCATGTAACCCCGCCCACACCACTGATTGGCAGCTCTCTGCGTATAACCCCGCCCACACCACTGATTAGCAGCTCTCTGCATGTAACCCCGCCCACACCACTGATTGGCAGCTCTCTGCGTATAACCCTGCCCACACCACTGATTGGCAGCTCTCTGCATGTAACCCCGCCCACACCACTGATTAGCAGCTCTCTGCATGTAACCCCGCCCACACTACTGATTGGCAGCTCTCTGCGTATAACCCTGCCCCTACCACTGATTGGCAGCTCTCTGCTTGTAACCTCACCCACACCACTGATTGGAACTTTCTCTGCATATAACCCTGCCCACACCACCGATTGGCAGCTCTCTGCATGTAACCCCGCCCACACCACTGATTGGCAGCTCTTTGCATGTAACCCCGCCCACACCACTGATTAGCAGCTCTCTGCATGTAACCCCGCCCACACTACTGATTGGCAGCTCTCTGCGTATAATCCTGCCCCTACCACTGATTGGCAGCTCTCTGCTTGTAACCCCACCCACACCACTGATTGGAACTTTCTCTGCATATAACCCTGCCCACACCACCGATTGGCAGCTCTCTGCATGTAACCCCGCCCACACCACTGATTGGCAGCTCTCTGCATGTAACCCCGCCCACACCACTGATTAGCAGCTCTCTGCATGTAACCCCCCCACACTACTGATTGGCAGCTCTCTGCGTATAATCCTGCCCCTACCACTGATTGGCAGCTCTCTGCTTGTAACCCCACCCACACCACTGATTGGAACTTTCTCTGCATATAACCCTGCCCACACCACCGATTGGCAGCTCTCTGCATGTAACCCCGCCCACACCACTGATTGGCAGCTCTCTGCATGTAGCCCTGCCCACACCACTGATTGGCAGCTCTCTGAATATAACCCCGCCCACACCACTGATTGGCAACTTTCTCTGCATATAACCCTGCCCACACCTCTGCTTGGCAGCTCTCTCTATTTAACCCCACCCACACCACTGATTGGCAGTTCTCTGTATATAAATCCACCCACACCCCTGATTGACAGCTTTCTCTACATATGACCCCGCCCACATCACTGATTGGCAGCTCTGGTATATAACGCTGCCCACCCCACTGATTGGCAGCTCTCTGTACGCTGTGCATAGGCATAAAGCTGTCAATCAGTGGTGGGGTTATATACAGAGAGCTGCCAATCAGTGGTGGGGGCGGGGTTATATACTGAGAGCTGCCAGTCAGTGGTGGGGGCAGAGTTATATACAGAAAGCCACCAATCAGTGGCGGGGCGGGGTTACACAGGGCTCATGAATATGGAGAATACATGGCAGCACGGTTACGTGTCCTCTGGTGATAATTTCCTGCTGATAAAACTACAGCAAGCAGTGCAATAAGTGACATCGCTGTAATCGGGGTTTCTGCCCCGACATGATGCTTCTCTCAGATTACGTGGCAAAAACTTGGTGACCAATTCCCTTGAAACTGATGAAGTAATTGTGTGAAAACCCTGCAGTCACTACCACAGAAGGCATCGCTGCGGTGGCGGCAGGGCCATCATGTTGGGCTTTACCCTTTGTGTTCCAGGCATGATTATCACAGCTGAATGATGAGGTTAATGCAGGATGTGTTGTCTCTACAGATGGATCCACCTCACAGGTCCACCAGCCAGCCCCAGCCATGTACATGGACACTCGCTGTATCCGTAGGAAGAAACGTCCAGCTCGACAAGACCCCTTCTCCCGTCTCTCTGCCCTGAGGGATGAGCTCTGTCACCGTTCACTGTCTGATGATCGGGCCGCCATCCTGACCAGCACAGAGCCCGATGACTGCAGTGGCCATGCCACTCTTCTGTGACCATCTTTGGAGACAGACCTGTTTTAGTCCCTTCCTGTCTCTTGGTGCTGCCTCCCCCCCGTCCTCCCTTTTACTGAATCGTGAGCAGCGAGTTGTGCGTTCATTGCCTACCTCACCAACCCTGTGTGTGCCGAGCGAACGCTCACGCCTCACACTTCGGAGCAACGTACAGTGTTAAGACTGCTGGATGCATAGACCAGAGCGTGGCACGACTACATGGCAGCCATGCTGGAGGGTCTCTATGGGCGGCTCACATGCCGAGTATACTGGAGACCAATGCTCTGCTTGTAGGAGATTAGCACCACTAAAAGCTGCATCCATTCACCACCTTCTAATTTGTACTACCAAAGTGAGTAATGAAAAGTACTACTACCCCCAGTCATGCCTCCAGGGGCATGTGTAGATGTGATCTGTGTCACACTGAAAAGGTGCAGGAAGGGCCCTTCTGGGCATTAGGGGCTCGGAAAAGGTAGTACAAGTTACATGTCAGTGAATGTGGCTTTTGGTGTGTTCTCCTTGTAGGCAGATTTATTTGTAGGGTTCGGGGTCCGTCACCCTCTGGGATTTTTCCGATTGGCGCTCACAAGTTGTTTCCTTGTGATCGATGTAATACACAGGGTGAATCGTGATGTCTAGCACAGCCTTGTTTTCATGGATGCGGCCATGTTTTTTCCTCTGGCATGGTGCTAAAATATTGGAGGGAAGCAGATACCAGAACTGATTTCTTCGCTTTCTGTGGGATCTTTCCTGACCACTGACACATTGATCATTGTGTTAGACTGATCCAACAACCAGATAAAAAAGCATGGCATGCAGCATAAAGGGAAGGAGAATCCTGGACTGTAACATACAGCGCGGTCAGAAGTTTGGACACCCCTGTTCATGTAATGGTTTCCCTTGTTTCCATTGAATGTGCACATTGTAGATTCAGACTGTGACTGCCGTCACTTAAAATGTCTTCCAAGTGGCCTCTTCAGGGAGTTAATTTGTGGGATCACTGGCGACCATCAGGTATGTATTGCAGAAGCAGTGATGGTGCCCAGCTCCATACAGGGCTGAGTCCTATTCCATGACTGTTCTAATCCGCAATATGGTCAGAACCACACATCTAATTAAAGAGAAAGGTCATCGTGAAAGTCAGTCAGTCTGGAAAATTGGTAAATCTTTGAAGGTATTAAGTGCAGTCATGAAAAACAGCAGTTGCTGTGATGAAACTGGCCTTCATGAGGGCCGCTCCAGGATAGGAAAACAAAGCATTCCCTCTGCTGCAGAGGATAAGCTCATCAGAGTTACCAGTGTCAGACACTGCAAACTCATAGCACCTCTGGTAACAGCTCTCAGAAATGATGCATAGACATCAAGTAGCAGAAACATCTTAACATCAGCTGAAACTGCGAGCAGTGGCCTCTATGGTCGAAGACCTGCAGAGAAGAGCAAATGACCACAAATAAGAGACTTATATGGACAGATCAGTGGAAATCTGTACTGTGCTCTGATGAGACAGAATTGGATATCTTTGGTACCAACCATCTTGTCTTTGTGAGACACAGGAGAGGTAAGTGAATGGTTTCTAAATGTGTGGTGCCCGCCATGAAGCATGGATGGGCAGTCTGTGCTGATGACAGTGTTGGTGATTTGGTTTCAAATTCATAGAAACATTTATCCAGCATGGCCCCCACAGCGTTCTACAGCGTCAGCAGTCCCATCTGTTTTCTACTTAGTGGGACCATCATTTGTGTAATAACAATGACCCAAAACGCACGACGAGGCAATGGAAGGGCAATGTGACCAAAAGGAAGAGGGATAGAAGCTGCATCAGAGAACATGGCCTCCACAACCATCGAACTTGACTCAATAGAAAAGGTTTGGGTGACTTGGACGCAGAGTAAAGAGAAAGCAGCCGACAAGCACTCGGCACATCTGGGAAATCCTTCAGGACTGATGGAATAATTTCAGTGATGACTGATGACGCTTCAAAGAGAATGAGGATTGGCATAAAGCTGTCATCAGGGTATCGGGGTTCCAGGAATAATCTGACACATAATCCAGGTTGTGTCACACGTTTCTCTACTTCTGGTTTTGCTGCCTTCAGTCTGAATCTACAATGTGTACATTTCAATAAGAACAAGCAAAACCATTACATGAACAGGTGAGGTCCACAGTTTTGACCAATACTGTTAAGTGAAGAACAATAATGTGGAATAATAAAGAGTAATGGAGAATAAAAGTGAGGCAGTGCAATGGAGAGTAAAAGTGTGAAGGTGAGTAATGTAAAGTAACGCTGTGATGGAGAGTAATGTGGACAGTTGGAGTGGGCTTTCATGGTAACAGAGAGATGAAGAGTGTTGTGGATTCTTGAGGGATAATGTAGGGAGTTCAGAATAATTTAGTGTTGTTTGGGGTTATTTTAAGCAATAATTTCCATGTTTTCGGAAACTGCTGCCAATGGTTTTGTAGTATTTTTCCACTCCATAGCGTCAATTGCTGCAGCCGTTTCTGTGAATGGCATCATTTTGTCTGCGGTAGGTAACACTAGTGCCAATGATAAGAACATATACATGACAGAAATCAGCGGCTCGCACTTTCTCCGCATCAATCGCTGTATATTGTTCACCAATCTGCCTCTCTTCATATATTGGTAACAAAGAACCACAATCTCACATACGTGGAAACAGCAGTTTTGCTGCACTTTGTGACGGCCAGCTAAAAGCGTTTTCAAGTAGCAGATTTCTACAGGACTTTTGTTGGTCTGAGTAATATAGCAATATATTTCATTTTTTTATATCGGGTGAGGGTGCGATCATTTATCAAGACCAGAGGCAAGACTGTCTATTTGGGTAGGCTAGCATGGAAGGATGATAGTGGCAATAATACAGCATCCATAACAGGCAAGCATCCTGTTTATTCTCGTCTGGCCCCATTACATTCAGGCTTAATTATTACCGGGGAGCTGGGGGAATCTCCTTATCAACTTCATTGTATGTAAGAGAATAACACACAGTAAGTCAACCTGTCCAACAACTTAATTCAGTCCTTGTGTAGCTTGTGGTCAGTAGGTGTTCATTGGGCCTTGTGATCACCACACAGAGAAGTCTAATGATTAAGTTTATGTGGAGCTTGTGGTCAGTACGAGATCAGTGAACGTGGTGATCACCACACAGAGAAGTCTCATCATTCAGTCCCAGTGGAGCCTGTTGTCAGTAGGAGTTAATTCTACCTGGTAGTCACCATGCAGAGAAGTCCCATCGACAGTCTCTGTGGAGCTTGTACCTGTTGGTCAGAGAAGTTAAATCATTCATTCTCTGTGGAGCTTGTGGTCAGAAGGCGTTCATTGTATCTGGTGGTAACCACGCAGAGAAGTCCCGTCATTCATTCCCTGTGGAGCTTGTGGTCAGTAGAAGTTCATTCTACCTGTTGGTCACCATGCAGAGAAGTTAAATCATTCAGTCCTTGTGGAGCTTGTGGTCAGTAGGCATTCCTTGTACCTGGTGGTAACCATGTAGGGAAGTACCATCATTCAGTCTTTGTGGAGCTTGTGGTTAGTAGAAGTTCATTTTACCTGTGGGTCACCATGCAGAGAAGTCCCGTCATTCAGTCTCTGTGGAGCTTGTGGTCAGTACAAGTTCAGTGTACATGGTGGTCACCAATCAGAGAAGTCCCATCATTCAGTCTCTGTGGAGCTTGTGGTCAGTACAAGTTCAGTGTACATGGTGGTCACCACTCAGAGAAGTCCCATCATTCAGTCTCTGTGGAGCTTGTGGTCAGTACAAGTTCAGTGTACATGGTGGTCACCACTCAGAGAAGTCCCATCATTCAGTCCCTGTGGAGCTTGTGGTCAGTACAAGTTCAGTGTACATGGTGGTCACCACTCAGAGAAGTCCCATCATTCAGTCCCTGTGGAGCTTGTGGTCAGTAGGAGTTTATTCTACCTGGGGGTCACCATGCATAGTAGTCATATTATTCACACCCTGTGGAGCTTGATTCTTTCAGCTTTGTGGGACAGTACTGTGACTTGTACTTTGACTGTGAACCTTTTGACAGATGCGGACATTTGTGAAAGAAAATTAGGTTTGTATTTAATCAGTGAGGTATGCAGCATATTGTACTTGGGATGTACATGAAAAGACAGTGAAACCAACGTGAATATCATTTATTAATTGCGTTGTGTCATTGCCTGCATTGACTCCTCTCTCATAGGCTCTTCCTTCTGGCTGAGTCATATTCTCTCTGGGGGTTACTTGTGCTTATTCCATAGCCATCCCCATTATATATCTAATGAGATTTTAAGGATCTCGAACTTCTGGATACATTGGGAACTAGTCGGAAGAGCAGAACCGTCAGTCTTTTAGAATGAACCAAAAAAGAAGTATTTGAGCACTGAGATGGGGTTCTCACTGGCACCCATGTGTAAGTAGCGAGGCAGTAGCATAATGGCATTAGGACTGATGGTGGTTTGTGCTTTCTTCTCTCACATCACAGGGGACAAGAACTTTTATGATGCTTTGTATATCCTGCATGGAAGTGCCACAGAGTCCTTTAGGCGGCAGTAGATAAGTCTTTGTACCTATTGATCAGTCAGGGCGTTTGTAGTGTCTGCTCACAAGAACAGCTTTCCACATTTAATTAGTTATCTTCCCGCCATATTGATGGCAAGATGTCATATTGATGCAGTTTGTGAGGCCTCCGCCTGCAGTGATCGTGCTTTATCAGAGTATTGCACTATGGAGTGGCTTTCATATCTTATTGGGAATGGATGGAAACCTGATATGATCGTTGGCTGAGTTAGAGTGCAGGATTCTTAAAATTTCCATCTATGAGAAAATGGGCGAGTGGCAAAATGAGTGTTTGGATCACAAAACTACATGTAATAAACCATTCACTGTCTGTGACTTGTATCCTGTTCTGGATTTTGAGGCGGTTTCATTACTTATTGATAACCCCAAAGAGCTAGTCCAGTGTTAATTTATTCTGCGTGAAAAAGCACAAGCTGCTAATAGCGAAGAAGGGCGCAGAATGGTATTATTTGTAGTGAGATGTTGGCCCGATTCCTGTAAATGAAGGCGGATACTCGGGTTGTTCGTCCCAGGACTTAGTTCTCCGGATCTACGGCTAGAGCTGTATAAACCATTGGAGTCCTGGGACTGTGTACTCACCAGTGTAGGCTTTTGATGAATGTCTCAGACTTTCCAGAGAATATTTGTACGTAGACTGCAGCTCTACAAGATCGTGTTGAAGCCTGATACAAAGCTGTATTATTCTTGTTAACTTCCCCATCCAAATTCTGGTCACTTTAAAAACTGGTCTCATTTAGCAAAAAAAAAACACACAGAGGCATCAGCAAAAACCCACGATATGAACAAATGTGAACAGGGTCCGCAACTTCTGGCATCTCGCACAACACCTGCTGCAAATGTTTGCTCCCTTGTATGATGCCAGAATCATGGACTTGTGGCCAGGGCCAGCCGTAGGAACTATTGGCTACAATGGATGACAATGGACCTGGTAAATACAATTGTCCTTGGGATTTTCAGGGAAGGTTTTCCCTTTGTACATAACTTATTTGTTACTTTATCTTGGAAGCCGTTTCCTTTCTATGGAAAGAGGTATTCTCATACAGTTTTGGTGCGGATATACAATTCTACATATACAAATAACATATAATTATTATATATATATAGAGAGAGAAATATATAGTAAAGAGAGCAAAACGTCTATATCTATACATAGATAGATGTATCTTTTATTTTTATATGGAGCTGCTATTAGCCGCAGGCTCGATGTGGATCCAGTTTTCAATGGCCGCTTTGGAAAGTCATCTAGTAATAATTTCCTAGTTTTCCTTTTGAGGATGGCAGTCTGACCTCCGAAGTTGGAATGGGCCATTGGTGCTATAGATTTCTGGTCATAGTTTAGATCTAATGGTGCAGATTCCTAACCGGATAGGTGTTCACAATGGGTGGTGTTTGGATGTCTTCATTGTGCCGTGTATCTGTCCGGTAGAGACGCTGCTGGGGGGTCAGCTGGAGGCCACTTATGGTGAAAACAAAGACGTGGACAAGCCTGGCGACAAACAATGGTGCTTATATACCAGTGCAACTAATGTGAGATCAAAACATTCATTTATTGTGCGAATTCTGGCCACCATAAGGCCATGAATACCAAACCCATGGAGGTTGTTTGGCTGGTAGCTTTACTAATGTTTTCTTGCCTTTTTAATGACATGAAACCTCAACATACTGTACTGTCTGTAACAAGCCAAGGGCGATGTGCTATGTACCCTTTAGATGGTAGAGACAATTGTGAATGTGCAATGAAGGACATTTTTTTTGGTAATGTTGGAAAAGGCACAGGACAGGGAGGAGATGTTTGGAAGAAGCACATTTCTGGTCCCATAATTTCAACCAACTAGTCATTTATTCACTCTAGTCTTTCCAGTGATTGAGATGTGTTTATTATCTATGGGATAGACTGGCATGTTTAGCCCTCAAAAAGAGGAATTCTGTAGAGAACCTTGCCCTTTCAGTGCCTTATTGCCATCAGAAGCACATGTCATCTGAAAACAGACCTGTTCAAGCCGTAGCTTGTAGTGCACATGAGGCGGGGATTTATCATCTCTGCTTGAGTTACCTGGTGAAGTTATGCTGAAGGGTGCAGTGTATACTTGGCTGCATCCAATTGGAAACAGCATTTATCACTGATTGCACTAGTGATTTTTTTGAAACTTTTAAAATGTCATATAATAGATCGCAGTATATTTCCTCCCGCAGATAACTCCTGTGAGTTTTCACACTGAAAACACTGAGATTGAACTACCACATGGGATTAAACCTTAGGGCACCCTTATAATGCCCTGTCATGTTTTTTTTTTAAATATGTTAACCTCATTGATTTCAGATTAAGAAAGATTTTAATGTTTATAGTTACCTAAATCCATAGCAAGTAACCATATGCCAATGATATCTCAATGAATTCACAGTGATCTAGATCACTTCCAATCGTAGAAATATCAGTGAGTTCACAGTGATCTAGATCACTTCCAACCCTAAACCATAGAAATATCAGTTTACAGTGATCTATATCACTTCCAGCTGTAAACCGTAGAAATATCAATGAGTTCAGTGATCTACAGTAGGTCCCTTCCAACCATAAACCGAAGAGATATTAATGAGCTCACAGTGATCTAGATCACTTCCAACATTAAACCAAAGAGATATCAATGGTTTCACAGGGATCTAGATCACTTCCAACCATAAACCGAAGAGATATTAATGAATTCACAGTGATCTAGATCACTTCCAACCATAAACCGAAGAGATATTAATGAATTCACAGTGATCTAGATCACTTCCAGCCCCAAACTGAAGAGATATCAATGTGTTCACAGGTATCTAGATCACTTCAAACCATAAACCGAAGATATATTAATGGGTTTACAGTGATCTAGATCACTTCCAACCATAATCCGTAGAGATATATTAATTAGTTCACTGTTATCTAGATCCCTTACAACCGTAATCCGTAGAGATATCAGTGAGTTCAGTGATTTAGATCACTTCCAACCCTAAACCGTAAATAAAGGGATATTTGTGGATGGTTTCCGTGCTGCTAGATGACATTGAGATATATGCCCATGTGGTCATTCCTGAGGAAGAAGTAATTTTGTAGTCCGAAACGCGTTGAATAAACCACGATCTTTCACTTATTATACCGGAGTATAGGTCTCCAGTTCACCTAGCAGCGCGGAAACCATCCACAAATATCCCTTTATTTGATGTCTATTGGTCACTGACTGACCCATGGATCCGCTGCAGCCGATACTCACATTCCATGCTTTTTCTATGGATACATCAGGTTAGTCTAATCTAAAGTAATACCTTATTGTGTATGTCAAATAAGACTCTATTTGCGCTGAATTCCCTAAAGTCCCTTGATTAACCCTAAGCCGAAGAAATGTCAATTAATCACTTCCACCCGTAATCCAATGAAATATCTATGAGTTCAGTGATCACTTCCAACCCTAAGACGTAGAAATATCAACAAGTTCAGTGATCACTTCCAACCCTAAACCGTAGAAATATCAATGAGTTCAGTGATCTAGATCACTTCCAACCTTAATCTGTAGAAATATCAATGAGTTCACAGTGATCTAGATCACTTCCGACCCTAAACCGTTGAAATATCAATGAGTTCAGTGATCTAGATCACTTCCAACCGTAATCTGTAGAAATATCAATGAGTTCACAGTAATCTAGATCACTTCCGACCCTAAACCGTTGAAATATCAATGAGTTCAGTGATCACTTCCAACCGTAATCTGTAGAAATATCAATGAGTTCACAGTGATCTAGATCACTTCCAACCCTAAGACGTAGAAATATCAATGAGTTCAGTGATCACTTCCAACCGTAATCTGTAGAAATATCAATGAGTTCACAGTGATCTAGATCACTTCCGACCCTAAACCTATACTGTATATTAATGAGTTTTTATTTTGAAAACTGATCTCAGCGATGGTGAAAAAAATGTTGTGGTCTGTTCACACGACATTCAGAGTAACTGCTGACTGGCTGTAGAAGCGACATAACTGTATACAGCTGAATGTCTCTGCCATTGACAACTATTTTCCATAAGTTAGAGGAGGACATGAGACTCCGCATGTAAATTCAAAAAGTATCCAAACATAAACCAACCAAACGTGAAATGGCTCCAGTTTTCTACATCTGGCCTCTAGGAGTCATATGAGGGCATAAAGAGTTCTAGCTCCTACATGTAATAATGGAAACCAAACCTTATGTAAAGAAAAGTCCTTAACTACCCCATGCCTTTCACAAAATACAACTGATGGAGACACCTGGCCTCTAGCGTAGATGGATACCTTCCTGAGGTAGACAGGTTGTAGGACTTACCTGTTCGTATTGTCAGCGACAGGTCACTTATGGCAGTGTATTGTGGGTGATCTACTGACCTTGGCAAATACTCAGATCTCTCCTTTGGGGGACATGGTGTAATGTGAATGTTATAGGGATGCTTCTCTGCCGATATCTTCTGAGCAGTCATCATCCTGGCAGTAGATAAATTGTGTGATCCTCCATTAAAGAGGATGGAAATGTCCAAAATGAGAAAATGATACTCTTTCAATTATGTGAGGTTTCTATCACTGCAATGTCATCATGGGAATGCTCCAATGATTGCCTCCATTTGATGATGTAATGTATTCTTCTTTGGTGATTTTTGGGTTGTACCACTGCACTTTTTGCCTACAGCTTTTTGTACTTCGTATTCAAGTACGGTATAAAGCTGCAATGTATGTCAAGCTGCAAGGAACACATAGAAGCCATTGAAGAAAAAGTCTTTGGAGGGGATTCATCAAGACAGGCACATCTTTAGTCAGTGCGAGTGGGAACAATATGAAATGTTCTTCATTAGTTGGAGTTTTCTATAATAATTTACCCCACCTTCTGCCCAAGCTGTAATGAAGCCTGGGTGGCCGTTTTCCATCCCAATAAGCGTGACCGGTATAAAAATGCTAACAGTCTCCATATTTGTGCTTCTGGATCGTAGGAGGCTGCTTTCAGGCTTTGCAGAGATTGTGGCGGTAGTTAAAGAAGGTGCGAGTTTTGGTTTAATTAACGAATGGGATTTAGCTGAAATAACTGCAAAATTTCTTCTTTAGTATGTGGCAATGATTTATAGTTTCAGATCAGCATCTGCACCCTGCCGGCCTCGCAGTAGTGGCGCTACGTGTGAATGTTGATGGATTTGGTGACTACACTGCGAGGACATGTAGTCACGTTCTCTACGCAGTGCAGCCTAAGGCTCTGGGCTTATAAATTGATCATTTCTCACAACTAATGAAAGAGACAAAGCACATTTAATGGGGTCTTTCATAGGTTTATTCTGATCCGCCTTCTTAAAATAAGGCGCCTCCTCCTAGTCCAGAAATAATGGCACATAGCCGCCATGAGCTATAAACAATTCAATGGAGTTACAATTTATTGGCTTTTTCTACTTAGAAGCTAAAGCCCAGAATGTAGAAACATTCTGATGACGTGTGAAACCTTCTCGTTATTCACTAAAGGGTAAGTTAGATTGTTATCACCGTCATCCACGTGATGACCGCCTCACATGTAGACGTCGGGAAGAGCATCTACAGGTCATTTTCAAGAAATATTTGTACAAGTGAATGCATATTTAATGAAACAAAGAAAAAAAATAAAGATATAAAATCTGTTTTATATTCCTGATTCTCCTATTTTTTTCCCATAAAGTCACAAGATTCCTAACAAATAATAATGGTTGGAGAACAGAAAAAACCCACAGGTGACTCAAAGTGTCTTCTATGTGATCAGATCAGTCTACATAATGTGACCAGAACATGGAGAGGAAACCACTGCCCTATAATTTATGGCATATAGCTGAACAAAGATTCTAAGTGCATAAACTCCAGATTCATGTGTCCATCATGGAAAGAACTACAGCCTTCATATGATATTCTGTAAGTTTGTGCCCCCTAAGAACATTATACACTGATGGGTCATAACATGGAACCACCTTCCTCATCTTGTGTATTTCCTCCCTCTCTGATCTGTTGAGAACTGAGCTCCATTAGACATCAGAAGGTGTGCAGTGCCATCTGAAGACGTTTGTACCAGGTTCTATGCATCTGCGTTGCCTCAATGGATGTGCATGCCCCCAGATGATCTACCTGATTGACATCTGGGAATTTGGAGACGTCATCGCCTCCATCATTCCTTACCATTATCCAGGTGAAACAACAGAAGGAAAGTACTCGACCTTAAAGAAAACAGATGAGTATGGATTCTTACAAGCAATGTTCCATGGGAGAAAATAATAGAAATTAGCTCTCAAAACAGAACAAAGGAACTCACTAATAGGGACAAACATTGCCTTCTAGTGTAGCTACCCCTCAAAGGCGGTACTTGCAAGATAGCTAATTATACTGTTTAAAGAGTCACTGCCAGTAGTGAATCCGCTGACATGAACGCAGCAATGTACAACATTAATGTAGCTGCTTTGTGCCATATTCACATGGAAAATAGATTCAGTAATGCAGAACGTCCACTCTGCTTTTAAAGGTGTTGTCCCACCAACAAAGTTCATTTTAATCACTAGATCTTGGAATAATAATAATTTCCACAATTGAATGTGATAAATAAAATGTTCCTGTGCTGAGATTATATTATAAATATGCCCTAGCTGTGTACCATGTAATGGCTGTGTCTGACCGTACAGGAACATGGTCTGATCATACCACATCTACTGGGCAGGGGACGACACAGGAGAGTACAGAAACATTACAGCAAGGGACCACATCTGGACAGGGAAGGATACAGGAGAGTTATACAGACATTACAGCAGGAAAGGACACAGGACAGTATACAGACATTACAGCATGGGATCACATCCCCCGAGCAGGGGAGGATGCAGGAGAGTATACAGACAGAACAGCAGGGCAATCACATCTGGGCGGTAGAGTATACAGACAGGACAGCATGGCGATCACATCTCCTGGACTGGGGAGGACGCTTGAGAAAATACAGACACTACAGTTGGTGATCACATCTGGACAGGGGAGGATGCAGACAGGACAGCACAAAATCACATCTGGGCAGAGGAGGACACAGGAGAGTATACAGACATGACAGCACAGGGATCACATCTCCTGAGCAGGGGAGGATGCAGGAGAGTATACAGATATTACAACAAGGGATCACATCTGGACAGGGGAGGATGCAGGTTAGAATACAGACATTACAGGGGGGGATCACATCTCCTGGACAGGGGAGGACACAGGAGAGTATACAGACATTACAGCACGGGATCACATCTTCTGGGCAGGGGAGGACGCAGGACAGTATACAGACATTACAGCACGGGATCACATCTCCTTGGCAGGGGAGGATGCAGGAGAGTATATAGACATTACAGTAGGGGATCACATCTCCTGAGCAGGGGGGAACACAGGAGAGTATATAGATATTACAGCAGGGAATCACATCTCCTGGGCAGGGAGGATGCCGGAGACTATGTAGACATTACAGCACAGGATCACAGCTCCTGAGCACGGGAGGACACAGGAGAGTATACAGATATTACAGCAGGGGATCACATCTCCTGGGCAGGGGAGGACGCAGGAGAGTATAGAGACGTTAAAGCACGGGATCACACCTGAGCAGGAGAGTATACAGATAGAACAGCAGGGGGAATCACATCTGGACAGGAGAGTATACAGACATTACAGCACGGGATCATATCTGAGCAGGGAAGGAGAGCATACAGACTGGAACGCATGGTGAGCACATCCTGGGCAGGGGAGGATGCAGGAGAGTATACAGACAAGACAGCATGGCGATCACATATCCTGCGCAGTAGAGTATACAGACAGGACAGCTTGGCGATCACATCTCCTGGGCAGGAGAGTATACAGTCAGAACAGCATGGCGATCACATCTCCTGGACAGAAGAGTATACAAACAGGACAGCATGGCAATTACATCTGGGCAGTAGAGTATACAGACAGGACAGCATGGCGATCACATCTCCTGGGCAGGAGAGTATACAAACAGGACAGCATGGCGATCACATCTCCTGGGCAGTAGAGTATACAGACAGGACAGCATGGCGATCACGGCTCCTGGGCAGTAGAATTTATAGACAGGACAGCATGGCGATCACATCTCCTGGACAGGGGAGGACGCAAGAGAGAATACAGAAATTACAGCGGGGATCACAGCTGTATCTTTCTTTGAGGTGTAACATCTTTTAAAAACGGACAGGGAAATGTTTTACCTCACAAAAAAGAATCAGTTGTGATCCCGTACTGTAATGTCAGTCACTTTGAGGGGTCTATATGATAGAAAATACCCAAAAGTGACACCATTCCAAAAAACGCACCACGGAAGGTGCTCAAAACCACATTCAAGAAGTTTATTAACCCTTCTGGTGCTTCACAGGAATTTTTGGAATGTTTAAAAAAAAAATGAACATTTAACTTTTTTCACAAAAAAATTAATTCAGATCCAAATTTTTTATTTTCCCAAGGGTAACAGGAGAAATTGGACCCCAAAAGTTATTGTGCAATTTGTCCTGAGTACGCTGGTACCCCATATGTGGAGAACTCGGAAGGGAAGGAGCGGCGTTTTACTTTTTCAACGCAAAATTGGCTGGAATTGAGATCGGATGCCATGTCGCGTTTGGAGAGCCCCTGATGTGCATAAACAGTGGAAACCCCCCACAAGTGACCCCATTTTGGAAACTACACTTCCCAAGGAACTTATCTGGATGTGTGGTGAGAACTTTGAACCCCCAGATGTTTCACTAAAGTTTATAACGCCCGGGCGTGAAAATAAAAAATCATATTTTTTCCACAAACATGATATTTAGTCCCTAATTTTTTATTTTACCAATGGTAACAGGAGAAATTGCACCTCAAAAGTTGTTGTCCAATTTGTCCTTACTACGCTGATACCCCATATGTGGGGGGGAACCACTGTTTGGGCGCACCGCAGGGCTCGGAAAGGAAGGACCGCCATTTGACTTTTTCAAACCAAAATTGGCTGGAATTGAGATCGTACGCCATGTCGCTTTTGGAGAGCCCTTGATATGCCTAAACAGTGGAAACCCCACACAAGTGACCCCATTTTGGAAACTAGACCACCTACGAAACTTATCTAGATGTGTGGTGAGAACTTTGAGGCTAAGTTCACACGTTGCGGAATTGCCGCGGAAATTTCCGCGGCAATCCCGCACTTCTCCCGCAGGAAATACGCACGTTTTTTTTATGCTGATTCCCGCCAGAATAATAGCGTTTTGCAAGCGTAATTAGCTTGCAGAATGCTAGCGTTTTCCTAGCGATCTGTAGCATTGCTTGGAAAACTGATTGACAGGTTGGTCACACGAGTCAAACATAGTGTTTGACAAGTGTGACCAACTTTTTACTATTGATGCCGCCTATGCCGCATCAATAGTAAAAAGATCTAATGTAAAAATAATAAAAAAAATAATAAATAATGATATTCTCACCTTCCGGCGGCCCCCGCAGCCTTCCCGCCTTCAGCGACGCTCCCGGCAACTCCGGTCCCAGGAGTGCTTTGCGACAAATCACACCGATGACGTAGCATCTCGCGAGACCGCTATGCCATCTGGGTGATTCTCGCAAAGGACTCTTGGGACCGGAAGTTGCCGGGAGCGTCGCTGAAGGCGGGAAGGCTGCGGGGGCCGCGGGAAGGCTGCGGGGGCCGCCGGAAGGTGAGAATATCATTATTTTTTATTTTAATTATTGTTTTACCAGGGATATGGTACCCAGGGCCTGGAGGAGAGTCTCCTCTCCTCCAGACCCTGGGTACCATCGCACATGAACCGCTTACATTGCGCATAGTGGGCACAGCCACATGCGGAAAGTAAGCGGTTCAATGCATTCCTATGGCGGCGGAATCACCGCGATTACGCTAAATTAATGAACATGTTGCTATTTTTTCCGCGAAGCGTTTTTTTCGCGGAAAAAAACGCAACATGTGGCCAAAACATGCGGAATCAATTAACATGTATAGGATGCTTAATGCTTGCGTTTTTATCGCGTTTTTACCGCGGAAAAACCGCAAAAAAAAACGCAATTATTCCTGATCGTGTGCACTTAGCCTGAGTGTTTCACTAAAGTTTATAATGCCCGGCCGTGAAAAAAAACAACTTTTTTTTCCACAAAAATGACGTTTTAGCTCCCAGTTTTTTTATTTTCCCAAGGGTAACAAGAGAAATTGGACCCTAAAAGTTGTCCAATTTGTCCTGAGTACGCTGATACCCCATATATGGGATAAAACTACTGTATGGGCACACTTCGGGGCTCGGGAGGGAAGTAGTGACGTTTTGGAATGCAGACTTTGATGGAATGGTCTACGGGCATCATGTTCTGTTTTGGGGATCCCCTGATGTGCCTAAATAGTGTAAGCCCCCCACAAGTGATACCATTTTGAAAACTAGACCCCCTAAGGAACTTATCTATATGTGTGTTGAGCACTTTGAACCCCCAAGCGCTCACACAAATTTTAACGTAGAGCCATAAAAATAAAAAATATTTTTTTCACAAAAATGAACTTTTTGCCCCAATTTTTTATTTTCCCAAGGGTAACAGGAGAAATTGGACCCCAAAAGTTGTTGTGCAATTTGTCCTGAGTTTGCTGATACCCCAAAGGGAAGGAGCGCCAGATTTTACTTCTATGGTTTGCAAGTGCCTTGACCCACTGGGAGAGCCCATGAGGTGCCAAAACAGCAGAACCCCCATAAGTGAAACCATTTTACGAACTACACCTTTCAATGAATTCATCTAGGGGTGCAGCGATCATATTGACACCATGGGTGTGTTACAGAATTTTATACCATTAGGGAGTGAAGATAAAATAACTACATTTTTACCACCAAAATTTTGTTTTAGTCAAAGATTTCACATTTTCACACAAGAAGTTGGCAAAAATGGCAACAATATTTGTCCAGCAAACAAAAAGGCAGCACCGCTTACCTGCCCAGATCTTGGAACAAATGCACTACAGGATGCAGCCAGCCCATAAAGCGAGATGTTAGCAGCACAGATGCAAAATACCAGATCAACAGCCACTCTCCACATACCCAATCAAGGAGGGGGTGACTGCCCAGTATACAACTGCACAATAAAGGCCCGCATAGAGTGTTGTTCACACGATACTGCATAGTGTCTGGTTCACAGCCTATTAATCACGCCCCTACTATTCGATTAGGCGGGCTGGCCAGCACACTCTCAACGCGTACCCGTGTGAACACCCCTCATGTGAGACCACACGTGTTTGGGCTTGGCTGCACCCCGAAAAATATAGTGCAAAAAATACAAAATAGTGGGGTATTAGTTGATATTTTGGCCAAAATACGTAAGCTCGTAACCTGCACCAAAGGTCCCCACGCTTACGAGTCCCTACACTAAACTATTTAGCAAAGCCACTAAAGGAGACTCAAGGTCCTCAAAAATTCAATTTGAACAGCAAACAAAAAGGCAGCACCGCTTACCTGCCCAGATCTTGGACCAAATGCACTACAGGATGCAGCCAGCCCATAAAGCGAGATGTTAGCAACACAGGTGCAAAATACCAGATCAACAGCCACGCTCCACATACCCAATCAAGAAGTTGGCAAAAATGGCAACAATATTTGTCACACAATTTCTAATGAACATGGCAATTTCCCAAAGGAGTGCTATTTGCCTATTCAAATGAATGGGTCTGTGCACATCAGTGTGTTTCCACGGACTGTGTGTCCGTGGGAAAAACACACTGACATGTCCGTTTTTTAATGTCAGCATGGGCCACATAACCTCCAGCACACGTACATATGCATAACACACATCGATATCATCCATGCAACACGCATCGGCGCCGGGGAACAGCGCTTAGGGTATGTTTCCATGTTCAGTATTTGATGCAGATTGGACCCTGCGTACAGCCACAGCGTCCAATCCGCAGTGGCCAGATGTTACAGCATAGTGGATGGGATTTTATGAAATCCCATCTCTACTATGCGTGCAGGGAAGCCTCCGGCATCCCTGCGTATACGCACATGCGGCGCGTCTTTATAGACCGCAGCATGTCTATTTATCTTGCGGAGACGCTCAGTCTCCGCAAGATAAATAGCACCGTCCAATGTATAGGATGCGGTGATTCCACATGTGTTCAATGAACACATGCGGAATCACCGCGCATACAAAAGCCGGCAGCGCTTTAGACGGAGCGAGTATCTGCTGCGTTCAGTGCTGCCAATACTGAACGTGGAAACATACCCTTACTGTAACGCTTCTTCCCTGGTGCCCGTCCTTGTACTGATGTGGCACACGCATGCCACACGTGTGCCGCAAGCATTACACACGCGGACACTGACATTTTCGGTACCGGAAATATCAGAACGTGTGAAAGAGGCGTTATAGCGGGTTTTTATGTTTGGCTGCTGTCACACACTAAAAGACGCTTTTTATTGCAAAAAAAATAGATTTCGCATCACCATATTTTGAGAAATATAATTTTTCCATATTTTGGCCCACAGAATCATGTGAGGTCTTGTTTTTTGCGGGACGAGTTGACGTTTTTATTGGTACCATTTTTGGGCACATGACATTGATCGCTTTTTATTCCGATTTTTGGGAGGCAGAATGAACAAAAACCAGCAATTCAGGAATTTCATTTGCGAGGGGGGGCGTTTATACTGTTCCACGTGTGGTAAAATTGATAAAGCAGTTTTATTCTTCGGTTAGTATTGCAGCAATACCTCTTATTGTTTTTTTTATGTTTTGGCGCTTTTATACAATAAAAACTATTTTATCTAAAAAATTATTTTTGCATAGCTTTATTCTGTGCTATAACTTTTTTTATTTTTTTGCTGATGACGCTGTATGGTGGCTCGTTTTTTGTGGGACAAGATTACGTTTTCAGCGGTATCATGTTTATTTATATCCGTCTTTTTTATCTCTTTATTCCACGTTTTGTTCGGCGGTATGATGATAAAGCATTGTTTTTTACCTTGTTTTTTTATGGTGTTCACTAAAGGGGTTAACTAGTAGCACAGTTTTATAGGTTGGTGTTGTGATTTGGTAGCTGAGGAGGACAGGAGCAAAAACAGCCAAGGCAGCCGAACACCCAGGAACTAATGGGTTGCAGACCCCTAAACTAACCGCACAACTAGAAGCAGCCGTGGGACGTACCTACGGTGACCTAGATGCCTCGACACAGCCGGGAGAGTTAGCTAAGCCTAAAGATAGAAAGGGGAAAGCTAACTGCCCCGAATAGGTAGCCCCACACATATAATGGCGGTTAGACAAGATGAAATACAAACGCAGGTAGAAAATAGAGTAAGCAAACGCTGGGGCCAAAAACTAGATAGGAGAGGAAGGAAAGAATACTGTCTGCAACCCAGCAAAACCCCAGGACAAATTCCAACACTTCTGATTCCAAAAATGCTGAGACCACACGATCTCGCCCCAGCTAAATCAGAACTCTGGTGTGAACATGCAGCTACCCAGCAGCCACTGAAATAACAGGGATAGAGCAAATGAGCAGAAATAAATGAGAAACAGAGACCAGCGCAGGCCCCAGCAGGGGACCCGGCTGACCTCACTCAGAAGGGCAGCAAAAACAAAGAAAAGCAAAACCACAGAAGCAAGGCAGAAAATAACTTATCTGAATTTTCGCAGGAGACAGCAGAAAACCAGCTGACTTCCAAACTAGACCAGGAAGAGAAACGAATCACCGGCGAGGATCATGGAAGGCAGCTCACTTATATCTGCCCAGTCCGTCCCCCCTGATTGCCACTCCTCGCTCCCAGGTGATGGACCTCTGTCATTCAATACAGCTTCAATACCATCAGCAACCACCAGAGGGAGCCCCAGCTCAGAAGTCATCTCTAAAGTGTTCACAACAGGTTGGGTCATTATGGATGCGGTGATACCAAATATGTGTACATTTATTGTTTAGATTTTTTTTATTCAAATATTTTTTTAGTGATAATAAAAAATCAATATTTATTCTATTTTTTTTATATTTTTACAATTATTTAAAAAAAATTTTTTTACTTTATTCAGTATTTTACACTTTGTCCCACTATGGGACAATCTTTTTTAGCAGGCTGATAGCTTCTATAGCATGCAGATGAAGCATCATCTGCATGCTATTGAAGCCGTCAGCGCTGCACTTACTGCACACTGACCTGAGAGACTTCCTGATCTTGCAATGCGCATGAACGGGAAGTTTCTCAGCTCTGGAAGCTCGGATGTCGTCATGACGACATCGGGTTACCATGGTAGCGATCGGGACCCCGCCTCACGCCGCGGGGTCTCCGATCCAAAGGCATTGGGGCTGTCAGAACCTCTGCCTGCTCCCGGAATGCTGCAATTGTGTTCAATCACAGCATTTCGGGAGTTAAAGTGCCGGGAGTGGTCTGTGAGAATCAGCTGATACCCGGTCGCGATCGGCCGCGCTCCCCCCGTGATCGTAGCCAATCGCTATGATGTATTTTCCCGTCCATGGTCAGACAGGCCCAGGGCACATGGAGGGGATAGCACGTCTAATGTTAGAGAGTGGTTAATAAATTTGCAAAAATTTCTACATTTCTGTTTTTCCAGTCAAGATGGGGTGCAGAGTGTATATTCATGAGGAACAAAATTTACTTTTTTGAATTTACCAAATGGCTGCACTCAAACAAGGAGTGAAAAATTTAAAGGGGTCTGAATACTTTCTCTACCTACTGTATTTTGAGTGTATTGGCCACATGTATTTCTTGTGACTGTCTATACAGTAAATGCTAATATAAGAGTGGGGTATATAGTTTATTCTGCTTCTGTTTGCTGTCTATTACTATTTGTGGATTATTGTGACGTATTCAGGTATATCATTGTATGTAATACTATTTGTAAATAAAATATTGGTGTGACGCTAGTCACTACTCACAGACAGGCCGTAAGGCAGAAGAGTCAGACGTTTCGGGGTCAATACCAAGAGAGTACGTAGATAACCAAGGGAAAAGATGAAGGCGTAAGTTAGGTCACAGTCCAGGGTCAATAACAAAAGGTAGCTGAAAAAAAAAAACAAATAACATAACAAAGGGATAGTGAAAACACAGTCCAAAGAGTCACGCAGCAGAAGATCAGAACTCAGAACAACAGAATCAGGTTAACACTCACCAAGAAGCACAAACTACGTCTGGCAGGGATCAGGGGCAGATAACTCAATTTAGTAGCTGGGCATTCACCAGAACTCTGAACACATGCAGAAAGTCCCACACGTCCCAGTCACAGATTGGACAGCAGAGCTGTCAATCAATGCACCGACAGCCCAGCAAGCCCATCACAAGCCATCAATCAAGACTCAAGCAGCTCAGCAAGACAGTCTCCATAGAACAGCATAGCAATCATTCACTGAGCTGAGGAATCGTGACAACTGGTTATTTACTCTGCTGGACCCACTCTACAAGGAGAACTTTGCATCTCTCCTTCCTAAGGTGGAAATGGTGCTATACCAGAAGGCCAATATGGAAAATATGTTGAAAAAAATTCCCATCATACAACTGTAGGGACAGGGGTCAAGCTTCCTTGCCCAACCAAAGAGGAGAGACGAGGGAGACACACACCAGGTACAGCAGAGGTAGTGGTACACTGTCAATTACCTAGGCCAATTTCATGACACCCTCCCAGCCTCCAGGACCTGATGACCGGATATTTCTGACAAGAAGGGAAAAGCTTTTGAAGATGGTCAAGCAATTCCTGGCCTACCAAACCAGCATACTCGCCATTTCCTCTTCGACTTTCAATTAATGGGTCTCAAAGCTGGACACCTGGCATGAGCTGTCCCTCTATGCCTTGGAGGTGTTGTGCCCCTAGTGTCTTATCTGAGCAGGGTTTTAGTGCCATTGTGGGTGTCATAACATACAGACGCTTTCGCCTGTCAACAGAAGTTCTGAGAGGCTCACATTGATAAAAATGCCTGGATTAGCCTCGGCTTTTCCACAACACCAGATGACAGCAGCACATAAAGTGTTTCTGTTCTTCAATATTTGAATGAGGCCTGCCAGTTGTTGTCTTCAATGGTCTATGGATGACTGGATGACCCTACTTAAATTTTTTTCCTGTCTTTGCTCCTTGTGCAAAGCCTTTATGAGTCTAGGAGTACCACTACATGACAATTTGAACAGAATGTGTATGAGGCCCTCCTTTATATCTAATACAGGGTGCATTTGAGTCCCTAATTTGTAGCAGTTCTTGCTTCTCTCAAAAATTACACTGAAATTTCCAATTTCAGGGCAATGGGTAAGGTTTACCAATAGTGTGACACAGACTAAAAGGGATGTCGATTAGTTTCTAACATTTTCTTTATCTGAGCAGGGTAGAGTAAGGGATAAGGAAATGCTAAATTTAAATGGGTGTGGTTAAGGGAGTAACCTACAATTGTACCACAGCGCACTACATGTGCCCGATAATCTATCCAGGCCACCAACCTGTAATCAGAACGTGTTTTCCTACCGCTCCCACCCTCCATCAGCACCTTTGAATACTTTGTCACTCTATGACGGTCTTCGGTAAGGAAGGGGGCCTCAAACTGTCTCTGGAAGTGGGACCCTAACTATCTCTTTCCCAGGGGTACTCTTAAAGGTAGAGAGGCCCAAGTCTCTGACCTCACTATGCTCCTGTTAATGTCCTAATGTTAGTGTATAAACACATAAGTGTAAGTCGACTAGGGTGGTAGCCATGGCAGCAAGAATTAGTGTCCAATCACCCTAGCGCTTCACAGGTGAAACATAAAGTTCCTTCAGCTGCACATGCAGCATAACACTTACGGTTTCTGTCATTCTGGCTTCAGAGTTCCCAGATCTAAAGATCAATGCGGAGTCACAGTCTTTTCCAAACATTTCGACTTTACTGGAAACACAGGCACATAACACTTTAGCAGCACATTCCATAAGCGGTTTCA
Source organism: Oophaga sylvatica (assembly GCA_033576555.1). NCBI lineage: Eukaryota > Metazoa > Chordata > Amphibia > Anura > Dendrobatidae > Oophaga > Oophaga sylvatica. Next base: position 404,175,111 of record JARQOD010000003.1, read on the forward strand.
AATACTGTTCTTTCCCTGGCTTCCAGGCGAACTTTAACTCTTCTGTGACCTCTTCCTTCAATCTATTAGTAGTCCCGTCTATCTCTATGGACTCTCCCGTTTGTCCTTTCTGCGACACCAGCTCTTTACAATCCCATTGTCCAGCTTCCATGGGAAAAGGTGCCAGGAACACTATTGTAGCTGCTCCCGTCCTGGTCATAGACCCTGGATCTTTCCTGGAGATAGTTCCACTAAACTGGTGCCCGTCCATAGTGTCCTAAGGCCTGAGGCCCCTCTCCTCCATAACAGCTTTCTCTTCTCAGCCTGAGGCTATTCCATAGGCATTATTCTTCTTGCCCTTTCGGCAGGATCCCCCAGACTACAACTGAACTTAACCAGGAAGTATCTCTCATATATCTCCCTGCTACATGCTGAGCTGCTCTAAAGCCACTTCCAACTGCTTAACCCCTATGCTGCCTGCAACTCACTAACCTATTCTATGCTATTACCTTGCTCTAATGTGCCCCCCTTAAGCTAACCCACTAATATACTATAATAACCTCTATCCTATCTTATCCCTAATCTTAGACATATCAAATACATCACAATATATAACACACATTGACTAGCAGTAGGGGACCACACATTACTTTAGGATTACAGTATATAAACATTGCATCACATCAACACGAATAACCACCAAGGTGCCACATGTATTACATGTGCACAGCAACCAAAGGAGGGGCGGCACGTGACATACCAAGTTAACAGGGATAGCAAAAAGCAACTTACATACAAAAACACTCACCAATGGTAGAAAGGAATAAAGGGAAGGATAGTAAGGTACAAACCAAATGGGAATAGAACAATGGAGAAAGCATACACCCAAAAACAGCAAGCAACAATCTCAAGCTGCAACTACGAACTCCAACTTCAGCACACCAACTCCAGCAAGTCAGGAAGCAATCTTTCATAGGCAGGGATGAGAAGGTCTGACCACGTTTTATAGGCAGAGAAAATGAGTGGGTCAGAAGCAGCTGTGAGATGGAGCTGCATGTCTCTAACAAGCATACAAAGAGTCATTAACGTCTTCAGCGCCAAAGGAAATGAAGTGTATCTAGATTGTGAGCCCCTTCGGGGACAGCGACGATAATGTGTGCAAACTGTAAAGCGCTGCGTAATATGTTAGCGCTATATAAAAATAAAGATTATTATTATTATTATTAAGTGTATTTAATATGAGAAACAAAATACACAGGCTAAATGGAAGACCTGCGATTCGCAGTACGTAAAGATTGTCTAACCCCAGATCTCCCAGGAGGATGTGACACACTCGTTACAGTACCCTACTTCTAGGAGGGGCCACAGGACCCTTGGGCCGGGTTTATTGGGTATTATTCTCAGATGCTTGCACCCACATAATCTCCTTAGGACCATACCCCTTCCAATGCGCCAGGTAGGTGGTGTACAGAGTTGCGAACCTTACGGGAATCAACAATTCTCGCTAACTGAAATTCTAAATTGCCATCAATAATAACCACTGGTAGTCGTAAAGGTGACTGTACCACAGGTGCAACATATTTTTTGAGTAAAGGCTTGTGGAAAACATTATGGATCTTGAGAGTCAGCGGCAGCTTAAAAGGGAAAGTCACAGGGTTGATTACGGCGACCACCTCATAAGGACCAATAAACCTTGGACCTAGTTTCCAAGAAGGAACAGTTTAATATTTTTGATGGACAGCCATACCAACTCATTCACCTCCAGGTCCTGACCTGACATACGTTTATCCGCCATACGTTTGTATTTGTCTCCCATGATCTTTAAATGATTCTGAATCCCTTTCCACACAGATGAGAGCGAAGACTAGAATTGTTCCACTCCATGAACCCCCGAAGTCTCACCTTTACTGAAGGTACAGAACTGAGCATGGAAGCCATGTGCGCCAAAAAATGGCGACTTACCAGTAGACTCACTACAACGATTGTTTAAAGCAAACTCAGCCCGTGGTAAAAAAGAAGACCAATCCTCCTGGTTATTTGACACAAAACATCTGAGTTATGTCTCCAAACTTTGGTTTAGGTGTTCAGTCTGACCATTAGTTTGAGGGTGGAACGGTGAGAAAAAGAATGGATGCATCTTTAAACAGAAACAAACCACCCTCCAGAATTTAGATACAAACTGGGTCCTCTGATCTAACACTACACTGGAGTGTACCCTGTGAAGCTTCACGATCTCAGTGACAAACACCTAAGCCAGTGTCTTGGTATTAGGGAGAGCAGGTAAAGCTATAAAGTGCGCTATTTTACTAAACCTATCCACCACAAGTAAGATAACTGTTTTGCCAGAGGACAAAGGGAGATCCATGATGAAATCATGGATAAATGAGTCCATGGTCGGTCAGGAATGGTTAATGGTAAAAGAGCCCCAGACGGACAAGTATGCGTGGTATTAGAACACACACAGACACTACAAGAGGACACAAAGTCAACTACATCCTTATGCAACCTTGGCCACCAGAAACGATGAAAAAGGAGGAACAAGGTTGCCTTAGTATCTGGGTGCCCAGCCAGTGCCAAGTTATGATGTGCCTCTAAAATATTGAGATGCAGATGTACAGGTACAAACAATTTCTCTGAAGGACCAGCAGGGGCATCCCCCTGAGTTCTTAATACCTTACCTTCAAGTTCAGAACACACTGCGGAGACGACCAACCCTTTTTGTAAAATAGGGACAGCATCATCAGGACTCCCACCCCAAGGAAAACTCTGAGACAAAGCATCCACTTTGACGTTCTTAATCCCAGGATGGTGAGTGACCACAAAATTAAACCTGGTGAAGAACAAAGACCATCTAGCTTGCCTGTGATTCAGACATTTAGCAGATTCTAGGTACATCAAGTTTTTATGATCAGTTATGACTATGATCTGGTGAACTTCCCCCTCCAAAAAATGACGCCATTCCTGAAATGCCAACTTAATGACCAAAAGTTCCCTATCGCCTACATCATAGTTTTTTTCAGTTGATGACAACTTTTTAGAGAAGGCGGCACATGAATGCCGTTTACTAGGTGCGACCCTTGAGACAAGCACCAACCCTCACCTCCGAAGTATCAACCTCGACAATCAATAGTTGAGAAGCATTGGGTTTTACGAGTACTGGTGCAGTGGGAAAAAATCTCTTCAAAGAAAAAAATGGCTGCCGAGTGCAGTTGGACCACCTCAAGAAGTCTGTACCTTTCCTAGTCATGTCGTTAAGGGGTTTGGCAATAGACAAGAAGTTTCGGATACATTTCCAATAATAGCTTATCAGGATCCATGCGGAAACCTGCGGCTGACACTAGGAAACCTAAGAGCTGAACCTCCTGTACAGCGAATACACACTTCTCCAACTTGGTATACAGTTTATTATTCTGCAACACCTGCCTGACATGTTTCTGATGAGACTTAAGGTCAGGCAAGTAGTTCAAAATATCATCAAGATACCCTACTACCAGAGGCAGAGCTAGGGTTTTGGTTCCGGGGGGGGGGGCGAAACTTCTGAGTGAGCCCCTAACCAGGTAACAACTAGGTGACACACCCTAATAGTGGAGGAGAACCTCAGGAGATGACCGCGCTGTTACTGAAAATAATATATACATAAAGACCAACATGGATATTACCACCATATGGTTAGTGGTAAATAATACCAGTCCTACAGAACATATAAGAGATCATAGCAGAGTTACAGATAGTGACTTACCGCTAACGTTCTTTCTGATGGAATAATTCACTTTTCCCGTCTTTTCCATCTGGCCCAGACCGACATGACAACTTCTCCAGCCAGGACTCTGCTGCAGAGATTACAACAAAGACACATTTCACATCTCACATTTTCAGCACCGTCACCATCTATCCTCAACCTGCACAAACTCCTCATCCTGCTGATACCCCAATACTGAGCCACTGCTGCCGTATGAGTCCCTATTACTGTACCTGCTGTGTGGTTCTCTGTGCGCTCTCTAAATTCTAAAACAACCCTCTAGAATATAGTAATGCCGGGTGCAAGTCCCCTAGAAAACAGTGCCCACATTTTGTCCCCTAGAAAGTAATAATGCCATGTGTGCCCCTTTGCAGTCACAGTAACCTGCGATCCCCTATAACAATAAGTGCCCACTTTACATTTACCAATGTCCCGAGTCTCCCCCTGTACAGCTCATCTATACACAGTATGATACTCTCTTATACACAGTATAATGACCCCTCTATATATATATACTGACCACTTAATATCCCCCAAACTATTTATTGGCCCCAATACTGTATGATGGCCCGGCCACTGTAATCTCCACACTGTATGATGGCCCCCTAGATAGCCTCCATATAGCATAATACACCAGATAGTCCTCAATACAGTATAATGCTCTCCTCATAGGCCTCCGTATAGTATAATGCACTCCTCATAGGTCTCCATATAGTATAATGCACTCCTCATAGGTCTCCATATAGTATACTGCACTCCCGATAGGCAGACTCTATATAGTATAATGCATTCCCCATAGGCAGCCTCTATAGTATAATGCAGTCCCCATAGGCAGCCTCTATAGTATAATGCACTCCCCATAGGCAGCCTCTATAATATAATGCACCCCCATAGGCAGACTCTATAGTGTAATACAGCCCCTAATATAATGAACCCCCCATAGGCAGACTCTATAGTATAATGCAGGCCCTAATATGACTCACCCACCATAAGCAGACTCTATAGTATAATGCTGCCCCTAATATAATGCACCCATCATAAGCAGACTCTATAGCAGAGGCCTATCCAGGGGGGGCAGCCGGCAGGGGGGCGCAGTCAGGCTGCCTAATGCGGCGATCTACAGTGTCTCCCCTGTGGCTGCATTCTGCCGCCCCCGGCCTGAGAGTCGGCGGTTCCCTGTGCCGGCTGTCAAGTTGACAGCCGGTGCAGAGAAGCTGCCACGTGCCGGCTCCCAGGGATCAATTGCACTGGCATCTATACAGACGCCAGCACAACTGAAGCTCTGACCGCCGGGTCAGAGCGACGTCTGCAGCTTGATCAGGTCATATGATCACGCTGCTGACGTCACTAGCCGGCTGCGTCCAGAAGGAGGAACACGGGTGGTAAGTGTGCTCCACTGTGGAGCTGAAGAACCACTGAAGATTAACGGGGGGACAAAATGTGTGTGGGAGGATTTAGAGTGGGGATCAGGAGTACTTTTTTGTGGGGGGGATTTAGAGTGGGGATGGGGGAGTACTTTTTTTGTGGGGGGATTTGGAGTGGGGATGGGGGAGTACTTTTTTGTGGGGGGATTTGGAGTGGGGATGGGGGAGTACTTTTTTTGTGGGGGATTTGGAGTGGGGATGGGGATACATTATGTGTGGGGGGGATTTGGAGTGGGGATGGGGGGTTATTTTATGTGTGGGGGATTTGGAGTGGGGATGGGGGATACATTATGTGTGGGGGGATTTGGAGTGGGGATGGGGATACATTATGTGTGGGGGGGATTTGGAGTGGGGATGGGGGGGTTATTTTATGTGTGGGGGGATTTGGAGTGGGGATGGGGGATACATTATGTGTGGGGGATTTGGAGTGGGGATGGGGGTTATTTTATGTGTGGGGGGATTTGGAGTGGGGATAGGGGGTTATTTTATGTGTGGGATTTGGAGTGGAGATGGGGGGTTATTTTATGTGTGGGGGGATTTGGAGTGGGGATGGGGGTTATTTTATGTGTGGGGGGATTTGGAGTGGGGATAGGGGGTTATTTTATGTGTGGGGGATTTGGAGTGGGGATGGGGGGTTATTTTATGTGTGGGGGGATTTGGAGTGGGGATGGGTACTTTAATGTGTGTGGGGGATTTGGCGTGGGGATGGGGGCATTTAATGTGTGGGGGGATTTGGAGTGGGGCTATGAGATTTAATGTGTGTGGGGGGATTTGAGGACACTGAAGAGTATGTATGAGGAAACAGTATGGGGGATAGGTGCAGACAGTATGGGGAGTGAACGGGTGAATGTATGTGGACAGTATGGGGAGTGAAGGTGATGGGATGTGTGCAGACACAGTATGGGGGGTCAGGGGTATCTGTGTGCTGACAGAATAGAGAGTGAGGGTAAATATATGAGGAGATAGTATGGTGAACAGGGGGATGTGAGGGAGACAGTATGAGGAGGGAGGGGAATAGTGTGAGGCAACAGTATATTGCAGATATTTTTTTTTTAGGAGCATTATAATGACTCTTCTGTCTTTAAGGGCATGTGTGGAGAGTTGCTGCAGAAGACCGGAGAAGATGGAAGTCTGCATAGACTGCTGTGGATGAGAAAACTCATCATGGGGTCTGGACAAGAAGAAGAAAAGAAGAACGACTCCAGAGACGACGTCCTCTATGAGGTACCTGGATGTTAATATTATTTGTGAAACTGACTAATTCTCATTTTTTTTTATGTTAATAGCATTAAAGGGTTGTCCAGGTTTGTGCTGAGTCTGCAGTCATTCTATGTGACTGCAGACTTCAGAATTCTCACACTGCACCTGTCAGGATTCTCTCGTACCGGTAATTTACATACATGCAGTCACATGCTGACTAGACATGTGGGGCCTCAATGAAAATGAACAGAGCGAGGACGGGCATGTCTAGTCGGAATGTGGCCAGAAGTATATAAATCACATGCTTGTGCTGACATGACCGTGTACTCTCGTCACCGGTAAGGGAGAATCTTAAAAGTGTGCAGTGCATTCGTTGTGAGAAGTCAGAAGCTGCAATGTCAGGATTCAGCTCTGCAAGTTCCAGTAGTCATCACATGGACACTTCACTCATATGCGATTTTCATACTTATGGTCCTGTGACAACGAGCTTCTCTTCCTGCTTCTCTCAGTTTTTCTCTGAACATTGAGAGCATTAGGGAGAGCAGCTCGTCGGTACATGACTAAGGCTGGCGTCACACTAGCGAGTTTGATGCGAGTTAGTCGCACGACTTACTCGCATCAGCACCCGGCACAGCCACCCGCTCTCGGACCAGAGTGCGCGGCGGCATAGAAATACATGCAGCCGCGCACTCTGGTCTGAGAGCGGGCGGCCGTGCCGGGTGTTGATGCGAGTAAGTCGTGCGACTAACTCGCATCAAACTCGCTAGTGTAATGCAGCGCCTGTATAACATAATGCACCCGCATAGGCAGCCTCTATAGCATAATGCAGCCCCATAGGCAGCCTCTATAGCACAATGTAGCCCCCCATAGGTAGCCTCTATAGCATAATGCAGCCCCCGATAGGCAGCCTCTATAGCATAATGCAGCCCCCATAGGCAGCAGCCTCTATAACATAATGCAGACCCCCATAGGCAGCCTGTATAGCATAATGCAGCATCCCCATAGGCAGCCTGTATAGCATAATGCAGCCCCCCCATAGGCAGCCTGTATAGCATAATGCAGCCCCCATAGGCTGCCTCCATAATATAATGTAGCCCCCCTTAGGCAGCCTGTATAGCATAGTGCAGCCCCCCCACATAGGCAGCTTGTATAGCATAATGCAGCCCCCCCTCATAGGCAGCCTGTATAGCATAATGCAGCCCCCCTCATAGGCAGCTTGTATAGCATAATGCAGCCCCCCCATAGGCAGCCTGTATAGCATAATGTAGCCCCCCTCATAGGCAGCCTGTATAGCATAATGCAGCCCCCCCATAGGCAGCTTATATAGCATAATGCAGCCCCCCCATAGTCAGCCTCTATAACATAATGTAGGCCCACATAGGCAGCCTGTATAGCATAATGCAGCCCCCCCTCATAGGAAGCCTGTATAGCATAATGCAGCCCCCCCTCATAGGCAGCCTGTATAGCATAATACAGCACCCCCATAGGCAGTCTGTATAGCATAATGCAGCCCCCCTCATAGGCAGCCTGTATAGTATAATGCAGCCCCCCCTCATAGGCAGCCTGTACAGCATAATGCGCCCCCCCCTCATAGGCAGCCTGTATAGCATAATGCAGCCCCCCTCATAGGCAGCCTGTATAGCATAATGCAGCCCCCTCATAGGCAGCCTGTATAGCATAATGCAGCCCCCCCTCATAGGCAGCCTGTATAGCATAATGCAGCCCCTCATGGGAAGCCTGTATAGCATAATGCAGCCCCCCCTCATAGGCAGCCTGCATAGCATAATGCAGCCCCCCCATAGGCAGCAGCCTCTATAACCCCCATAGGCAGCCTCTAAAAAAATAAATATATACTCACCTCTCTTCCTCCTGGTTCCTGCGCTGCTCCCGCTCCAGCAGTGACTTCATTGCGCCTGCTGTCAGTATCGGCATTGGTGACGTCAGACGCTGACAGGGGGATGAAGGGAGAAGGAGCGCTCGCTCCTTCTCTCTTCAATGCGGTCAGCTGTATCGGCATCTAGCCGATACAGCTGAACCTGCAATGACTGGCGGGGGGCCCACTGCTGGCACAGGGCCCCCCCGCATACTCAGGGGCCCCATAGCGGCTTGGCGGCAGAGCAGGGAGATCGATTCTCCCTGCTCTGCCGCAGAATGTAACTGTGCACGCCGATACAGTTACAGTAGCGTATCTCCGGGGCCTGGGGCCACAGCCCCCTCTGCCCCCCCCGGTAGCTACGCTACTGCCTACTAAAAATCTACCCACGAGGTGACGGAACATGTCATTAACAACATTTTGGAACACAGCGGGAGCATTAGTCAAACCAAAAGGCATGAAAAGATTTTCATAACGCCCTTCTCGCGTATTAAAAGCTGTATTCCACTCGTCCCCCTCTTTAATCCTAATCAGATTATAGGCTCCCCTGAGATCCAACTTGGAGAACCATTTTACCCCAATAATCTGATTGAACAAATTAGAAATGAATGGGAGGGGTTATGGATGCCGGATAGTAATCTGGTTTAACTCACAAAAGTCTAAACAGGAACGCAGTCCTCCATGTTTCTTTTTAAGAAAGAAAAATCCCACTGTTGCAGGCGAAGATGAGGGTCTAATTATGTCCCTTGGCAAGACTCTCAGACATATACAGTAGTCTTTCATGGCCTGTCTCTCAGGACCTGACAGATTATAAAATCTGGTCTTGGGCAAATTTTCTCCAGGACGCAAGTTCACAGGACAGTCATACACAGGATGGGGAGGCAGTTCTTGACACCCCGTTTCAGAGAACACCTCAAAACAGAGCGAAAGGATGGAACGTTTTTAGTGGAGACATTAGAGATACAGTAACAGTACCTAGGCAATTATTCTTGCAAAAATCACTCCACTTAATTATCTCTCGGGTCTGCCAGTCTATGACAGGATTATGCTTAGTCAAGCAGGGAAGACCCAACACAATAAGAGTAGGGAGGTATTTCAGAGCGTAACAAGAAAGGAGCTCCCTGTTGAAGAAAAACCTATCCAAAAGTTCACTTTATGCACTATTTGCGTAAAGCTTCCCTGACCGAGAGGTGCGGAGTCTATCGCAAATATGGGGATGGACTTTGCCAGCTTACTAGAGGAGAAACTATAGATCTAAACGAACCGCGCATCCACCATATTGGCTCCTACCCCACTATCCGGTAGGACAGATATTGCCTCAGTTTCTATACCTATAACCACTTTTGCAGGTAGGATAAACTGAGACACACCTGTGAAGGAGATATACGCCCAGGACGTAATCCTCCCCACAACGTGGGGTGAGAAGTTTTCCAATGGTTTCTGCTGTTTAGATATAGATGGACAACCTCAATAAAATTACCCTTTTTCTCACAGTAGAAGCACACCCCCATCTTGCGGCAAAATGCAAGAGACCCATAATAGATAGAAGCCCCCAATAACTGTATAGGTTCTTCAGAGCATACGGCAGAATTTTAGTCCTACAACAGAGGGTGGGGTCACTACTAGTCTATCCCAGAGGCTTCTGTCTATGTGTATGGCAAGAGCCATGGCGGCCTCAAACGATGCTGGAGTTTTCGTATAGTGCCAATGCCTCTTTCAACCGTTCAGACAGGCCCTGATAAAACTGACTCCTAAGGTAATTCCGCTGGATGTCAGTGGCCCATCCATGGAATTCTGAACAAAATTCCTCTGCTAGTCGGTCTCCCTTCTGGATCTTACATAGTTTAGATTCCGCAAGGGAGACCTGGTCCGGGTCATCATAAACAAGGCCAAGAACCCTGAAAAATCCATCCACCGACTAGAGTGACAATGAGTCGGATGGGGGTGAGAAGCCCAGGATTGAGGATCTCCTTGAAGGGAGACAACAATCCCGACCCTCTGTACCTCACATTCAGATGACCTTGGACAAAGCCTGAAATAGAGCTTACAGGCATCCCGAAACACGACAAATTTGTCCCGACCCCCTGAAAACATACCCGGGAGTGCCACTGTAGGTTCTAGTTCAGCTGTCTGATGTGAAGAAACCTTAGACTGCAGGTCTGATAGCTTACAAGGCAAACCCTGCAGCTGCTTCACAAGGCTAGTGACCGGATCCATGTAAGGAACAAAAAATTGGGGGCCTGTGAAAATGTCACACTGTGACAGTCTTTGGTAAGGAAGGGGTGGCCTCAAATTGCCCCTGGAACTGGGACCCTAACTATCCCTGCCCTGGGGGTATTTTTAAGGATAGAGAAGCCTGAGTCTCTGACCTTACTATGCTCCTGTTAATGTCCTAAGCTGTCCCCTCACTCTTCCCAAGGAGTTCTGGGACAGATATGTTAGTGTATATACACGTAAGACAAGCAGGGATAACAAAAAGCAACCTACATACAAAAACACTCACCAAGGGTAGATACAAATAATGGCAGGCATGGCACCGTATAGGGAACGAGCCTCTGACTGTAGAGCCCCCAGCAATAAAAGGCCATAAAGAAACGCTGTGCAGTGCCCAAATTCCCCATCCCACTACTCCCCCCAGGTGATGCCATAATTGGGAAGCCCAACTGACCAATGGGAAGAAAGAGGAAGGTGCGTCCGGCCGCACCCTCAGAGGTTAAATTCAGGTGCCCAGGTCCGTCACTCCCTCTTTCTCCCCGGCTGACCTTTGGAAGCTTTTGTGAAGACCCCACACAGTCATCATGTCCGATCCCATGATTGAGGCCTTGCGGCAGAGCTGCACAGGAAGGTGAGCCATGGTTACAAGCCCTTTTAGCTGGCCTCTGGGCTCACCTCCCTGTTCCCTCTCATAATCCCCCAACAGCACTGCAGGCTTCCCCTAATTTCAGTCCCTCCGACCCCTCTCCAGGCCCCAGTCCCTCCGACCCATCTTCTCTCAGTCGTCCCTCCAATGCACCCACCGTTGTCGTCACCCGGTATGCCTCAGGCCACCTCTGATGCTTCTTCCCCCGCCGGCGCTGCAGTGCGAAAGGGCAGGCGTTCCACTCGGTCCACCCGCCCTCCAGAGCGCCTTAGTTTAACGGGTCCTGCGGCTCGTCCGGTCCCTCGCTCTTGCGCTGCAGCCCCTTTCACTGCTCCCAGGGTGACGGCGGGCACCTACCACAGACCCCGGCTGTTACAGTAGGGGCCACATTGCAGGCCCTTACTTCCCGTGCCCGGGCCCACGCAACTTCCGGTCAATGCGGACCCCGGCCAGAGCCCTCGGTGAGGCCTGGAATGGCCCCGATCACTTACGGTCATAGCAGGGCTGGGCCAGAGCATTCACCGCGGCTCCGTACATTCTGCTCCATTGCCCCTGAGTCTTCCGCCTACAGCGCAGCCGGGCCAGGACTAGCCCCGCCTTCTTCATATCACAGCAGAGCTCGGGCTGTGCCGCATAGATACCAATGCAATGAAAACACTACGAATGGTGGAAAGTTTTCAAAAATCAAAAAAAGTCACCCTACAGCAGATTTGCTGGGTTTACTTAACTTTGCTTGCCGCGTAATGCCAGTGGGCAGAGCTTTCTCACGCCGTTTATCGTTAGTAACGACGGGCATTGCCTAGAATAAGACTCAACCGCTCCCTGAAGGCGGACTTGATGGTCTGGGGAACATTTCTAGAATCCTACAATGGGCATACATGCGTCATGGCGCAAGTGACGACAAGCAAAAATTTAGGCCTAGCAGTGAGCACAAATATCTCTGATGGTTTTGTCGCAATCTACAAGGACCAATGGTGCAAAGGCCGCTGGCCAGAGTTATGGACAACAGCCACCTGGGGTCGCAACCCAGCACTGTTAGAAATTTTTTCGATAGTAACAGTTGTGGAGATTTGGAGTACACAGGTAAAAATGTGAACATCAGATTTTCAACCAAACACCCAGAAACTGCAAAAAGCTTAAGCAGCATGTCTTCTTCTTCCCCGCCTGTCCTCGCGCTGTTGCGCCGCCTAGCACTATTATGACTTAGACACAACATCTGGTGCTGCGCCAGATTTATGTCATTTGTAGATGATAAGATTGTTAACTCTGTTATCTTCCAATTGGCAGGCCTTCAAAGTCTTCCTCCCTCCCCAACGCTCAGCCATTTGGCCTACAGTGTCCCCCTTCCGTTTGGGACACGTGGCAAATCACTGATGCCTTTAGTCCGAGCTTCAGTGAAACCGGGTACCTGGCAGGTTTATGGTAAGGCATGGGAAGAATGGTGCTTGCTAATTAAAGGAAGACCAGTCGATACGTACAATTGGGAGAGATGCGACTTGTTAGAAGAACTCCTCATTCGGCTCAAGTGTAGAGGCACGTCAGGTACATTAGTGCAGCGGCACTTATCGGAAATAGCCTTTTTCTTTCAGCTTATGGGATGGGCGGACGTAACTAAATATTTTTTAATCAAGCAATCTGTTAAAGGCTGGAAAAGGCTTCTACCTAGTCAGGAATGTCGTCGCCCTGTTTCTCTAAATCTATTACATGATATTATCGCAATTTCTTCATCTGCAAGTCGCAATATGAGTCGACCCTAATATCTACGGCATTCGCAATCGCATTCTTCGGGGCACTTCACATTAGCGAACTGGTGCCGCAGTCAAAAACAGCATCGGTAGGCGGGTTAATCAACGGAAATCTCGTCTTATGCAGCTACGCTTTGCGCATTAAAGTGCGGAAATCCAAATGCGATCCCATAGGTAGAGGGGCATGGGTCCTGGTCAAGGCGTCAGACGGCTGTTTGATTTGGTAGCCGAGGAGGACAGTAACTAAAATAGCCAAGGCAGCCAGTCATCCAGAGAGGTTGGTAACTAATGGATTGCAGACCCCTAAACTAACCGCACAACTAGAAGCAGCTGTGGGACGAACCTAAAATGACCTAGACGCCTCGACACAGCCGGAGAGTTAGCCAAGCCTAAAGAAAGAAAGGGGAAAGCTAACTGCCCCGGAGTAGCGTCCCAAAGGAATAGGTAGCCCCCACACATATATTGGCGGTGAGACAAGATGAAATACAAACACAGGCAGAAAATAGAGTAAGCAAACGCTGGGGCCCAAAACTGTTCAGATAGGACAGGACAGAAACAAATGAACAGAGATAACTGAGAAACAGAAACCAGCGCAGGCCCCAGCAAGGGGACCCGGCTGACCTCACTCAGAAGGCAGAAAAGCAAAAGAAAACAAAACCACAGAAACAAGCAAAAAATAGCTTATCTGAAAGTAGCAGGAGACCGCAGCAAGCTGACTTCCAAACTGGACCAGGAAGAGACAACTAATCACCGGCGAGGATCATGGGAAAGTTACTTCCTTAAATCTCCCAGTCATCACTCCCAGATTGCAAATCATCCGCAGCTGGATCCTCAGCTGAAGGGCCTCTGTCAGTCAAGGCGGCTTCATTAATATCAACAGCCACCAGAGGGAGCCCCAACTCAGAATCCAAAGCATTCACAACAGTACTCCCCCCTTGAGGAGGTGTCACCGAACCCTCACCTGCGCCACCAGGCCAATTAGGGTGAGCCCGGTGAAAGGCGTGAACCAATCTCTCCGCATGAATGTCAGAAGCAAACACCCAAGAATTGTCCTCCTGACCATAACCTTTCCACTTAACCAAATACTGGAGACCCGTCTAGCCAGATGAGAATCCAATATCTTCTCCATTTCATACTCCAGATTGCCCTCAACCAAAACAGGCTCAGGGGGTGCAGCCATAGGAACCACTGGCTCAACAAACCTTTTCAATAAAGATTTGTGGAAGACGTTGTGAATCTTAAACGACCCTGGAAGGGCCAAACGAAAGGATACGGGATTAAAAATTTCCAAGATGTTATAAGGTCCAATGAACCTTGGCTTAAATTTTGGAGACACAACCTTCATAGGGATATTTCTCGAGGGCAACCAAACCATGTCACCCACTTTAAACCGAGGACCATCAGTCCTATGCCGGTTGGCAAACCGTTGGGCCCTCTCCTGAGAGAGAGACAACTTATCCACTACTTGATCCCAAATCTGCTGCATTCTCTCCACCATAGAGTCAACACCCGGACAGACAGAAGCCTCCATCTGCCCCGAAGATAATCGAGGATGAAACCCGAAATTGCAGAAAAAAGGGGACATCAGAGTGGCAGAACTAGCCCTATTATTGAGAGCAAATTCAGCCAAAGGCAAAAAAGAGACCCCGTCATCTTGATCAGCAGACACAAAACATCTCAAGTTTTCAAGGTCTGGTTTGTTCTCTCAGTCTGTCCATTTGTCTGAGGGTGAAACACAGAGGAAAAAGACAGCTGAACTCCCAGTTTAGAACAAAAGGTCCTCCAAATTCTGGAAACAAATTGGACTCCTCTGTCAGACGCAATGTTCTCCGGAATGCCGTGCAACCGAACCACCTGCTGAAAAAACAAGGGCACCAACTCGGAAGAGGATGGCAACTTCGGCAGTGGCACAAGATGGATCATCTTGGAAAATCTATCACAGATCACCCAGATAATGGTCATTCTCTGAGAGACAGGGAGGTCGGAAATAAAATCCATATAGATATAGGTCCATGGCCTCCTGGGCACAGGCAGTGGCATTAACAATCCACTAGAGCGAGAGCAGGGTTTGGACCGAGAACAAGTCCCACAGGACTGCACAAAATTCCTGACATCACGAGATAAAGTAGGCCACCAAAAGGACCGACTCACCAAATCTCTAGTACCAAAAATACCGGGATGACCAGCCAACGGAGAGCAATGAACTTCAGACATAACTTTCTTCCTCCATTGGTCTGGGACATACAATTTCCCCACAGGGCAACATTCAGGTTTATCCCCCTGAAATTGCTCCAGGGCCAGTCTCAAATAGGGTGAGATAGCGGAAAGAACCACACCTTCCTTCAGAATAGCCGTAGGCTCAGTCACATCGTGAGTATCCGCATGGAAGCTCCTAGAAAGGGCATCCGCCTTAACATTCTTAGTACCCGGGAGAAAGAAGACCACAAAGTTAAAACGCGTGAAAAACAAGGCCCACCTGGCCTGTCTAGGATTCAATCGCTTGGCTGATTCGAGATAGATCAAGTTTTTGTGGTCAGTGAGGACCACAACTTGATGTTTGGCTCCCTCTAACCAATGTCTCCACTCTTCGAATGCCCACTTCATAGCCAATAATTCCTGATTCCCCACATCATAATTACGTTCCGCTGGGGAAAACTTTCGGGAGAAGAAGGCACAAGGGTTAATCTTAGAGGTTACAGGATCCTCTTGGGACAAAACGGCTCCTGCCCCAATCTCAGAAGCATCTATTTCCACCTGAAATGGAAGAGAAACATCAGGTTGCCGCAGAACCGGAGCAGAAGTGAATCTCCGCTTAAGCTCCTGAAAAGCCGAAACTGCCTCTGGAGACCAATTTACCACATCAGAGCCCTTTTTGGTCAAATCAGTCAGTGGTTTCACAATACCAGAAAAATTACTTATAAATTTACGGTCAGAATTAGCAAAACCTAAAAATCTCTGAAGAGCCTTCAAGGAAGTGGGCTGAACCCAATCAGAAATGGCCTTAACCTTGACTGGGTCCATTTCAATAACTGAGAAACAGAAACCAGCGCAGGCCCCAGCAGGGGACACGGCTGACCTCACTCAGAAGGCAGAAAAACAAAAGAAAACAAAACCACAGAAACAAGCAAAAAATAGCTTATCTGAAAGTAGCAGGAGACCACAGCAAGCTGACTTCCAAACTGGACCAGGTAGAGACAACTAATCACCGGCAAGGATCATGGGAAAGTTACTCCCTTAAATCTCCCCAGTCATCACTCCCAGATTGCCAATTGTCCGCAGCTGGATCCAGGGCCAGCCCGAGAGATTACGGCGCCCTAGGCGAAACTATTTTGTTGCGCCCCTACTATTAAGTATTAGTGTTGAGCATTCCGAAACTGCAAATATCGGGTATCGGCCGATATTTGCTGTATCGGAATTCCGATTTTGAGTTCCGATATTTTTGTCATATCGGATACCGGAATCTGAGTTTTCCGACAAAGTCTATGGGAGTTCCTGTGTCACAGAATGAAGTACTGTGGGGCTGCTGTTGTGGCGCCCTAAGGGTCCAGTCGTCACAGAGATGTTGCATCGCACCCAGCGGTGTGACACCTGACTCTCAGGTAAGAAGGAAGCACCCCATTGACTCCATCCACTGCATTCATCAGTACACTATGCCAGCTGAGTGTAGGCGGACACAATGGGATGGTCTAGCTTAGGCTGGTTAGAACAGGGTGTAGCTAGTTGGATGGGAGAGGTTGAGGCAGCCTTGTGCTGCGTGTTAGTTTAGAGTTTCAGTTGGAGACAGGCAGCCAGCGTGGGTACTAGGCTGGCCTGCAGCTCCTCTGAGTTTACCTCAGGGAGCCTTGCTGAAGAGAGCGAAAGGGTCCAGGGCAGAGACAGCAATTGAAGCTGTGCCCCCATCCTGAAGAAGGAAGGACCAGGCAAATATCGGGGAACGGTCCCTAGACTGGTGGGTCAGTTCATCGCCACTAGTAACACCGAGTATAGTGGGACTCTTCAAGGGCCACTAGCTACCATATTCCCATCCGGGAGGAAGCCAGGGATCAAGTACGTCCAGGCATCCGACGGTGTCTCGGTCTCCGATTGTGATAAGGAGGTGATCACCCGGGACATCGGGTCGTACCTGTAAACTGAAAGGATCCAATACTACCTCGTCCGAGGGCTCTGTGGTAGGGAGGTGCAGAGAAGGAGTAAGGAGTGTAGCACTAAGAAGCCGGAAAGGAACATAAAGGGAGTCTTTGGGAGTGTGACCGATATACCTGAGGGTTGCTGGACTACTCACTGGAAGGACACAGTGCCCGGCTGGAATCTGTACTGCACATAACAGACTGTGAGTAAACCTTTGAAACTGCACAAGAACTGTTTCCTGCATTATTACTCCGTCGCACACTCCACTCTGCTACATCTCTCCTACACCAATGCTTTCCCTTTCATCTACCTGCCCTGGGAGGACACAGTCTCGCCTGTAGGAGACTTTACACCAAGCTGCACAACACCATCCCTCCCAGAGGACCTGCACAGCAGCACTGGTCACCCTGACCAGGTACTACAGGTGGCGTCACGACAAACTACACAAACATTTAATCCCCTGTAAATATCCCCATTTTCAGTGAGCGCCCAGGGCCACGGACCGAGCTGCAGCTACCGTGACATCCCCCATAGACATCAACGGGCTCGGAGCCGAGTATCCCACGGCCCTGGCGGGCGGCTCATCTTTGGCGTCACAAACAGGATCCTGAAGCTCGTGAAACGCGAGTCCTGTGTGCCTAATCTGTACTGTTTCTGTGACTGAGAATTGCCAAAATCATCAGAGACTTTATTTGCCATTTTGTAAAACAACAACCGCCATTTTGCCGCCATAGCTGCGCCACGAGGCGCTGGTGAAGAAGAAGGGCGTGCTTTCGTGGGCGTACACTCACTCAGTGGCGCGAAAACGATGGCCGCCCAGTCTAAATGTTACTGCAATGTAAGATCATGCCCCACAGCCCTGATGTTCCGCCTCCTCATCCTCCTCAGTGGGCGGAAAAGAACGCAAAGGTCCCGCCTTCCTACAAAAGATGGGGCCCCTCCTGATGAAGAGATCCGTTGTGTCCTGGAGAAGCTGACCCTCTCCATTGAAGAAGAAGTGGATGCTGCCCTGCTGTATCTGGCCCGGCACCACGCTGAAGTGGAGAAAATGGAGCGAAGCTGGAGGGCTCTGGAGCTGCGGCTGCAGCAGAGCCGACCGCTCCCTACACCGTCCGCGCGTCTGCCACCGGCGCCACCTGAAGCAGAGTCTGAGATCTGGCCGGAGGCTGATCCGGAAGGAGCCATACCTGACCCCGCCGAGGATGTGGCGACAGGAGAGGAGGCTG
This sequence comes from Oophaga sylvatica, assembly GCA_033576555.1. Lineage (NCBI taxonomy): Eukaryota > Metazoa > Chordata > Amphibia > Anura > Dendrobatidae > Oophaga > Oophaga sylvatica. The sequence continues at coordinate 404,193,285 of JARQOD010000003.1, forward strand.
CGGAGGCCTCACCCAGACCAGAACGCCGGTCCACCCCGGAACCAGACACCATAACTGTAGCAGAGGAAAGCTGTCCCCCGGCAGGGATGAAGGAGGAAGACAGGCCCTGCGGCCTAGAGGACCGGAGTAAACCGGCTCTGCAGGTAACCAGCGATGATATCCCTGCTGCAGATGATGACACCCTGCTGGAACCCCTGACACCCCCACCAGCCCAGTGCACACCAGCCACACAGACCCCGATGGTGGAGTCGATGATCCTGGTGTTAGGCACTGGGCCCGTGAATAGGAATGGTCCTGTGCTTGCACAGCCACCAGGTGTCGCTACTACTAAGTAAATGATAACCCGGACAGGGTCTATTAACTGTAAATAGTTTTCTGTGTGATTTCATGCTTTGATCAATAGTATTTCTGCACATGTTTTTCTAATATTGCTTTTCTGAACTGGTGGCTATGAACACTGCTAGCCCAAAAACTGTCCTTGTATATAGTTAGCACTTCGGTGCCTCATCTTGGTTTCACTTAAATACCTCAGAAGTTTAAAACCCGTTTGGTGTGGCCGAAAGTGAGGTCTGCTACAGAGATCCAGAAAAGTCTTGCAGCCCACCCAGGACCACCGTTGGAGGTTTGGAGCGGGTCCTCCACAAGTATATGTTTACTTGAACTTTGAAGTAAATATTAAAAGTGTTTTCTTGCAACGTTTAACCTGAAGTGCCTCCCATAAAGGGATGATGCGTTTGAGAATGTTTCATTGTTCACTAAAGCATTATAAAATTTTTGTACGTTTCTAATGTAACATCTTTCTCTATTACAGCCCGGGAGTGCTTTGTTTAACCAGGGGGGAATGTGGCACCCTGAGGGTCCAGTCGCCACAGAGATGTTGCATCGCACCCAGCGGTGTGACACCTGACTCTCAGGTACGAAGGAAGCACCCCATTGACTCCAACCACTGCATTCATCAGTACACTATGCCAGCTGAGTGTAGGCGGAACCAATGGGATGGTCTAGCTCAGGCTGGTTAGAACAGGGTGTAGCTAGTTGGATGGGAGAGGTTGAGGCAGCCTTGTGCTGCGTGTTAGTTTAGAGTTTCAGTTGGAGACAGGCAGCCAGCGTGGGTACTAGGCTGGCCTGCAGCTCCTCTGAGTTTACCTCAGGGAGCCTTGCTGAAGAGAGCGAAAGGGTCCAGGGCAGAGACAGCAATTGAAGCTGTGCCCCCATCCTGAAGAAGGAAGGACCAGGCAAATATCGGGGAACGGTCCCTAGACTGGTGGGTCAGTTCATCGCCACTAGTAACACCGAGTATAGTGGGACTCTTCAAGGGCCACTAGCTACCATATTCCCATCCGGGAGGAAGCCAGGGATCAAGTACGTCCAGGCATCCGACGGTGTCTCGGTCTCCGATTGTGATAAGGAGGTGATCACCCGGGACATCGGGTCGTACCTGTAAACTGAAAGGATCCAATACTACCTCGTCCGAGGGCTCTGTGGTAGGGAGGTGCAGAGAAGGAGTAAGGAGTGTAGCACTAAGAAGCCGGAAAGGAACATAAAGGGAGTCTTTGGGAGTGTGACCGATATACCTGAGGGTTGCTGGACTACTCACTGGAAGGACACAGTGCCCGGCTGGAATCTGAACTGCGCAATAACAGACTGTGAGTAAACCTTTGAAACTGCACAAGAACTGTTTCCTGCATTATTACTCCGTCGCACACTCCACTCTGCTACATCTCTCCTGCACCATTGCTTTCCCTTTCATCTACCTGCCCTGGGAGGACACAGTCTCACCTGTAGGAGACTTTACACCAAGCTGCACAACACCATCCCTCCCAGAGGACCTGCACAGCAGCGCTGATCACCCTGATCAGGTACTACAGGTGGCGTCACGACAAACTACACGAACATTTAATCCCCTGTAAATATCCCCATTTTCAGTGAGCGCCCAGGGCCACGGACCGAGCTGCAGCTACCGTGACATCCCCCATAGACATCAACGGGTTCGGAGCCGAGTATCCCAAGGCCCTGGCGGGCGGCTCACTGTAGCCTGGTATTTTTAGGCTGTTGAGGGTCAAAATCCATGGGCCTTGACAGTCTTTTAATACCAGGCCGCAGCAGTCTGCTTTTTACTTAGCTGGTTAACAAAAATAGGGGGACCCCCACGCCATTTTTTTTTCGAGGGGATCCCCTATTTTTGTTAACCAACCAAGATAAGCAGACTACTGTGGCCTGGTATTATCAGGCTTGCAAGGTCCATGGATATTGACTCCTTAACAGCCTGAAAAACCAGGCCTCAGTAGTCTGCTTTATCAGGCTGGTTAACAAAAATAGGGGAGACCCCACGCCATTTTTTTTTTCGAGGGGATCCCCTATTTTTGTTAATCAGTTCACTTCAGGTCAGCCGGGATTCCCTCTGACGTCACTGATGCAGTGCGGTGTCCCTGGTTGACCTGAAGTGAAAGTGGGAAGAAATCAATTATGCTAACCACTTCCTCTCCTGTCAGCCATTTTTGGTTGTTTGCTTTGCCAACATTTGAACACCTGTCAGCAAACGATGCAAACGACTCACGTCCGTGCGTAAATTGAAGCTCAACGGTTTTTCTTTTAAATTTATGGTAAAAAAATTTATGTACACTTTTCTTTCCATCCCTAAAACTTTTTCCCTTTGAAAAGATTTTTTATAATTTTTTCAATTTTTTTCTCTGGCGCCCCCTTAGGGTCGGCACCCTAGGCGGCCGCCTTGTTCGCCTAAACGTTCGGGCCGGCCCTGGCTGGATCCTCAGCTGAAGGGCCTCTGTCAGTCAAGGCGGCTTCATTAATATCAACAGCCACCAGAGGGAGCCCCAACTCAGAATCCGAAGCATTCACAACAGACAGCCCTATTTGCCCAGTAAAATTAGTCAGACGCTATACAGTGATAAGACACGCGAGTAGATACTTCGACGGGTTCCCTCTTACTAAATATCAGTTCCACACAATCTTTAAACAGTGCTTAGAGACAGTCCCAAAAGAGTACGGGACACATTCCTTCCGAATAGGAGCGGCCACTGAAGCTGCTAGGGCCGGTGTATGAGAAGTCGAAGTACAGAGAATGAGTCGTTGGAAATCCGTATGTTTTGCCAGATATATAAGACCAGACCTGCTCTAACACATCTTGTCTCTTACAGGCGGCTGTAAGCCCACAGTTTGGGTAGTCGGACATTCTTTTATTTATTGGGTGTGCAAAAGGGCCAAACTACGGCCTGGCGGAAAAAAATTTTGCTTCCCGAAACTACATGTCAACTAGAGAGGCATCAGAGGGCTCCTGTGGTGTCAGATTTTCCCGGAGATGGTCAACATCGTTAAGACAGCCAAAGGGCCGGTGATACTAGTGCTACACGCCTGCGGTAACGATTTGGACAAGCGGAAAGGTGCTGAGCTCTATACAGTAATGTCAACGGTCATAGAGCGTTTTGCATACTTATTACCGGATATGGTGGTGTTGTGGTCGGAGATAATACCACAAGCTGTTTGGCATGGAGTGAAAGACACAAAGGCGATCGAAAAATCAAGGAAAAGGATCAACGTGAAGATGGCGAAATTTGTAAAAGAAAATTACGGCATTGCGCTTCGCCACCCAAGAGCTACAAGGAAACAACTTGGATTTGCTGAGACCTGACGGCATTCATCCTACGGACATCGGTCTAGACATATTTTTGGCCGGCTTGCAGGATGGTGTTGAACAGGCCCTAATGATGTGTGGAGGTCGGAGTCCTGTGTAGGTCATACACATGATCCTTCGTGGCGGTAGGTAGAGGGGGGCAAAGGTTCGTAACCTCTTATCGGCTTGCTCGCCCAATGATCAGTGACTGGGCGTTCAGTGTTGAGTCCGTTGCGAATTATACTTGCCTCTCTCTGCTTATATTTAATAAACTGTGACCGACCTGTTCAACCCATCCAGGCATGTCTGTGTTTTTATTACGGGATTGGTGGGAGGCGGGAATGGCACTGTTTACGTCACACGGGTCTCTGCAGTCTGGCAGTCACGGCACCGTATAGAGACTCTGACTGTAGAGCCCCTAGCAATAAAAAGCCATAAAGAAACGCTGTGCAGTGCCCAAATTCCCCCCTCCCACTACTCCCCCCAGGTGATGCCATAATTGGGATGCCCAACTGATCAACGGGAAGAAAGAGGAAGGGGTGTCTGGCCACACCCTCAGGGGTTAAATTCAGGTGCCCAGGTCCGTCACTCCCTCTTTCTCCCCGGCTGACCTTTGGAAGCTTTTGTCCCTCCCTTCCTCCCTTGTAGACTCATGAATGTAATGTGCTAATATAAAAAAAAAAAAAAACATATATACAGTACAGACCAAAAGTTTGGACACACCTTCTCATTCAAAGATTTTTCTGTATTTTCATGACTATGAAAATTGTAGAATCACACTGAAGGCATCAAAACTATAAATTAACACATGTGGAATTATACATTACACTTTACAAAAAAGTGTGAAACAACTGAAAATATGTCTTATATTCTAGGTTCTTCAAAGTAGCCACCTTTTGCTTTGATTACTGCTTTGCACGCAGAAAAGGTGAACGGCTGGACTCTACATGCCTGGTTCCCACCGTGAAGCATGAAGGAGGTGGTGTGATGGTGTGGGGGTGCTTTGCTGGTGACACTGTTCAGTATGACTTCAATTTAGAATAAATCCCCAACAGTGTAGCCGTGGGTCATCTCCATGTACATACTCACCTTCCGTCCCTGCATTCCTGTCCGCCGCGTCTGCTTCTATCCTGTGCTGAGCGGTCATGAACGGTACCACGTGAACGCACCACAGAGGAAGAAGCTGACGCACCGGCATAGAGATGCTGGGACGTGCAGTGACGGTGTCAGGACAAGTATGATGGGTGAGGACGGGGGAGCCCAGCAATGCATATAAAGATGGGAGGGGGGAGCGGAGCCATGCATACAAGATACAAGGATGGGAGGGGGGAGCGGAGCCATGCATACAAGGATGGGAGGGGGGAGTGGAGCCATGCATACAAGGATGGGAGGGGGGAGCGGAGCCATGTATACAGGATGGGAGGGGGGAGCGGAGCCATGCATACAAGGGTGGGAGCGGAGCCATATATATAAGGATGGGAGGGGGGAGCGGAGCCATGCATACAAGGATGGGAGGGGGGAGCGGAGCCATGCATACAAGGGTGGGAGGGGGTAGCAGAGCCATGCATACAAGGATGGGAGGGGGAAGCGGAGCCATGCATACAAGGATGGGAGGGGGAAGCGGAGCCATGCATACAAGGATGGGAGGGTGGGAGCGGAGCCATGCATACAAGGATGGGAGGGGGGAGCGAAGCCATGCATACAAGGATGGGAGGGGGGAGCGGAGCCATGCATACAACGATTGGAGGGGGAAGCGGAACCATGCATACGAGGATGGGAGGGGGGAGCGGAGCCATGCATACAAGTATGGGAGGGTGGGAGCGGAGCCATGCATACAAGGATGGGAGGGTGGAGCAGAGCCATGTATACAGGATGGGAGGGTGGGAGCAGAGCCATGTATACAGGATGGGAGAGGGGAGCCATGCATACAAGGATGAGAGGGGGGAGCGGAGCCATGCATACAAGGATGGGAGGGTGGGAGAGGAGCCATATATACAAGGATGGGAGGGTGGAGCGGAGCCATGTAAACAGGATGGAAGGGTGGGAGCAAAGCCATGTATACAGGATGGGAGGGTGGGAGCGGAGCCATGTATATAGGATTGGAGGGTGGGACCTGAGCCATGTATATAGGATGGGAGGGTGGGAGCGGAGCCATGTATATAGGATGGGAGGGTGGGAGCGGAGCCATGTATATAGGATGGGAGGGTGGGGCGGAGCCATGTATATAGGATGGGAGGGTGGGAGCGGAGCCATGCATACAAGGATGGGAGGGTGGGAGCGGAGTCATGCATAAATAAACTACATACATATTCTAGAATACCCGATGCGTTAGAATCGGGCCACCATCTAGTATTTAATAAACTGTGACCGACCTGTTCAACCCATCCAGGCAAGTCGGTGTTTTTATTACGGGATTATGGGAGGCGGGAATGGCACTGTTTACGTCACACAGGTCTCTGCAGTCAGCGAAGGATAGGAATGTACAGACCAGAAGGTAAGAACTACCTCTGTTTATTAATTGTGCTCACCGCTTTATTTCCCCAAAATCAGGTTCAGACATACCATTGATGCAACCTGTAAAACTACACAAGGACCCAAGATGTAAGGGGGCCCATTTCATCCTTCAAAGCAGGTGGAATTGTGTATTATGAGTAGCTATTAGACTGCAAAGGGCCCATACAGTTGTCCTCAAAAGTTTATATACCCCGGCAGAATTTTTGCTTTCTTGACCTTTTTAGAGATATGAATGATAACACCAAAAGTTTTTTCTCCATTCATGGTTAGTGGTTGTGTGAAGACATTTATTGTCAAACTACTGTGTTTTCTCTTTTTAAATCATAATGACAACCCAAAACATTCAAATGACCCTGATCAAAAGTTCACATACCCCATTGCTTAATACCGTGTATTGCCCCCTCTAACATCAATGACAGCTTGAAGTCTTTTGTGCTAGTTGTGGATGAGGTTCTTTATTTTCTCAGATGGTAAAGCTGCAAATTCTTCTTGGCATAAAGCCTCCAGTTCCTGTAAATTCTGGGCAGTCTAGCATGAACTGCGCGCTTGAGATCTCCCCAGAGTGGCTCAATGATATTGAGGTCAGGCGACTGAGATGGACACTCCAGAACCTTCACTTTGTTCTGCTGTAGCCAATGACAGGTCGACTTGGCCTTGTATTTTGGATCCTTTTCATGTTGGAACGTCCACGTATGTCCCATACACAGCTTCCGGGCTGATGATTGCAATTTTGCCTCCAGTATTTGCTGTTAACATGCTGCATTCATCTTTCCTTCAACTTTGACCAAGTTTCCTGTGCCTTTGTAGCTCACACATCCTCAAAACATCAACGATCCAGCTCCGTGCTTTACAGTAGGAATAGGCCTTGTTGACCTCTCTCCAAATGTAACATTTATGGTTGTGGCCAAAAAGATCAATTTTGGTTTCATCACTCCAAATTACCTTGTTCCAGAAGTTTTGAGGCTTGTCTCTGTGCTGTTTTGCATATTATAGGTGATATACTTTGTGGCATTTGCGCAGTAATGGCTTTCTTCTGTCAACTAAACCATGTAGCTAATTTTTCTTGAAGTGCCTCCTTATTGTGCATCTTGAAACATCCACACCGCTAGTTTTCAGAGAGTCCAGTATTTCAGCTGATGTTATTTGTGAGGTTTTTTTTGCATCCTGAACAATTTTCCTTACCTTTAGTAGCCATTCAAACCCATTTGTGCCTACTTATGTAAATGTTATCAGACCAAAATCACCAGGGTATGTAAACTTTTGATCAGGGTCATTTGGATGTTTTGGGTTGTCATTATGATTTAAAAAGAGAAAACACAGTACTTTGACAATAAATGGCTTCACCCAACCACTAACCATGAGTGGAGAAAAAGTATTGTTTTTTTTCATTCATATTCTCTGAAAAAAGGCCAAGAAAGCAAAAATTCTGCTGGGGTATGTAAACTTTTGAGCACAACTGTATATTAGTTATGCACAGGGGCCCTCTTCTGTCTGTGTTCTCTACTGCCCAAAATTACTTTTTACCGTTTACCTTAGGGTTTTTGCTCCATTTATCATTACTCTCCTTCATTATCCACAAGCTAAATCAGTTTCCAAATAATTGTCTTACCTTCTCACCTAACCTCATCTGCAGACCTGCTCCTCAACCTCACATCTCTCCTGCTAAAACAAAAAATAAGATAGGCACTCTCCTCCAACCTCCTCTCCCTCTCCCTACTCCTCACTGCTAGCGATATTGCTCCCAATCCTAGACATTCAAAGCTGGTACCCCCCATTAATTCTCCCTCCTATAACCTACGAGAAACTACTCCACTCCATGCTCCCTTTCTCTGGAGCACTTTGAAACGCCCATTCCATCTGCAAAAAACTCCCTGTCATTCATGGCCTCTTTACCTATTGCAATCTATCCTTAATGGGCCTCACCAAAACATGGCTGACAACCTTCAACATAGCCTCCCCTGCTGCACTGTGGTACAGTGGCCTTCACTTCACCCACACTCTTCGTCCTGGCAAATAGACATTGGGGAGGAGTAGATCTCCTTTTTGACAACTGCACCTTCAACCCAATCCCACCTCTACGCTCCCTCGTCCTCCCTTCTTTTGAAGTGCACTCTATTAGTATCTACTCTCCCTGAAACCTCCAAGTGGCCATCATATACCAACCCAAGGGTACTGCCTTTATTGACCAACTTATCCACCTGAAATCTACACTTTCTCTGTGCTGACATTCTGACCATCATCATGGGTGACAGCAACATCCCCAATGACACCCACCAGTCGTCAGCCTCCAAATTTCTATCACTTGCTTCATACTTTGGTGTTACTCAGTGGTCATCTACAGCCTCCCACACAGACAGACATACATTAGACCTTATCTTTACCCTACTATGGTCCTTATCTAGCCTCACAACCTCACCTCTCTTTTCTGAACACCATCTACTCACTTTCTCAAACCCTGTCCTCCTCACCTGATTCCCCATCACCCCTTGAAATCCCTGCCCAGCAACTACCACTCCTCCACACGCAGAATCCTTGCACATCTAGACATTCACACACTCTTTAACTCTATTCCACTGTCCTCCAAATCTTCACCCCATGACACAGACAGATCCTTTCTTTTCTTGGTGTCAAAGACCGTGCCCTCTCCTAGATCTCCTCATACCTTTCTAACCGTACATTTCCTCAACGTATCGAGTTCAAACTATTAACATTGACCTACAAAGCCGTCCAAAATCTGTCTCCTCCATAAAGCTCCAAACAAACCTCCTGAATCTTTCAACTTGTAATCTTCATTCTCCCAAGACCTCCTTCTCTCCTCCACATTTACTGCATATATCCTCACTCAATTACCTCCCAGACTTCTCCCGAGTATTTCTCATGTCCGATTATCCGCCAGTTTCAGAATTTTCAGATAGAATTGAAAACACATCTCTTCAAGAAAGCTTACAGCCTGCAATAAACCACCTCACCAACACCAAAGCTGACACCTCACCACCACTGGAGCGACTCCCCATCCTACTGTCTCCTTCCTCATCATCCTGTAGACTGTAGGCTCATATGGCATCTGTACCCTCTCCCCACTGTAGCAGTCTGTGAGGCTAAGTGCACACGTTCAGGAATATTTGCGTTTTTTTCGTGTTTTTTCGCGGGAAAAAACGCGTCAAAAACGCATGTATTAAGCATCCTATCATTTAGAATGAATTCCGCAATTTTTGTGCACATGGTGCGTTTTTTTCCGCAAAAAAAACGCATAGTGGAAAATCTAGCAGCGTGTCCATTAATTTTGCGGAATTCTAGCGTTTTTCCCGCTTTATTATTGACCTAGAAAGTTCAGGAAAAAAATCGCGGTAAAAACGTGTCAAATCCACGCAAAAAAACGCGCAAAATCCGCGCAAAAACCGCGCGTTTTTGCTGCGAAAAAAGTCCGGTTTTGCTCAGGAATATTCTGCAAACATTCTGCAAACGTGTGCACTTAGCCTAATTGTTAGTTTGTTAATTGCAATTTATATTTGTATTTTGTATGTAACCCCTTGTCATGTACAGCACCATAGAATCAATGGTGCTCTAAAAAGAAATAATAATAAATAATAATACCTACAACTTCAATATCTGTGAGGCTACAATACTTACAGGCCATTGCCATACTCTTCAGAAGCCAGAAGATGGCAGCAAATATCTAGGAATAAAGCTGCAGCACACATCTGGCGAGTGACACACATGGCATGGAACATTCATCCCCAGTAAGGAATGGTCATGCTGAGACTGGATCTTTAACAATGCAGTAAGGTGCAGGACACCTGGACAGCAGGTTCTCCAGGAGATGTAGATGTCCTCCTGGATCTATACACATACTGAGCCCTCACGCACAGTGTAGTGTGCAGCATTAAACACTGTGTGGAGTTGTGTATCAGTAACAAATGAAATGTGGCACTCCGTCATGGGGCAGAGGAGTAACCACTACTAATCTTGTGTGCCATAGGAAGTTTTGTTTTTCACCCTTGCAACACTTGCCAAGTGGACTCTTGCCATTCTCTTGTCAAGTATTTTGCCATCATTTTGGGCTGGATCCTGTCCCCCCTTCCTGCTAATATTGTATATTTGTGTTGTTCTATCATGTTGGTGCCATTCTCTTGTTGTCCATATTGCTTATGTATTATATTATTATGTTATGGGGATGTAATATCATATAGTGGGGATGTAACATAATCAAATCTAATGTAATGGGGGCTATGTAATATAAGGGGGGATGTAATGTACAGTAATGTGGGCTATATAATGTAATGTAATGCTCGCGCCCAGACTGTTTGGCGTGACCGAGGATTGTGGCCCCACTGTGCCACAAACCAGACTTAAAGGGAATCTGTCACCCCATTTTTGGACTATGAGATGCGGCCACCACCATCAGGGGCTTATCTACAGCATTCTGTAATGCTGTAGATAAACCCCCGATGTTACCTGAAAGAGAAGAAAAACAAGTTATATTATACTCACCCAGGGGCGGTCCGCCATCCGGTCCGATGGGCGTCGCGGTCCGGTTCGGCGCCTCCCATCTTCTAGCAAAGCCGGCCTCTTCTTTGTGTCCCGTCGCGGCTCCTACGCAGGTGCACTGATCTGCCCTGGTGAGGGCAGAGCAGAGTACTGCAGTGCGCAGGCGCCGGACCGCTCTGACTTTTCCCGGCGCCTGCGCACTGCAGTACTCTGCTCTGCCCTCACCAGGGCAGATCAGTGCGCCTGTGCAGGAGCCGCGACGGGACGCAAAGAAGAGGCCGGCTTCACTAGAAGATGGGAGGCGCCGAACCGGACCGCGACGCCCATCGGACCGGACCGGACGGGCGGACCGCCTCTGTGTGAGTATAATATAACTCGTTTTTCTTCTCTTTCAGGTGACATCGGGGGCTTATCTACAGCATTACAGAATGCTGCAGATAAGCCCCTGATGGCGGTGGCCGCATCTCATAGTCCAAAAATGGGGTGACAGATTCCCTTTAACCTGGAGGGGCATGAAAAAGCAGCTACCTTGGTGTTCGCTGGAGCATCTAGTGGTTTGGTCAGGCTTGTGCGGCAGGTAGCTACCAGGTACCACTCCAGGGCAGCATCTGGCAGTAGCAGCTGACCCCCAAGGAGACAGGACACTGTAACGACAGGTGCAGAAAAGTACTGTGGATATACTGTCTGGCAAGCACTGACAGATACGGGTTCTCCTCTTCCCACAGGTATGCACTGAATGTCTCCAGCTTTTCCCAGCTCCTGATTGTATTTTGTTAACTGCATTTACTATGCCTGGTATGCACTGAATGTCTCCAGCTTTTCCCAGCTCCTGATTGTATTTTGTGAACTGCATTTACTATGCCTGGTATGCACTGAATATCTCTAGCTTTTCCCAGCTCCTGATTGTATTTTGTGAACTGCATTTACTGTGCCTGGTATGCACTGAATGTCTCCAGCTTTTCCCAGCTCCTGATTGTATTTTGTGAACTGCATTTACTATGCCTGGTATGCACTGAATGTCTCCAGCTTTTCCCAGCTCCTGAATGTATTTTGTGAACTGCTTTAGCTCTCCTTGGCATGCATTGCTTACCCTACCTCTTCCATCCATAATATACTCCACTCGTACTGCGTCTTCCTTGCCTATCTCTGAGTGTGCAGTCCATCCCCCGCTTTTTGTCACATTTGGGTAACTCTGAACATGTGGTGCAGCTAATCAAGCCCACATTCCCTCTCACAGCTGATCCGGCCATGGGTCTGCACAGACGTAGCCTGCACAGGATGATTTCAAATCCCATATTTCAAATTACAGATTTCTAATTACAACACTGAATTAGACTAGAATTGGACTGGAATTTGACTGTAAGGTAACAGACTATAACCCCACAACAATGTTTCGACATCTTCTCACTTTCACCCCCATACTTCTCTATGTTGCCCACTCTCCATTAATCCCCCCACCTAGTAAGGAACTATTCATTTCTCCCTCCATCCTCCCCAGCTACCTCACCTTCTTCTCAGAACTGTTCCTCTACATACAAGCCTTTCTGTCCAGACACACACGGCCACACCATGGCTTATCCTGCTCCCACCTTCTAACACTCTGTCTGTTACTCCTCATTGCTTACGACGTTTCCCCAAATCCTGGTCCTCCTCAGCACATCCACACACTCATTTCTAATACCCTGCCACGATCCTCTATACGTTTCTGCAACCATGATAACCTCATACAAATTCACCCAGCCCCCACTCCCCCAGTCCCCCTACCTGGAGCACTATGGAACGCACGCTCAGTCTGCAATAAACTGTCATTTATCCACGACCTCTTCATCACCAACAAACTCTCCTTCCTTGCTATCACTGAAACCTGGCTCACACCCTCTGACACAGCCTCTCCAGCTGCACTCTCTTATGGCGGATTCCATCTCTCTCACACACCCCGCCCCAGCAAGAAACGTGGTGGAGGAGTTGGCTTGCTCATCTCCAATTCCTGCTCCTTTACCCCACACTTCCTCTCCCACCCTCCGCTACTCTTCCCTCATTTGAGGTGCACTCCGTCCGCATCTACTCCCCTTCCAACCTCCATCTAGCTGTCATCTACCGCCCCCCATAACTAGCCATCTCCACCTTTCTCGATCACTTCACCACCTGGCTGCTTCATTTCCTCTCTGCTGACATCCCCACTATCATCATGGGTGACTTTAACATCCCCATTGACACTTCCACCTCCTCTGCCTCCAAAATTTTATCCCTCACTGCCTCCTTCGGTCTCACTCAATGGTCCTCTGCGGCCACTCACAAAGATGGTCACACACTGGACCTTATCTTCACCCGCCTCTTCTCCCTTGCTATTCTCACTAACTCACCCCTGCCCCTGTCTGACCACAACCTACTGACATTTTCTTCCCTCTCCTCTCCTAGTACGCAACCCCTGCTCCACAAACTCGCTCATCCTCGCAGAAATCTCAAACACCTCAACCTACAATCCGCTGTCTGAGTCCCTCCTCCCTCTTACAGACATAGCCTCACTTCATGACACAGATGCTGCTGCCACCTTTTATAACACCACAATAACAGCAGCACTTGATTCGGCCGCCCCCCTCGCACATAGCAAAACTCGCACAATCAACAGGCAGCCCTGGCTGACCAGCCTCACCAAAGAACTGAGACGGGCTTCCAGAGTTGCTGAGCGGAGATGGAAAAAATCCCGCTCTGCTGAGCACTTAACCGCATACAAGCAGTCCCTCACCAGCTTCAAGTCCACACTCACTGCCGCAAAGCAAACTTACTTCTCATCTCTCATATCCTCCCGGTCTCCAAACCCTAAACAGCTCTTCAACACTTTCAATTCTCTACTCCGTCCCCCACCACCTCCCCCCTCTCATCTCATTACTGCTGAAGATTTTGCCTCCTTTTTCAAGCAGAAGATTGATACGATCAGGGAAAGCTTTGGCCCACAACCCCCACTGCCCCTCTTAGCTGCTCAGCCCTGTTCCTCCAAAACCAACTTCTCCACCATGGCAGAAGATCAGCTCTCCACCCTCCTTTCAAGATCACACCTCACCACTTGCACACTTGACCCGCTCCCGTCCCACCTCATCCCTAACCTCGCCACAGTCTTCATCCCTACCCTAACACACCTCTTCAACCTATCACTTACAAATGGTGTGTTCCCCTTGTGTAGCCCAGCTGCGCTTGGTGCCACATGTACCCAGGAGGATGCATGAAAGGTAATTTACAATCACCTGATAAGCACACACTTCACATTTTTCCTGGTTCCACCAGAGGGAGCCCTTGTGTCATGTATAGTGTACAGTTCCTATAGCGTCTTGTGCTTGGGTGCGAGGAAAACACAGGAGACATAGGTTGAAATGAAATGACTTGTATTACTTCATACAAGCATGCTGAAAAGTTCACACAGTTTGCAGGAACAGCGACAGGAGACACAGCAGGCCAGAGTAACTTCAAGCACTACAATAAATCTCCAAAGCAGGTTCAGGATCTCTTCTATGTACCGTAATTCCTCTGCAAACATGGATTCACCAAACAGCAGGTTTCCAGAGTCCAAAAGTGTTCCAAGGTTCCTCAGTAGGGAATAGCTGGAGTACAAGTCCAAGGCTTCCAGGAGTCAGGTCACAGACTGACTGAGGCTTGATTCAGGAGCACTGATTGTTCAGCTGAGGCTGCTTAAGAAGCAAGAGGGAAGAATCAGGGCGGGAACATGAAAACTGGAAACTCCATATTAACTGAGGGCAAGAGCTGCAGAAAGACAGAAAGCAAAATGGCCGACGAAAAACTGAGTTTCAAGGAACATGTCAACAGAGACAAAGAACCTTACATTACTCCCCCCTTAGGGACAACCTCCGGATGACCTCAGACAAGGCTTGTCAGGGTACCTTTGATGAAACTGGCGGAGCAGGCGAGAAGCATTTACATTATTGACTGGTTCCCATGAGTTGTCCTCCACTGGGTAGCCCTGCCATTTAATCAAATATTGCAACTGATTTCTGTACAACCTGGAATCTAGAATCCTTTCCACCATAAATTCTTCCTGACCATCGACCAGCACTGGGTCAGGGCAAGGAGAAGAACGTCCAGGAAACGTATTGGGTGTTGCAGCCTTTGGTAGGGATACATGAAAGACAGGGTGGATTCTCATAGTTCTGGGCAGTTGAAGACGACAAGCAACAGCACTTATAATCTTATTGATCTTATAAGGTCCAATGTACTTATGTCCCAATTTAGACGATGGAATCTTTAATTTAAGATTTCTGGTTGACAGCCAGACCAAATCTCCTACCTTGAAAGCTGGTGCAGGTTTACGAAATTTATCTGCTGCTTTCTTGTACCTTTCCTGAGCCAATTCTAGATTTTCCTTTAGAAGATCCATATTCTTTTGTAAAGAAGTGATTCTTTCAGCCACTGCCGGCAAGGGCGTATCTATGGGAAATCGAGGAAGAATGTTAGGATGATAACCTAGATTGGAGTAAAAAGGAGACTGCTTAGTGGAGGCGCTCTGAGAGTTTTATAAGAGAACTCAGCCAGTGGAAGTAGATCCACCCAATCATCCTGTAGGTGGCAGATAAAACAGCGGAGATACTGCTCCAGGGTCTGATTGGTTCGTTCTGTCTGTCCATTAGTCTGGGGATGAAAAGCAGAAGAAAGGTTTACTTTAATGTCCAATGCTGCACAGAAATTTTGCCAAAACCTTGAAGTGAATTGCACCCCTCGATCCGAAATGACCTCATCTGGTACTCTATGTAAGCGAAACACATTCTTAATCATCAAGTCTGATGTCTGTTTTGCAGTGGGTAAGCCGACACAAGGATAAAATGAGCTGCCTTTGTTAGATGGTCAACCACCACTAGAATGGTGTTCTTCCCTTGAGAGGTTGGTAACTCCACAATGAAGTCCATAGAAATGGATCCCCACGGGCGGGACGGGGTGGGAAGAGGTTGCAACAGACCAGTTGGTGAGGAGCGAGGTGTTTTGCATCTTGCACAGACTTCACATGAAGTGACATAGTTTAAGACATCTTTCCTGTAAGTGGGCCACCAAAAGAAATGAGAAAGAAATTCTTGTGTCTTTAGAATTCCCCTATGCCCGGCTATCTTGGAATCGTGGATGAGTTGCAATACTCTCAATCTGACTGTTTCAGGTATATACAGACGTTGTCCCTGAATCCACACACCATTCTTAAAGACAAGACTTACGTCCCTTGGGGGTTGAGCCAACAAAGAATCCGCATGGTATGCTTCCTTGATGTCCTTAAGTAGGTCTTGATTATGAATCACTCCCAGGAATCTAGAGTCAGGAAGAATAGTCTTAGGAGGAGTAAGTGGACGTGTCTCTGCTGAATGAATCCTAGAGAGTGCATCAGCCTTTCCATTGCGCGATCCTGGTCTATAAGAAATGACAAAATTAAATTGGTTTAGGAAAAGATTCCAGCGAGCCTGGCGAGGAGTCAGGCACTTAGCCGACCTGATAAATTCAAGGTTACGATGGTCTGTCAGGACGACTATTTGCTGTGCAGCTCCCTGAAGAAGGTGTCTCCATTCCTTGAAGGCGGCAATAATGGCCAACAATTCTCTATTGCCCACATCGTAGTTCCTCTCAGCCGAAGACAACTGCTGGGAAAAGAAGGCACAGGGATGCAAGACATTCTTCTCACCTGTTCTCTGAGAGAGTATAGCTCCAACGGCACAGTCTGAAGCATCCACCTCTATTATGAAGGCAAGCTCGGGGTTGGGATGTACTAAGATAGGTGCGGTGGTAAATTTATCCTTTAAACAGGAAAATGCTTCCTGAGCTTGCGGGGTCCAGGAGAACCTAGACTGTTTCCGGGTAAGTTGGGTGATAGGTGACACTACCTCAGAAAAATTCTTAATGAAACGTCTATAGAAGTTGGCAAACCCGATGAAACGCTGCACCTCCTTCACATTTCTAGGAATTGGCCAATCCTTGATGGCTTGGGTCTTGCTTCCATCCATACTAATCCCTTGCGTAGATAGTACATACCCCAGAAATTGAATTTCGGTCCTATGGAATTCACATTTTTCAAGTTTGATGTAGAGATGGTTTTGTCTTAGGCATTCTAAGACCATTCTCACATGTCCATGATGTTCCTCTGTGGAGTTAGAAAAAATTAGAATATCATCCAGATAAATCACCACAAATGTATCTAGGAGATCCCTGAAGATATCATTCACGAAGTGTTGGAAAGTGGCTGGGGCGGTACTCAGACCAAAAGGCATAACTAGATATTCAAAGTGTCCATAGCGTGACCTGAAAGCAGTCTTCCATTCATCCCCAGGTCTAATACGGACCAAGTTATAGGCCCCACGGAGATCCAATTTAGAGAAAATTTTGGCATGCTGCACTCTCTCCAACAACTCAGGGATTAAAGGCAATGGATAACGGTTTCTAATAGTAACCTTATTGAGTTCCCTATAGTCTATGCAGGGTCTCAGAGATCCATCTTTCTTCTTCACAAAGAAGATGGGTGCACCTGCGGGAGATGAAGAGGGGCGTATGAAGCCCTTGGCTAAATTTTCGTCTATATAATCCTTCAAAGCTTTTAGCTCGGGCCCCGCTATGGGGTAGATCTTACCAAAAGGTATCTCGGCTCCAGGCAATAATTCAATTGGACAATCATATGGACGGTGAGGAGGAAGCTGATCAGCGTTCTTCTTGTCACATAAATCCACATAGTCCTGGTATACAGCTGGTAGTTCAGGGACTGACATGGTTCCTTTAGGAACAGAGCAAGCTGAAACTCCTTGACTCATCTGTTTCTCCGGAAAGTGTAATTCCTTGGTCTCCCAGTTAATCGTAGGATTCTGCGCCTGCAGCCATGGTAGCCCTAGAATAATGGGAAAGTGGGGAGAAGAGATAAGCAAAAAAGACATTTTCTCCTGATGATCTTTACCCATAAGGACCCTCAAAGGCTCTGTTTCTTGATCCACTGGTCCAGAAGTCAGTAGAGAGCCATCCACAGTCTCCATCTGTACTGGAGTAGCCTTCTTCACTGAACGTATCCCCTGTTTCAGAGCAAAGGAGATATCCATGAAATTTCCACTTGCTCCTGAGTCGATCATAGCAGAGCTAGACACCCAGACTGAGTCAACCCAGAGTTTGATGGAAAGGAAGCAATGAGAATTGTTTCTTTTACAACTCAGCTGGGACACCTGTTGTGAATGGGTTTGAGATGAGTTCTGAGCGGAGGCTCCCTCTGGTGGTTACAAGCGGTACTAGTGAAGATTGTGAGGACTGGGAATCAGGTGTTACTGACTGGTCTTATATAAGGGAGTCATTTTCCCATCAGGGTTGCCGGTGATCAATTGTTCTGGTCTGAATCCTTCATTCCAGTTTCCCTTGTAGCCTGCTGTGTCGTGTCTGCATCTCCTGATTACAGATAAGACTTTTGCTTCTTTTGTGTTTGTGCTATATTTTTGCATTTTGTCCTGCACTTCTTTGGGGGCCTTCTGGGTCCCCTCCGGGGGCTTCTGCCTTCTCAGTTTAGTTCAGCCACTGAGTTTTGTTCTTTTGCTTTTTCCAGTTTTTTCAGTGGCTGCTGTTTTGATTTTGTTACACCAGAGAGCTAATTTAGGTGGTAGAGGTCGTGTGATCTCAGGTGATTTTGAAATTAGTAGAGTTGGTGTTTTTCAGGGTTTTCTGGGATTGCAGTAAGTACCCTTCCTGTCCTTTTCTATTTAGATAGTTTGGGCCCCAGCGTTTGCTCATTCTATTTTCTTTCTGTGTCAGTATTTCCTCTTGTCTAACCGCCATTACATGTTTGGGGGCTTTCTATTGTCTTTGGGGTTCTGCTCCGGGGCAGATAGCTTTCCTATTTTCTATCTTTAGGTGTAGTTAGTTTCTCAGGCTGTGACGAGGCGTCTAGGACCAACGTAGGAACGCTCCACGGCTGCCTCTAGTTGTGGTGGTTAGTCAGGGTACTGCAATCCCATAGATTCCAACTTCTCTGGTGTATTGCCTTTTTTACATGCACTCCTCAGCTACCGAAACATAACAGTATCACCGGCCAAAAAATTGAAAATTGTATGGTACTCACAGAAGGGAAAAAATATTGTGATAGAAAAAATGTTGTCAGAGTTGTCAGAGATATTTTTCTGTTTGTTGCATTTTTTTCCCTCTGTATCTCTGGGTGCTGGGGAGGATCTTTTCTCCCAATGGAGTTTGCACAGTTGTCTGGCCGTGTGGATCAGCTTGCCACTGAGGTTCGGAGTATTGCTATCTATCTTGCTGGGTTGCCTGTTGTGGAACCTAGGATCCCCATGCCAGATTTGTTTTTAGGGGATCGAGCTAAGTTTCAGAATTTCAAAAATAATTGTAAATTGTTTTTTGCCTTAAAATCTAAGTCCTCAGGAAACACAGCGCAGCAGGTTCAAATTATCATCTCTCTCCTGCGCGGCGATCCTCAGGATTGGGCTTTTTCCCTGATACCTGGGGATCCTGTTTTGAGTGATGTTGATGCGTTTTTTCAGGCTTTGGGGTTATTGTACGATGAGCCTAATGTCACTGATCAAGCTGAAAAAGCCTTGTTGGCATTAAATCAGGGGCTTGATGACGCTGAGTTATACTGTCAGAGATTCCGTAGGTGGGCAGTCCTGACCAAATGGAATGACGACGCTTTGGCAGCCCTTTTCCGGAAGGGTCTGTCGGATAATGTAAAGGATGTTATGGTGGGATTCCCTGTCCCCTCTGGTCTCAATGATTCTATGTCATTAGCGATTCAAATTGACAGACGTTTGCGTGAGCGGAGAAGTATGCGTGGAGTGGTGTTGCCTTGTGAGCCAGCTTCTGAGCCCATGCAGTGTGATGGAGTGGTGTCTGGGGCACAGCGTCATGAGTTTCGAAAGCGCAATAGGTTATGTTTCTACTGTAGTGATGCCTCTCATGCTATTTCAGTCTACCCTAAGCGGGGAAGACGTTTTGCACGCTCAGTTGTCTTGGGGTAGTGTTCAGACTAAGTTTTTATTAACTGTCACTCTGATATGCTCTCTGTCCTCATTTTCTGCTCAGGCTTTCGTTGATTCTGGAGCAGCTATTAACCTGATGGATTATGATTTTGCTAAACGTTGTGGGTTTCCCTTGATACCCCTACAGAAGTCTATTCCCCTACTGGGGATCGATTCTACCCCTTTGGCTGAGAATAAACCCCAGTTTTCTACTCAGGTGATAATGAGGGTTGAACCTGATCACCAGGAGTGCTGCAAATTTTTGGTTCTATATAATCTGCATGACATTATCGTGCTGGGTTTCCCTTGGTTACAGTCTCATAATCCTGTTTTGGATTGGAAATCTGTGTCTGTAACCAGTTGGGGCTGCCAATGTGTTAATACCAACACTCCTGTTTTTTCTGCCTCCCCCCAAGCTCAGGATGTTCCTGACTTTTTGTTTGATTTTTCTGATGTGTTTAGCGAAAGTAAATCTGCATCCTTACCTCCCCATAGGAGCTATGACTGCGCTATTGAATTAGTGCCGGGTAGTAAATTCCCTAAAGGTCGCCTTTTATAACTTGTCTGTACCTGAACATGACGCTATGCGGTCTTATATCAAGGAATCATTGGAGAAGGGTCATATCAGACCATCCTCTTCACCCTTGGTGCCGGTTTTTTCTTTGTGGCCAAAAAAGATGGTTCATTAAGGCCGTGTATTGATTATCGTCTCTTGAACAATATTACTGTGAAATATCAATACCCGTTACCCTTGATTTCTGACCTGTTTTCCAGGGTGAAAAACGCTACTTGGTTTACCAAGCTTGACCTCAGGGGGGCGTATAACCTTATTCGCATTAAGCACGGGGATGAATGGAAGATGGCATTCAATACCCCTGAAGGGCATTTTGAGTACCTAGTGATGCCCTTTGGGCTCACTAATGCCCCTTCCGTCTTCCAGTCCTTCATGAATGACATTTTCAGGATTTTGTGGACAAATTTCTGATTGTTTATTTGGATGATATCTTGATTTTTTCTAATGACTGGGACTCTCATGTGAAACATGTTCGGACTGTGTTCCAGATTTTGAGGGATAATGCTCTGTATGTGAAGGGATCAAAGTGTCTTTTTGGCGTTCAGAAGATCTCATTTCTGGGATTCATTTTGTCCCCATCTGTTATTGAAATGGACCCGGTCAAGGTTCAGGCCATCTGTGATTGGGTCCAACCTACTTCATTAAAGGCTCTTCAGAGATTTTTGGGTTTTGCCAATTTTTATCGTAAATTTATTGGTAATTTCTCGGTTATTGTTAAACCATTAACTGATTTGACCAGAAAGGGTTCTGATGTGGTGAATTGGCCTCCTGAGGCAGTCTCTGCATTTCAGGAACTTAAGCAGAGATTCACTTCTGCTCCTGTTCTACGGCAGCCTGATGTTTCTCTGCCATTTCAGGTGGAGGTTGATGCCTCTGAAATTGGGGCAGGTGCCGTTTTGTCCCAAAAAGATCCAGAGACCTCTAAAAGTAACCCTTGTGCCTTTTTCTCTCGAAAATTTTCTCCTACTGAACGTAATTATGACGTGGGTAATCAGGAGTTATTGGCCATGAAGTGGGCTTTTGAAGAGTGGAGACATTGGCTGGAGGGAGCCAAACATCAGGTGGTGGTCCTTACGGACCATAAGAATCTGGTCTATCTGGAATCTGCCAAGTGACTCAATCCTAGACAGGCCAGGTGGGCCTTGTTTTTTCACACGTTTTAATTTTGTGGTTTCCTTTCTTCCTGGCACTAAGAATGTTAAGGCGGATGCCCTCTCGAGGAGTTTCCTTGCGGACTCTCCTGAGTTATCTGATCCTTCTGTTATTTTGAAAGAGGGTGTAGTTCTTTCCGCCATCTCGCCCAATTTGAGACTTGCTCTGGAGGGGTGTCAGGAGGATAGGCCCGAGCGCTGCCCTGTTGGAAAATTGTTTGTCCCGGACCAATGGAAAAAGAGTGTGATGTCTGAGATTCATTGTTCCGCATTGGCTGGGCATCCCGGAATTTTTGGTACCAGAGACTTGGTTAGTCGGTCCTTTTGGTGGCCTACCTTGTCTCGCGATGTCAGGGAATTTGTGCAGTCCTGCGGGACTTGCTCTCGCTCCAAGCCTTGCTCTCGCTCTAGTGGTTTGTTGATGCCATTGCCTGTGCCCAAGAGACCATGGACCCATATCTCTATGGATTTCATTTCCGATCTTCCTGTTTCTCAGAGAATGACCACCATCTGGGTAATTTGTGATAGGTTTTCCAAAATGATACATCTTGTGCCATTACCTAAGTTGCCTTCCTCCTCTGAATTGGTGCCGTTGTTTCTTCAGCACGTGGTTCGTTTACACGGCATTCCTGAGAACATTGTGTCTGACAGAGGAGTCCAGTTTGTTTCCAGATTTTGGAGGACTTTTTGTTCTAAACTGGGTGTTCAATTGTCTTTCTCCTCGGCATTTCATCCTCAGACCAATGGTCAAACTGAGAGAACAAACCAGACATTAGAGACTTATCTAAGATGCTTTGTGTCTGCTGATCAGGATGACTGGGTCTCTTTTTTGCCTTTGGCTGAGTTTGCTCTTAATAATAGGGCTAGCTCTGCCACTTTGATGTCTCCGTTTTTCTGTAATTCTGGTTTTCACCCTCGATTTTCTTCAGGACAGACGGAAGCTTCTGTCTGTCCAGGTGTTGACTCTGTTGTTGAGCGTATGCAACAGATTTGGGACCAGGTAGTGGAGAGGTTGTCCCTCTCTCAGGAGAAGGCCCAGCGGTTTGCTAACCGGCATAGGACTGATGGTCCTCGGTTTAAAGTGGGGGACTTGGTCTGGTTGTCCTCAAAGAATATTCCTATGAGAGTAGCATCTCCTAAATTTAAGCCTAGGTTCATTGGACCTTATAAGATCATGGAGATTATTAATCCTGTTTCTTTTCGTTTGCTTCTTCCAGGGACATTTAAGATCCATAACGTGTTCCACAAGTCCTTGTTGAAGAGGTTTGTTGAGCCAGTGGTTCCTGCTACTGTGCCTCCTGACCCTGTTTTGGTTGAGGGCAATCTGGAGTATGTGGTTGAGAAAATATTGGATTCTCGTTTTTCTAGACGAAGACTCCAGTATTTGGTTAAATGGAGAGGTTATGGTCAGGAAGACAATTCTTGGGTGTTTGCTTCGGACATCCATGCTAGGAGACTTATCCGTGCGTATCATAGAACTCATCCTGACCGACCTGGTTGCTCAAATGAGGGTTCGGTGACCCCTCTTCAAGGGGGAGGTACTGTTGTGAATGGGTTTGAGATGAGTTCTGAGCGGAGGCTCCCTCTGGTGGTTACAAGCGGTACTAGTGAAGATTGTGAGGACTGGGAATCAGGTGTTACTGACTGGTCTTATATAAGGGAGTCATTTTCCCATCAGGGTTGCGGTGATCAATTGTTCTGGTCTGAATCCTTCATTCCAGTTTCCTTGTAGCCTGCTGTGTCGTGTCTGCATCTCCTGCTTACAGATAAGACTTTTGCTTCTTTTGTGTTTGTGCTATATTTTTGCATTTTGTCCTGCACTTCTTTGGGGGCCTTCTGGGTCCCTCGGGGGCTTCTGCCTTCTCAGTTTAGTTCAGCCACTGAGTTTTGTTCTTTTGCTTTTTCCAGTTTTTTCAGTGGCTGCTGTTTTGATTTTGTTACACCAGAGAGCTAATTTAGGTGGTAGAGGTCGTGTGATCTCAGGTGATTTTGAAATTAGTAGAGTTGGTGTTTTTCAGGGTTTTCTGGGATTGCAGTAAGTACCCTTCCTGTCCTTTTCTATTTAGATAGTTTGGGCCCCAGCGTTTGCTCATTCTATTTTCTTTCTGTGTCAGTATTTCCTCTTGTCTAACCGCCATTACATGTTTGGGGGCTTTCTATTGTCTTTGGGGTTCTGCTCCGGGGCAGATAGCTTTCCTATTTTCTATCTTTAGGTGTAGTTAGTTTCTCAGGCTGTGACGAGGCGTCTAGGACCAACGTAGGAACGCTCCACGGCTGCCTCTAGTTGTGGTGGTTAGTCAGGGTACTGCAATCCATAGATTCCAACTTCTCTGGTGTATTGCCTTTTTTACCTGCACTCCTCAGCTACCGAAACATAACATACACCGCTGAGGAAACTTGAAAAATTGCAGCGTTTATACCGTCATCGTCCCCAGAACTAACAGAGTTTAAGTCTGAGAAATCAAGATCTCTTGCAGCAGATCTCTCTGGAGCCTGAGGCTCGGACATGACAGAGCTCCTCTCACAACACTCACAGTGAATGACTGCTGCAGTAGTCTTACGAGAACGGCTGGGGCAGTTTATAATGAAGTGCCCTGACTTACCACAGTAGAAACATAGATTTTCCTTTATACGATGTTCTTTGCGTGCATCACTAACCCGTCTTTGTAAAGAGTCCACCTGCATGGGTTCAGGTTCTGGTTCCCTTGTGATCCTACTCAAAGGTTCCTTAGCTGAGGAGGGAGGTAGTAAAAGGTTAGTGCGATTATTTTCGAACCATCTCTCTTGTCTGCGTTCAGTCAGACGAGCATCAATACGGATACAATAGTTAATAAAGTCACCTAACGCAGTGGGAGGGTCGGCACGAGCAAGTTCATCCTTAATCAGTGGAGACAACCCTTTCCGAAAAATAGATTTTTTAGGGGAAGTGTCCCAAGTGGTATCAAGAGCCCATCTCCTGAAATCCAGGGCATATTCGGCTACTGAACGCTTACCTTGGCGCAAAGTTAACATGGCTGCTTCAGCTGTTGCACCTCGATTGGGGTCATCAAACACCTGCCCCATGGCTGAAATAAAAGCATCAAGGTGATTCAAACAATCATCCTCAGTCTCAATCAGAGGGTTTGCCCACATCAAAGCCTTATTGGTAAGCAACATGATTATAGTAAGCACTTTGGATCGTTCAGTGGGAAATTGTGAAGCATGTGCAGAGAAAAATAAATTGCATTGATTAATAAATCCCCTGAATTTCTCACGTTCACCGCCAAAACGAAAAGGAGGTAATTTGGGGATCCCAGAACTCGGGGTTATGGCAGGAGCCTGGGCTCGTTCCTCTAGAGCCTCAATCCTGGCTCGCAATTCCTGGGTAGTCTGTCCAAACACTTGCAAATTATGATTAGTGAGGTCCTGTAGGCTTGCAAAACGGGTTTTTAAAGTCTGTACATCTGAAAGGATTGTATCAGTCACTCCGCAAAGTTCCTTTATGCGGGCCTCCATCTTCCAGATCTTTTAAGGCAGAAGTGCTGGAAGAGGAAAGGAAAAAAAAAAAAAAAAAAAAAAACAATAGTGTTTACCTGTGGTAACACTCCAGAGTAAAATTTTAAGGGAATGCGCTCACCTGGAATGGTTGTGAGAAGTCACAACCACTGTCATCACATAAGGTATTAAACGGACATCTGATATCCACAGTCACAGCAGACACGGCTTTCCCAGACCCAGCAGACACTAAACATTGGCTCCTGAATCTTGTCATGTATAGTGTACAGTTCCTATAGCGTCTTGTGCTTGGGTGCGAGGAAAACACAGGAGACATAGGTTGAAATGAAATGACTTGTATTACTTCATACAAGCATGCTGAAAAGTTCACACAGTTTGCAGGAACAGCGACAGGAGACACAGCAGGCCAGAGTAACTTCAAGCACTACAATAAATCTCCAAAGCAGGTTCAGGATCTCCTCTCTGTACCGTAATTCCTCTGCAAACATGGATTCACCAAACAGCAGGTTTCCAGAGTCCAAAAGTGTTCCAAGGTTCCTCAGTAGGGAATAGCTGGAGTACAAGTCCAAGGCTTCCAGGAGTCAGGTCACAGACTGACTGAGGCTTGATTCAGGAGCACTGATTGTTCAGCTGAGGCTGCTTAAGAAGCAAGAGGGAAGAATCAGGGCGGGAACATGAAAACTGGAAACTCCATATTAACTGAGGGCAAGAGCTGCAGAAAGACAGAAAGCAAAATGGCCGACGAAAAACTGAGTTTCAAGGAACATGTCAACAGAAACAAAGAACCTTACACCTTGAGACAGTAAGATGAAGGCAGTCTAGCTGCGAGTTAGCTAGTCGTTGGTGTTACCTCAAGACAGCAGAACATCTCTGAACTGCAGTTACCTCAGACGAGCTGAGAGGGAGAGATAAGATCTCCTCTAGAACACCGGAGAGAGACTCCTGTCAGATTAGCCTGAGGGCTGAGGAAGTCTGAGCGAGAAGCTGACATCTACTGCTGCCTGTGCTTATGTTAAGTGTGCGAGTAGGACGACAGGCAAGTGGACAAAGGAAAGAGAGTGACTGAGGAGAAATAGCGACGATAGCTTACCTCCACTCTGCACCACCGGACACCGGGTCCGCGCTTACCAGCATCTGCACGACTGGTAGGAGACACCGGAGATCCTGGACTTCAAGTCGCAGGGCCCAGCAGTGCTGATACGTAACCGAGGTTAGGAAGACGGGGGTCTGGCAGGTACCGCCATAGAGACACTGTTCTGTCCACAAAAAAACCTCATCACAAGATCAGCCGGGCGTAGCAAAGAGAAGGAGTTAAACTCTGTTTTATGCAAGTTAGAAACTCACACACATAAGGACGTAAGGAGGCCTTACACCTACTCAGTGGATTGCTGGACATGCATCCTCCACCCTGACGGCCTCCCGGGACGTGCCTGCAACTTCATCACCAGTAAAGGTACAGAAAGAGACTGTCTTGTGTGTGTCTGCATTATTGCTCCTTCATCCCTACACCGCCATATACCTCGAGGGATCAGTCTTACCTGTGGGAGACTTAACACCTTGCTGCCCAGTAACAACCCCTCAGAGGATTCACCCTGCAGCGCTGGTCACCCTGATCAGAAACCACAGGTGGCGTCACAAACATTTCTACAATCCCCTGTAAATATCCCCCTTTTAGTGAGCGCCCAGGGCAACGGACCGAGCTGCGCTACCCGTGACATCCCCCAGTAAAGTGAACGGGCTCAGTGCCGAGTACCCCATAGCCCTGTTACGTGCGACTCATCTAACTTGGCGTCACGAACAGAATAAGAAGCTCGCTATATGTGAGTCCTGTGTGCCTGAATTGGACTGTTTTTGTGCTATAGACTGTGTTGCTGTTTTTGAGATTTTTGGCGCCAATTGTCCGCCATTGCCCACCAAAGTACAGCGCAAGGAGAAGGGGCGTACCTGCAGAAAGTGCGCGGAGTCCTGGACACGCCCCCAATGCTGACGCGGCGGCAGGTCCTTCCTCATCGCTAGACCCGGAGAGCTGCAGCCTTCAGGAGAAGGTAGGCCACACTTAACTAGGGGGGCGCAGACATGTCGCAGCTGCAAGCTGACAGTGCGGCCGAGGGCGACCGCTCCAATGACTGCCGCGCAGGATGGAAACGCTGGCCCCTCACCCGGTCCTGTGGCCCCGATAGTACCGCTGACGCTCCCATACCTGCCTGGAGCAAAGTGGCTCCCTCAGTATAGCGGTAAGCCAGATACCCTGTCAGGGTTTAAATGCAAAATATGCAGCATAATGGACATGTACCCTATGACAGAGAAACAAAGAGCTACAGTGGTATTGGGACAATTGACTGGTGCTGCAGAGAGGGAAGTAGAGACTTGGACAGCTGCAGACCAGGAATCAGTGCTTTCAATTTTCTTAAAGCTACAGACTATTTTTGAGGACCGCGCTGAAACAGATCTCCGGATGAGGTTTTACCAATGCTCCCAGAGACCAGATGACAGTATTAGGGACTACGCCTGCCGACTACAGGGGGCCCTACGAGCTCTCAAACAGGTCAACCCTATAAGTGCCATTAATGAAAGCAAAATGTTGAAGGAACAGTTTGTACGGGGACTGAGGTCCCAAGCTGAAAGCAGAACTGTGCACTGGTGGTCCTTGGATCATCCTGATGCTACCTTTGATGCCCTAAAAGATATGGCTATAAAAGGACTGCGACCCCTGAAGAAGCCTGAGGTGGCAACCCAGTGTCACCCGGGTGAGGCCACTCTAAAGCCAGCAGCATCCACCTTTTCCCCTCTGGTGGCGGAAGCCAAAACGCAGGTGGCGCCCCCTACTGAGTTGGACTGTCTGCGTTCAGAAGTGCGCCAGCTGACTAAAAACCTGGCCGCTGTAATGAGTGCCCTGCAACTGCGGAAGGAAGAAGGAGGAAAGATCCTGCTAGCCGACTGCCCAGAGGATGTCCCTTGGATGAACCGGAGGAAAAGGAGGACGTCGCCCCACCGGAGGAGGACAACGCCACCCCCAGGAGCGACCCCTGATCAGCACCATCCTCGCCGAGAGATCATCTGCTACCGTTGCAACAGAGAAGGTCATCTAGCCCGACAGTGTCCTTTAAACGAGCAGATCCTGGGTCTGAGGGCCAACACCCAGGAATAGACTCTTCAGGCCCCTCAGACTGGAACCGCAGGTTTGTGGGAGGAAGACCCTACCTGTCCATCATCCTGGACGGGATCGCAATCCCTGCCCTGCTGGACACTGGATCTCAGGTGACCATCATACCTGATGTCCTGTATAATAAGTTTTGGTCCATGGACAGTCTCCAGCCCCCGAGCCCTGACTTTGCTGTGTACGTCTCTAATGGTCTCCCTGTTGAAATACTCGGAGCCAAAAACGTGGACGTAAAGGTGGGCAGAGTGGAGCTGAGGGACCAGGGACTCTTAGTAGTAAAGACTGTAAATGAGAAAAATGGCTTAAATGTGGTTTTAGGTACAAACATTATTAGTAACTGTCTGGGAGAAGTTGTTTTTTGCTCCAACAGCTCGCCGAAGTTGCCAGGTCAAAGCAAAAGGGAGTGATCTAGAGGGAGATCCGGGCCCTGATGTGCCAGCAGCAAGCGAAGCTGACAGATGGTGAAATTGGTAATGTACGGGTGACAGACCCGAACCCCATTGTGATACCCCCAATGAGTGAAATGCTTATATTGTGTAGAGCAGCATTAGGTCTGAGAGGACAGAACTACCAAGCAGTAGTAGAGCCCCATTGTTCAGAGCACAGACCTACACTCTTGACTGCTAGAGGGGTAGTAGAAGTACGAAATGGGAGAGTACCAGTACGTCTTCTCAACTGGGGAGAAGATGAAGTAAATTTACCACGTTATGCCACTGCTGCTAAATTACATACCGTAGATAACAACTCCATTCTCACGACCGAGTCCTTAGCCTCCCGCCAACCAGCGGAGGATAATGACCCAGCAATCCAGGTGGAGGATTGGTGTCAGCAGCTCCATGTCGGGACAGACACCACTCCCGCCCACCAGAAACAGGGAGTACTACGGGTGGTACAGGAGTACGCACAGGTATTTAGCAAACACCCACTTGACTTTGGGACCATTAAGGGAGTACAACATCACATCCCTACAGGCAGCCATCCTCCTATCAAAGAGCGGTACAGGCCTATACCTCCAGCACACTACCAGAAAGCTAAGGAAATGTTGCGTGACATGAAGGAAGCAGGGGTGATAAGGGATAGTTGTAGTCCTTGGGCAGCACCTCTAGTCCTAGTTAGGAAAAAGGATGGAAGCATGAGAATGTGTGTAGATTACAGACAAGTAAATCGCATTACACATAAAGATGCATACCCTTTACCACGCATTGAGGAATCCTTAGCTGCCTTAAAAACTGCTAACTACTTTTCCACCCTCGACCTCACTAGTGGGTACTGGCAAGTAGCTGTGGCTGAGGAGGATCGGGAGAAGACGGCTTTCACCACCCCGATGGGACTCTGTGACTTTGACAGAATGCCGTTTGGACTCAGCAGTGCCCCGGGAACGTTCCAGAGAGTGATGGAGAGTTGCCTGGGACATCTCAACTTTGAAACCGTGTTTCTGTACCTGGACGACGTAATTGTGTACTCCAAGACGTATGAGGATCATCTGAAGCACCTGGCAGAGGTATTCGAGTCACTGTCCAAATACGGGATGAAACTGAAGCCTTCAAAGTGCCATCTGCTCAAACAAAAGGTACAGTACTTGGGACATATTGTCAGCTCAGAAGGAGTAGCGCCAGACCCCGAGAAGGTCACTGCCATCCAGAAATGGCCGGAGCCAAAGAATCTCAAGGAGGTGCGCCAGTTCCTGGGACTGACAGGTTAAAAACCGGAGGTTTGTAAAGGACTACACCAAGAAATCAGCGCCTCTGCAGGACCTCCTGGTAGGACAACCCCTCAAGAGCAGAAATCCTCCATTCCACTGGGGTAAAGAACAAGCTGAGGCATTCAAGGAGATGAAGGAGATCCTGACAGGAGATGAGATCTTAGCCTATCCTGACTACAGCCAACCGTTCCTGCTGTATACTGATGCCAGCAACGAAGGATTGGGAGCTGTCCTCAGTCAGAAGCAAAATGGCCTGGAGAAAGTCATCGCATATGCAAGCAGGAAGCTCCGGCCGACCGAGAGAAACCCAGAGAACTATAGCAGCTTCAAGTTGGAGTTCCTGGCGCTGGTCTGGGCCATTACAGAAAGATTCAAGCATTACCTAGCCTCCAGCAAGTTCACTGCTTACACAGAACTGTAATGTAAATAGTTGGCACTCAGTGCCCCATCTTGGTTTTACGTAAGCCATTCTACCTCAGAAGAAAAACCCGTATGGTGTGGCCTTGAGTGAGGTCTGCAACAAAGAAGTCCTGCAGCCCACCCAGGACCACCGTGGGAGGTTTGGTACGGGTCCTCCACAAGAATCTTGTATTTATTGTGTGAAAGTATTTTGATATTTTCTATTTGCCATTTGTACACATTGTAACGTTTGAAGTGTCCTTACCTCCCGCAAGGGATGAGTTATGTTATTGTTGATATTATAAAAATTGTTTTCTTTTTCAGCCCGGGAGTGCTGATATTAACTAGGGGGGGATGTGTAGCCCAGCTGCGCTTGGTGCCACATGTACCCAGGAGGATGCATGAAAGGTAATTTACAATCACCTGATAAGCACACAACACTTCACATTTTTCCTGGTTCCACCAGAGGGAGCCCTTGAGACAGTAGTGAGATGAAGGCAGTCTAGCTGCGAGTTAGCTAGTCGTTGGTGTTACCTCAGGACAGCAGAACATCTCTGAATGGCAGTTACCTCAGACGAGCTGAGAGGGAGAGATAAGATCTCCTCAGAACACCGGAGAGAGACTCCTGTCAGATTAGCCTGAGGGCTGAGGAAGTCTGAGCGAGAAGCTGACATCTACTGCTGCCTGTGCTTATGTTAAGTGTGCGAGTAGGACGACAGGCAAGTGGAAAAAGGAAAGAGAGTGACTGAGGAGAAATAGCGACGATAGCTTACCTCCACTCTGCACCACCGGACACCGGGTCCGTGCTTACCAGCATCTGCACGACTGGTAGGAGACACCGGAGATCCTGGACTTCAAGTCGCAGGGGCCCAGCAGTGCTGATACGTAACCGAGGTTAGGAAGACGGGGGTCTGGCAGGTACCGCCATAGAGACACTGTTCTGTCCACAAAAAGACCTCATCACAAGATCAGCCGGGCATAGCAAAGAGAAGGAGTTAAACTCTGTTTTATGCAAGTTAGAAACTCACACACATAAGGACGTAAGGAGGCCTTACACCTACTCAGTGGATTGCTGGACGTGCATCCTCCACCCTGACGGCCTCCCGGGACGTGCCTGCAACTTCATCACCAGTAAAGGTACAGAAAGAGACTGTCTTGTGTGTGTCTGCATTATTGCTCCTTCACCCCTACACCGCCATATACCTCGAGGGATCAGTCTTACCTGTGGAAGACTTAACACCTTGCTGCCCAGTAACAACCCCTCAGAGGATTCACCCAGCAGCGCTGGTCACCCTGATCAGAAACCACAGGTGGCGTCACGAACATTTCTACAATCCCTGTAAATATCCCCTTTTAGTGAGCGCCCAGGGCAACGGACCGAGCTGCGCTACCCGTGACATCCCCCAGTAAAGTGAACGGGCTCGGTGCCGAGTACCCCATAGCCCTGTTACGTGCGACTCACCCTCATCCTTCAAACATGCCTCAATCACACCCATCCTCAAAAAGTCCTCCCTTGACCCATCCTCTGCGTCTAGCTATCGCCCAATATCTCTTCTCCCTTATGCCTCAAAACTACTGGAACAGCATGTCCATCTTGAACTGTCCTCCCACCTCTCCTCTTGCTCGCTATTTGACCGCTTGCAATCAGGCTTCCGACTGCATCACTCAACTGAAACTGCCCTAACTAAAGTCACCAACGACCTACTAACCGCCAAGAGCAAGCGACACTACTCTGTTCTCCTTCTCCTGGACCTGTCTTCTGCCTTCGACACTGTGGACCACTCCCTCCTGCTCCAGATTCTCTCATCTCTTGGCATCACAGGCTTGGCCCTATCCTGGATCTCATCATATCTAACAGATCGAACATTCAGTGTCTCCCTCTCCCACACCACCTCCTCACCTCGCCCCCTCTCTGTCGGTGTTCCTCAAGGCTCAGTTCTAGGACCCCTACTCTTCTCCATCTACACCTTCGGCCTGGGACAGCTCACAGAATCCCATGGTTTGCAGTATCGTCTCTATGCCAATGACACGCAGATCTACCTATCTGGACCTGACCTCACCTCCTTACTGACAAAAATCTCACATTGTCTGTCCGCTATTTCAGCTTTCTTTTCTGCTCGCTGTCTAAAACTGAACATGGACAAAACAGAATTCATCATCTTCCCCCATCTCACTCTACCCCTCCACCAGACCTATCCCTCAATATCAAAGGCTGCTCACTTTCCCCGGTCCCGCATGCTCGGTGCCTCGGGGTGATCCTCGACTCTGCCCTTTCTTTCAAGCCACATATCCAAATCCTAGCCTCCTCCTGCCGTCTCAAACTCAAAAATATTTCCCGGATTCGTGCATTCCTTGACCACGACACCACAAAAACACTAGTGCATGCCCTTATCATCTCCCGCCTTGACTACTGCAACCTCCTGCTCTCTGGCCTCCCCTCTAGCACTCTGGCACCACTCCAATCCATCCTACATTCTGCTGCCCGACTAATCCACCTGTCTCCCCGTTATTCACCAGCCTCACCCCTATGCCAAGCCCTTCATTGGCTTCCTATCGTCCAGAGGTACCAGTTCAAAACCCTAACTATGACATACAAAGCCATCCACAACCTGTCTCCTCCATACATCTGTGACATGGTCTCCCGCTACTTACCCTCGCGCAACCTTCGATCCTCTCAAGATCTCCTTCTCTACTCTCCCCTCATCTCTTCTTCCCACAACCGCATACAAGACTTCTCCCCTGCCTCCCCTATACTCTGGAATTCTTTACCCCAACACATCAGACTCTCGCCTACCATGGAAATCTTCAAAAAGAACCTGAAGACCTACCTCTTCCGACAAGCCTACAACCAGCAGTGATCCTCAGTCTACTGAACTGCCGCACAACCAGTTCTACCCTCTCCTAGTGTATCCTCACCCATCCCCTGTAGACTGTGAGCCTTCGCGGGCAGGGTCCTCTCTCCTTCTGTACTTATGTGCGTCCTGTATTGCTCATATTTATTGTACTTGCCTATATTCGCCCCCTCTCACATGTAAAGCGCCATGGAATAAATGGCGCTATAAAAATGAATAATAATAATAATAATGTACAGGCAAATCGGTGCATGCGGGCACAGCTGATACTCTGGCAGGCATGCTCATGCTCTAGCATGCAGGCGTGTGGTGTTATGTTTCGGTAGCTGAGGAGAAATAGCAAAAATAGCCAAAGTAGCAATACATCAGAGAGGCTGGAAACTACTGGGTTGCAGAACCCTAAACTAACCACAACAAGAAGAAAATACGAACACAGACAGAAAATAGAATGAGCAAACGTTGGGGCCCAATTCTGTCTAGATAGAAAAGTATAGGAAAGAATTCTGACTGCAATCCAAAAAAACCCTGACAAAAATACCAACACTTCTGATTAACAAAAACCCTGAGATCACACGATCTCTACCACCTAAATCAGATCTCTGGTGTAACACACAGTAATTCAGCAAATAAAAGTGCCACAGGAACAGAACAAAAGTGCAAACACAAACTGAGCACAATTGCAGCGCCAGGCCCCAAAAGGGGCCCAGGCTGAAATCTACTGCTAAGCAGCAAACCAGCAAGGAAAATCCAACCAGAGGAAAAATAACAGCAAATCACTTATCTGAATGAGAGCAGGAATGCAAGCTGAGCTCCAAGCAAGACCTGGAAGAACAATTGATTACCGGCAAGGCTGAAGGGAGTTCAGGTCACTTATATCAGACCATTCAGAGCCAGCTGAAGGCCATTCAGCAATTGGTTCATTACCCTCAGCAACCACCGGAGGAGCCCCAGCTCAGAAGTCGCCTCCAGAGTATTCACAACAGGATCCAGTTCAGACTAGACAGACAAGGAGTCGCAGGTGCGGTACAAGTGCTGAGCCGCAGGTGCAGAACAGATGCAGAGCCGCAGGTGTGGACCAGATAGAGCTACAGGTGCGGCACCGATGCAGAGCCACAGGTGCGGTATTGACGCAGAGTCACACATGTGGTACTGTCACGCTGTCTAGCAGATGTATAAATATATAATGTCAGTAATCTATCAAGTGGGACAACATTCTATATAACATATAAATAGGTAACATTAACATGTATATATAGCATAGTATTACCTGACATAATATCCTGTGGTCAATACTGAATCCTTTTCACGCTGTCTCTGGCTAGAGGTGGACCGGGGTCTATGCTGACCCTAAACTGGGGTCCTGACTAGTCCCTCTACCTGGAGGTACTGTTAATGGTACAGAGGTCCAGGCCACCAGCGTAAACCCTGTCTCCTATAAATCCCTGACCACTGTAATCTAGTCCTTAGAAGGACCCTGATTACCACCATAGGGAATGGACAGGTAAAGGTTAACAAACAGTATAGACAAACGAGACAGACAGGGGATAAAGTAAATACTGTCTTGCATACAACATTAAAACACAGAGGGAACACCAAAGGTCTAGGAGATAAACTATAAGCAAGGTGAGGAGAAACAACAAAAGAGCTCTTAGCTTAAGTCTTCTCAGAACCGATCCTATCTGCAGTCTGTATGAATGCTTTCACCGGCATCTAACCAGCAGACTGGCAGCTATATAAAGGAAGCTAATTAGAACATAATCAAAAGCAGCCGGGCGAGGCTGGACCTAGTCTTAGCAAAGAGCTAGGTAAAATTAACTCCCTCATTACCAAACACAAAGAAACAGCAACTCAGCTGCGAGAAGTCAGAATGTGCAATCGCGACAATCTTCGTGGCGATGCACCCATGACAGGTACCAATGCAGAGTCTCAGGTGTAGAACCGATGTAGAGCTGCAGGTGTGGAACCGATGCAGAGCTGCAGGTGCGAAACAGATGCAGAGTCGCAGGTGCAGGCAAGCAAGGAAACCGCAAACACGGTCAAGCAAAGGACAAGTACACACAGGACAGACAGGATAGAATTCATACTAGACCAATACCAGGACAGGTACGAGCAGGACAGACAGGACTAGATTCACACATGTACTTACTATGAAGTAGCAAGTATACACAGAGATCACTAACATTGTACAGAGACAATAATAGAGATAGATGCTGAAAAGTGTCAGTGCAGGTCTTTAGAGACAGAAGCAGATTCAGACACTGCAAGTTTAAGGAATAGGAACAGGGACAGATCCAGACTGGATACACATAGGTAAAGGGATAGGTACTAATTCAGACGAGGACAGACACAAGTACAGGTTCATGATTTCAGGCTTCTGGCCTGGGTACTCAGCCCCCAGGGTGACGGACTCAGGAAAGATCTGATACAGGTACAGACTCGAGGTACAGGCCTGGGTATACAGCCCCCAGGGTGGAAGAAACAGGACCAGGCAAGATCAAAAACAGGACATGACCTGGCAACTCAGTAGTTGCACATAGACTGAATGAGAATGTTGCTCAGGCATCTTCCCATTGGTGGAGATGCCTTAAGTACCAAGTGCCTCTTAGCAATAGGCTGGGGACACATTAGGAATATGCGCACTGTCTCTTTAAGAATCAGGAAGGGTAGCACCTAAGCATACAGCCAAGAAGTATGCACACAGCAAGCAGAGGGCATGAAGCTCACAGCAAACAGAGGATAGAACTGTAAGTCGGTGTATTTGCCTAGTGGGGGATGGGAAGCCATGCAGTGATGCTGGCAGTGATGTTACAGGATATAAAGTAGGTTTTTGAGGCTATTGTTACACACCTCTCCTAGGTCTGGGTTCTGCTCCCCTCAACCATGTCTGCTCAACTCTGTTGTGCTTCGCGTCACGCCTTACAAGTGGCTCATGTGCTCCCATGTGACTGTCTGCCTAGTCCTACACACACAGGGTCAGACTGGCCCAACTGAAAATCAGATAATCCTCCGGTGGGCCAGCCCCCTGACCAGCACAACTCCTGCCTCCTTCACACTAGACACTAGTGCCTGCTCTGCCCTGTATTCCGATCGCATGCAGCGAGTGCATTATTCCATACCCGATGCCGACAGGCCGTCTGTACTGATCAGCAACATGTGATGTGAGGTGAGCGCTTTCTCATCACCTGCTGCTGCAGGCTTCTATCGATCTCATTGCGCTCACCTCTCTCTCAGCTGCGGAGCACTCGATGAGATCAATAGAAGATGGCAGCAGCAGATGATGAGTGCGGAGAAACGGGGGGGGTTGGCGGGTGCCCAATTTTGCTAGCCAAAACCGCATGGACCAGGGATCATCCCGCCTAACGCCGCTCTCCCGTTAAACGTGGGCATGACACTACTCAGACAACGCAGGGTGAGAGTAAAACAGTGTGGCAATACTTTATGGAACCACAACACACAATAGCAAACAGAACAATCCCAGCAATTACCCTCAAGATGGTGCACATGACAGGGTCTCACCCTTCCGCTGACTCGCCGGAATAATGGTAGATGATACATCAGAGCTCCCAGGGGCGCTATTCCACCTTTGACACACACACAGAGAAGAGGTAACGACAAGCGTAGGGAGATGACCGAGAACAGTCCATAGAGTCCATACAAGGTCCAAAGCCAGTTGACACGAAAGTCACCACCTGGCTTACCCGACCATCTCCATGGAACCAGGTGACCAGCGGGTCCCAAACCTGGCTTTCTCCAAACGTTTCTATGGTTCAGCGATGTTCAATGGATCAGATCTGTATCTTTCCAAACGGAGCTGAAAACCCCTAGGTTGTTTCCTATAGAATCATAGATCCGTGTTCCTCGTGATGGTGCAATGATGAATTGGCTGCCGTCCTGTCTCTCGTCCGTTGAGTGTTTTGCAGAATGTCCAACTGGTAGCTCTGTGTGATGAGAACTCTGAGTCTTTTTATACCCGAGACTTGTAAGCTAAATTATTATTTTGAAAGCTGAAACCCTCCGAAATGTGGTTTAGGTTAAGAAAATAAATCGGCATCAATGCAGAAATATTGATCATTTAATGGACACAGAATTGTCAGATTTTGGCAAGACAAAAGTTTTGTCGCCTGGTCATATAATGCACCCAATCCTAGTTTACATCCTCACCTGTGCTCAGTAAATGATCAGTTAATTAGTGGATGTGTATAAAGAGAATCCCAGCACCCCAGACCTTCACTTGAACTGCAAATTGAGCACTGACAACATGCCAAAAATCCACCCTACGACCAAAGCCTGGATTATCAAGAAGCTGAAGACCAGATCCACTGCAGAGGTGGCTGGCACCTTTAATGAGTCTCAGCGTCAAGTACAAAGAATTAAAAAAAGATTTGAAGAGACTGGAGATGTGTTTGACAAGCCCAGGTCCGGCAGACCCCGCAAGACAACTGCTCTGGAGGAACGTTGGTTAGAAACCCAAGCAAGCCCCTCTTCCACTGCAGCAGAGCTCCAACAGGCCTGGTCACCTCAAGTCCCTGTGACAACTAGAACAGTTTGTAGGATTCTGTCTCGAAATGGCCTCCATGGTCGAATCAGTGCCCAGAAGCCAGCACTAAATAAAAGACAAATAAAAAACTGTGTTACATTTGCAAAGTCCCACAGCCTGCTAAATAGATGGACGCTGGAAAAGTGGCAGAAGGTGGATTTCTCTGCTGAATCTTCAGTAGAATTACACCACAGCCGCCGCAAATACTGCAGGAGACCTACTGGAGCCTGTATGGATCCAAAATACAACCAGAAAACAGTTAAATTTGGTGGTGGAAAGATCATGGTCTGGGGTTACATTCAGTATGGAGGTGTGCGAAACATTTACAAGGTGGAAGGCAATATCAATAGCCCAAAATATCAAGAAGTATTAGCTACCTCTTATATTCCAAATCATAAAAGGGGTCAAATTCTGCAGCAGGATGGTGCTCCATCTCATACATCCATCTCTACAACAAAGTTCCTCCAGGCAAAAAAGATCAAGGTGCTCCAAGACTGGCCAGCCCAGTCACCAGACATGAACATCATTGAGTTTGTTTGGGGTAGGATGAAAGAGGAAACTTGGAAGACAAAACCAAAGAATCTAGATGAACTCTGGGAGGCATGTAAGACTGCATTCTTTGCTATTCCTGATGACTTCATTAATAAATTGTATGAATCATTGTTGAACCGCATGGATGCAGTCCTTCAAGCTCATCGAAGTCACACAAAATATTAACTATGACTCTAATAGCACCACAACTTCATTCACCAATGTTATGCAACATATATTCATATTTTAAGTTAATTATTTGAATATCACACTACTTTCTGTGGGCGACAAAACTTTTGTCTTGCCAAAATCTGACCATTCTGTGTCCATTAAATGATCAATATTTCTGCATTGATGCCAATTTAGTTTCTTAACCTAAACCACATTTCGGAGGGTTTCAGCTTTCAAAAGAATAATTTATACAATCAATGGATGAATTTAACGTCAGGTTATAAGTTTTTATTTACATAACATGGATAAGCGACATAACTTCTGTCAGTGGGTGTATTTTTAGAATTACCCGGTGTCCTACAGTCCAGCCTCACATTCTTTCATTCTCTACTTTCCAAGTCAACAAACTGGGTCCAGAATACAATGCACAATTAGCATATCAGCACAACTCAATAGACAAAGATAAACACACACTATAGGCCCCGTCTCACATAGCGAGATCGCTAACGAGATCGCTGCTAAACAGCGATCTCAGCAGCGATCTCGCTATGTCTGACACATACCAGCGATCAGGCCCCTGCTAGGAATCGCTGGTCGTGTCAGAAATGCCTGGACGTTTTTTTGATCGATGGTCTCCCGCTGGCCAGCACGCATCGCTGCGTGTGGCAGGCAGGATACCAGCGATCAGCTGGTAACCAAGGTACACTTTGGGTTTCCAGGCGCGGGGCTGTGCCTGGAAACCCGATGTGTACGTTGGATACCAGCGTGCTGCTGCAAGGGAGCTGGTAACCAAGGTACACATCGGGTTTCCAGGCACCGCGCAGCGCCTGGAAACCCGATGTGTAACTTGGTTACCAGCTCCCTGCATTAGCGGGCTGGTATCCAACGTACACTGCGGGTAACTAGGCGACGTTACCCGCAGTGTTGCTGTCCTGATCGCTGCCTGAGCTGCCTGTTTGGCAGCTCAGCAGTGATCATGTAGCGACACACCAGCGATCCTGATCGTTGTCGGGATCGCTGGTGTGTCGCTATGTGATACGGGGCCCTAAGTTATATGGTATATCAGATTACAAGTCACTATTACAAACGTACACAAATGAAAGTCTGTTTTCTTGACCCACCAGAAATCAACACTTAAATCCAAAAGCCAATATACAGATAAAAAGTCAATTCTTCTTGGTTTGCAAAACATAGTCGTCTGGGTAATTAAGATATAATCTGGTTTCTTCACAATGAGAAAGCACTCACTTCACCTCACTTGTTGCTGAGAAGTGCAGGCGGCCCGCCGGCACCAGGTATGGAATAGCATACTCTCGCACAGCAAAGCCAGCACAATCTGTTACGCTTCCCACGGCTGCAGGGCGTCGGGACATGGCATAGCTTACCTAACTAGCCAATGCTCCCACGCCGCCAGTCCACGATGACGTGAGGCATGCGTCCCAGATGGTAAGAGAATGTGGACCCACTGGACCACGGAGGGAGACCCGGGCCTGCCCGGACTAGGGAAGGGCAGCGACCGGGATCCGTGGCAGCTGAGCATGTGGGCAAGATGGCAACCTGCAGGACTAGACAACACCGCACAACTTCAGGTATGAAGAAACATAAAGTTTACTTAAAGAAACACACAGTACATAACAGAACATAAGACCGGGCTCCGATTCCGCACATCAGAGAAGGTACACGACTCAGGATCACAGACGAGTGCAGGAGGACATCACGGGTAGATGCAGTCCAGGGTTATCTGGCACGGGCATACTTGGGCGGCCTCTCTCTCAGGCCTCAGGCGTAGCACAGGCTCAGCAGGAGAACATCAGACACCGACCTCAGACAGACTTCAGACGATGGCAGGGTCATCACGGGTAGATGCAGTCCAGGATCATCTGGCACGGGCATACTATTTTGGCCTCACTCTCAGGCCTCAGGCGTAGCACAGGCTCAGCAGGAGAACATCAGACACCGGCCCAGGATGAACGTCAGACGATCGCGGGGTCATCACGGGTTGATGCAGTCCAGGGTCATCTGGCACGGGCATAATAGGACGGCCTCTCTCTCAGGCCTCAGGCGTAGCACAGGCTCAGCAGGAGAACATCAGACACTGACCCAGGACAGACGTCATCACAGGGTAGACAACGGAGGAACCGGCAGGACATCGGAACATCAGGAACACGGACTGGATCTCAGGTACTCAGGAACACAGACAGGATATCAGGAACACGGATTGGATCTCAGGGAGTCAGGAACACGGACAGGACATCAGGAACACGGATTGGATCTCAGGGAGTCAGGAACACGGACTGGACATCAGAAACACGGATTGGATCTCAGGGAGTCAGGAACACGGATTGGACATCAGGACCACGGATTGGATCTCAGGGAGGCAGGAACACGGACTGGACATCAGGAACACGGATTGGATCTCAGGGAGTCAGGAACACGGACTGTACATCAGGAAGACGGATTGGATCTCCGGGAGTCGGGAACACGGATTGGACATCAGGAACACGGATTGGATCTCAGGGAGTCAGGAACACGGACTGGACATCAGGAAGACGGATTGGATCTCCGGGAGTCGGGAACACGGACTGGACATCAGGAACACGGATTGGATCTCAGGGAAACAGGAACACGGACAGGACATCAGGCACAGATCGGCAGGCTCCGGACATCTGGCAACGATCGGCAGGATCCGGACACCAGGCAGGAAGGATAGGATCCGGACATCTGGAAGTGGTCATCAAACATCGGATATCAGGCCGTGGTCATCAGGGAGGACACGGTCCTCGGACTCCGGACATCTAGTATCGATCTGAAAAGGAACCCCAGCGGTCTGGTGCAAGCCCCGCCAGGCTCAACGGGAGCTGGCCAGGGATTGCATAGAAGCTGAGCACAGAGTAACAGAGTAACTCAGCACACACACCGGACTCCTCCTTCCACGATGAACTCAGGTTATATAGCAAGGAATCACAGTCACTGGTACAGGGTTCAGGACACAGAAGGACTTCAGGAACATAACACAGAGGACACAGTTCAGACAGTCAGGTACAGGATCAGATCCAGGATCAGGGATTCAGGGAACAAGATACAACAGGAACAGGCCTGGATATACAGCCTCCAGGAAGGGCGATCTGGGTAGTCAGCCCCAGCATAGGCGAAAACACAAGACACAGTTCAGACATTCAGGTACCGGGATAGATCCAGGATCAGGGATTCAGGGAACAAGATACAACAGGAACAGGCCTGGATATACAGCCTCCAGGAAGGGCGATCTGGGTAGTCAGCCCCCAGCATAGGCGAAAACACAAGACACAGTTCAGACATTCAGGTACCGGGATAGATCCAGGATCAGGGATTCAGGAAACAAGATACAACAGGAACAGGCCTGGATATACAGCCTCCAGGAAGGGCGATCTGGGTACTCAGCCCCAGCATAGGCAGAAACACAAGACAGGACAAGGGGAATCAGCTCTCCAGAGCTGATCGTACTCAGAGCAGCAGCTGAACACACAAACACACACGGCTAGGTTCAGGAACTCAATGCAGACTCAATGCAAAGTCAGTGCAAAGCTCTGGCAACGCCCCACAGGGCTGGGGAACTTTATATATGAACTGCTTCACAGCGATAGGCTGGAGCAGTAATTCTAGTACACACCCATTCCTCATAAAAGCAGGACAGGTGTGGGCCGCGCCCCCTATGCAGAGCCAGACAACTCATCACAGAGGGACACCTGACAGTGGCTGCTGCCACACACGTAGTAAGTCATGCACCCATGCAGAGGACTTTGCAACCTACGGATGGCTTTTACAGCAGGTCAGGGACCGCACATGCGGGTGGTCATGCAACGCAGCGGAGACACTCACGCAAGTACGGCTACGCAGCAGAGCTGGGAACTGAGCAGCATCCATACAGGTAACAGACAACAGTATCCCAGCTGGTTAGGGGGAAAGGAGCAAAAGGGTTAACGCAAAAACATGCAAAGTAACGCTGGAAAACAAAATACAGACAATACCAGCGTTACAGTATCCCCCTCCTCAGGCCCCCTCTTCTGAAGACCCAAGTAAAAAAAATTCCCCAGAAAATTCACTTGGGTTTGGCGGTAAGTCCCACAGTTCACAATATGGCAGCAGAGTTCATAGCTCGAAAAGTCCGAACCGCTGACCAAGCGGGGAATCGAGCCATCTAGTCCACTTACCATGTGGGGACCAAGCAGTCTAGTTCGCACATTAGGTGGAGCTTGGAGAAAGTCCTGCAGACCACACATGCTCAGCGGAGTCCATGGCCAGAGCTTTCTGTTACGCTTCCCACGGCTGCGGGGCGTCGGGACATGGCATAGCTTGCCTAACTAGCCAATGCTCCCACGCCGCCAGTCCACGACGACGTGAGGCATGCGTCCCAGATGGTAAGAGAATGTGGACCCACTGGACCACGGAGGGAGACCCGGGCCTGCCCGGACTAGGGAAGGGCAGCGACCGGGATCCGTGGCAGCTGAGCATGTGGGCAAGATGGCAACCTGCAGGACTAGACAACACCGCACAACTTCAGGTATGAAGAAACATAAAGTTTACTTAAAGAAACACACAGTACATAACAGAACATAAGACCGGGCTTCCGATACCGCACATCAGAGAAGGTACACGACTCAGGATCACAGACGAGTGCAGGAGGACATCACGGGTAGATGCAGTCCAGGGTTATCTGGCACGGGCATACTTGGGCAGCCTCTCTCTCAGGCCTCAGGCGTAGCACAGGCTCAGCAGGAGAACATCAGACACCGACCTCAGACAGACTTCAGACGATGGTGGGGTCTTTACGGGTAGATGTAGTCCAGGATCATCTGGCACGGGCATACTAGTATGGCCTCACTCTCAGGCCTCAGGCGTAGCACAGGCTCAGCAGGAGAACATCAGACACCGGCCCAGGATGAACGTCAGACGATGGCGGGGTCATCACGGGTTGATGCAGTCCAGGGTCATCTGGCACGGGCATACTAGGACGGCCTCTCTCTCAGGCCTCAGGCGTAGCACAGGCTCAGCAGGAGAACATCAGACACTGACCCAGGACAGACGTCATCACAGGGTAGACCACGGAGGAACCGGCAGGACATCGGAACATCAGGAACACGGACTGGATCTCAGGTACTCAGGAACACAGACAGGATATCAGGAACACGGATTGGATCTCAGGGAGTCAGGAACACGGACAGGACATCAGGAACACGGATTGGATCTCAGGGAGTCAGGAACACGGACTGGACATCAGGAACACGGATTGGATCTCAGGGAGTCAGGAACACGGACTGGACATCAGGACCACGGATTGGATCTCAGGGAGGCAGGAACACGGACTGGACATCAGGAACACGGATTGGATCTCAGGGAGTCAGGAACACGGACTGGACATCAGGACCACGGATTGGATCTCCGGGAGTCGGGAACACGGACTGGACATCAGGAACACGGATTGGATCTCAGGGAGTCAGGAACACGGACTGGACATCAGGAAGACGGATTGGATCTCCGGGAGTCGGGAACACGGACTGGACATCAGGAACACGGATTGGATCTCAGGGAAACAGGAACACGGACAGGACATCAGGCACAGATCGGCAGGCTCCGGACATCTGGCAACGATCGGCAGGATCCGGACACCAGGCAGGAAGGATAGGATCTGGACATCTGGAAGTGGTCATCGGACATCGGATATCAGGCTGTGGTCATCAGGGAGGACACGGTCCTCGGACTCTGGACATCTAGTATCGATCTGAAAAGGTACCCCAGCGGTCTGGTGCAAGCCCCGCCAGGCTCAACGGGAGCTGGCCAGGGATTGCACAGAAGCTGACCACAGAGTAACAGAGTAACTCAGCACACACACCGGACTCCTCCTTCCACGATGAACTCAGGTTATATAGCAAGGAATCACAGTCACTGGTACAGGGTTCAGGACACAGAAGGACTTCAGGAACATAACACAGAGGACACAGTTCAGACAGTCAGGTACAGGATCAGATCCAGGATCAGGGATTCAGGGAACAAGATACAACAGGAACAGGCCTGGATATACAGCCTCCAGGAAGGGCGATCTGGGTAGTCAGCCCCCAGCATAGGCGAAAACACAAGACACAGTTCAGACATTCAGGTACCGGGATAGATCCAGGATCAGG
This sequence comes from Oophaga sylvatica, assembly GCA_033576555.1. Lineage (NCBI taxonomy): Eukaryota > Metazoa > Chordata > Amphibia > Anura > Dendrobatidae > Oophaga > Oophaga sylvatica. Next base: position 404,237,620 of record JARQOD010000003.1, read on the forward strand.
GATTCAGGGAACAAGATACAACAGGAACAGGCCTGGATATACAGCCTCCAGGAAGGGCGATCTGGGTACTCAGCCCCAGCATAGGCAGAAACACAAGACAGGACAAGGGGAATCAGCTCTCCAGAGCTGATCGTACTCAGAGCAAGAGCTGAACACACAAACACACACGGCTAGGTTCAGGAACTCAATGCAAAGCTCTGGCAACGCCCCACAGGGCTGGGGAACTTTATATATGAACTGCTTCACAGCGATAGGCTGGAGCAGTAATTCTAGTACACACCCATTCCTCATAAAAGCAGGACAGGTGTGGGCCGCGCCCCCTATGCAGAGCCAGACAACTCATCACAGAGGGACACCTGACAGTGGCTGCTGCCACACACGTAGTAAGTCATGCACCACTGCAGAGGACTTTGCAACCTACGGATGGCTTTTACAGCAGGTCAGGGACCGCACATGCGGGTGGTCATGCAACGCAGCGGAGACACTCACGCAAGTACGGCTACGCAGCAGAGCTGGGAACTGAGCAGCATCCATACAGGTAACAGACAACAGTATCCCAGCTGGTTAGGGGGAAAGGAGCAAAAGGGTTAACGCAAAAACATGCAAAGTAACGCTTGAAAACAAAGTACAGACAATACCAGCGTTACAGTATCCCCCTCCTCAGGCCCCCTCTTCTGAAGACCCAAGTAAAAAAAATTCCCCAGAAAATTCACTTGGGTTTGGCGGTAAGTCCCACAGTTCACAATATGGCAGCAGAGTTCATAGCTCGAAAAGTCCGAACCGCTGACAAAGCGGGGAATCGAGCCATCTAGTCCACTTACCATGTGGGGACCAAGCAGTCTAGTTCGCACATTAGGTGGAGCTTGGAGAAAGTCCTGCAGACCACACATGCTCAGCGGAGTCCATGGCCAGAGCTTTCTGTTACGCTTCCCACGGCTGCGGGGCGTCGGGACATGGCATAGCTTGCCTAACTAGCCAATGCTCCCACGCCGCCAGTCCACGACGACGTGAGGCATGCGTCCCAGATGGTAAGAGAATGTGGACCCACTGGACCACGGAGGGAGACCCGGGCCTGCCCGGACTAGGGAAGGGCAGCGACCGGGATCCGTGGCAGCTGAGCATGTGGGCAAGATGGCAACCTGCAGGACTAGACAACACCGCACAACTTCAGGTATGAAGAAACATAAAGTTTACTTAAAGAAACACACAGTACATAACAGAACATAAGACCGGGCTCCCGATACCGCACATCAGAGAAGGTACACGACTCAGGATCACAGACGAGTGCAGGAGGACATCACGGGTAGATGCAGTCCAGGGTTATCTGGCACGGGCATACTTGGGCGGCCTCTCTCTCAGGCCTCAGGCGTAGCACAGGCTCAGCAGGAGAACATCAGACACTGACCTCAGACAGACTTCAGACGATGGCGGGGTCATCACGGGTAGATGCAGTCCAGGATCATCTGGCACGGGCATACTAGTATGGCCTCACTCTCAGGCCTCAGGCGTAGCACAGGCTCAGCAGGAGAACATCAGACACCGGCCCAGGATGAACGTCAGACGATGGCGGGGTCATCACGGGTTGATGCAGTCCAGGGTCATCTGGCACGGGCATACTAGGACGGCCTCTCTCTCAGGCCTCAGGCGTAGCACAGGCTCAGCAGGAGAACATCAGACACTGACCCAGGACAGACGTCATCACAGGGTAGACCACGGAGGAACCGGCAGGACATCGGAACATCAGGAACACGGACTGGATCTCAGGTACTCAGGAACACAGACAGGATATCAGGAACACGGATTGGATCTCAGGGAGTCAGGAACACGGACAGGACATTAGGAACACGGATGGGATCTCAGGGAGTCAGGAACACGGACTGGACATCAGGAACACGGATTGGATCTCAGGGAGTCAGGAACACGGACTGGACATCAGGACCACGGATTGGATCTCAGGGAGGCAGGAACACGGACTGGACATCAGGAACACGGATTGGATCTCAGGGAGTCAGGAACACGGACTGGACATCAGGAAGACGGATTGGATCTCCGGGAGTCGGGAACACGGACTGGACATCAGGAACACGGATTGGATCTCAGGGAGTCAGGAACACGGACTGGACATCAGGAAGACGGATTGGATCTCCGGGAGTCGGGAACACGGACTGGACATCAGGAACACGGATTGGATCTCAGGGAAACAGGAACACGGACAGGACATCAGGCACAGATCGGCAGGCTCCGGACATCTGGCAACGATCGTCAGGATCCGGACACCAGGCAGGAAGGATAGGATCTGGTCATCTGGAAGTGGTCATCGGACATCGGATATCAGGCCGTGGTCATCAGGGAGGACACGGTCCTCGGACTCCGGACATCTAGTATCGATCTGAAAAGGTACCCCAGCGGTCTGGTGCAAGCCCCGCCAGGCTCAACGGGAGCTGGCCAGGGATTGCACAGAAGCTGAGCACAGAGTAACAGAGTAACTCAGCACACACACCGGACTCCTCCTTACACGATGAACTCAGGTTATATAGCAAGGAATCACAGTCACTGGTACAGGGTTCAGGACACAGAAGGACTTCAGGAACATAACACAGAGGACACAGTTCAGACAGTCAGGTACAGGATCAGATCCAGGATCAGGGATTCAGGGAACAAGATACAACAGGAACAGGCCTGGATATACAGCCTCCAGGAAGGGCGATCTGGGTAGTCAGCCCCCAGCATAGGCGAAAACACAAGACACAGTTCAGACATTCAGGTACCGGGATAGATCCAGGATCAGGGATTCAGGGAACAAGATACAACAGGAACAGGCCTGGATATACAGCCTCCAGGAAGGGCGATCTGGGTACTCAGCCCCAGCATAGGCAGAAACACAAGACAGGACAAGGGGAATCAGCTCTCCAGAGCTGATCGTACTCAGAGCAGGAGCTGAACACACAAACACACACGGCTAGGTTCAGGAACTCAATGCAAAGCTCTGGCAACGCCCCACAGGGCTGGGGAACTTTATATATGAACTGCTTCACAGCGATAGGCTGGAGCAGTAATTCTAGTACACACCCATTCCTCATAAAAGCAGGACAGGTGTGGGCCGCGCCCCCTATGCAGAGCCAGACAACTCATCACAGAGGGACACCTGACAGAGGCTGCTGCCACACACGTAGTAAGTCATGCACCACTGCAGAGGACTTTGCAACCTACGGATGGCTTTTACAGCAGGTCAGGGACCGCACATGCGGGTGGTCATGCAACACAGCGGAGACACTCACGCAAGTACGGCTACGCAGCAGAGCTGGGAACTGAGCAGCATCCATACAGGTAACAGACAACAGTATCCCAGCTGGTTAGGGGGAAAGGAGCAAAAGGGTTAACGCAAAAACATGCAAAGTAACGCTGGAAAACAAAGTACAGACAATACCAGCGTTACACAATCACAGCGCTGCACCATGAGACTTTCTCAGTGCTAGCGGGAATCTCACCGAGTTGCTGTTTTTAGGCTGGGAGGAGGCAATATCAATGGCCCCTTACCAGTCTGAGAATACCAGCCCCAAGCTGTCTGCTTTAGCAAAGTTGGTTGTCAAAAATGAAGTGGGATCCTAAGTCATTTTTTTAAATTATTTATTCAAATAATTAAAAAAATACAGCGTGAGGACCCCTCTGTTCTTGATAACTAGCCTTGCTAATGCTAACATCTAAGGGTTGCAGCCCCCAACTTTCAGTTAAATACAGGGGAACCCACTTTTTTTTTAAGTTATTTATTTAGAGCGCAGGTGTCTCGACCACGCACCACAATTGTGGGTTTCCAGGGATATGGGGGTACTCGGAGCCGAGCCTGTAGATTTCTATGGGGAATGTCACTGGTAGCGTGGCTCGTTCCGTGTCCCTGGCGGTCAGGCGTTAAAGGGGAATTTATTTACAGGGGATTTGGTAGATAACAGTTCGTGACGCCACCTGTGGTTGTCTGATCACTAAGACCAGCGCTGCAGTAGATCTCTGAGGGGATGTTGTGGCAGCTAGATGACGGGTCCCCCACAGGTGGGACTGGTCCCTCAAAGTCTATGGTATTAATGATGTAGGGTGCAAATAAATGAATCAGTCTCACACCGTCCAGCGTCTTTCCATACCTTTTACTTGTCAGATGTTTAGGCAGGTCCCGGGAAGCTGTTGGGGTGGATGGAGGATGCGTTTCGAGGTAACGGCTGAGCAGGTTAGAGGCCTCCTTTACTTTCCAATATGATGAGTCCAACTAGCATAGAGCTAAGTTAACTCCGAATACTCCAGCTAACTCCATAGCTGTACTGCCCGGTCAGCATAGTGATCGGAGCCTTCCATATAATGTGAGAGAGCTGAGTTCCTACTGTTGTCCTGCATCGACTCAAGGTTCCCACTCTCCCAGACTCCAGTTACGTACCGACAATAGGCTTGTTCCTGTGACCTGAAGTCCAGCGAACCTCTGGTTTTTCTTATCACTACGCCTGAAGCTGTAGCGACACTTCGGTCCCCAGTGACCGGTGATCAATGCAGGATAGTTCAATCCTTAAGGCACTTCTAGAATTCTTTTCCACTGCGCCCTTCGCCCTGCTCACACTCTTAATATCAGCACTGACTAGACTAGGATAATATTCGGTTATCCGTACTAGCCTCCACTTTTGTACCGTCTCTCTGTATTGACAGGAATCTCGGCTCTCCAACAGGCACCAGTCCTGACTCCCTCCACACTCAGGAGAAGCTTTCAGACTCTCTGTGCTACAGGACACTCCCCTATACACCCCTGCTGGGTGTGTCTGAAGTGTATGTGAGTGATGTCGAGCCCTTAACCGTTACCTCTCCACTCATCCTCCTGGTATTGTGTGCCTTACATACCAGGGCTACACATTCCCCCTTGGTAAAATACAGCACTCCCGGGCTGTGAAATATAAAAAAAAAAAGACATTTTGTTCTGCATTAACAATAAACATTAAACTCTTCCCATCAGGGAGGTAAGAAATTCTTAAAACGTTGAATTATGTACAATGAACATAGAAAAATACAAAAACATACTTTCAATAAATATGTCATATCAAACAGTATTCTTGTGAAGGACCCGCACCAAACCTTCAACGTGGGTCCTGGGTGGGCTGCAGGACATCTGGCTGCAGACCTCTCTCAGTGCCACACCACACGGGTTTTATGTTCAGAGGTAATTGTTACAGTTTGATATATAACCACGAGAATGCATAAAGTGCAACTATATACATTATCAGTTCTGGGGCTGACATAGTCCACAGCCTCGAAGTCCATTATTCCTCCTAATTAGTAATGCACAATACCATAACAATACTTTTTACAATATTCACATAAGGTAACTTTTTCTGGGTTAAATTACATTATTTTGCTAGAATTACTGTTGATATCGAATAGGTATCTTCCCTTTCGTGGTTCGCTCTGATCTACGTGGAGTAGTTTCAGGTATATTGGTCTGTGATCTACCTGCTCTGCATAACGGCAAACTATAGAACTGTCTCAATCTTTCTATGGATCTGGCAAGCGTACTGATGGCTGGGCGGTGTGAGTCAGCTTCACCAGGGGATCCCATAGCATGGGGCGCTGCTTCTGATGGTCCTTCTTGAGATTCTGTAGGCTGAGGTGTTACTGGAATAGGTAACTCCTGAACTGGCTCAACTGGCACCATGGGCACAACTGGAGATAGAACTTCCTCTTGTGGCTGATAAAACTGCAACACCGGAATGATTACAGCATCTCCCAGTCTGGGCCAATCCGCAGGGAAATCTCCCAGATCCGTGTGTATGACCTCTTCTTTTCTTTCTTCTCGATTGACGACAGGTTTCTCTTCACGAAGCTTTAAGGGTTCTGGGCACAATTTCAAATGGTCTCTGGACACAGTGGATATTGTTCTTCCTCCGTCCTTACTGATGATACAAACTTTTCTGTTGTCATATTTGGAATCTTGTACGACGTAGGGTTCTTGTTCCCACTGGTTGTCCAATTTGTGCATCTTCCTTTTTCTTTTCAATACCACTTCTCCAGGCAACAAAGGTTTGGCAGGAGCATTCCTGTTGTAAATATCTTCCTGTTTTTCCCGTGCCTTGTTGAGACTTTCTTCTACACAGACTTGCACTCGTCTGTATTGCTCTTGCCGATTGATGTCCCAGTTTTCAACGGCGTCATCTGCCTCCGGTTCTACCACTCCAAGTTCTAAATCCATTGGTAGTCTTCCGGGCCTTGCTCTCATAAGATAGGCTGGAGTGCAGTTAGTGGAACTTACAGGTATATGGTTATACAAGTCAACCAAATCAGGTAGTAAGTCCGGCCACCGATTTCTGTCTTCCAACGGTATAGACTTCAACAAATCAAGGACAATGTGGTTCATTTTCTCGCAAAGGCCATTGGTTTGAGGATGGTATGGTGTTGTTCTAATTTTCTTACACCCATACATGTGACAGAATTCCTTGAATAGGTCAGCCTCGAAAGCAGGTCCTTGATCAGTTAATACTTGCTCCGGATACCCATGCGGTCTGCAGAAGCTTGCTTGAAAGGTTCTTGCTGCCGTCACTGCTGTCTGATCCTTAACTGGAACAACCACCAGAAATCTAGAGTAATGGTCCACCATGGTCAAGGCGTAGGAGTATCCAGATCTACTTGGCGCCAATTTGAGGTGGTCCAAGGCCACAATCTCCAAGGGACGAGTCGTCCGGATAGGCTGCAGGGGTGCCTTCTGACTACCGTAGTCCTTTCTTCTGAGACCACAGGGTCCACAGTTCCGACACCACCTCTCGATGGAGCTGCGCATCCCTACCCAGTAGAATCGGCATCTCAACAGGGTCTCCAGCTTTCTCCAGCCAAAGTGTCCTGCTTGATCGTGGTATGCTTCCAACACCATTTGGACGTCTGCCTTGGGAACCACTATTTGCCAGACCATCTCATGGGTCCTGGGGTTGACGTATCTCCTGCACAACTTCTCACGGTATAGGAACAATCGGCTTCTCTCGTTCCACAGGAGCTTTGCGGACATAGGTGCATCTTTTTCCAAGGAGGAACCTTCCTGTCGTAACAACTCCTTGATACGGCTGACCATTGGATCGCTGTCCTGAGTCTCTTTCCAGCTGTGATGGGGTAAGGGATTTAACGTTGCACCATGCTGCTTTCTGTAGACTCGCTGCTCGTGGACTATCCCATTTCGATGGAACGCAGGTAGCTCAATTTCTTCCAGGTCGTCCGATTCTTCTTCCGTGTCAGATTCATGCGGCATTCGGGACAATGCGTCAGCATTAGCATTCTTTCGGCCTGCCCGGTACTTGATGGTAAACTGGTAATTGGACAACCGAGCCATCCAACGCTGCTCCATGGCGCCCAGCTTGGCGGTTTCCAGATGCGTTAAGGGGTTGTTGTCTGTAAACGCAGTGAACTGGTTGGAGGCCAGATAGTGCTTAAATCTCTCAGTAATGGCCCAGACCAGCGCCAGAAACTCCAGCTTGAAGCTGCTATAATTTTCCGGATTCCTCTCAGTTGGCCTGAGTTTTCTGCTGGCATATGCGATGACTTTTTCTTGGCCATTCTGCTTCTGACTGAGAACTGCTCCTAAACCTTCATTACTTGCATCGGTGTACAGCAGGAACGGTTGGCTGTAATCAGGGTAGGTCAAGATCTCATCACCTGTAAGAATCTCTTTCATCTTTTGGAATGCTTCAGCCTGTTCCTTACCCCAATTAAAGGGAGGGTTTCTGCTCTTTAGGGATTGTCCTACTAGGAGGTCCTGTAAAGGGGCTGCCTTCTTCGTGTAATCTTTCACAAACCTTCTGTAGTAACCCGTGAGTCCCAGGAACTGTCGCACTTCCTTGAGGTTCTTCGGCTCCGGCCACTTCTGGATAGCAGTGACTTTCTCTGGGTCCGGCGCTACTCCTTCCGAACTGACGATGTGCCCCAAGTATTGTACCTTCTGTTTGAGTAGATGGCATTTTGAGGGTTTCAACTTCATCCCGTACCTGGACAGGGACTCAAATACTTCTGCCAGGTGCTTCAGATGATCCTCATATGTCTTGGAGTACACGATGACGTCATCTAGGTATAGCAGCACGGTTTCAAAATTGAGATGTCCCAGGCAGTTCTCCATCACTCTCTGAAATGTTCCTGGGGCACTGCTGAGCCCAAACGGCATTCTGTCGAACTCACAGAGCCCCATTGGGGTGGTGAAAGCCGTTTTCTCACGATCCTCCTCAGCCACAGCCACTTGCCAGTACCCACTAGTCAGATCGAGGGTAGAAAAGTAGTTAGCCGTTTTCAGAGCAGCTAATGATTCCTCTATACGTGGTAACGGGTATGCATATTTATGTGTTATGCGGTTCACCTGCCTGTAATCCACACACATTCTCAAGCTACCATCTTTTTTTCTAACCAGGACTAGAGGTGCTGCCCAGGGACTACAACTATCCCTGATTACTCCGGCTTCTTTCATATCTCGCAACATTTCTTTAGCCTTCTGATAATGGGCTGGGGGTATAGGCCTGTACCGCTCTTTGATGGGAGGATGACTGCCTGTAGGGATATGATGTTGTACTCCCTTAATTATCCCAAAATCAAGTGGATGCTTGCTAAACACTTGAGCGTACTCTTGTACCACCCGTAATACCCCTTGCTTCTGGTGAGCGGGAGTGGTGTCCGTCCCAACATGGAGTTGCTGACACCATTCCGCCACCTGGGTTGCCGGGTCATTGTCCTCCGCTATTTGGCGGGAGTCTAAGGACTCAGCCGGGAGAATAGAGTTATTGTCGACAGCATGTAGTTTAGCAATGGTTGCATAACGGGGTAAGTTTACCTCATCATCTCCCCAGTTGAGGAGCCGTACCGGTACTCTTCCATTCACCACTTCCACTACTCCCCTAGCAGTCATAAGTGTAGGTCTATGTTCTGAATGGTGGGGTTCTACTACAGCTTGGTAGTTCTGTCCTCTCAGACCTATGGCTGCCCTGCACCAGATTATCATTTCACTCATTGGGGGTATCACAATGGGATTCGAATCAGTGACCCGTACATTACCAATTTCGCCGTCTGTAAGCTTCGCTTGCTGCTGTCACACCAGGGCCCGGATCTCTCTTTGGATTACTCCCTTTTGTCTTGGTCTGGCAATTTCAGCGAGCTGTTGGAGTAAGAACACAACTTCTCCCAGACAGTTACTGATAATGTTAGTACCCAAAATTATATTTAAACCGTTCTCTTCATTTACAGTCTTTACTACTAGAAGCCCCTGGTCTTTCAACTCCTCTCTGCCCACTTTCACATCCACACATTTTGTCCCGAGTACTTCTACAGGAAGACCATTAGAAGCATACACGGTAAAGTCAGGGCTGGGGGGTTTAAGACTGTCCATTGACCAGAACTTAGTATATAGGGCATCAGGTATTAGGGTCACCTGAGACCCAGTGTCTAACAATGCCGGAACTGCAATACCATCTAGAATGATAGACAGGTAGGGTCGCCCACCCACATACCTGCGGTTCCAGTCTAAGGGGCCTGACGGATCTCCTCCTGGGTGTTGGCCCTCGGACCCAGGTTCTGCCCGTTTAAAGGACACTGTGGAGACATATGACCTTTCCGGTTGCAACGGTAACAGGTGATCTCCCGACGAGGAGGGTGTTGATCAGAGGTCGCTCCTGGGGGTGGCGTTGTCCTCTTCCGGGGGGGCGACGTCTTCTGGGCAGTCAGCTAATAAGATCTTTCCTTCTTCCTCTTTCCGCAGCTGCAGGGCACTCATCACAGCAGCCAGATTTTTAGTCAGCTGGCGCACCTCTGAGCGCAGACAGTCCAATTCACTAGGGGGTGTCACCTGCGTTTTGGCTTCTGCCACTAGCGGGGAAAAGGGGGTACTGCCGGTTCCAGAGTGACTTCACCCTGGTGATGTTGGGTTGACACCTCAGGTTTGCCCAGGGGTCGCAGCCCTTTTATTGCCATGTCCTTTAGGGCATCAAAGGTAGCATCAGGATGATCTAAGGACCACCAGTTTACAGTTCTGCGTTCCTCTTGGGATCTCAATCCCTGTACAAATTGTTCTTTCAGCATCTTATTTTCGTCGATAGCATTTATATTATTAATCTGCTTAAGGGCTCTCAGGGCTCCTTGTAGTCGGCAAGCGTAGTCCCTGATGCTGTCACCTGGCTGCTGCAAACAGTGGTAGAAGGCCATCCGGAGATCCGTTTCTGTGCGGTCTTCAAACATGGCATGTAGCTTAAAGAGGATCGCAGGTACCGACTCCTGATCAACGGTATCCCAAGTCTCCACTTCTCTCTCAGCAGCGCCAGTTAGCTGCCCAATCAGCACAGCAGCTTTTTGTCTCTCAGGCATGGAGTACATTTCTAGGATGCTGCATAACTTCCGCTTGAAGCCTGCTAAAGTGCCTGGCTCACCGCTGTACTGGGGAAGCCATTTCGCCCCAGGCATATATGGGAGCGTTAGTGGCATGAGCGGGACTACTGGACTGGGTGCTGGGCCTGCGCCCCCATCTGGCGCTACAACGCCACGCGGTGCGGGGTCGGGGCCTCCGGCTGGGGCCGCACTGTCGGCCGGTTGTTGTGACATATTAGCGCCCCCTTGGTTAAACGGAGCCTACCGGTTTCAGAAGCTGCTATTTCACAGGCACAGCAGTGGGGACAGGACCTTCGTCGCAGGCGCTCTGATGTCAGAGCGTCCACTTCCTGTCGCAGGACCTGCCGCTGAGTCAGAGCCGGAGGCGTGTCCAAGACTTTGCGCGCTCTTTCAGGTACGCCCACCTTCTTCTCCAGCGCCTTAGGGCGCGAATATGGCGGCAAATATGGCGGTATTTGGCGCCAAACAACAGCAACAGTCTTTTTCACCAAAACACTCCACAGGCACACAGGGCTCACAATTCTGCAAGTTTCAGATCCTGTTCGTGACGCCAAGTTTTTGTCTCGACCACGCACCACAATTGTGGGTTTCCAGGGATATGGGGGTACTCGGAGCCGAGCCTGTAGATTTCTATGGGGAATGTCACTGGTAGCGTGGCTCGTTCCGTGTCCCTGGCGGTCAGGCGTTAAAGGGGAATTTATTTACAGGGGATTTGGTAGATAACAGTTCGTGACGCCACCTGTGGTTGTCTGATCACTAAGACCAGCGCTGCAGTAGATCTCTGAGGGGATGTTGTGGCAGCTAGATGACGGGTCCCCCACAGGTGGGACTGGTCCCTCAAAGTCTATGGTATTAATGATGTAGGGTGCAAATAAATGAATCAGTCTCACACCGTCCAGCGTCTTTCCATACCTTTTACTTGTCAGATGTTTAGGCAGGTCCCGGGAAGCTGTTGGGGTGGATGGAGGATGCGTTTCGAGGTAACGGCTGAGCAGGTTAGAGGCCTCCTTTACTTTCCAATATGATGAGTCCAACTAGCATAGAGCTAAGTTAACTCCGAATACTCCAGCTAACTCCATAGCTGTACTGCCCGGTCAGCATAGTGATCGGAGCCTTCCATATAATGTGAGAGAGCTGAGTTCCTACTGTTGTCCTGCATCGACTCAAGGTTCCCACTCTCCCAGACTCCAGTTACGTACCGACAATAGGCTTGTTCCTGTGACCTGAAGTCCAGCGAACCTCTGGTTTTTCTTATCACTACGCCTGAAGCTGTAGCGACACTTCGGTCCCCAGTGACCGGTGATCAATGCAGGATAGTTCAATCCTTAAGGCACTTCTAGAATTCTTTTCCACTGCGCCCTTCGCCCTGCTCACACTCTTAATATCAGCACTGACTAGACTAGGATAATATTCGGTTATCCGTACTAGCCTCCACTTTTGTACCGTCTCTCTGTATTGACAGGAATCTCGGCTCTCCAACAGGCACCAGTCCTGACTCCCTCCACACTCAGGAGAAGCTTTCAGACTCTCTGTGCTACAGGACACTCCCCTATACACCCCTGCTGGGTGTGTCTGAAGTGTATGTGAGTGATGTCGAGCCCTTAACCGTTACCTCTCCACTCATCCTCCTGGTATTGTGTGCCTTACATACCAGGGCTACACACAGGCTGAGAAAAACTCCCATCAGCGGCTCCTGCTCTTGCTGTTATTAGCGGCAGCAGGTGTAGGCTGATGGGAGCCATAGCCCGATTAGCTGACGATAGTGACCTGAGGTAAACTTTATACATCCGATCACAGCTGTGGGCTCACGCTGTTATTTGACAGCGTGGGAACCGCGGCTGTCTGACTGGCAGTAATGATTTTACTGCCGATTAGAAGCAGTGTTTGCCGCGCTGTCAAGCACATGACACATGACAAACACTGGATGCTTGGGGCCCCCATTCAGGTGAATGGGGTCTGGATGCTGTTCTGGTACCTAAACCCAAACTATTTTTTTAACTGTTTGACCGAACCCACCGGACCTGAACATCCAGGGGTCTGTCCGTCTCTAGTCCTGTGACCGGTGTGTATGTGTCCTGTGTGCACCAACATGTAACCGGTGTGTATGTGTCCAGCGTGTGACCGGTGTCTATGTGTCCAGTGTGTGACCAGTGTGTATGTGTCCTGTGTCTAGCATGTGACCGGTGTGTATGTGTCATGTGTCTAGCGTGTGACCGGTGTGTGTGTCATGTATCTAGCAGGTGACCGGTGTGTATGTGTCCTGCATGTGACCAGTGTGTATGCTTCCTGTGTCCAGCATGTGACTGGTGTGTATGTGCCCTGTGTCTAGCGTGTGTCCAGTGTGTATGTGTACTGTGTCTAGCATGTGACCGGTGTGTACGTGTCCTGTGTCTAGCATGTGAATGGTGTGTAAGTGTCCTGTGTCTAGCATGTGACCGTTGTGTATGTATCCTGTGTCCAGCATGTGACCAGTGTGTATGCATCCAGCCTGTGACCGGTGTGTATTTGTGCTGTGTCTAGCATGTAATCGGTGTGTATGTATCCTGTGTCTGGCGTGTGACCAGTGTGTATGTGTCCTGTGTCTAGCGTGTGACCGATGTGTATGTGTCCTGTTTCTGGCATGTGACCAATGTATGTGTACTGTGTCTAGCATGTGACCGGTATGTACGTGTCCTGTGTCTAGCATGTGAATGGTGTGTAAGTGTCCTGTGTCTAGCATGTGACCATTGTGTATGTATCCTGTGTCCAGCATGTGACCAGTGTGTATGCATCCAGCCTGTGACCGGTGTGTATGTGTGCTGTGCCTAGCATGTAATCGGTGTGTATGTATCCTGTGTCTGGCGTGTGACCAGTGTGTATGTGTCCTGTTTCTGGCATGTGACCGGTGTGTATGTGTCCTGTGTGCACCAACATGTAACCGGTGTGTATGTGTCCAGCGTGTGACCGGTGTCTATGTGTCCAGTATGTGACCAGTGTGTATGTGTCCTGTGTCTAGCATGTGACCGGTGTGTATGTGTCATGTGTCTAGCGTGTGACCGGTGTGTGTGTCATGTATCTAGCAGGTGACCGGTGTGTATGTGTCCTGCATGTGACCAGTGTGTATGCTTCCTGTGTCCAGCATGTGACTGGTGTGTATGTGCCCTGTGTCTAGCGTGTGTCCAGTGTGTATGTGTACTGTGTCTAGCATGTGACCGGTGTGTACGTGTCCTGTGTCTAGCATGTGAATGGTGTGTAAGTGTCCTGTGTCTAGCATGTGACCGTTGTGTATGTATCCTGTGTCCAGCATGTGACCAGTGTGTATGCATCCAGCCTGTGACCGGTGTGTATGTGTGCTGTGTCTAGCATGTAATCGGTGTGTATGTATCCTGTGTCTGGCGTGTGACCAGTGTGTATGTGTCCTGTGTCTAGCGTGTGACCGATGTGTATGTGTCCTGTTTCTGGCATGTGACCAATGTATGTGTACTGTGTCTAGCATGTGACCGGTGTGTACGTGTCCTGTGTCTAGCATGTGAATGGTGTGTAAGTGTCCTGTGTCTAGCATGTGACCATTGTGTATGTATCCTGTGTCCAGCATGTGACCAGTGTGTATGCATCCAGCCTGTGACCGGTGTGTATGTGTGCTGTGCCTAGCATGTAATCGGTGTTATGTATCCTGTGTCTGGCGTGTGACCAGTGTGTATGTGTCCTGTTTCTGGCATGTGACCAGTGTGTATGTGTCCTGTGTCTAGCGTGCGACTGGTGCGTATCTGTCTTGTATCTAGCGTGTAACCAGTGTGTATGGGTCTTGTGTCCAGCGTGCGACTGGTGTGTATGTGTCCTGTGTCTAGCGTGTGCCCGTGTGTATGTGTCTTGTGTCTGGCGTGTGACCGGTGTGTATGTGTCCAGCGTGTGACCAGTGTGTATGTTTCCTGTGTAATGTATAAAGAAGTAAAGGGTATTAACCCTATGCCAGCTCACTAACCACCACCGGAGCACGAGACTAAAAGTCCGGACCAAGACATGCAGCAGCAGAGAAAATGAAGGGAGCAGTCCAGCTTCTGTAGAAAGTGCAATTCTTTATTCAATCCAAAAATAAAATCGTCACATAACGGTGTCCTCCAAATGCAAAAAGCGGAGAGTATGCACTACTAGCTGTACCAGCAACGCGTTTCGACCTTAGATGGTCTTTGTCAAAGCTGAAAATGAATTACCCGCCTGCATTTTTAAAGCTATCTGAGACTCATGGGTGAGCTGCTGAACCCTCATATAATTAGAAACAGATGTTTCTTGACAGATGTTGAATGTGAAAAACCCATATTTTTATCCTATTCAGACAAGAGTCAATTGTATGGACAGATTTCAGGATACAATTGAGAGAGAACTTAGAAGTCTGTCCATAGAAGTGACAACTATAGGTGATAAGAATATTATGGAGAGTAATATCACTCCTAAACAGAAGAAAGCTCTATTTGAGTTAAAAAGTATGGATAGTATTATCATTAAACGTAGTGATAAAGGTGGTAAGGTTGTAGTTAAGAACAAAACTGACTATAGAGATAAAATGAACGAATTGCTTTCAGAGTCTGATGTTTATGGTAAATTAAAATCTGACCCTACTAAAATATATAACGAACAAATAGAAAAAATCATTGCAGAGGGTCTTCATTTGGGCATTCTCAGCAAAAAACAGGCAGATTATGTATATGTTTCAAAACCTATTTTACCAATAATATATGGTTTGCCAAAAATTCATAAGGGATGTGCAATTTCACCAATGAGACCTATAGTGTCTGGAATAGGTTCTTTCAGTGAACGTATGTGTGAGTGGGCAGATTCTTTATTACAACCTTTGGTGTTTAAGCTTCCAGGTCATTTGAAAGATTGTCGTGATGTCCTAAGTGCTTTTTATGAAAAAAAAAGTGGACAAAAGATTTATCTTGGCTAAGTTGTGATGTCATTTCTCTGTATACATGCATACCCCATTCAGTAGCTATTGAAGCATTGCGGTTTTTTCTTGAGGAATACAGTGAATATACAGTTGAATTAATAGAATATCTGATAGAAGTGATTCAATTTCTCTTACAGCACAATTACTTCTCATTTGATGGCACTATATATTTGCAGAAGTCAGGAGTCCCTATGGGAGCCAAGTATTCACCATCTTTGGCTAATCTATCTATGGCTTTTTGGGAAATGAAATATATATATTATGATGCAAATCCATTTTATAATAATATCCATTGGTACGGTAGATACATCGATGATACCCTCATTCTTTGGGAGGGAGATGTATCTGTCGTACCTGCATTCATTGAATATCTCAATTCCAATTATATGAATGTCAGATTCACTTACAAACATGATTTATCTGCAATTGTCTTTTTGGATCTGGAGCTGAAGGGAGTACTAGGCAAGGAAATAGTTACAAAAACACATGTCAAACCAATTAGTGGCAATACAATGCTTCATGCCAGTAGTGGACATCCTAAACATGTTATCAAGGCTATACCAGTTGGTGAGCATATAAGGCATAGAAGGAATTGTTCTGATTCTGCAGACTTGAAAAAAGAATTTGATCAGCTGAACAATAAAATGAAAGAACGAAAATATCCATATTGGTCTATAAAAAGAGCCAGAACAATAGCACAGGATAGAAATAGGGAAGAACTGCTACAATCGATATCTACTTCAACTAATTCTAATAAAAAGTCATATGTCAGCTTACGTTATTCTAGGCAGTTTAATCAAATTAAAAAAAATCATACAGAAATGTATCCCAATCCTGTATGAAGATAAAACCTTGGAGGAAATTTTGCGCTCAGGTGTAAATATTGTAGCCAGACGCGCACCAACCATTGGGGATTCAGTATCCCCTAGTTATTTTTCATCTCGTGAAATTTGTCACAACTGGCTTAAAACCAGAGGCTTCTACAAATGTGGAGCCAGAATATGTAAAACATGTGGGGTAGCAAAAAATGAAAAAAACTTTTGCGACTCAGGAAAAACACAGACACACATTATTAAAGAATTTATTAATTGCAATACGGAAAATGTTGTCTATTTAATTAAATGCAATGTATGCAATTTAATTTATGTGGGATGTACAACTAGAAAATTAAAAGTTCGCATTACTGAGCATCTTCGAGATATAGAAAATAAAAAAACAATTTCAGAAGTATCTCCATGGCATCTAAACATTTTATAGATTGCCATCAGGGAAATACTAAATCTATGCAGGTAATAGGTATAGAACATGTTCGCAAATTAGCCAGAGGAGGGGATTCCAAAAGACGCCTTCTCACTAGAGAAGCATTTTGGATTTTCAGCTTAAATACCAGATACCCTGAAGGGTTAAATAAAAGAAATGAAATCATGCATCACTACTAAGAATAATAAAATCAGAACGGGCATCAAAATTCTTGTTTGGTATTGTCATAAGCCTGTAGTGAACTTATTTAGCATTCGTATATTCTGAATGCTCATTTATTTGCAGTGTTTATGACAGGCTCCTTTGTCCCAATACACATTGTTCAGATGATGCGTTTTATGGAGCATAGACGGTGGATTAGAGGTCACACAAATGGTGGTGATATACACCATTTTCTGATGGAACCAGGATAAGCATTAAATGATAATACCGATGTCTGAGAAATATGCAGGATATTTGTATGTAGTATTTTAACCCCTCTCTGACATCTGACGTACTATCCCGTCCATAAAACCCGTGACAATCTGACCATGGACGGGATAGTACGTCATAGCGATCAGCTGCGCTCCCGGGGAGAGCGCAGCTAATCGCCGCCGGGTGTCAGCTGATTATCACAGCTGACACCCGGGACTGTGTGCCAGGAGCGGTCACGGACCGCTCCCGGCACATTAACCCCTTGCACACCGCGATCAAACATGATCGCGGTGTACTGGGGGCACAGGGGAGCATCGCGCAGGGAGGGGGCTCCCTGCGAGCTCCCCTGAGACCCTCAGAACAGCGCGATGTGATTGCGCTGTTCTGAGGGCTTCCTCCCTCCCAGGACCCGGATCCAAGATGGCGCCGGGGTCCTGGAGGGAGGCGGCTTCCTCAGTGCCTGCTGAGAGCAGGCACTGAGAAGCCTGCAGCGCTGCCTGTGAGATCGCTGGTCTCACAGAGTGCTGTGCACACTGTGAGACCAGCGATCTGACATTCTACAGTGATGTCCCACCCTGGGACAATGTAAAAAAGTAAAAAAATAAAAATAAACATGTGTAAAAAAAAATTCCAAAATAATAAAAAAAAAAAAAAAATATTCCCCAATAAATTCATTTCTTCCTGTAAATAAAAAAAACAAAACAATAAAGTACACATATTTGGTATCGCCGCGTCCGTAACGACCCCCCTATAAAACTGTCCCACTAGTTAACCCCTTTTGTGAACCCCTTAAAAAAAATAAATAAAAACAAAGCAAAAAATCAGTGCTTTATCATCATATCGCTGAACAAAAAGTGGAATAACACGCAATCAAAAAGACCGATATTAATAAACATGGTACCGCTGAAAACGTCATCTTGTCCCGCAAAAAACGAGCCACAATACAGCATCATCAGCGAAAAAATAAAAAAGTTATAGCTCGCAGAATAAAGCGATGCAAAAATAATTATTTTTTATATAAAATTGTTTTTATTCTATAAAAGCGCCAAAACATTAAAAAATGATATAAATGAGGTATCGCCATAATCGTACTGACCCGAAGAATAAAACTGCTTTATCAATTTTACCACACGCGGAACGGTATAAACGCCTCCCCCAAAAGAAACTCATGAATTGCTGATATTTGTTCATTCTAACCTCCCAAAAATCGAAATAAAAAGCGATCAAAAAATGTCACGTGCTCAAAAATGGTACCAATAAAAACGTCAACTCGTACCGCAAAAAATAAGACCTCACATGACTCTGTGGGCCAAAATATGCAAAAATTATAGCTCTCAAAATGTGGCGATGCAAAAAACTATTTTTTGCAATAAAAAGCGTCTTTTAGCGTGACAGCTGCCAATCATAAAAACCCGCTATAAATAGTAAATCAAACCCCCTTTATCACACCCTTAGTTAGGGAAAAATAATAAAATTAAAAAATGCATTTATTTCCATTTTCCCGTTAGGGTTAGGGTTAAGGTTAGGGGTGCGGCTAAAGTTAGGGTTAGGGTTGGCGCTAAAGTTAGTATTAGGGTTATGGTTGGGATTAGGGATAGGGGTGTGTTAGGGTTAGGTTTGTGGTTAGGGTTGGGACTATGGTTAGGGGTGTGTTGGGGTTAGTGTTGGAGTTAGAATTGGGGGGTTTCCGCTGTTTAGGCACATCAGGGGCTCTCCAAATGTGACATGGCGTCTGATGTTAATTCCAGCCAATTCTGCGTTGAAAAAGTCAAACGGTGCTCCTTCCCTTCTGAGCTCTGCCATGCGCCCAAACAGTAGTTTACTCCCACATGGGGTATCAGCGTACTCTGGACCCTAAGAGTTATTGTGCAATTTGTCCTATTTCTTCTGTTACACTTGGGAAAATAAAAAACTGGGGGCAAAAATATCATTTTTTAAAAAAAAATGATTTTTTTTTTTTTAACGGCTGTACGTTATAAACTTCTGTGAAGCACTTGGGGCTTCATAGCCCTCACCACACATCTAGATAAGTTCCTTGTGGGGTCTATTTTCCAAAATGGGGTCACTTGTGGGGGGTTTCCACTGTTTAGGCACATCAGGGGCTCTCCAAATGCGACATGACGCTCCAGACCATTCCATCAAAGTCTACAATCCAAAACGTCACTACTTCCCTTCCGAGACCCAACGTGTACCCATACAGTAGTTTTCTCCCACATATTCGGTATCTGCGTACTCAGGACAAATTGGACAACAACTTTTGGGGTCCAATTTCTCCTGTTACCCTTGTGAAAATAAAATATTGGGGGCGAAAAAAATAATTTTTTGCAAATAAAAAAAAATATTTTTTATTTTTACGGCTGTTCGTTATAAACTTCTGTGAAGGACTTAGGGTTCAAAGTGCTCACCACACATCTAGATAAGTTCCTTGTGGGGTCTATTTCCAAAATGGGGTCACTTGTGGGGGGTTTCCACTGTTTAGGTGCATCAGGGGCTCTCCAAATGCGACATGACGCCCCCAGAGCATTCCATCAAAGTCTGCAATCCAAAACGTCACTCCTTCCCTTCCGAGCCCCAACGTGTACCCATACAGTAGTTTTCTCCCACATATTGGGTATCAGCGTACTCAGGACAAATTGGACAACAACTTTTGGGGTCCAATTTCTCCTGTTACCCTTGTGAAAATAAAATATTGGGGACGAAAAAATCATTTTTGTAAAAAAAAAAAAAATTATTTTACGGCTGTACGTTATAAACTTCTGTGAAGCACTTGGGGGTTCAAAGTGCTCACGACACATCTAGATAAGTTCCTTGAGGGGTCTAGTTTCCAAAATGGTATCATTTGTCTGGGGTTTCCACTGTTTAGGCAGATCAGGAGCTCTCCAAACACGACATGGCATCCAGCCAATTCTGCGTTGAAAAAGTCAAACGGCGCTCCTTCCCTTCCAAACTCTGCCATGCACCCAAACAGTGGTTTACCCCCACATATGGGGTATCAGCGTACTCAGGACAAATTGCACAATAACTTTTGGAGTCTTGTTACCCTTGGGAAAATAAAAATTGGGGTGAAAAGATCATTTTTGTGGAAAAAATATGATTTTTTTAATTTTACGGCTCTACGTTATAAACTTGTGTGAAGCACTTGGAAAAAGTCAAATGGTGCTCCTTCCATTCCGAGCTCTGCCGTGCGCCCAAACAGTGGTTCCCCCCCACATATCAGGTATCAGTGTACTCAGGACAAATTGGACAACAACTTTTGTGGTCCAATTTCTCCTGTTACCCTTGGGAAAATAAAAAATTAGTGACTAAAAATAATTTTTGTGGGAAAAAAATAGGATTTTTTATTTTCATGCCCGGGCATTATAATCTTGTGTGAAGCACTTGGGGGTTCAAAGTGCTCACCAAAGCTCTAGATAAGTTCCTTAAGGGGTCTAGTTTCCAAAATGTGGTCACTAATGGGGGTTTCTACTGTTTAGGCTCATCTGGGGCACTGCAAACGGAACATGACCCCAATCAACGTCTGCATTCCATAACGTCACTACTTCCTTTCCAAGCCCTGCCGTGCGCCCAAACAATTCCCCCCCCCCACATATTGGGTATCAGCGTACTCAGGACAAATTGGCCAACAACTTTTAGGGTCCAATTTCCTTGGGAAAAATCAAAAATTTGGGACTAAAAAATCATTTTTGTGGAAAATTGTTTCTTTTTTTTTCACACCCAGGCATTATAAACTTTTGTGAAACACTTTGGGGTTCAAAGTGCTCACAACAGATCTAGATAAGTTCGTTAGGGGGTCTAGTTTCCAAAATGGTGTCACTTGTGGGGGGTTTCCACTGTTTAGGTGCATCAGGGGCTCTCCAAA
Source organism: Oophaga sylvatica (assembly GCA_033576555.1). Classification (NCBI taxonomy): domain Eukaryota; kingdom Metazoa; phylum Chordata; class Amphibia; order Anura; family Dendrobatidae; genus Oophaga; species Oophaga sylvatica. The sequence continues at coordinate 404,258,445 of JARQOD010000003.1, forward strand.
CGCGACATGGCATCCAATCTCAATTCCAGCCAATTTTAGTTTGAAAAAGTCAAACGGCGCTCCTTCCCTTATGAGCTCTGCTGTGCGCACAGACAGTGGTTATTCCCCACTTGTGGGGTATTGGCGTACTCAGGAGAAATTACACAACAACTTTATCTGTCCATTTTCTTCTTTTACCCTTGTGAAAATAAAAAAAAGTTTGTAAAAGATCATTTTTGTGGCTAAAAAGTTAAATATTCATTTTTTCCTTCCACGTTGCTTCAGCTCCTGTGAAGCACCTGAAGGGTTAATAAACTTCTTGAATGTGGTTTTGAGTACCTTGAGGGTGCAGTTTTTAGAATAGTGTCACTTTTGGGTATTTTCTGCTATATAGACCCCTCAAAGTGACTTCAAATATGAGGTGGTCCCTAAAAAAAATGGCTTTGTAAATTTTGTTGTAAAAATGAGAAATCGCTGGTCAACTTTTAACCCTTATAATTTCCTAAGAAAAAATAATTTTGATTCCAAAATTGTGCTGATGTAAAGTAGACATGTGGGAAATGTTATTTCTTAACTATTTTGTGTGACATATTTCTCTGTTTTAAGGGAAAAAAATTCAAAGTTTGAAAATTGCAAAATTTTCAAAATTTTCGCCATATTTGCATTTTTTTCAAAAATAAACGCAAGTTATATTAAAGAAATTTTACAAATAACGTGAAGTACAATATGTCACGAGAAAACAATCTCAGAATCGCGCAGATCCGTTGAAGCGTTCCAGAGTTATAACCTCATAAAGAGACAGTGTTCAGAATTGTAAAAATTGGCCTGGTCATTAACCCCTTCATCCCAAGGATGGTTTGCACGTTAATGACCGGGCCAATTTTTACAATTCTGACCACTGTCTCTTTATGAGGTTATAACTCTGGAACGCTTCAACGGATCTTCGCGATTCTCAGACTGTTTTCTCGTGACATATTGTACTTCATGTTAGTGGTAAAATTTCTTCGATATACCTTGCGTTTATTTTTGAAAAAAACTCAAATATGGCGAAAATTTTGAAAATTTTGCAATTTTCAAACTTTGAATTTTTTTTCCCTTAAAACAGAGAAATATGTCACACAAAATAGTTAAGAAATAACATTTCCCACATGTCTACTTTACATCAGCACAATTTTGGAACCAAAATTTTTTTTTGTTAGGAAATTATAAGGGTTAAAAGTTGACCAGTGATTTCTCATTTTTACAACAAAATTTACAAAGCCATTTTTTAGGGACCACCTCACATTTGAAGTCACTTTGAGGGGTCTATATGGCAGAAAATACCCAAAAGTGACACCATTCTAAAAACTGCACCCCTCAAGGTACTCAAAACCACATTCAAGAAGTTTATTAACCCTTCAGGTGCTTCACAGGAGCTGAAGCAACGTGGAAGAAAAAAATTAATATTTAACTTTTTAGCCACAAAAATGATCTTTTACAAACTTTTTTTAATTTTCACAAGAGTAAAAGGAGAAAATGGGCAGATAAAGTTGTTGTGCAATTTCTCCTGAGTACGTCAATACCCCATATGTGGGGGAAAACCACTGTTTGGGCACACGGCAGAGCTCGTAAGGGAAGGAGCGCCGTTTGACTTTTTCAAACTAACATTGGCTGGAATTGAGATTGGACGCCATGTCGTGTTTGGAGAGCCCCTGATGTGCCTAAACAGTGGAAACCCGCCACAAGTGACACCATTTTGGAAACTAGACCCCCTAAGGAACTTATCCAGATCTGTTGTGAGCACTTTGAACCTCAAAGTGTTTCACAAAAGTTTATAATGCCTGGGTGTGAAAAAAAAACAAACAATTTTCCACAAAAATGATTTTTTAGTCTCAAATTTTTGATTTTTCCCAAGGAAATTGGGTCCCAAAAGTTGTTGTCCAATTTGTCCTGAGTACACTGATACCCCATATGTGGGGGGGGGGAACTGTTTGGGCGCACGGCAGGGCTTGGAAAGGAAGCAGTAACGTTTTGGAATGCAAACATTGATGGGGTCATGTTCCGTTTGTAGTGCCCCAGATGAGCCTAAACAGTGGAAACCCCCCACAAGTGACCCCATTTTGGAAGCTAGACCCCCTAAGGAACTTATCTAGATCTTTAGTGAGCACTTTGAACCCCCAAGTGCTTCACACAAGTTTATAATGCCAGGGCATGAAAATAAAAAATCCTATTTTATTCCCACAAAAATTATCTCTTAGTCACTAATTTTTTATTTTCCCAAGGGTAACAGGAGAAATTGGACCACAAAATTTGTTGTCCAATTTGTCCTGAGTACGCTGATACCCCATATGTGGGGGGAACCACTGTTTGGGCGCATGGCAGAGCTCGGAATGGAAGGAGCACCATTTGACTTTTTCCAACCAAAATTGGCTGGAATTGAGATTGGACGCCATGTTGCATTTGGAGAGCCCCTGCTGTGCCTAAACAGTGGAAACCCCCCACAAGTGACCCCATTTGGGAAACTAGACCCCCTAAGGAACTTATCTAGATCTTTGGTGAGCAATTTGAACCCCCAAGTGCTTCACACAAGTTTATAACGTAGAGCCGTAAAATTAAAAAATCATATTTTTTCCACAAATTTGATCTTTTCACCCCAATTTTTATTTTCCCAAGGGTAACAAGACTCCAAAAGTTATTGTGCAATTTGTCCTGAGTGCGCTGATACCCCATATGTGGGAGTAAACCACTGTTTGGGTGCATGGTAGAGTTTGGAAGGGAAGGAGCGCCGTTTGACTTTTTCAGCGCAGAATTGGCTGGAAGCCATGTCGTGTTTGGAGAGCTCCTGATCTGCCTAAACAGTGGAAACCCCCCACAAATGATACCATTTTGGAAACTAGACCCCTCAAGGAACTTATCTAGATGTGTGGTGAGCACTTTGAACCCCAAAGTGCTTCACAGAAGTTTATAACGTACAGC